>CM029601.1:87842054-88517127 GCA_017311375.1 Mytilus coruscus
CTTGGGACCGGCGTAAAAATGCGGCGAGGTTAAACATGTTAAGTGAGATCTCAACCCTCCCCGTATATCTCTAGCCAGTGTGGAATAAAAAAAACACGGCAATACGCATAGTAAAACTCAGTTTAAAAGCAGTCAGAGTCTGATGTTAGATAAGGTAACAGACGAAACTTAGCAAAATGATAATGATGAACATAAATTAACAAAGGACTACTAGCAGTAAACTGCTTGAAAGATTCTGTTTTCATCATATTGAAAATCTAAATTAATTCAAAAGAATGACATCTTAAATGTCTTGAAAACATTATCGTAACTATATCCCTTCTGAATAAGTCTGTTTAAAGGTTTGATTAGATTTTGAGGTGAATGACGACATTTTTTTGCTTTGTATAGAATATTATCATAAAAGATGGGATGGGAAATACCTGAACGTATAAGATGTTTGCATGTTGATTATAATTTACGAGCGATGTCTTTGAATCGATGATAAAATGTAGTAAATGTTTTGACAAGTTTGTGATATCGAAAACCATGGTGGGATAATTGTTCAGTAATTCAGAGATTTCTTTCGTTAAAATCAATTACATTGTTTCATACACGACCGAATCGTACAAGTTGGGATATATAAACACCATAAGATGGTGCCAATGGAACGTCACCATCTAAAAATTGATAACTAACAATAGAAAACTTAAAATCATCTCTTTAATTGCAAAATTGTTGTAGTAATCTTCCCGTTAAAGATAAAGATATCAAGATCAAGGAAAAGACAGTGTTCATTGTTAGTATTAGCTTTATTTAAAGTTAGTTCAGCAGGATACATCTCTTTAGTGTACATACTAAAGTCGTCATTATCGAATGCCAATATATCATCCAAATATCTAAAAGTGTTACTAAATTATTTTATCTGATGTTGTTTTGATGGATCTTTGCTGATTTTAGTCATAAATTGTAACTCGTTACAATACAGAAAAAAGTCCGCAATAACTGGTGCACAGCTAGTCTCCATGGGAATTCCGATAACTTGACGTTATACGGAATCTCCATAGCGAACAAAAATGTTATCTAGTGAAAATTCAAGTGCAGCTATCGTATGAAAGCAGGTCCAATTGACATAATACTTTTGTCTGTTGTTACAAAAAAAATGACCTAAAAGAGTTTGAACATACATATTCGCACTCCGACTTTTTAAATGCCCATTTAATTAGGTATATGAATTTTTTCCTAATGAGATTATTAGGCAAAGTGGTGTATAGGGTAGAAAAATGAAAGTTTTGAACAGATTCAAAATAACCAATATGTGCATGCAATTTATCAAGTACTTCCAACGAATTTTTTGACACGCAAACAGTAATTAATTCCACTATTTTCAAAGGCCTTATTTGAACAATTAATTACCAAGTTTTTGATTGTACCAAGTGTACTAGTAAGTAGAACAGAAGGTTTGGTAGTGGAACAATGGCTTGAAGTCGAAATAAATGTATATTTGTAAGGTGTTTTATGCAGCTTCGGAAGCCAGTACATAGATGAAACATTCATGATATTCGGTTCTGCTTGTAAATAGGTAGCTAAAAGTTTATGTTTGTTACGTACAGATACCATTTTCCAAAAATTGAGTCCAGTGAAATGTTGGTGACTTCGTGATTTCTTTTTTGCAGAACCTCAATATAAGATTTACGCCAAACAAAAATGATAGTATTGGCAGACTTATCAGCCGGGACAAAAACAAATTCTTTGGAGAGTTCATTTAGCTTACGCTTTATACGAGAAATAGGGCTATTATGTTTGTTGTAAGGAGTAAAATGTTCTTTAAAATGTTTAATAAACTAGTTATAGGTATCGCTTTAAAATGTGTACACCAGACGTTCGTTTCGTCTGCAAAAGACTTACCAGTGATGTTCAGAACTGAGTAAGATTTAGTATATTGATCAAATAAATTATTTCCTAAAAAAAATGAAATTATAATGATAACGTTAAAAGAAAATAGCAAAACAAAACGGTTTGGCTTTTCTACACTTTACACAAGTATTCCCCCATTCCAAACTAAAAGACAAATTTAAAGAGTTGGTTCTGCTTTGTTTCATAAAAAAGAATGGCCAACGTAGATACAAATTTCTTGTTTTAGGGAGGAATAAATCCTACTTTGTAAAAAATCACTCCGATTTAAACAAAAAATTCTCTGATACTGACATTATCAAGATGTTTGATTTCTTGATTGACAACATATTTGTTACGTTTGGAGGACGTGTTATTCAAGAAACAATCGGCATTCCAATGGAAACCATTTCTGTCCCTCTTCTTGCCGACGTGTGTCTTTTTTCATATAAAGTTGACTTTCTACAGGAACTTCTAAGGAAGAAAGAAAAGAAGTTAGTAGTATCCTTTAACTTTACTTTTCGTTATAAAGATGATGTTCTATCACTAAATAATTCAAAATTTGGTGATTATGTTGAACGCATCTATCTCATCGAACTTGAGATCAAGGATACAACAGATACAGTCTGCCTCATTTCTTGACTTACATCTAGAAATGAAATGACAATGAGGGTCGTTTGAAAACAAAACTGTACGACAAAAGAGATGATTTCAGCTTCCCAATTTTGAACATTGAACAGCGCCTGCATACGGAGTATATATCTCCCAGTTGATACGATATTCCAGGGCTTGTATTTCCTATCATGATTTCATTGATAGAGGGTTGCTGCTCACAAGGAAGCTATTAAACCAATAGTTCCAAAGGGTGAAGTTGAAATCATCCCTTCGTAAATTTTACGGAAGCCATCACGAGTTGGTTGACCGTTATGGAATATCCGTTCCACAGATGATAGCGGATATGTTCCTACTGTCGTATCTACAATCCCGTCCCCTTTTCACGAATGTGACCAACCGAATTATTAGACTTATTACCGGGTTTTTACTCACATGAGCAACACGACGGGTGCCACATGCGGAGCAGGATCTGCTTACCTTAAGAAACACCTGAGATCACTCCCAGTTTTTGGTGGGGTTCGTGTTGCTCAATCTTTAGTTTGCTATGTTGTGTTTTGTGTACTATTGTTTGTCTGTTTGTCTTTTTTTTTTAGCTATGGCGCTGTCAGTTTATTTTCGACTATGAGTTGATTGTCCCTCTGGTATCTTTCACTTCTCTTTTAATATCATTTTATAGTATATATTCATTGATATTTGGTGCAAATCACAAGTAATAAAGTTACACAATTTTAATACATGTGGTCATATATTTCATGTGTTTTAATTTATCCTTAACAATGATAACTGCATGTAATATTTTGATATGTTACCCTCAACTGTGCAGACAATTTGTTTTCATTTAAGAAAAAAATTTAGAGACAAAATTCATGATGCATAAAAAGTAAAATAACAAAAATACCGAACTCCGAGGAAAGTTCAAAACGGGAAAGTCCCAAATCAAATGGCAAATTAAAATCTCAAACACATCAAACGAATGGATAACAACTGTCATATTCCTGACTTGGTACAGGCATTTTCTGATGAAGAAAATGGTGGATTAAACCTGGTTTTAAAGCATATGCATATATCTGTAATGCTTAAAATTACCGGGAGAAAAAATGTAAAATTGTCTCTTTCGTTGTGTGCATGTTCAGTAGCGACTGCAATGACCAATATTTCCTATTATTAAGTCAGAACCTCTTCTTGTTTTATTGAAGAGTGTTACATGTAAGATCTGCTCATATGAAAAGATATAAGGATATGGACTACTTCACCTTGAAAAGTATTATAGAAAGAAAGACAACTATGCTGTTTGAGTAATTGCATTTTACTTCGCTGGAATAAGAATAGAAAAATATTGTTTTCATTTCCATTTATATATTAGTGGCTGAACTGGTGTTTTTAAATCTATAAAATTAATGTTGTTTTTGCGGTATATATGTATATCATTATTAATTATTCTGGAAAAAAGGTCAGAATGTGAATACATATGTTCTAACTCTTTTAGGTTATTTTTAGTAGCAATAAACAAAAGAACTATGTCAATTGGACATGCTTTGATACTATATCTGCCCTTGAATTTTTACTAGATAATATTTTTGTTCGCCTTGGAGATTCCGTATATCGTCAGGTTATCGGAATTCCAATGGGGACTAACTGTGCACCACTTATTGCGGACCTGTTTTTGTATTGCTATGAGTTACAATTTTGACTAAAATCAGCAAAGACCCATCGAAACAACATCTGATACAAAAATTTAATAATACTTTTAGATATTTGGATGATATATTGGCTCTCAATAATGACGACTTCAGTATGTATACTAAAGAAATTTATCCTGTTGAACTTACTTTAAATAAAGCTAATACTAACAATGACCACTGCCCTTTCCTCGATCTTGATATCTATATCATTAACGGACAGCTTAATACAAAAATTTATGATAAAAGAGATGATTTTTAATTATCCATTTTTAGATAGTGGCGTTCCCTTGTCACCATCTTACGGTGTTTATATATCTCAACTTGTACGATTCGCTCGTGTATGTAACAACGTTTCAGATTTTAACGAAAGAAATTTATGTATTACTGAAAAATTATTACACCATGGTTTTCGATATCACAAACTAGTCAAAACATTTACTAAATTTTATCATCGGTACAAGGACATCATTCGTAAATATAGCTCAACATGCAGACTTCTTATACGTTCAGGTATTTCACATCCAATCTTTTATGGTAATATTCTTTATAAAGCACTAAAATGTCAGTATTCACCTCAGAAGCTAACAAAACCTTTAAATAGACTTATTAAGAAGGGATATAGTTACGATACTGTTGTCAGGTCATTAAAGATTGCATATTTTGGCTTTAATATTGATTCTTATTGGGTCTTTGCATCGGAACTAAACACATTTATTTAAAAACCAGTTGTTGGCATGACACGGGTTATGCTCTTCTCATATATTTTATGATGGTATGATACTAAACACCTAACGGGAGGGATTGTGCCTGATATTCATATGATGAAGACATAATCTTTCAATCAGTTTAATTGAGGTCTGGAGCTGGCATGTCAGTTAACTGCTAGTAGTCTGTTGTTATTTATGTATTATTGTCATTTTGTTTATTTTCTTTTGTTACATCTTCTGACATCGGACTCGGACTTCTCTTTAACTGACTTTTAATGTGCGTATTGTTATGCGTTTACTTTTCTACATTGGTTAGAGGTATAGGGGGAGGGTTGAGATCTCATAAACATGTTTAACCCCGCCGCATTTTTGCGCCTGTCCCAAGTCAGGAGCCTCTGGCCTTTGTTAGTCTTGTATTATTTTAACTTTTAGTTTCTTGTGTATAATTTGGAGTTTAGTATGACGTCCATTATCACTGAACTAGTATATATATATGTTTAGGGGCCAGCTTAAGGACACCTCCGGGTGCGGGAATTTCTCGCTGCATTGAAGACCTATTGGTGACCTTCTGTTGTTGTCTGTTCTGTGGTCGGGTTGTTGTCTCTTTGACACATTCCCCATTTCCATTCTCAATTTTAAAACTGATTCTAAATTTTAATGTTAATATTTTGCGGTGACTTAATTTACCTCCTTTTTTTTTTAATCTATATATCAAAATTTTCTTGAAATTTATTCAATCTATTTTCACTAATAGAAACAAGAAATTTCACAATATTTTTTTTTCAATTACAATTCTACTACTATACGCAGATATTCATTCCTTCTGTGGTCATTTAAGTGTAAATCTATGCAAAGAAAATTTGTTTACATAATACATAAACAAATGTTTCAAACAAATATGAGATATGTTGTACACGCCTAATATGTATCTTTTTCGCCTTCAAGTTAACTGTTTCTTCTTTTAATAATGAATTTAAAGCTTGAAACTGATTGTTTGTATTGATGATTAGTATTAGCACTAATATTGTCAATATTTTTTTAATGTTTTATTGAAATCTTCACTAACATTTGATTTTTCAATTTTTCTTTCATAAAGTGATTTTCTTGCAAATTTGCTGTTTGATCCATATATATAAAGAAACAATTGTGTCATTAATTTGCAAATTTGGAGATTTTAACCATGTTAAAACCCTGTTGTCTTATGTGTGCATATTATTTAACCGTATTATCAAATAACATATTAACCATTTCAAAATTTTATCAAAAGCCTTAAAATTTATCATGTACTCTCCACTCACATTTTTCTTTTTAGAATACATACATCTAGTAAAATATGGTAATAAATATAAATATCATCATACGGGATTGCAAACAATTTTGTTTTCTCATTTGTACATACATGTAATATTACACGTGAACCGCAAGTTGGAGTTTTTTCGAAATAGTAATACTTATCATGTAAGTTAAGTTTCTGTATATCTGGAATCCAAAGACAGTGATTTATTTATTGGTACCAGCTGTAATCAAATCAAAATTACCCGAATCAGTTTTTTTTTTTTTTTTTTTTTTGTTAAAATTGCTTGTTTTTCTCAATTATTTTGTGTGTTGTGTGTATTAAATAAAGCATCTTATTTATCATCTTAGAAATAAAACATGAAATAGAAATTTAGTATATTGTTACAGAAATAGTACGTTGAACCATCAAGATGGTGGAAGGCGAGACAACTCGATATACAACCACGATGTTAAATGTGTTTATATCAGCAAATCATTAATTTCTTTATTGAATAGAGTATGTCACGGACGAATCAAACATTGTTTAATTGAGCATGCTTGTTATTGACGTACTTCCGTTGACTGTCCTGATCGGAGATGATTACGCTGCCGACCACTGTTGCATACATGCATACATGCTGTTTGATACACATACAAGTTGGATATTCTGAACATCTCTTATGTGACTGTATTTCATGTTTCTACAACCGATATATTTTTGATACTGTATAACACTCTTTTTAATTTAATTTATACACATTGAATTGTTGATATTAGTATGAATATGTGTAAATCAATTTATACGGAAGAAATGGGAGTTACCTTTGTTAAATGAATGTTTTTGCACAAAAAGTACATGTAAGTGAAAATATATCACTTTTAATATACAGAACGGAAGAGTATATTTTAAAGAAGATCAATAAAAATTGTATATACGATTTTCTTTTCATAAAGGTGTGGCAATTTTATTATGATCAGTAAGCGTTCCTTTTCTATAAATAGTGCAAGGAAAAACCTATATAATTTGTAAAAATAACAAGCTGTTCATATTTTGAATTCACCATCATTGTATCTGTATTGATGTCTTCTGGTATTGACTGAAGTAGTATTTTATTTTATTCAAACATAATTGAATGAAATCTCAGCTGTATGTGCCAAAAGGTGAAATGTAACACAGTTATTTCTGCATTACTCCACCATGTAAAAAAAGTATAATAACAGATCACACTTTCTTTACTTGTATATGTTTTGTACAAGTTATCATTATAATAATTGTACAAAATATTGTACAAAATAAATTTTATTTTGACTTTGTACAAATTGTAATTTGTATAAAAGTGCTTGTACAAATTACAATTTGTACAAAATTTGACTAAAATTCACTTATAACTTGTACAATAATTTATAGTATCGATTTTGTTATAAATAAACATATATATCATGACATTACAACGTGTTACTACCCTTAGTAGTGTATAATTTTAACAACTTTTACATAATAAAACACAAGGAAACAGAAATAATTACATAGTTTCCAATATTGGTTAAACGTGTATATCTATCAATTTTGAAAATCGTGATAATCATGATAATTTGTACACTTTTAGATTACTAATTTTCATACCTTTTTTATTTTCTTCTTTTTTATAAGATACAATTATTAACATTGTTTTCTTTAATTCTATTCCTATTAACTTTTAAGATTTCCCTGCATTCTCCGTGCTGTTGTGACCTCTGTCAAGAAGTCTTTCTATTCGAGAAGGGAGTAAGTTGTGTTCTAGTTATGGAAAATGACCTAAAAATGTTTTAATAAATTTTGAGACTGGGTTTTTTTGTGTTTGTGTTCTTCATTAATTGTCCCATTTTGTCTGATTTACTCGTCTATCAATTTCAACAGTATTGTCACTTACATCATTTTGTATATTTGTCATTATTAATGGTTCTGTGCTATTTGTGTGTTTATTATTTGTTTCATTTTCAGAGAATCATTTTTACTATCCACCATTTTGAACCCTCTTCTACGACTTGTACATTTAGTCATTCGGACATTTTTGCATCATGGAATATTTCTGCAACTAGTGCAATTGTTGTTGCAATTGTAATTTTACTAAATTCTGGTAAAACCAAAATGAAAGATTTTGTCATAATATTTTCCAATCATTAGATCTCTCAGTAAGGGTTTACCAATATATCATTCTTTTTTTTAAAAAAGACTCTAGATGTTTCATCCTCCTAAATAAGAATTTGTAACTTTAAATTTTTAGTAAAATAAACAAATGATACATACTGCTCTGCTTATGATGAACATTTTTGGTAAAATCTTTATTTAGAAGTCTTAAGAAACTTGTTGAATTAAATCATGTTTGTGCATCAAACCTGTTTGATACTAACTTTGACGTAAGAAGCTGCAAGCCTAATAAATGCAAATATTAGTTGTTAAGTTACATATTTTTAAATCGGGAATCGAAAATAAAAATTATTCTCAAAACCACTGCACCACCGTGCAAGAGTAGAGACCTCAGGGACTTGGTTAGCGGACATATATATTTTTCAATCATTGCAATTTTATTTGTTTTTTGGTTTGTTTTTTTTTTTTTTTTGTATTTCCTATCTTTTAATATTATTTTCGCTGTCACCAAAATATGTATACTTCCTAGCCGAGAATATATCAATTCAAAACAAACAGTTATGTTAAAGATACTGTCTGACTTCATGATATTTTAGATTTCATAAGGACCACTAAAGTAATTGATTTGAAAGCACAGGCTATGGACATGTAGAAATGAGGGTATAGTTCTTTTAAATGCTCAATTAAAGTCTACATAGTACACCGGTCATGCCGGTATCGACATACATTGAAGTTGATGCAAATATTGTAGCTTATATAAATTTTGATATATGCAAATAAATCATTAACAATGCAGTAAATTTTAAACTGACTAAAACATGAGTTTTAACTTTTGTTTTCAGCAGACCTTGAAGATTATATCCATGTTTAAAGCCATGAATAATAACATTAAAAACATATTTCATTGTGTATGCATTATTTTTTTTTTTAAGTTTTCAACTCTCACTTTCCGATGCTTTTTAAACGTAAATGTATTTGTATTTATGAATATGACTAATGTAATGCAGAAATACATTATTTTTCAGACACTTGTAGAGCAATCAGATAAGAACGTTAAATGCAAATTTATTTCAAGGTTTGACTTCTCTTCAAGACTTGCAAGTCAATTAAATTAAAAAAAAAGAAACTTGCCATAATGCTTTGCTGTGAGATGTCGAATTATATCTCCTTTTCATTATATACATATCTAACCTAAAATTACACTCTGTAATAGTAATTTCTTTAGTCCTTCAATTCTTAATTTTACAAACGATTTACATTTTACCAAGAAATATGTGTATTTCATTTATAAATTAATTTCGTCGTCCGTTTAAAGTATGCCATTTCATAAAAAACGAATTAATAAAACTGCTTAGAATTTTTCGAGTAAATAGATAAGGTAATTTTAGGTATTCTGAATTAGATCAATGCCCATGTTTCATTGTATCGTATATGACGAATTAGAGAGAAAGACGTGGCCTTTATCAGATTGAGATCAGGTCTCCAAAAAGAAGATAATATTATCAATCTGCCGATATACACCCTCGATATATAATGAACTTTTTTAAACAACAACACAAAAATGAATTTGAACTACTAATATTTAAACCATATATCCCGTCGAAATTGAAATTAAGTATACCACAGATACAGTTAAGTCTGCCACTCATCTTCATTTACAACTATAAATAGGAAATTGGGATCGGTTTAAGACACAACTTTAGGACAACCGAGATGATTTTATACTCCGAATTGTGAACTTTCCATTTTATATATCTCCTATTTGATACAATATTTCAGAGCTTGCGTTTCCTATAGCATGTATATATTGATTTTTTGACTGACCGTTGCTGCTAACAAAGAAGTTATTGAACCAAGGGTTCAACGTGATAAAGTTGACGTCATCACTTCATAGGTTTTACGGACGCCATCACAATTTGACGGACCGGCACCAAAATGGTACATCTGTGACACAGATGATAGGAATATGTTATAATGGTCGTAACGACTATATTGTCCTCTTTTATTATTCCTCGATTGTGACATCCCCTAATGAGACATCACCGAATTTGAACTCACCATGATCATCAATAGTGCTGCATGTGTAGCAAGATCTCCCTACTCTACTGGATCACCAGAGATCATCCATAAGTTAAAGTGTTGCACAGTCTTTAGTTTTCTATATAGTGTTGAATAGATCGTTGTTTGTCTTTTCGTCGGTGTTCGGTGTTTTATTGTCATGTCTCTTCGACCTATGGGTTTAGAATGTTCCTTTGGTATCTCCCTCCTCTTTTCTCCATGTCCCATTTTGAACTACTAGTATGTTTCCTAATTGTGTAGTAAATCAACTTATCTTTAAGGTTATATGCATTATGTTTGAACTAATATCGGTATAGTTCTACAATTTATTTTTCAATTAAAACTCAAGAGGGAGAATATACCGAAGGAACTCAAACTCTTTAAAAAGTCAAAAACAAACTGACAACTCCATTGCAAATTAAAAAAAAGAAAACATTTTCGCAAAACTGTCGAAAACAAGATTTAAATGTTTCAAAGAAGACCTATGAGATGGTATCCTATAATGTAAATCACTTCAGTCAGAGATGAGTACTGATTATTTATACCAGTAATCATTCAAATAGCTACCTCAATTTCAGTTCCATACTATCTTCTACGTAAATCTGTTTGTATTAATGAATATCAAAAATGAAATGCAGAAATAAATTTCAAAAGTGTTATTTTTTTAGGAACTTGTACAGAAATCACAAATATAAATGCGAATTTATTTCAAGGGTGGACGGGTCTTGGAATCTTGTAAGTAAATTGGTTCTTTCTATAGAATGATAAAAAAATTTCGCCATGTGTTGCTGCTGTACTGTCACATTATATATCAGTTCTCCTTCTATTCATATTTTAAGTAAAATTGCGTTCATTTTGTTAGAGTACCTTCTAGTTGTTTAGTCCAATTTTGGTAATATACTTTTGGCTTGGCTCGGTATTTATACATCCCGCCATTGTGATATTGGGCTGTGGTAATTTTTGTATTCTTGTCTTTAATTTTGATAATGTGATTTGTATATAGAGTGTCTATATGCCATTTTGTCTTTCTTTGTTGACATAGTTGTTTGTTTTTATACTGATTAAGATTACAACTCAATGTTGACTGCTATACCCCAATTTTGACATTTTTACCTATTATGGCTGTTTGTTTTGCTCACACATTGTTGTCAACAGAGTTGAATTCTATGCTACTGACATATAATTGAGAGGTTTAGCTAGCTATAAAACCAGATTTAACCCATCATTTTTCTACATGAGGAAATAAGTGTACCAAGTCAGGAATATGACAGTTGTTTTCCATTCGTTTGATGTGTTTGAGCTTTTGATTTTGCCATTTGATAAGAGTCTTTCAAATTTAAATTTTCCTTTGAGTTCGATATTTTTGTTATTTTACTGGTTTCTGTATTCCTTTCTTTTTGGATTTGGATAAACATTTTTCAATTTTCGTAGAAATATATGTATTTCGTTAATATTATAATTTCGTCATCCGTGTAAGGTGTTTCTTTAATAAGAAAAATAGAAAATATGAGGGAATAGAATCTTTTAAGTGAAATGATGTGATAACTTTAGGAAATCCGAATCAAGTGAATATAAATATTTTATTCTATATTTCTATGACAAAGTAGTTAATAAAAATAGGGAAAACCATGTTCTCAGGAAGTTGACAGCAAACCTTAATACCGTAATAAAATCTGTATACAATTTTATACTTATTATTAACTTCTAGTACTTTGTTCTATTTTTAAATCAATCAACTTGTTTCTAAAGTTATTTAAATGATGCATGAACTAATATCAAAATTTGTCAATACAACTCTGCTGGAGATAGAATGAAGAAGTTTTAAAAGATCTAAAATCATTTTTTGTTTTCCAATTAAAGCTCTTAAAAGTACCCAATTTCGCAAAGTTATGTCTAAATATTCCTGATTAAGGAAGGCAAACCATTTGTATAACAATAACAAATACCTTGGTATAGGATTTAGATGAAAATGCTGCACTTCTTTTTAAAATGAGATTTTATGGCTTTTGTATGGACCACTAAAGTTACAGAGTTAAAAATATTGGCTATTGGCATGAATGTATTAATTGTTGATGTCAAGAGAAGCCAAATAAATCTTTCTGGTATCGACTTTATTTTGCCTGTTTACACAAAACTCCACCAATTTAACTCATTCGCAACACGAAGCCACGAAGACATGGGGTATAAATCTTTAATGTCAGTAGAGCCTAATTTAAGTCTAATTACAATAGCATTGACCTAGTTGTATTCAATATTGTCATTTAGATAATTGTTTTTATTCACATTCACCATTATTAAATCGCTAAAACTGTCTGTTTGATATCAAGATTTTTTAAGTTTTAGAGCAGAGTTTGGAGATCTACTATCAAACTCAAGTTTATCGATATGACTCAAATTCTCATATTTCATTGATAACATACTAAAATGTAGTCCAAAAGAACATCAACAGTGCATGGATTTTTTATAATGTATTAGAATTCCTTGCCTTTTTTTAAAGACTAGACGGCATCTTGTTAGCCATCAAGATGAACCCCGAAGAATGAGATGACTCATGACTCGATACAAATACAGACAAGCACGTGCGATCGTAGAATGCCAATTTTTCTTGGTCTATTCGATGCTTGAATCAATCAAATAAATAATTAATTTGTTTACCTGTACAAGAATGTCTTATCAGTCAACAAATTGTTCTTTCCGGTGGCTCCCTTGTTTCACTTTGCTATGTTGATGTTCTTTTCTTTTTATGACTGAACATGCTTAGCACATGCATGACCTAACTATAGCTGAATGTTATATTGACTGTCGCACGAGTATGGTTTAAAATGAGGTTGAATTTTTGACTTGCAAGCCAATCAAACTTTAGCGATTCATGTTTTGCAAAATTGAATCAAAATAAATGGTTTTACCGAAACATTGCTTCAAAATTGCACTTCTATAAATTTTGAAACAAAAAAAAATCAAATTTTACTTTTCCGTCTAAATCGTAGCTAATTGCTCTAAATAATCATTTTATTAATACATAAGTAATAACTATCTATTGTATTCTAAACATTTGTCAGTATAATAGAAAAACAAAGAATATGGGGTATCCATCCATGACACAAAATCAGTACATGCACAGCAAAAACACACAAAAAGCAAAGGAACAGCGCTTTTGTTGCTGTTCTTTATCTCAAAGTCATAGTGAAGCCTTCAACACGGATAAAAAAACTCTCACTTCGCTGCAAGTTTAAGACGCCCCTAGCACCGGCTTGAGCGGAAATCGTTTGCAAAAGTTATTCGGATAGACTTTGTAAGATGCAACACCACCTACTCGGACCCGGTCGAACAAGAACATACTGGAAAGTAGTACATATTTAAAACAAAATAACTCGTATAAGAGTAAATCTTCAACTATGTAGCATATATTTTAGTAATTTAGGTATCAGATGAAAGGTGAAGGACATGTGACCCTTGTAAAACACACAATTTACGGATAATTTTGAATAATAAAAAAATTTATGAATGAAATCTAAACTTGAGGGCATATATAGCCTTTTCTCAGATATAAAGTGTCTGGTTTGGTGTATCCAAAATTCCGGTAACCAGTGCAGTAAGGTCTGATGTATACTGATCCCGCTTCCATAAAATCTTTTGAAGTGAAAATTAAACGTGGATAGGAATGAGGACCAAGAATAGGTGATGTGTGTCTTATCAAAATGTATGCAATATTTTACCTCACTCTTAGTTGCTTACTATTTTCTTCGTAAACCGGTTTTGTTATGGACTATCACAAATGTAAAGTAGGAAGTTATTTCAAAAATGATATTTTTCAGGACCTTAAACAGCAATCAAATTACAACGCTAGATGGGCATTTATTTCAAGGCTTGACTGCTCTTCAACACTTGTAAGTAATTTGATTCCGATTTAAAAAATCAACCACTATGCGTTGCAGGTTTGCCGTCTCATTACGTCTCACATTCCTTTGTCTTTTGTTCGTTTATAGTTTTTTGCCATGCTGTTGTCAGTTTGTCATATTCACGTAAAATACCATTCTTTGAATGTTATTTCTTTAGTTCTTTCTTTTCTGATTTTTAATAACGTTCGCAATTTTCGTAGAAATATGTGTATTTTGCTTTGAATTAATTTCGTCGTAAGTTATGTGTGCCATTTGTAAAAAGTAAAAAGAAAGCTTTGTAGAATAATGTAAATTGATCAAAAGAAAATAAAGATCATCTCAAATTTGTCAATGCTGATGATTCAGTAATTAGTGAACAGGAAACAGGAATTTTCATTTTTTCTATCAAATAGACTTAAGCGCTGTTCGTTTGCTTTTTGTGGTTTTTTTTTTTCTTTGCTTTGCGAGATTTTGTGTAATGGATAGACACACCTATCCTTGGTTTTTCTATTAAACCTCCCTACAGAGGATTATTAATCAATCTGACTATATACACCTTTGATAAGTAATTTACACCTAAAGAACAAATAAAAACATTGTACTCTATACTATTTTCATTCACCACTGTGAAAGTGGACGTCTAATATTTTGTCCGGCTTTAAGCATGTGGACATCAGGGCATATATATTTGACGTTTAATTTAATCATACCGTCATCAATTTATCGACCGTGTTCTAGAATATGGTTACTCTGATAAATGTTTCTATATTCAAATTTATCAATATTCTTTGTGATAAAACTGTTTCGAGACCCCTATTTTTTTTTCTTCACAAATATAGGTGCCTTTAACTAATGTGCATGTTTTCTTTATCTTTTTCTTTCCCTTTCTCATTTATTCTTAAGTTTTTATGAGAGGGAAATAAAAATGGGAGTTGAAATACATTTTTGGGGATGTTATTTTTACTGTTCAGTTGATGGAAAAGAGGATACATAAGTGTTTTGATTAAAAACTTTAGGCCATATGAATTTTGTCTACCAAAGGGATAATCAAACTCACATGTCGAAAAAAAACTGACAATACCATGTAAAAAAAAAGACAAACGATCAAAATACAACAGTATACAAAACACAACATAGAAAACTAAAGACTGAGGAACACATACCCCTAAAAAAACCGGGATGATTTCAGGTACTTTGGAAGGATAAACAGATCCTGCTCCACATGTGGCACCCGTTGTGTTCCTCATGTAAGTACAATCCGTTGACAAGTCTAATTCGGTAGGTCACATTTGAGGAAAAGAGGACGGGATTGTGGCTACGACAGTAGGAACATATCAATGTAAAATGTTCACTGCACCTTCATATGACAAAAAAGGCGCAGAGAGGACCTGGTTATTATAAAATTGAAGTCAGCCACCAGTCATATCGAGATAGTGCTAGTAAATGGAAATCAAACTTGATTACTTGTGTGTATCTGAATCGCTTTTCTAGATTTACCTTCATCAGGAACGCTCTACATACATGTCAAAGCCAAGGATGTTTAAGATTTGATATAGCAATTCAATTCAAACATTTTTTTTAGGGAACTGAACAGAAATCAGATTACCACACTAGAATCTAATTTATTCCAAGGCATACGGCTCTTGAATTATCGTAAGTAAACTGATTTAGGAAACAACAATTTGGCAACATATGTTGCTGGTGTGCTGTCGCATTATATCTCAAATTTACTTGTTTTCATATTACAAGTAAATTTTCATTTTTTTAATGGAATTTCAATAGTTCTTTCTTTTTTTCATCTTAAAAAAAAAACGTTTCGCAATTTTCCTAGAATATCAATATTTCCTTTTTATATAATGATATCAGACGTTTAAAGTGTGTCATTTCTAAAAAAAAATAAGATTGCTTTGAATTTTGTAAGATCATCGATGATAAAACTTATGGTTATCTGAAAATAGTCGATGTAGACGATTCTGTCTACCTAAATATGACAATGGGTAAACAGGAGAAGGGAGGACATGGTTGTGATAATATTGACACCAATATTTCCTAAAGAGGAATATCATAATCAGTCTGACGTAATATCATCTATCAAAGTGTAAACCAATAAAACAATGCCAACGGACCAATCACAATATTTTTTTTTTTTTTGTAATTTATGCAAATTATATAAGAATTATCATGCAATTACTACATGTATCTGCACAGATTATCAATTTGTAGTTGTATGATATTGTTTGAGCTAAAGGACAAAGTGTCATTAGAGCCTTATTCTTTTTTTTTTACTGAAATTGGAACTTTTGATTAAAGATTTTTATTTACGTTGTTCTAAAGTTAAGGTAATAAAAAAATGAATACAGGTAGTTTTTCAATCTATGACATATTTAATGCAGTTATGGTGTCCAGGAAAAGACCTTTCTGCGCATTTATATAATCATATTGTTTGTTAAACAAAACATTCCTATAACAGAATAATCTTTTATGAAAATAAGCAAATGTTCGTACAAAAACACATTATATAAGATGTACTTAAAGTTAGAACCCAACAATGTTTCCAAATGGTATTTACATGTAAGAATATAAATTATGTAGAAAAACTGAATGATTTCATTGTGTATGGGAAATAGATTATATCCTTTAAAAGTGTATTTCTAATTATTTTTAAAAAAAAGGGCAAACAGTGGTCTTTACATTTTAAAAATACACTTGCGAAACGATTCATTCGAGAGAGAAAAAAAAAACATACCGAAAAGATTTGTTTTATTTACAGCAAGTTATGAACATTTCCTAAGGCACCACCCATTCATCTAAGTTATACAAAGCGAAAATATTTTAAAATTTAAGAAATTACATTAATTATTCTTTAACAGGAAACACAGAGTCAGTAGTAACAATGTCACTGAAAACCAATGGAAAAGTTTCAAAAGAAAAGTGTCTCCATTCATAAAGTTGATGGCGGTGCTTCCAGAGAGTAAAAACATAATAACATAAATAAACTACATGTACTAATATAAGACATCATTTTAACTTCCTTTATAGATATATGTGTATTACATAATAGTGTGTGTTTTTAGAAACTAAATGTACTGTATCGTTAATATGAGTTCTGGGTAACTTTATTTTGTAAAAATTGGAATTGATATTAAATTTCCGCAATAATTTATTTGAAAAATTTTAGGCTACCGAGAATTTTCTGAGTCTTTTGTTCATCCCTACTCTGTATTACATCTGTATCGTTTTTTATACTTTTCTTCGTTAACACTTACATCTACACTTGTATAATATTTATTTCAAAGTTTCAGGACTGTCTTTTCAGTATTGTTTCAAGACATTTCTGTCAGTACCAATTCAGTGCTTATTATCCTCAATATTCTGTTTAGAACCAACTTTTCCAATCCTATTTAGTATTGCTTTACCACCATCTAATCTTTATACATGTATGTGCAACCAAATTAATTATCGGAACTATAAAACTATATGAAGTTTTATACTTTATGTTGTAATATATATAGATTGTAACATGGCATTTTTCATATCAGAACCCTTATCAGCCCTAGGTCGTGATATCAGCCACAGAGCCGACAGACTCGAGGGATGATTTTGACCATGGTCTGATAAGGGGTCTGATATGAAAAATGACATGTTATGTTCTTTTTATCATATACTTCAGCAGAAGACATACAAACTATGTCTAAAACTTTGAAAAATGCATTTATTGTATTATTTGTTTTACATTTTTAATAATATATTTTCCTGTTTCCTAATATTTGTTTTTTATCCTACTTTGTTATGTTTTTACTAAAAACGTACCATTGAGGTGTATTTTTGAATATGCCGAGTGACGTCGAAATGCCATGCGATAACGTTACAGAAAGGCATGCAATAATAACCGGAAGCAGTTGATATAAACCGGAAGCAGTTAATAACGAAAGTCATGTCACATGACTACGACAATTTTTCCAATTTAGTAAATAAATATATGTACAAATTACCGTACAAATTACCGTTTTATCAAGGGGTACAATTATACCATTATTTTCTATAAGTATATGATAAATATGTTTATATAATGAAGGACCTTATTGTGAAGCAGTTTTTTGACAAAATATGTAATCCTGTTGAATTAAGGAAATTATTATTACTATTACTTTTTCTTTATTCAGATGCAGTTCCTTATACACCAGATGGTTGCAAAATTTTAACTAAGTATAATTTATCCAAGAGGTTTCCCATTAACGTACCAGTTTCCTTAAATAAATTTTGTCATAAAATCGAATCATATTGCTTTGAACTGCTTTAATTTCATATATTTAGAAGGTTGGTTCAACCAGTTTAGAAAAAGCTTGCAAGAAGCAAAACTCATGTGTTTCTTTTTGGAGAAGCTTAATATACTTCACCAGTTACCTCAGTATTCCTCACGGACATATGACCATAATTGTACACAACTGAAAGCATATACTGATGACTGAAATGTGAGATTACATGCATAGTCAGTGTGATGGCGCTTGGTATTTTCTAGATAGATGATCATGATCGTAATCATTGTTATCAACCAACGCTTTACTTCAATTGTGTGACCAAGTTCTAGCAATCGATCGAAACTAGTCTGATATCTGCTTTAATTTGTCGGTAAACAAACATGATTTTTTTTTCATAATTCGAATGACTAAACAACTTTTCTTTGTAAAATGTCATTCCAGTTTAATGATTCAAATGGTTCTTAAAGTTACTTTGTGTTAGCATAATCAGAAAGTTTGCAAAAAATGAAATATTTACAAAAAAATGATTTTTCGGATCGTGAAAGATCACGTACCGCTTTTTGAAGATCGTGAAAAGAATTGTGAAAGATCTGATGCTACGAAAACGTTTAAATCATTATCTAATTATCGTATAATTTATATTTTTAATTGGTTTAGCAAATATTGGATTTGCATGTCTCATTCCAGTTCTCCTTTGTTGGTGAATAGTGCTGTAACTGTTCAATGTCATTGGATTTGATTATCTTATAATACCACACCGACTAAGTGCCTTATAGCAATATCAGTCTATTTGTCCGTTCTTCATTTGCTTTTTTATACAAATTTAAAGATTGAGAATAGAACTTAACGGACTAAATTACAGTTTAAGCAGGGCGTCATGCACAACCGAGGTACATTGATTGATCATTTCCCACTTAGGTGGGTACAATGACGTAAAGCTATTGTGAACAGACTGATCAAACACTTTAATGTTTAGGACATTTGCGCTTTTTAAAGAAAATAAACTTGGAACAAAAGATAAAAATAATAAAACAGAAGATGATCAGCGAGAAAAACGAAAGTGATAAAAGTACAATGAATATGATAAGAACAATAAAAAGAAAAGAAGACCAACTAAAAATGAAACAGTTACGAAAGACGAAGAGTTGGGGTAAAGACGGGAAACTTAGATGGAAGAGACCTAAGGCAAATCGATTCGATAGTAGAAGACATTTAATAACAATGTGGAATTCAGTTTTGAACTTGAACCATGGCAAAAATGTTAACGGACACACCATTTGATATTTCTGCAACCGAAGATGGAGATATTGTTGCCAACAATTATTTTCTTGAGTTTTTGCATAAATTTGTGTTTTTTTTATGTCTTTCAATTGTATAGAATAGAAATGTTCATAGTTACTGTATCATATATATCAGAAGTCCATTTCATATTGAATGCTATATTTACTGTCATATATACGTGCAGTTGTGTTGGTTCAGAATACTAGTATACAATTTGTTTTAATTTTAAGATATTTATTTCTATAAACATTTGCAACTGTACATATATGAGCAGAAAACAACCCATCCATTTATTCATTTTAAACTTGTGTCCTTGCATAAAAATCTACAAATAATTTCAGCTTTACCTTGATTAATGTCGGCATCATTTTATTCATATAAAACATATTCTTTGACTCTTTCTGATCTCAGGAATATCATTTTTTCCAAGAATTCCACAGACAGGATCTTTATGATGATGAAGTGAACTATTTTAACACACAAAAAAAAAACTGGCGTTGCATTCATATTAGCGTACATAACAACTGTATTTGGAAATTAGGAAGTAGGAAGACAATTAGATTTCTGCTTATTTTATATGAAAGAGGGAAGAAGTGGAAATGGTATTTATTTGATATTTTGCATTTACGTTTGAAAAGACATGCATCTATTATCATTAGAAA
Organism: Mytilus coruscus; assembly: GCA_017311375.1. Classification (NCBI taxonomy): domain Eukaryota; kingdom Metazoa; phylum Mollusca; class Bivalvia; order Mytilida; family Mytilidae; genus Mytilus; species Mytilus coruscus. The sequence continues at coordinate 87,862,472 of CM029601.1, forward strand.
ATTAATTACATATTTTACATTGCATTGCATGGCTTCGTATTCAATTCAAAACGATTTGATTAAGTGGAATATGTCTTATCATCCGGAAATTTAAAAAATCTAATTGTGCGGTTAACTTATGTGCTAACTATTAAACTTATAATGTCAAAACAATAAAATCGAACTTTAGCCGTAGTATATGATGCAGGTTACTGTGTTTAAATTTTATGACCTATAGCAAGGAATTTGTATATAGTATTCCTATTTTATAGGACACCACACTTTAATGAGATGATGGAGTCGATCAGTCATTTGAGGAGGGGCGCGTAGAGCAATCTGAAGTTTGGATATCAGTGCAAAATTATAAAGTCAGAATCTTTATAATTTTGCAGTGATATCCAAACTTCAGATCGTTCTACGCGCAATCTGATTGATGATTTTGGAGTACATTTTTAGAATTTTTTAAGAATCCACAAATGATTGACAGTACTTGTTCAGTATACATCATCATAATATTTCTGAAGACCATGTTTTACTGTAGAGAGAATGGGTGAAAGAATTTAAGAAGGATATTAGGAGTTAAGCATCTAGACATCACGGCTATATATAACGTTCTTTATAACAATTTTTGTTAAGTTGAGATATCTAATAGAAATGCAGGAGAATTTCATTGTCCTTTTTTATGTAAATACCAACGAAGAAAAGAACAGATCTGTGATTGTCTTCAAATCCCCCTGATGGGAATTATCCTATTTTTGTTGATCAGCTTTTACTATATGTCATACTCCATCAAAATACTAACGGAGAACAATTAATACCAAATTGATCTATACTAGGAAGACTAATTAGCCAAAGACACTTCAATTGGACAATGTGTAGACTCAATGTTTCAAGACTATATTTTGTTTTTAGTTACACAAGAGATCACGCATAACTTAATAAGTATACTGTAAGATTATGTTTTACAAATAATACATGTAAATAACCCCTTCTTTAAGCAAGCGGATTTTATAACTAAACAACAATGTTTGAAACGCTATTAATGAAACTTTAATCATTGGATTGTTCTGTCAATACATTATAGTAATACGCTTTTTCTTAGTTTAAGTTCATAAACATATATATTTGAGTAGATGCATGAATATCTTTTGAAATAACAAATATCTATCGACATTTGATTGATTTTACGATATTAAAAAAAAGAATAATAACACTTACAACATTCTAAATAGTGGTATTATTTCCAGTTACTTCGAAGAATGAAAATTGAAAATCAGTGTGCAATACTGACGTTAAATTGTGGGATATAGATTTGTTTTATCCAAATTCAGGCAAAGATATCAAACTTTCAAATAAAATTGAGAATGGAAATGGGGAATGTGTCAAAGTGACAACAACCCGACCAAAGAACAGAAACAGCCGAAGGCCACCAATGGGTCTTCAACACAGCGAGAAAATCCCACAACCAGAGGCGGGTTTCGGCTAGCCCCTAAACAAAAATGTTTACTAGTTCAGTGACAATGGACGTCACACTAAACTCTGAAACATATAAATGAACTAAAATTTAAAAAACTAAAGACTAACAAAGGCCAGAGGTTCCTGACTTGGGACAGGCGCAAAAATGCGGCGGGGTTAAACATGTTTTGTGAGATCTCAACCCTCCCACTATACCTCTAGCCAATGTAGAATAAACAAACACACAGCAATACGAACAGTTAAACTCAGTTTAAAAGAAGTCCGAGTCCAATGTCAGAATAGGTAACAAAAGAAACAGAGCAAAATGACAATGATACATAAATTAACAAAAGACTACTAGCAGTTACTGAAATGCCAGCTCCAGACCTTAATTAAACTGATTGAAAGATTTTGTCTTCATCATATGAAAATCAAGCACAATCCCTCCTGTTAGGGGTTAAGTATCATACCATGATAAAATATATGAAAACATAACCCGTACCATGCCAACAACTGGTTTTAGAATAAATGTGTTTATTTCCGATGCAAAGACCCTATGAGTGAATCAATATTAATACCAAAATATGTCATCTTTAATGACCTGACAACAGTATTGTAACTATATCCCTTCGGAATAAGTCTGTTTAAAGGTTTGGTTAGCTTTTGAGGTGAATGCCGACATTTTTGTGCTTTGTATAGAATATTACCATAAAAGATTGGATGGGAAATACCTGAACGTATAAGATGTCTGCATGTTGATTTATATTTACGAATGTTGTCCTTGTACTGATGATAAAATTTAGTAAATGTTTTGACTAGTTTGTGATATCGAAAACCCTGGTGTAATAATTTTTCAGTAATACAGAGATTTCTTTCGTTAAAATCAAATACGTTGTTACATATACGAGCGAATCGAGCCAGTTGAGATATATAAACACCATAAGATGGTGACAAGGGAACGTCACCATCTAAAAAAGGATAATTAACAATAGGAAATGAAAAATCATCTCTTTTATTATAAATTTTGGTATTAAGCTTCCCGTTAAAGATATAGATATCAAGATCCAGGAAAGGGCAGTGTTCATTTTTAGTATTAGCTTTATTTAGAGTCAGTTCAGCAGGATAAATCTATTTAGTGTACATACTGAAGTCGTCATTATTGAGAGCCAACATATCATCCAAATATCTAAAAGTGTTATTAAATGTTTGTATCAGATGTTGTTTCGATGGTTCTTTGCTGATTTTAGCCATAAATTGTAACTCATAACTATACAGAAACAGGTCCGCAATAAGTGGTGCACAGTTAGTCCCCATTAGAATTCCGATAACTTGACGATGTACGGAATCTCCATAGCGAACAAAAATGTTATCATGTAAAAATTCAAGGGCAGTTATCGTATCGAAGCAGGTCAAATTGACAAAGTTCTTTTGTTTGTTGTTACTAAAAAATGACATAAAAGAGTTTGAACATATATATTCATGATATTCGCATTCTGACTTTTTAAATGCCCATTTAATTAGGTGTGTGAATTTTTTCTTAATAAGATTATGAGGCAAAGTGGTCTATAGGGTAGAAAAATGATACTTTTCTGTTTATATAATTGGTTTCTGTTTTTAATTATTCTATTAAATGTTTCAGAAAAGTAAAGTTCTACTTTCACTTACAATATGATCAATGTAAAGACAGACAAAAGTTGCTCTAAATGAAAAAAAAAAAACTAGAAGAACAATGGAAAGATATGAATAACGGCAAAATGTACATGCATATGAACATGCATATCAGGATGAGAAGACAGACACACGTCGTCAATTTCATAACGTGCTACTCAACACGTTAATTGTCAGAATATTTATTCGCATACATGTATAGTTATGAGGTTTTGGTAATTTAATTGCAATTTGAAAGCCGTCAGTATCTTACAAATTGTATTGGCTGCACACTTTAGTGTACATATAGTGCATGCCCACATTTCATATCTTATCAATAAAGCAGTGCTCACGTTCTAATTAGGCTTTATCTGCAAACTCGTCAAACGGGTTGAGTAGCACGAGATACCTGTTTTTGATGAGCTGCCTATTTACTCTCAGGTAACTCCTCAGCGAGCAAAGACATTGTCACTCTTGTATATATGTTTTGAAATTAAGTTTGCAATGAGGTGTAATATAATTGAAATATTAAAGGTTAAATTGTATTGTGCCGTATTATAATGTTTTTGTATGGTTATATGCTTCCGCCTGTAATCAATATTTAATTTTATATCCTTGCAATAATGCTATGTAGTGTGTATTTTGATAAGTATATAAAGTAATATGCAAAGTAAGCATACTAAACAGTGAAATAGGTGTGTATTTTGTGTAGTTATTATTACATAATGACATAATGCAATATATACGATTATCATACGAGTAAAGTAAGGCATTGTGCAATATGCCGCAATTATATATTGAGTAAAGTAGGGTGTTTTACGATATGACGCAATCATTAAATGTGTAAAGTAAGTCATGATGCAATATGCCGCAATAGTGTACTTAGTATTAATCATTATTTATGCGACATGTGTAATTAAATAAGTGAAAATATATGTCTTGAGTAACTTTACGTATTACAACGTAAATTGTGTATTTTAATAGGTCTCAACAAAGAGACCTGGGTTGCAGAGTATGGAGATTATGTAGTAGTAAGAAGATAGAAAAACCTCAAGTATGACAACTTAAACAGTTAGAATGATATTCAGAATGTTGAACAGCTTTCAATGTTCATCTTGTGCTAGTTTTGTTGAGTCGTTCAAGACAAAATCAAATACGTAAAACGGAAGTATTTTTAAAAAAAGTACAGCTTATTTGGACTCTAATATAGTGAACAACAAAGGGACATTATTTTTGAACATTTAACAGTGCTATTTTATTATATTATGATATTGAATTGTTACTTTGTTTAACGTATTAGTCATTTCTTATTTAAGTGTTAACTCCTCGTCTGTTCGTGACAACGATATGGCACTTCACCTTAACACCTTATTCAAACTCCGAGTCCCACCGGTTCGCCAGTCTTTACTCTTTGTCGCGTGCTTAGATGAAACCCATTAAATAATAAATGTCAAGTTTTGAGTTTGACTTGACTAAGATTGAAATAACTACATCGTGACTCTAATCGGAAATGCTACCGTATGACCACTAGGAAGGTTTTAATAGGAATGAAACATTTCACAAAGACTATCATAACTTATTAATTTTACAGTCCTAAGCGACCAACACGAGTATACGAATGAAATTTAAAAAAAACAGGAAGTTGCTCTTTATACTTTCCAAACATTTGCTGGAAAGTGTATATCTTTCTTATTGGCTGTACATAGTGCTGAACTTTATACCAGGGAGGTAAATAAGGCTATTAGTATGGTAGGTACAACAGTGGCCACGTTACAAATTGCAAGATTTTATGGATGAAATAAGTCCTTTGATTTTCTTGCAAGGGTCGATTTTCCTTAAGAAGCGAAAACTATTAAGACTTATTTATGATTACAGATATTCTGCATTTAAGTGGGAAGCATTTGAATAATCGAAGGACAATCCAACAAAATTTTCTGATTTTTAGAACAAAAAAAAACGTCATATTCCTCTTAAGGAAACCAGGTTATAATAAATGGTCAAAACGGAGTTTAAGAAGTACATGTAGTCCGAGACCACAGAGTGGGTGCTTATGTATGACCTATGTACAATTATGGGATAAAAGGACTTGTAAGGATCTGGCTCTAAATGATTTAATGTATGTTTTTTTTAATTTCACAGTTGAGTTTAATGTTGATCTGAGATTATCTTATATCCCCACATATCCTTCAGATTCCCTTTCAAGAAGTTTATCCGCTAAGGACTGCATGATGGCGGAGGGAAATTCCTTTGATTGAAAAGAAATTGGACAACAGCAAGTGTGATCTTATGTCACTAGATTATAATGCCAAGCAGAATAAGTAAGGTTTCCCTATTTTACTCCTTATCCCGTCTCAGTTTCTTCATGTGTTAATGCGTTTTCACAGACTTTATGTGCATATGATAATTTGAATAAACTGTTTCGTTTTTTTAAGATTTGTAGGGACAAAATAGTGCCTGTAGAAAAAGACAGTTTGTGAGCTAAGTTTACAGTCATGTAAAGCTAAGAAACGTATTATACTTGGAGAAGATGTTAATTAATAAAGCTGCCTTTGTATTGAAAAGAAAAGATTGTTTTAAAAAAGGTTTGGATTTTTTTTAAAGCAATCTCAAAGTTTTAGTTCAGCTACGCCAAAAGATATAAAGTTGTGTTTGGTGAATAGGGAAGTCAGAGAGAATACTCAGGTTTATGATTTATGTTTCCCATATTTAAGAGAAAAGAGAAATAGGGAGTGTACTTGTCCTAGTAGGTTGACTTTAAGTACCGAAACTTTTCTTGAGAAGCCCCGATTACAACAGATCGTACGATTTTTTGTCGTGGAAGATCTATAAAATAGTTGTCGTGGCACTCTCGTGCAAAATGTCAAAAAAATATTTCGAGAGATCCTATCAACTACGACATGTCCACGATGGTTCCACGATGGGTACACGACAGAAAAAAAGAATTGTAATTGTACTGTCGTGGGTTTGTCGCAAGTCGGTCGTGCGACAGTCATGCGACAGTCGTACGACAATCGTGAGTTGTTTGGGGCTATTTTTCAGGTTTTCATGTCATGGGATGCGCGTGTTACTGTCGTCTCACTGTCGTGCCACTGTCGTACGACTGTCGTCTGACTGTCGCACAACAGTCGTGGGTCACTCGCGCATTTGACTCCGAACTACTAGTATATAAAGAAGGCCCCATTTATTGCGTGCCATTTGCCATTTGCTTTCAATATTGTTCTAATAGCTAAAGCGTTTTGTAAACAATCTTTTTTCTGGTCGGCAGGTCAATAACGGTATAGGTTTGTTTTAACAACATAAATGCCAAAGGGCATTGTACATACATGTATTTTATAAAATACCTGTCAGGTGTGTATAACCCTATCAATTAGTGTCAAATAGATTAAGAATGTAAGGTACTCTATCAGGTAATTACCCTTATTAATTAGTGTCAAATTACATAAGAGTTGTAAGTCACTGTTGATAATTTTATAACCTAATTAGTAAGTACATCAAAGGTCCGGTCAATTTCGTAACTAATCAACCTAAAAATTTAAAGAAGTGTGTATACCTGTGACAAATGTCTAAGTTACCGGTATTCTATTGATTAACTGTATCAGAATATAATCAATAAATAGGACGTCATTCTGGTAAAAAAAAAATCAATTAACCATAACAATAGACACTTGCTTCTCATTTTTACAACTTTTTATCTGCAACAATTTCAGTATCCGCCAAAATATTTTATTAGGATTTAAGAATCCACCAAAATAAAAACCGCTAAAATTTTTCGTATACGTTGTTGCCCCTTAATCGCGAAATTTTACATCCGCGAAAAATACCCGCTATACGGTATAATTGTTCAGCGAATTAAAACAGGATGCCCCCGAAAAGAAAAATTAACAAAAGAAAGGTGGTAGCAGTAAACGTGGATGATGTTGACCAGACGGAGGACCCCCTACCACAAGCTGAAACATATGACGATTCGGAAACTGCTGGAGAGACGACCCTGCTGATAATCGGGGACTGGGAGGAGTCTACGGACAATTACATTGGTGCTGTCCCCAAAAGAGCGAAGAAACCTGTGGTTACCCAGGCGAAATCCAAGAACAAGACCCCTGACAACGAAGGTGGTACTGTTATCAACATCACCCTACCAGATGATATTTCTGAGAAACAGGAGTTAAAGATCGCGGCCTGGGTGGAGGACATTGAGATGCTGTACAACCAGACAACTAAAGAATTTAAAAACATGGCAAGGAAAGACAGGATGTTCGCAGATTTTGGGGCGACAATTGGTTTGAGTGGTGAGTGTACATTTCATATATATTTTATCTGTGAACTCATTTGACCTGTTAATGTGAGTACCATTTAATAAATCAAATGTTATTCCAGTGTGTGAAATGCGTTTTGATATGTTTTCGTTTTGTTGCAGGGATCAGGATAGACAAGTGGTACAAAAGCATGCGTTCCTCCTACGGACGTATAAAAGAGAGAGTTTCAGAAGAGCGGCAATGCCCCTTCAGTCTTGAAGTACAGGGCTGCTTGGATCAGGAAACACATGGCATTCCCGAAGCCCAAAGTGAGGAACAAGACCCCCGTTGTCATCATGGGCAGGGTGAGTATTTACGATAATGAATGACTAAAAGTGAGTGCATTACTACCTCGCCATTTTCTCTCGAGTCCGTTATATGTAAAACAAAATAAAAAATGTCCTTTCTGTTCATTTCTTATTCTATTCCATGCTCCATTCAATACATTGGTCCTTGTCTTTGTTACAGGGTGTGTCAACAGTAAAAGAAGGAGAAGATGACGAAGAAGAGGAGATAGAAGTCCTGGATGACGATGACGACGGGGTTTCAATAGTGTCCTCAGCAGTGTCTACCTCTGCCGCGCCGCAGAGTTCTCACAGAGACAGTCCGGATATCGAGACAATGGTTTATGGGAAGGGCAAGGCACCTTGTTCTTTCACGAAGGTTCGGGCTAGCAGCAACAAGGTTGCCAAGTCAGCGCTGGATTCCGCGCTGTCAGAGTACCTCAGGAAAACAGCACCAGAAACGGCCAACATGCACAAAGAGGTAGTGTAAAGATTTATATCAGCACAATGTAGTCTATGTCATTGTTTGTATTATACACTAATCATAAATAAATTTAAACAATTTGATTATTTTTTTGAGAATGTATTTCTATAGTGGTTGTGAACAGACACGTTCTATTGACACTAATTATGTTATTGTGATGTATTGAATATTATACAATTACACACTCTATTTTACAGATGAAAGACTCCCTGCCTGCTTTGACACATCAGAGGGATCATGCAGCCATATGGGGTGAGTCCCTCGCAATCAGTGCTCGGAGACTTCCGTTCAATCTCTTTCAGCGATTTCAAATGGACTCGTTAGCACTCATGAACCGCTATTTAGGAATGGCAGAAAGGGGAGAAGACCCCGACCAGATCCAGTCACATTCTTTCATGCATCAGCTGCAGATGGCACAACCTCAGCGTCAGTATAAGCAGCAGTACCCACAGCACGACAACAGCTGGCCGTTCAACACAAATATGGCTCCAGGCCCTCCACTGCTGCAGTCGTCCATAGTGAGCTATATTTTTTATTCAATTACTTCAATAATTTAAATATTTTTTTAAGTTAAATGCCTCAAATTTATAAGTCTCATGTATAACGTTAGTATGTATATGTTTTCAATTTAGACTTGTTTATTTATATATATATTTGCTATATAAATGTCCCGGACCATAAGAACATTTGGACCATAAGTATGTAATCTTGACAATTTTGGTATACTTATTTGGTCGGACCACGCGCTTATGGTTCCAATACTCGTATGGTCTGGATGTTTTTGTATAAATTTTATTACATACTAATTCACAATGTAATGTGTTGCAGATGAGTCAGGGCGCACCCGCGTTTCACGTCCACCTCACAACAAGAATCAAACATTCCCACTGTGTTCGAGCATACGATACCGCGAGACCAGGCAGCCCAACATCAGCATAACAGCACACCATCAGCAGTATCCAATCTTGACGCAAACCCCAGCAGCGTGACCTCATCAAGAGATTCCTCGCTCAACATCAGCTTCCTTATAACACCATGGCAGACTATCCATACTCACAGGATAGCCCGATGTATAGACAGGGTGATATTGAATAGAAGACAGTGTCTCATAGCATATCAGTGTTGGTACATAGTCAGACAATAGTTTTCACTCCGGCGGAACTGGAAGTGTGAGCTATCATAAATTTGAATGCGTTTCTATGTGTGAATAAGACTTAAATCTAGTATGAGTTCCCTGTTATTAGTATATTAATAATAATGAATGTAATTGTTTCGTATAATAAAAGTTTCATTAAAATTGTGAAAAAAAATTTTGAACATATATTATAGCAAGCCTCCCAAGAGCCTAGATATAGCAAGCCTGGTGTCCTGGTAGTGGCTGTTGTTACTGCTATTTTCACAGAAATCGCATTGATACAATGAATATCAAATTTATCTGCTATAGTTTTCCGAATAATTGCCAATAGATGTGGAACTTGAAAAGCGGGTGTCTTGCAAGTAGCAGAAACTGTTCACCCGTCCGGAACTCCTGAGGCCAATCCAGTCATGTAGGGGTTCGTTTTTATGATTTTTGTTTTTGTTTTCAGTATTGAGTGTCTATTGTTTGTGTTTTTGTTTCTTTATTGTTTCCGGGTTTGTCTTTAGTTGTTCTGTTGTCCTTCTGTTTGACTAGCGATTCGGTTGTCTTTCCTGGTGTTTAAAACAGTTATATTAAATGGTCCCTTTTTTGACAGGTATTGTAGGCACCACAGTCTATATGAATCATTATCAATAGGCATTGTTGATCATTATTCTTCATATCAAAGACATAAGACTGTTTCTAAAGAAATCAAAACATTTAATTTATTGCAAACATGTAATATTTCATCTACAAACAAATACGGTTATAAGTTCAAAGTTGACAAGTACAGCTAACATTTCATAGTTAAGTGTTCAGATTATAGCATCCTGCCATGGAAGTCTTCCTTGCTCACTGTTATAAAAGTTTTTCAAATTAACACGAATCTGTTTCCTTTCTTTTGTCATTTGAGGCCCGACCACCTGGTTAACCTCGAGCATGGCGTTTTGACGCCAGGCAACCGGAATGATATTTCCATGCCCATCATCCTGGTCAAGGTCAGCCGCGTGGAGGCCGGGATAGCGATCACGCATAAGGTTATGCAACACTATGCATCCACATGTGACCTTCTGTGCACGTTTTGGTAACAATTAAATGGTGGTGAGTAGAACACGCCAACGGTAATCCAGGATTCCAAATGCGTTTTCCACGACTCGGCGGGCCCTTGAGGTTCTGTAGTTAAATATACGCTCGTCATGGTCGAGCACCCTCCCCCGTACGGCTTCATCATCCAGGGCCGCAACGGAAACGCGTCGTCCCCAACCAGAAAGTATGGGATATTGTGGTCATCACCAGGAAGATGTTCAGTGTCGGAGAAGCCCAGAAGTTTTTCTTCAAGGTCACCTCTAAGTGGGCCGTTGTTGAAAAAGCCGGCATCCGATGCGGATCCATCTGCGCCACCGTCTGCCCAAAGAAACTTGTAGTTGCCGTCGACCACTCCAAGCAGGACTATAGAAAAGTAACCCTTGCAGTTGTAGTGCTTGGTTCCGGTGTTCTTTGGTGCCTTGATAGCCACATGTTTGCCATCGATGGCCCCACAGCAATGGTGATAATTCCACCTCGCTCGAAATCTGTCTGCCACTTGGCGCCATCCATCTGGTGTGCTTAGGGTCTGCATCGTCTCGCCAAGATATGATAAATGAACAACTTAGGATCAATTTTAAATTTAGTATGTTAATTTTGAGTCATATCTAATAGTAAAATATTATTTTTCTATACATTTTTTGTCGCAAAAAACACCGTATTATTTAATTTATAAAATATAAAATTACATGGAGTTATCGGTCTTTATGTATAACCCCTTATTGTTGGAACATTATACTGGCTGCAGATACTACAAATAAAGGGGATTTTGAATTCTATTCACCATAGACTTTCTCATACATATTACATATCATGACAAAAGGCAAGCAAATTGATGTAATGCGGTTCAGATGATAAATTGGTTATTTGTTTTAATAATGGAACATGATTGATGTCATTTTAATAAAGATTATGTTATCCAATTGTGTCAAGATGTAAGTGTGATTCAATGAAAAACACAATTAATTGACATCGATAATCAAGATTCCCTTTCCAAATATAATATGTCGACTTGTTGAGATAATTATCTCGGCAAGTCTACTTAATTATCTCGGCAACCCGACTTCACGACGGCAGAAATAAACCTCCATACTATACGAACGTAAGGACATAGCTGACTCAATATTAAATAACACTTTTCTAAAGGTTTAAAACATTGTAAAGCCATTTTTAAGAAGGAATGGTGACCTGCATCGAGATGCATCAGTATTTTTATTACACAAAAGATACAAATCGGATTTCTAAAGTATAAGATGTCATCGTGTTGTTTACTCTTTGGGTTCTGCATAGTATGTTTTTATAGTTGTTCGTCTTTTCGTCGTTTTTTGTTGCCATGGAGTTGTCTGTTTTTGCTTGACCTAAATTATCCCCTTGCTACATGTATATTCCCTGTCCGTTTCAATTACTACTCATGCATATTAATTTCTGTGAAACTCATGGATGTTGGAAAATTATAAATTGAATTGTTAAAAAGAAAATACATTTTTTCTATAGCTTTACATATATATTTTATCAAAACTAAGAAATCAAGTGTCAACGCAAAAACATGTGTTCATACGAAAATATAAAAATCCAAAAAATACCGACCTTCTTTGAATACCAGTTCATTATGCATTTTATACATCATGAAATTTTATAGTATAATCATTTGGTTTGATTGCTAAAATCAAGAAGTCAAACTCTTCTTACAATGTTTACGTAATTAGCTTTGGATGTGCACTTTGGGGTCTAGTGTTTTCGATTCCCAATATTTTACTTTTCTATTGCTTTCTTATTTTAGAGCTGGATATTTCATGGCAAGTTAACCATAAACAGCCCGTCAAACGCAATTAATATTTAACATATAAGAAGTAACAATGTTGAGTCAGGAGCCTGTAGGTCAGTGGTTGTCGTTGGTTCATGTCTGTCATATGTGTTTTTCGTAAATTGTATTGTTAAAAATTAGGCCGTTAGTTTTCTCGTTTGAGTTGTTTCGCATTTTTTATGTCGGGGCCTTGTGTAGCCGACTATCTTTCATTTACTTCATTTGAACTCTGGTAGATAACTGTCTTATTGGCTATTATACCACATCTCAGTATTTTTATATTGAACGAATAATCTTGTCACATTATTCTATTATTGACGATATTTTTGACTTTTTTTTTATTTTTATCACAATTGCGGATCAGTAATTGCTGTCCTTCTTGGGTTTTGTCTTGCTAAATGTTTAATTATTTGAGAAGAGGATTGAGGACTGTTGTCTTTTCATTTTGGTTTTGCGTTGTTTGTTGTTCTTCATTTGTATTGCGTATTAAATTATTTCCAATAAATACTGTTCTTCATATAGATTGACATAGATTCAGGTGGTAGGACTTTGGAAATATTACTTTTCTGCTTCGAAATTGGTTGTTTGTTTGTACGCAAGGTTGAGTATTTCTTAGAAGGAAAATATTGACATGAATATCTATATTGAACCTAAACTAAAAGTTATGGAACGCCAATTAATTTGTGCGACAACTAAAAATGTATATCAGTCCGTGGGAGGCTCTCACTAGTAGTCAAAGACGTATATAGTAAACGTAACGTAATAGGAAGAAAAACTAAAAAGTAGATAAAAAAAAACCGATATTTTGGTTAAAAATCATAAACGCAGTTCCAACGTAGAACAAAGTGAAGTTTAGAGGAGAAGCTTTATAAGGCCATTAAACTTGACTTAAAAAAAGTATCATCCATCTATCCAAATAAATCGTTAAGATGTTCACAAGACATACGTCTGTTAGACATCAGTATTTATAATTGTTTAAATGTTTTTTACATTTTCGTTAGAACTGCAAACCTGTTGAGGTTAAACTTGAAAAAACTGCAAAATAGCCTCATGTTGGGAATTAATGCCCAAAACTGTGGAAGATGACCATTTTAAGGTTAATCGGCTGTCTTCCTCCGTCTTAGGTTATAAATTAGTAGAAACAGTCAGTCTACATCTTTAATACAAATTGCAAATATTTCAAGCTATTTATATCTTATATCAAATAGTATGTAATAATTACTGGAAATATATTATTAACCATCACATATAGGAAATAATGTGAATATAACGAATCATGAATTATACAGATTAAGCAGAGGGATTGCATATTAATGAATATATTTATTTTAACTATCAGCACTTATTTATCAAATGTTATCCTTTACCAATAATTTCATTGATTGGGTTTCGAATGCCTCTTCTATTATTTCATTCACATTGGATTATAATCTTCTCTTCTCCGTAACGTGTTCACAATTCTATGGCGCAACAAAGCCAATAGAATCTTAGCCACATCTGAAGGCAACCAATCAGACCTAACCTCATTTTTTTTTTTTTCAAATAATAGAATCAAAGCTTTAAACAGCAATCTAAGATGACCTTTAAGTATCATTCCGTTTTGTTAATGGTAACAACAATAACATATCTATTTATTTGAATGGCACAATCATATAGATATCATATCAAAATGGTACTGCTAAAATCCGGACTGGTATTTGCATATCAAGATACAATAGATATATAAACGTATTCATATTTACTGATTGAAAGTTACATATGAATTAATCTACTTTTATCTTTTAATTTATTTAGTCAAAATAACTCGTTGAATCACCATTAGGATGTCAGCCCATAAAACAAAGCACTTAATTTAACTCTAGAAAGCATGTACATTAGATCATCTTCAAGTCTGCTGGCAGGTGGGTGACCGAGGGTATACGATATAATTACAGCACAACCGATGTCATGTGTGGAGCATACTCTGATTACCCTTCCTACCACCTTAGACTACACTTGGTTTTAGATTGGGTTCATGTTGCTCAGGCTTTGCTTTTCTATGTAGTGTTTTGTAGATAGTTGCTCGTCATCATGTCGTTTCTCACTTTGTTGCCATGGCTTTCCCGATTACTTTCGTCCTTTTGTATGTCCCTTTAGTATATTATGCCTCTTGTTTAGTGTCTAAATAAGGATGTTTTTTTTAATTGTACTTAGCGTGCCCATTTTCCGTTGTTTTCCAATAAATATTCCAAACTCAGTATGCTACATGTAGTTATATTTCAATATATATGATTGGTTTTGTAAAGAATCTGGTTTTTATTCTGATAAATGTATGTGACTTTAGAACTGTGTTACGGGTAAAGCATAAATGTACTTATGAAGACATGCTTACATTGTCGACGAACCTACTGTCAATCAAATTAGTTTTGATAAGATTTTCTTTTTACACCAAGTACATTTTATTTATTTAAATCGTTGTGTTCACATATTTTTTATTTCATTTTTCTTATTTTGAAAAAGATGCATTTTCGGTAAATCTCTGAGTACAATTAAGTTTATTTGCTGATGATGATAATAACTTGCAAAAATTGTAAGCATATATGTTTGTTCTAAACCCAGACATTTGAGACATGTACTGAAGGTTGGCATACAAATGTTATTTTCAACCAAAATGGAAATATGCTGCAGTTTTTTCTAAACATCAATATCTTCACAAACCTTCATTTAATTATTTTAAGGCACTTCTGTATCAAGCGCAAAATTTTAAAAATATTTGTTATTCTTTTCTTTCGTATTTTGTTAATAAATGGACTTATTTTTGCCATTTATATGCAGATGAAGTCTAAGGCAGCCTTATAAATTGTTGATTTAATTCACCTTATGCGTGTTTTGAAAAGTCATTTAATACCAATGGTCCTCTAAACTTCAAATTGATAGGTCAAACGTCGAGATTTGAAGAGATTCACATCAAACATAATAAAAAAAGGAGTTGAACCAGCTGATGAATATCTATACAAGTGTGTCATACAACAATATTTGTAATTTAAAGAAATCATAAGTTAAAAATGTTTAACATTTGAAATTGTAAGAATAACAATGCTTAAATATTGATTAATGAAACCCATAAACAACAATAGTTGAAAAAAATAGTAAAAAATGTGTTTCTAAAAATAATTGTTTTTTTGTTTAAACTAAGTGCTTAATTTTGACGGTTATACCGTATATAAATTCTTTTTTTCCAATGTCTACAAAAATAATATGCATATCTATGCATAATGCACAACAAACTACACTAGATATAGGAAGATGTGGTGTGAGTGCCAATGAGACAACTCTCCATCCAAATAACAATTTATAAAAGTAAATGTCTGTTTTAGTCTTTCTCCTACTTGAGAATCGTGTTTAAATTAACAAAAACATAAACAATTCTTAAGTGAATACATATTTTCAATTTGGAAAAATGAAAGTAAAAGACAGAGAACGTTTACTGAAGTAGTTATATAAACATTTTCGTCTTTTCAGGAGACAGTATAATTAAATTATTTACTGTTTTAATATGTGAATAAGTGTCGATACTTTTGTCAGGAAAAGAGCAGTGTTCCTCTGCACCAGGAACGATCAAAGCCAAAAAACCCCATAGCTGGATGCGTTAATGTAATTTATTTTAAGGAGTGAGGCAAGTCTATAAAACAATTAACCAACAGACGCAACTTTCAAGTCAACAAGCAAATCGATACCGTACTGTGTTTGTATGCCAGCGGTATACTGTGAGCCAAGGATTAAGTGGTGAAATTGAAATTAACCCTTCAAATTTTACGGAAATAATCATGTGTTGATTGACCGTTATAAAATACCTGTGTCACAGATGCAAACAATTTGGCTATACTATAGGTCCTTTCTATTTTGATCAGCTCTTTCAATTTTTAAATCAGGTTTTGGTTTTTCAAATATTTCGGCCTTGAGCATCACTGAAGAGACATTGATTGTCGAAATGTGTATCTGGTGTGTAAAATAAGTACCATTAATGTTCTGACTACCAATATGTTCATCAAAAATTCTAGGCTTAAAATCTATCGAGCCAGACGCACGTTTTGTATATATGAGACTCATCAGGGGCGCTAGAAAAAAAAACAATTTGGAAGCCAAATCGAATACGATGTTGAAGAGTATTCAACACTAAAATTCCAAAACAATTGAGGGAAATATGGCTAAGGCAAGCATTGCCTCGGGGTTAGAAACCCTTATTATTTCAAATAATTCTTCATTTTATAAACAGTGAATTTACATAAGTATTGATATATATATCATGTCAACACAAAAGGGCAGACCAATTGGCTGGTGATACTCTCGGGGACGAAACGTCCACCGATAGAGGTATGGACCAGTGTTTTTTTTTATATCAGGCTGATAATTTATTACGCCAGACAGGCGTTTCGTCAACATAAGACTCATCAATGGTGCTCGAATAAAACAATTGAAAATCCAAATCAAATTGAAAGAGCATTAAAACCGAAGCCACCATCCCGTTGTCTTTTCCTCTTTTGTGACATCAATGGATGAGTTTAATCAACAAAACATGTACTAACATTGAGAACATGACGGTACAATACATGGAACTGGGTGTGTTTACCTTTCCAGAGCAGCTGAAATTAACCCCGGTTTTTGGTGGAGTTTGTTTCATGATTTTTTATGTAGTGTTTTGTAGACTGCTGTTTGTCTTTTCTCGTTTTGTTTTGCCATGTTGTTGTCGATTTCTCTTCAATTTTATCGTCTTTTTTTGGTATATTTCACTTCTTTCTTTACAATTGCTAATGACACATGGTATTTAACATCAAGTTTAAAGGCTTAAAATTTTTTAACTTTCGATATAGCTTAATTATCTTGGGGATATTTGAGTCTGAGATAAGCCACAACAAACGATGATAGAAATATTTCCTCAAAGTAAAGAACATTTTCGATGAGACTGACCTGGATCAGAAATTTGACAGATCAGGATTAAAAACGACATAACAGGTCACAGGAATACATTAATATTTCCGGTTCGTTTTATTGTTAAATTCAATAATTTTTAAATTTTCTTTATCTGGTCTTTATCGAAAGATTCCGTGTTTTTCTTTCTTTTTTTTTTTTATCATTTTTCATTTTATCCTTATGATCGGTTTACTCTTGTTATCATATCAGTAAAAACATGTGCATTTTTGCAATTAACTTTTTTTTAAATGATATATTTCCATCCAAAGCAATTTTATTTAATCTGTTAACAATCTCATTCAGCTGTTTGTATTTTTAAAAGGATCTTGTAATATTATCATTAAACTATTTTTTTTTATAAACAAATATTTAAATATTTATACATATACACCATATGTCCACATTTGATTACCAAACTCAAATTCAAATTATTTATCCAAACGTTATGCATGCGTTAAATATGATATAATCTTAATAATCTCTGTTATATTAATTCACATTTCTACCTAAACAATTAAATTACAAAATATTTGACGTAAAGTGACACTTTTTGCGTGAAGCTCTTTGAAGCTCTTTACATTTTGTATGTAGAGTTTGTGGACTTGTTTGTCTTTATTCGTCTTTCGTTTATTGCCATGGAAATGTCAGTTCCTCTTAGATTTATAAGTTTTGAATTCCGCTCTTTCACCTCTTTTTTTCGATGACCCTGTGTCAATAATGACACAGAGATATCTCATCCCATAACAAGGCCTTAGTTTCCACAAAATTGAAATAAGGAGATGATGGTATAACTGCGAACAAGACAACTATCCATAAGAGACCAAAAATGAAGTGGTAGGAAGTCTGAATTTAAGGTTGGTGCCTATTGCAAAATTAATAAGAAATTTTGCCAGTTGTCGAAGATGAATTATCATATAAAGAGCTTCGGACGCACCAAATACTAAAAGTGTTATTTGCATTTTAAATCTATACAAAGCAGAAACGCCTGAATTTTATGACAAGCATATATATGATCGAGAGACCTGACACAAGATGTTAATTTGGCAATATCGATGTTCTACCATTGCGATATGTATCTTGAATGGTGATACTTCTTTACTTTTCTAATGTATTGATAGTGTAAAAAAACATTGTTACTGTTCGTTTAATGAACATGGAAAAACAGGATTTTTTTTTGGCTTTTGACTTCCTTAAAACAAAATTTGTTTATATATTTATCTATAACTTATTTGTTTTTAAGGATGTCTGGCCATAAATAAGTTGCTATCATTCACGATCGATCAACGAAAAAGTTAAATTCTATTCGTTTTCATTGAAATGTTGAAGGTTGCACTTTGTAAATACAGCTGTTTCACAAACCACGCCTCTCTTGGGGAGATATATAATATTCATAGATATTTTGTTTTGTTTACGTACTGGTTCCCAGATATGATCTCTATGTTTCATCTCATAGAGACATAACTTGGGAATGTTACCAGTATAAATAAACATAAATAGCGGTTGCCTTGAATTCTAAGGAGGACTTAAAGTGAAGGTAGGAGTAATACAGAATTCTAGTATAAGTTTAAACTCTTAGAAGTTCGGGCATATAAATGTTGAAAATATGCCGCACAGCCCTATATTTTGACCTTTGAAAAATAGTAGTGCATATGAGCTTTCCATTCTAGGATATAATTTTTTTCGAAACTTCATAGTAAAAGTGGTACAGTTTTAGCCGTAAAAGGAGTTCCTATGGGAAATTGCATTGTCTATATTTACAGAAATGCAACCTGAAGTTTTTTCTTCTTCTGTCTTGTTTAAAGAAAAGCATTTACGGCAAAAGGAGAAGGCCCTGTAAGGATAATATTTTATCTTTTTTAATAATGAAAATTATTTCAAATTGATATAAAGGAAAAGTTTAATTAACCAATCACTCATAAGGTGTTGACATTCAAACCCCTCACCCCAAAAAAAAAGAGATTTTGCTGACAGCTGACAAAATCTTCTGGATTTCAACCAAATTTTGAACTAGGAGTTATATATCACAGGGTTCGTTCGACAAACTAAATATTCAAGTCAAATAGTTAAAATGTTTAAACAATGAAACTTCGTTCGAAAGACTTATGACTTGATTTCGATTCAACGTTTTTGAAATATATAAGAAACTTATTTTGTTTACTAACATATCCCTCTATTGGAAAATAAGATGTGGAATGCATGTATTTGATGGCTTACCTGTGTTGCTTTTCAATATATCACAAGACGTCTGAGCTGGACGAAAACCACACACGATAAATAAATGACCCACAAAATTACCATGAATAACCAATGAATGAATAAAACACTGAATAGCCAATGAAAAGAAAGGAATGTAGGAGACAATCTCCGTGATCCTTTACAATTTTAGAAAGAAGGTTTTCGTTAACACCTGTATGGAAAAAATTAACTTCTTCTTTTTTATATAGTCTGTATATGTTTTAAGATATCAATATTATAACAAACAAAAAAATAAAAGGTGATTTGATTTCTTTATTTCAAACTATTAAAACTTTTTTTAATCTAGTTTTTTAATTAGTATGCTGAAAAATTAAACATGACACTGGATAATGTTATACACAAAAAGGATAATGGAATGACCAAAATTATGGGACACTACAACAGACTTCACCAACCATTCACATCTGAAAAAACTAAACCTACAAACAAACACAAATAACAATTAAAAACCAATTGTTCAGAGAACAATTGAAGGTCTTTCCACATTAAATTTCTAAATAATTGAAGCTACCTGTGGTTTACTCAAAGTTACTTTTGGTGTCCAATCATAGTTTTCTTCATACTGATTTAAAAAATATATGGTTTCTATAGACTCTTGTCTGAAATAAGGGAGATAAAAATGCTACTTCCGGTTTAGAAAATTTCACTGCCGGTCTCATATGATAGCTTTAGTCACACTGAATCCAAAAATATATGATTTCTACATACTTTTGGTTGAAATAATGGAGAAAAATTGCAACTTCCGGTTTAATTTATTTCACTTCCGGTACCATCTGATGGTAACGTCACACTGATTCCAAAAATATATGGTTCTAGATAATTTTAAATGAAATCAGTGAAGGAAATGGCTACTTCCGGTTTACAAAGGTCACATCCGACTAACCTTTTCAAGGTCATATATCTACCAACCTTATGCAGTAGACCCGCTTGCTTTATCATGTTTAAATATGAATTTATTGCAAAGGTCAACATCTAGAACGTCAAATTTACCTTTGACCTTGACCTAAATATCAAGGTCATACAGGAAGGACCTCAAATCAAAAGACCCTAGGTCCCTTCTATATATGGTTAATGAGTTATGTCAGCATACAGCTAATTTTAAATATAAGAGGGGAGAAAACTATTAAATGTCAACGTACCCTTTCAACCAAAATTTATGTGCTGCGACATGTCGCAACTAACTATTTTGTAAAATATTTTGTCGATATTTTATACAGTTTCTAAAGAAAAGCCAAAATAAGCCAAAATCTAAATTTAGAACATGACCTTGACCTCATTTTCATTTTGGTTGACCAAGGACCTCAAATGAAAAGACCTTAGGTTCCTAGCACTTATGGTTAATGAGTTTCTATTACATTTCACTTATATGAAATACAGAAGGGGAAATAACTCTCATATGGAGTCTCCGGATCGCTTCGGTCAAAATTTGTTTCGACAACCTGAGGATATAAAGAGTAATTTGGAAAAATAAATTTGTCGGTTTCCTTTACGGTTGCAAAGGAGAAGCGATCACAATAAAAACAGTGTTTAGGGAGATAACTACTACAAAGAAAAGTGTTCGGTTAAAAAGAGTCAGTTTGAAAAGCGTATTAACTGTTCGATATCATATACCAAATATCTAAGCGACATCTTGCGTAATAAAATCTTCTCACAAGAAATATAAGTGGCGAAAAAAAAATAATAATTAAAATATCATTTTTTAAAGTTATTGATAAGAAGCTACTTCCGGTTAATTCAAAGTTACTTTTGGCGTCCAATCATAGGTTTCGTCCTAATGATTCAATAAATATACGGTTTCTATTTGCTTTTGTCTGAAATAAAGAAGATAATAACCAATTTCCGGTTAAGAAAATGTCACTTCCGGTCTCAATGATAGCTGTATGTACACAAAATATATAGTTTTTATATACTTGTGCCTGTAAAAAGGGAGATTATTGGCTACTTCCGGTTTAGAAAATGTAACTTCCGGTCTTAATTGATAGCTTTAGTCACACTGATTCCAAAAATATATAGTTTGTATATACTTATGCCTGTAATAAAGAAATGATTTGCTACTTCCGGTTTATAGAATGCCATTTCCGGTGTCAAATGATAGGATTATGTATGCCCATTTAAAAAATATATGGTTTCTAGGTACTTTTCCTTAAAATAAGTGCAAAAGCTACTTCCGGTTCACAGAAGGTCACTTCCGGTTGACTTTTTTCAAGGTCATATCTCACCAAACATTTTGCAAAAGATTTTATGGCTTTATCATGTACCAATCTGAAGTAATAATCAATTTAAATTAAAATAAAACATTTCAGGGGCAATAACTTCTACAAGATGCCATTGGATTGTTTCAGACCTAAGGTATCATATCTTCATCACAATAAAGCAAACATTTTGCACTAGTTCTTTTATATATAACTTTAAAAGTATCAGAGAAAATGCAAAAACAAGCAAAAGACAAAATTCAGAACATGACCTTAACCTTTGACCTTGACCTCATTTTCTAAGTTAGGACCCAAGGACCTCAAATAAAAAGACTAGGTTTATACGGCATACGGTTTATGAGTTACAAAAACATAACGACACATTTATTTGGTAAAGGTAGATAACTCCTATAAGATTTCAACGGATCGCTTCAATCAAAATCAGCCAAAACTTTCTGAGGATGTAACGAACAAATATGAAAAAGCATTTTGTCGTTATCTTTTTTAGTTACGGAGGTGATACAATAACAATAAAAACACTGTTTTGGGAGATAACTCTTACAATAAAAAAGTCTTCGGCTTAACAAGATGAGTTTTAAAAGCGCAACAACTGTTCGATATAATATCTAAAATATCTAAGCGACATCTTGCGAAACATTTTTATACCGCACGAAAAGGGTTCGGAAAAAAGACAAAAAAATAATTAAAAACCAATTCAGAGAACAATTGCAGGTCTTTCCACATCAATTTTCTAAATTATTGATAAGAAGCTACTTCCAGTTTACTCAAAGTTACTATTGGAGTCCAAGCATACATTGTAGGTTTCTTCATACTGATTCCCTAAAGAAATGTTTCTATATATTTTTGCCTGAAATAAGGGAAATAATTTTCAACTTCCGGTTTAAAAAATGTCACTTCCGGTATCACTTGATAGCTTTATTCACACTGATTCCAAAAATATATGAATTCTGTATACTTTTGCCTGAAATAAGGGAGATATAAGGTACTTCTGGTTTATTGAAGGTCACTTCCTGTCTCAAATGATAGGTTTATCTATGCGTATTTAAAAAATATATAGTTTCTAAGTACTTTTTCATGGAATAAGTGCAAAAATGGCAACTTCCGGTTTACTCAAGGTCACTTCCGATTGATATTTTCAAGGTCATTTGTCAACCAACAGTTTGCAAAAGACCCTATGGTTTTATCATGTAGCAAGTTGGATTAATAATCAGTTAATCTTAAATTAAATCATTTCAGGGACAATAACTCCTATAAGATGTTATTGGATTGTTTCAGACCAATGTATCATATCTCCATCACAATGAGGCAAACATATGAGTTTTTTATATATATCTTTAAAAGTGACAGGGGAGATCATAAAACAAGGAAAAGTCCAAATTTAGAATATGACCTTGACCTTTGACCTTGACCTCAATTTCGTTTTAGTGAACCAAAGACCCTAAATACATATACCTTAGGTCTCTATTACTTACAATTCATGCTATACAGTAATGTATCACTTATGTCAAACACAGAAGGGGAAATCACTCTCATATGGAGTCTTCGTATCGCTTCCGTCAAAATTTGACAAAAAATCCTGAGGATATAGCGAGCAATTTGATAAAATAAATTTATCGCTTTCTTTTATGGTAACGGATGATGCAATAACAAGGAAAACAGTGTTCAGGGAGATAACTCATACAGAGAAAAGTATTTGGTTAAGCAGGGTTAATTTCAAAGGCGCATAAACTGTGCGATATCATATACCAAACATCAAAGCGACATCTTGCGAAACAAAATTTACACGCAAGAAATAAAAGTGGCGGAAGAAGATAAAAAAAAAAAAAAAAACAATAATCAGAACAAAACCAATAGGTTTTTCCACAGAAAAGTGGAAAGACCTAATAATCAGAACAAAACCAATCGGTCTTTCCACAGAAAAGTGGAAAGACCTTATAATCAGAACAAAATCAATAGGTCTTTCCACGGAAAAGTGGAAAGACCTAATGATCAACAATGGTGCAGATAACCAAATTTGATGAGTTTTCTACGATACGTTCATCTGATGTAGTGAATTATAACATGTAAATGTTTTAATTCTATTCAAGGCATTGAATTTGAAAGTAGTAAAGAAATAACGTCTTATATGGTTTTATTATTAGAAACATATCATTTACAGATAAGATGATCACAGTAATTTTTTTTTTTAAGATCAAATGAAATTTTTCAAAATTGCTCCAATATATATCAATAAAACATCTACAGGCATCAAAGCCTTTAACCGTCTTACGTCATTTTTGGTTGATAGAGATAAAATCTAAGTTTGTGTTCAAAGCTAAACAAATACAATGCACACTTTAAAATGTATCATTTAAATCAGGTTAAGAAAAATAAAAGGTTTTCTGATCGGACTGTGCCCTCATTGGATAAAAATCAATATGCAAGAGCACCAACAGACAAACTAATGACAGATGAATTAAGATATGTTAGCGCTATACGATTGGGCAGAGGGTATATCACTGTTTAAAATTTGAAAGGTGAAATCATTTTGTTTGAAGTAATCTATCTATTTCAATATCAAAGAACAAAATCAACATATCAAGCAGACTTCATATCTTTCATATTTGTTTTTCGTAAATTGTTTTGTTATATATTAGGTTAGTTTTCTAAATCGAATTGTTTCATATTTTTAATGTCGGGGCCTTTTATAGCCGACTATACGGTATGGGTTTTCTCATTGTTGAAGGCCGCACGGTTGCCTATAATTGCTTACATCCACTTCATTTGAACTTTGGTGGAATGTGGGTTACATGGGTGAAAAGATATCATCAATATATTTGAAAGTGAAATAAAGAATTTTGCAAGATACCTTTTCCTGATGTCTTTGAGATGATTCTGTAGGGAGTCTACAAAAACAAATCGGCAGTAGCGATGCACAATGAATACCATCTTCTGAGCATTTTGATGATATCATCTGAGGTTTACTTGTTGTTGGGATCAGTCGCGTGGTTTTTCACAAGTATTTCTAGACCTTAAAATGAAAATAACACTTTGTAAATGTTATGTGTTGGATGCGTTTTTCTCGATTTACCATCGACAGGAACGCTCAAAGCCAAATATTTGAAAGCCAAGGATGTATAAGTTCCGAACCAAGTGAAGAGCAATATGACCAAAAGGGACCTAGAAATAATTCTACTTTGCTGAGGAAGTAGGACCGTATTTTCTTAAACATTTATAAACGGACATTTTAAGAAATGTTTGACATAAATCATGTCGGTACCGAAGCACTGACTACTGAATAAGACATTTGTATCTAAGATTCCCATTTTTGTAGGCAGTCAAATGAGAAGATGTAGTCGATCATTCAATCATGCATTGGGGGTAGACCGTGGAAAAAATCAAAGTTCTAGGATTACTTCAAAGTGTAAAAATTGTGATTGAAAGATTAAAATTTTGCAGAATCCACATCTGGTTGAAACTACAAGTTGGATTTAGCTCATCACAATATAACTGAAGGCCACCTTTTACTGTGAAAAATGAACGGTAGTTAGAATTTTACAAAGATGATTAGTTGATCGAACATTTAGGCGACCAGGTTATACATCGTTTTTTTGGAAGATTGTTGGGAAGTTGAGGTATCCAATGTAAAGATTCAAGATTGTCATAGTCCACTTCAATGTGAATACCAAAGTAGAGGAAAACGGGTGTTTCATTTGATTAAAGCTACTCATTTTTGAATGATATAGGGATATATGACGAATTCCCATATCTGCTGTTAATGCAAGTGTTGTAGAAAGACATTTCAAATATTGATTTTTGCTTAAAAAATGTTTGATGCTGCTTGAACACCAATATAGATGTCGTGAAGACATAATAACGCTTCTACAGCTTCATGCTTTTTGAAAGTGTTAATAACCCGTGTGCTAATTCGTGTCATTTGAATGAGCATCTGAATGCATGATAACACAGGTTAGATTCATTCAGATAAAGTGTCAAGTGTTTGAACATTGGGTCATTTTTAACTCATTTTCTGACATTTTCAACTGCATCTATCAGTAACAGGAAGTTCGGATACCAGTAAATGTACTTGGGTATTCAATGTTCGGTTATCTTCAAAATAATATCTCACGGCTTATTCAAGTGGCGCAGAGCATAATTCAAATGTAAATTAAACATAGTAGTCGACAAACTAATGTTCTGAATATGATATTTGTTCAGACAATTTATATTTAGTGATGGGCAAATATTAATATTGTTTTATTTTTAATCCCAACATTTTGTAACAAACAAATATTTGCTGGTAATCTTATGCCGTTGATTTATAGTTTTCAAATTGAAACCATTCGCCGAACATTTTTATTTTGAAGCAATTTAAATCATTTGTAATAATGCTTATAATTATCACCTGAATATTTGCCAATATGTATTTTTTTTTATGTATTAAACGGAGGAGGATTGCGGGTTCTGATCTGATTTACCATATAGAAGTTGATTATAACGTTTGTTTTGACCGATTTATTTTATATAAGATTTGGTATACGGAAACATTTCATCACAGTATGCGACATTTTGATACGCCGATAATGGAAATATTCTTAATAACTGCTAGTATGAATTCGCCTATTTCGCTTTAGTTTTATCTTTATATTATCATTTCAGAATTGCTGTTGTTTAAATTTTCCTTGTTTATTTCCCATTTTAATCAAAATATCAATAAATTCCTGACACATATGCCTTTTATTGTTTCAAAGAGATAATACAAACAGTTACCAGGAAAATATTCAATGTATGTAACGATTATTAAACTATCTTAGATGTGTCAAGCCCACAAATTCCAATAGTAATACAGACAATCTAATTGATGGAGAAAATACAGGCCATCTCAAGAAGAATGGTATATGCCTTACATCATAGAAGATGTGCCATTCTGGATTGGGTGGCAGTGTCATTTAAAACTGACTAATATAATATTAGAATTAAATTTATAAAATTAAGTCTTAAATTTATAGTTAGCTGTTAGAGTAAGCTTTGTTTCCTTATTTTTTTGCAAAACCTATAGTTAAGATCATAGGGATGAATATTAAGGTTTATGTAAAAGGTTAAGTGGTTAAATTTTAGTGAAATAAGTAGATCACTTAAATAACTCTTTACAATGGTCTGAAGTAAAGTATAAAGATATACGTTTTATATATATGACCACATAATTATATATTTTTATAAAACTCATGCTATGAGCTATGCACATAGTCTTTGGACGTAGATTAAAAAATTTCCTTAATTCAATTTATTGTATATCTTTATTAAAATAAGAGTTATAAGTTAACTGGTGCAGTGTAAGGCGATTATGAAAAGTACTTATAGAGGTGCTCTATTGGCTTAGAATGAACAGTAGAAAGAAAAAAATCTATATTCTGCATACGTTAATAATGTGTTTGTCAAGTAACGGATTGGGACAGTAACTGTAATATTTTAGTAACACGGATGGTGCTTTTAGATTTAAGATTTTAGTAAATACCACAGTGAATAGCCTCTAGTGGTACTCCATATATTGGAGGGAAGAATAAAGAAAAAGAAAAGAATGGCAAGCCGTAAATAAAGGACTATACATTTTAAACACAATCAAGTTTTACTATAAAAAGAAATCGTGTACATAGACTTTCTTATAAAAGAAAATCCTTTACTTTATCAAAATCTTCAGAAATGTACTTCTATTGAATTATTGTCTTCCAGTTCTCCAATTAGCCGATTGTTCCGTATGCAGTGATTTAACTATAAAACCTTTCGTTAGAACTTCGGAAATGCAAGGGAAAACCGTGATGAAGGAAAAATAAATAAACGTGGAAAAAGAGTATTAACCGATTCTGGAATGAAATAAAAAATCATACACCAAATCATTTAACAACTGTTATGACAAAGTTTAATTAACAAATGGTTTAGCAGGGAAAACATAAAACAAAACAAATATATATCGTTCTGTCGTCTCAATTTTTTTCCACGTGTTCCATGATTCTGTGTTGGTTGTTTTTCAATATATTACCGATCGCTGCCTTTATAGGTAGCGAACGGTAAACTTCGGCACCAAAACCCGAAAATTAATCTGCAGGAAAAAATTTCGGGATTAACAATTACAGGATGAAATATTTTTTGCCGATTATACTCTATGGATTCGTAATACGTGCGCTGAGGACTTAGTTTTATATACATATATATGGATACATTTTCTCAACAAACCAATTACCAGAAACTAGTTTCATGTGATTTCAAACTTTATGAATATAAATGTATGTTGTCATAAAAACAAATAGATAAATAAGACCTCCAAACATTTGCATAATTGAAAGTTATTTCAGATTGACGTAGCAAGCACACGTCATTGGCTAACAGAGAGAGAGAGAGAGAGAGAGAGAGTCCTCAGTCCTATTAAAACATATACCATGCACATAGAAGACAGACGACAAGACAAATAACAAAACAATAAGGAAATA
Source organism: Mytilus coruscus (assembly GCA_017311375.1). NCBI lineage: Eukaryota > Metazoa > Mollusca > Bivalvia > Mytilida > Mytilidae > Mytilus > Mytilus coruscus. Next base: position 87,890,500 of record CM029601.1, read on the forward strand.
CTACACAAAAATCAAACTAAAGACTAACTTACTCGAACCCAACCAAAAGCAGGGGTAAACTCAAGTGCTCCGGAAGTATAAGCAGTTGCTGTTCCACCTGTAGCACCTGTCAATGAAAATGAAAAAAGTGCTGATAAGTCGCCTTTAGTTATATTAGTAAAAAGAGGGCAGGATTAAGGTCATCTAACACGAATATGGCAACATGGTTAACCAATTCATAATTGCGTCCGTAAAACTTTCGAAAAGAATTACTTCAGCTTGACCATTTCGAGAACGTGATGGTATAGCGTTCTTCTAAGCATTCACTGTTACTCTAATATGTAATGCAAGCTCTAGAATATTAATTGGGCGATATATACTCCATATGCAGGCGCTGCTCGAACGTTGTTTAATATGTATAACGTAAATGAAATGCAAATGATTCACGCATGTTTTTAAAATGAGAAAAATCTGCTGCAGAAATGCTAGTAATATGTGGAGTGTAGTAAATTTTTAGTACAAACACATACTTTTTAAATGATTGCAAAAATTTAAAAGAACTTTTATATAATATGATATCATTCTGATAATGTATTGTTTCTAACGAATGTACAGTAAATTGACCATTTCTCTGATCGTCAAGAAAACGAGTATTTTATATAATGTAAAAACTTGTCAAAATACCAGGATTATAATTTGGTTCACTAGACGCCGCTTTCATCTATAGAAGACCCAGCAGTGCCGCTTGAATCGAAACAGTCGAAAAGCCTAATCAAATTCGAAGTTGTAGAGCATTAAGCACCAACATTCCCAAGATTGTTCCAAAAACGGCTAAAGCAATCTCTGTTTGGGGTATAAGACCTTGGAGTTTCGACTAATTCAATATTTTCATCAGTCTATTTAGCGGTAATTAACATATCAAGGATATTTCATGTCTACACAAAAGAGCTGACTACAGGGACAAAACGTCCAAGAACAGAGGAATCGACACAGCGGTTGTAAAAACTCATCGAAGATAGCTTGCTTATAAATTGGTAAGCGATCAAATTTCACGATTTATAAGTTCAGCCCTATTCGATAAGTTTCAGTCTGCGTTTTTCTTGATCCAGACTTTTAGTTTTATATGTATTGTCTATTATTTGTTGTTTCGAAATTATTGGTCTTTTGTTGGGCAATGTATGACAAATATATGTTCAAAGACCTCGCCCGTAATTATAAATTATGTAATTCATTGACCGCTCCCGACGTGTGTAACTTCAATGCATATTTTAGCGGCGATCGATGTCTTTCAAAATTACTTTATTTTTATCAATAGTACCGCTTAAGTTGACGCTAGGGGCCGTCTTGACCTTGTTGTGGGGTATGAATGATTTGTTCATTGTTGAAGACCCTACATCAACTGTCAAGATGAAGAACAGGAATAAAAGCCCTGTTCATTGATAATTTTCTATGTTTTCTATGTATTGTATGCGATTTTGTCTCATGTACATTTACTCCATATCCTTTCATTTTCTATCTTATCTTCTATTAACGTTAATGACCTCTACTGAGGGTCTATGTATTATGAAGTTTTCAAAGTAAAATATTATCAAAACAGAAGAGACACCGAATAAAAGAGATGTGCCAATTTGTAAATATTCAAAACGGAAACTTGGTTCACAGCAATTATGTTTACTGTTGCATTGCATTTAATGGAAAATGAGGATTTAGTGGTAAAAAAAAGAGATTTTTACAGAAAATAGAGCTTTTCGTTACAACATTTTAAACCACTATAAAGTGCCGAATTGTCAAACATAAAAGAACAATAAAGGCTGTGGGTATTCAATGAACTTTCAATATGTTAATCATTTAAACAAGAAAAGGGTATACATAACCCTTAATATCACATTGACTAACGGAAAATTTTCGCTATGCTTTCTTATTCGCGAAATTCACGAAAATAAACTCTCTGCGAAAAATTTTCATATTTTATTTTAGAATTCTATAATTTTGTTTTCTTTCCATTCACATATAAATGTTTTGAAATGTAACATCCAAAAACTCTTTTGAGAAATTTATTATATAATTCATTATACCACGATTTAAAACATATTTGATAAAAGAGAAGCGAAATATACCAAACGGACATTAAAACTCTTAAAAAGTATAAGAAAATATTTTAGCTTTTAATTGTTTGTTTGTATACTTTTAAACTAATTTTATGATAGATATCTCTGATTCTGTTAAGATAAATGTTAAACATTTATGCAAAGCAGCTACCAAATAAAATGTTAATATTGTATTTGATAGGGGAATAAAACAATGAAGTGATCAATACCTTGATTCATTTTTCTACTTAAGAGACAGAAGTGCAGATTGAAAAGAACTACTTGTTAAAACTAATATTTACTTATTTATAGATATGAAATATACATGTTTATACATATATACATATTAGAATTAAATATATGTCTGGCCTCAAATCTGTGTCATTTCCTCAGATGGGATCCAGTGACATCATGACAATCATTGTTATTTTAAATCCGTATCATTTAATTATATAAAATAGACTTACAGTAATGTGACTTGACCTGAGACAGGCACATATGAATTCGACAGGATCAACCCTTCCCTAATCTGAGACCGTTGAATAACAACACAACATAATAACAAACTGTAAAAAATAGTTGGAAAGGGCTTGCTTAACTCATTAGATTGGCACAAATCAGCTCACAAATCAGCTACCAAAAAGGACTAAAGTCACAAATATATTAAACCGTTTGATTGGCCTTCAAATTTCTTTACTGATTTGACGAAAATAACTATTGTGTCCTATGTTGAAGGTGAAAATGGAAGTTCCACTTCACTCCTCCTACTCCCACCAAGAAATTGGTCAATTTCCAGCTTATCCCTATTTTGTCCTCACATTCTTCTCTCGGTTCCCGTCCACTCTTCCCTTTGTCTTCCCCTTGACTCCCGCTTCCCGCCCTTCTTTCACATGTTGCCTTGTTCCTGTCGAAAACCCTCTATGTACAAAATTCAATACACATGTTTACTCGTTCGAAGCACCTAAGATCACCCTATGTTTTCAATAAAAGCTGTTTGTGTTGCTCTTCCTTTAGTTTTAAGTGTTTTTGTTTGTGTTTTTTAATTTTTCAGTGGTGTGTTGTTTAAACTGGTAATAGTCTTGTCTATCCTTTGTCATGAAAAACGTGTTTCAATTTCAAAATTTCACAATGGGTCAAGATTCAGGGTTAAAAAATATAAATGACGGATTGTTTACGAATTTGATGATGTCTTAAAGTAAGGTAGGAGTCAATTACCAATCCACTATTGTGTGATACCTAATTTCTTAATAGGGGATTCCCGATTTGCTACGTATCAGGTACAGTTGGTACGTAACTCTACCGTAAGTGTTGCTTCAGAGGTATCATTCAATGCAGGACAGTTTATTCATCAGGATAAAATTAAAGAAATTGAATGGCATTTCAGCAAAAACTACCTAAACTTTTTATCTGATAACGGTTTACCGTTTGTAGGACACTTTGTTTGTAGATCTTGTGAGATCATTTACTTAGTGCATAAGAGCATGAATCATACAGACCTCACGCGAACTCAGTTGACACGGCCTTTAGATTTTAATATAGATTTACTTTTCTGTTTGTTTTAGGTATTGTTTTTGTTTTGTTCATATATATAAAAAAAATATATATTATTTTTTCTCATGTATAAACAGAATTTGGAATAATTAAAGTACTATTTATGACCGACTTTCTTAAACACGTCGTGTAACTGATGTTGGTTATATACATTAACATGACAAAACTGTGTTGATTTCTCATTAGTTCTTGCATGATTTTAAAATTAGTTATTATTAAGTAAGTAATCTATTTTGATCATTACAGCAGAATATTCTTTTCTTGAAAAGATGAGAGATCTGGGATTTCATATTAAGTGAGAAAAGTTTGTTTTATCAACAACTGAAGATTTTTTTTCTAGAAATACATTCTTAAAAGAAAACTGAAAAAAATTTGGAAAAAAGATATCTCCTTCTCTACTGCAGATACAAAACACCACTAATGTCTAGAATCATTGAAATAAAAAAACCAACTAGAACAATTATCATATAGTTATAGTAAATTGCACTGACAATTGTATTCTTAAACTAGTTTATTTGCATATTTTCTAATTTGAACCTTTCTCTCTTACTTAAGTTATTGGTAAAATTTCTCATACACGTGTAAGACGATTTTCATGAACATGCAGAAAAATGTAAGAAAGGTAAAGATTATAAATGAACTACGTAAATGAGTGACAGTACTTAATTGTCTTAACTACACTATAATTTCGGCGAACTAAATTAGACTCAACTAAAATATGCATTTTGCCCTGCAGACAGAATTGGGCCAACATTTAATCAAATTTTATGTCATTTAATACAATAATAGAGTAATCTTTTTTAATTATTATTTTGTTTTGTGTTTTTGATACTCAATATGAGAACATGTTTAAATATATGTACATGGAATGTGGGTGGCCTAATTTCTGAAGAGAATAACAAATCCACAGATCCAGAGTTTATATCTCAGATCAAAAACTATGATATAGTTCTATTAACAGAAACACATTTAAGCTATCAACAGAATGTTATAATAGAACATTTCAGCTACTATCCATTTTGTAGGTAAAAGTCTAGAAATAATAGACATTTTGGGGGCCTTGGAATACTTATAAACTCAGAAGTTAAAAAGGAATTTAATTTATGAATGACGGTTCATCTGAATATCAGTGGATAAAATTATGTAAGATTTTTTTAATTTCAAAAAAGATATACGAGGGTTGTCCGTAAAGTTTGAGGACAATCTCAATAAAATATTATTTACCCGTCCGAAATAAATAAAACAAGTATATAACTAATTTACTGATTTACTGATTAAGTGTACAAAATTTTATTACAGTACCTGCTTAAATAATCGTATTTTCATCAATTTAAAAATCATAAGAAACTCTTACCCGGAGCACCCAAACAAATATTTCCGACGTTCCGACGTTCGAGGACGTCAACATTTTAACTTTTCTCAACGTAGTCTCCTTTCAAAGCAACACATTTTTTACATCTTTTTAACCAGTCATCAAATATTTTCTCAAACTGTTCTGTTTTCATTTTTAAGATTATGTTCATTACTTCCTGTCTTAGTTCAGGTAAATCGTCGAACCTTTGTCCACGGAGAAAAGATTTGATATGCGGGAATACCGCAAAATCCATTGGCGCTAAGTCAGGGCTATACGGAGGATGTTTCAGACATTCGAATCCAAGTAAATCAATTTCTAGATAAGTTTTAGAGAAGTCTTGGCCGGTGCATTGTCTTGGTGTAATATCACTTGCTCTATGTTGGCTGCTAAGTAAGGGCGTTTTTTTCTCAAAGCTTGAACCAAATCTCGCCTCCGTCCCTGAAAGTACAAAATAAACGGACTTTTAATCGTATTGCATCTAAATTAAAAATAAGATTGTTAATTTATTTTTTATTCTTTGATAAACACCTTCTTAAACTGTTTATTTTATTTTATTTAGGTTTTAATTATTAATATAAGATCATTCATTATTTTTAAAAGCAAATATTATGTTAAATACCTTGCAGTAGTATTCAGAATTAACAGTCTGGCCACGGGGTACAGCATGTGTCAGTAACATTCCTTTTCGGTCCATGAAGAGAATAAACATATTCTTTCCCATTGATTTGGTTACCTTTGCCTTCTTTAGTGGCGGTGAGTTACAGTTTTTCCACTGACTTGACCGTTGTTTAGTTTTCGGATCGTAGTAATGAAACCAGCTTTCGTCGGTTGTAATTATTCTGTCTAGAAATCGTATGCCACCACGAGAAACTTTTTTAATAAATTGATTTGACAATTCCATTTTTTTTGTTAAATGTTCTGCTGTAAGAAGTCGCGGTACCCATCTAGCACATACTCGATTCATATTTAAATCCTTTGCTAAAATGTGGTGCGCTGTAGTCTTAGAAATGTCACATTTGTCTGCAACTTCGCGAACTGTTAGTCGCCGGTCACTGTTGATAACGTTCAGAACTTCACTTTTTATCGCATCTGATGTCCTGAAAGATGGCCTACCTTCCCGCTCATTGTCTTCCAAATTGTCTCTTCCGTCCCCAAACCTTTTGTGCCACTTGAATACCAATGAACGACTAACTTTGCTATGTTTCTCAGACTGTTTTAAGAAGTTGTGTGTTTCTGTTGGCGTTTTTCCGATGTCTACACAAAACTTTATAACCGCCCGCTGCTCCACCTTTTCCGTAAATTTCCTTTTTTTCGGTGATGCCGATTCTGGATTCAATGCTTCAAATCGAGATTTCTCCACCATTTCGAAATTTTGACCATTCGAATTTAGCAGGTGTAACGTCAAGACTATTGTCGACGTCACAATGTAAGTTTCATGTATATTTTGGCGGATTTTGAAACTTAAAATAACAAAAATATGAAAACACCAGCCTGCATGTTATGTGATATTTTCGCGGTGCTCCGGGTCCCTATTGTTTATATTTATATGAAGTAAGTGTTATTATTTCGCATTTAAAATTGGACAAATATTGATATAACCGAACTAGGATATAGTTCAGGATTACAAATATGCAAAAAGAATTTACCTGAAATGCTATTTTTACGCAGACTTCAGCTTTACGGACAACCCTCGTATATCTATATTTAGTCTATTTTGCACCAAAAAATACAACAAATTTGATAGAAATCTTGGAAAAAGATATTATTGAAAAATACAGCCAAAAAGGTGATATCTTGCTAACTGATAATTTGAATGTCAGGACTGGTTCAGAACCTGATTTTATTGTTGATGATACAAATACCCAGATTCCAATCAATTTTGATAATTATGATACAGATTTTGTTATGGAAGAGAGAGTAAGTCAAGATATTGTAATTGAAAAAAGAGGTCAAGAATTAATTGAAATGTGCAAATGTAACCAACTACGTATATTAAATGGTCGTTGTCAAGGTGATAGTACAGGAAAGTACACTTGTTACAAACCAAATGGATCTAGTATTGTAGACTATTTCCTGGTATCTGAATCATTGCTCCAACAGGTACTTTATATGCATGTTAGTGAATTTAAGCCAAAAATGTCAGATTGCCATTGCAAACTATCCCTTAAATTATTAGCATATTTTGGGAGAGAACATAAAAATGATGATTTAATTGAATTTCCATCCCGTTACACTTGGAATCAAGATAATATTTTGCCCTTCCAAGAATCATTCTCCTTACCAGTTATAAAAAGTGAGATGAAGTCTTTTTTAGATAACAATATCACCCTAAACGATGAAGGTGTAAATGAAGCAACTAATAAAATTCATGCATGATTCGAAAAAGTATGTAATATATCACTGAAAAAGAAATAGAAAAAAAAAGTATAAAAACAAACAAAAACTGGTTTGTCAAGAGCTTGGCGCAATGAAAAAGAGACTTGAAGAAAAAGCTGTGACTATGTCTAAATACCCAAATGATTCGATTGTCCGTGGTTCCTTCTTCAAACTTAACAAAAAGTACTCTAAACTACGAAAAAAAGAAAAGGAAAGACTTTAAACAATCAATTCTAGACCAACTAGATAATCTTCAATCTAACAATCCAAAAGAATATTGGTCATTAGTAAATTCTCTACGTTAGGAACAAAAGGAAAAACCTGAAAATAGCATTGAAGCTGATACATGGTTAAAATATTTCTCAAATTTGTCTTCAATTCCAAGTAATATATCAGACAAAGTCAAGAAAATTGAAGAAAAACTTAAATTATTGGAAACAAAAACAGAATATTCCTCAACATTAAATAATGATAAAACATCTTCGGAGTTGAAAAAAACCTTCTCCAAATTAAAAAGTGGGAAAAGTCCTGGTCTAGACAGTATAAGTAACGAAATGCTAAAAGCTTCACAAACATATATAAATCCATGTTTACTAAAACTATTTAATGCTGTTTTTTTTTAGGATCCCGTCATTATCCGGAAAAATGGTCAGAAAGTTACCTTTGCCCAATTTTTAAATCAGGGAACCCAAAGCAACCTGAAAATTATAGGGGTATAGCCATTAATAGTAGTATTGGCAAACTATTTAACATTATTCTTAATATTAGATTTGAAAAATTCCTTTCTGACAATAGTATAATCCATGAAACCCAGAAAGGTTTTAGGAAGAGACAGCGAACATCGGATCACATTTTTGTTCTTAGATGTATAATCAATAAATACCTGAACTCGGGTCACAAAAAATATATGCCTGCTTCATAGATTTTCGTAAGGTATTTGACACTGTTATACATGCTGGTATTATGTTTAAGTTATTGAAATATAATGTGAATGGCTATTACTACAATATATTGAATTCTATGTATAAATCTGATAAATTATGTATCAAGATAGATCAGAAAATGACCAGGCTGTTCAAATCTGAAGTCGGTGTAAGACAAGGGGATTTACTCAGTCCCAACCTATTTAATGTGTTTATAAACGAAATACCCTCTTTTTTAGAAGAAAAAAACTGAATGTCTGAAACTGAATAACAAAATAATTCCTTGTCTATTATATGCTGAGGACTTGGTTTTAATCTCAGGCACAAAAGAGGGACTCCAAAACAAACTAAACTTTCTTTATAAATATTGTGAAAAATGGTGCCTACAAATAAATGTGAAAAAAAACTAAAGTGATAATTTTTAATAAAACTGGTAGGTTACTAAAAGAAAACTTTAAAATTGGTCATAATGATATAGAATGTGGTGAATTTTATAAATATGTAGGAATAACAATGAGTAATACTGGAAAATTTAATGAAGCCAGAAAAGATCTTTATGAAAAGGGACTAAAAGCTAGCTTCAAATTATATCGAGATCTAAAATCATCATCACCATCAGTTAGTAGTCTTCTTCATATATTTGACCATACTATAAAACCCATAATCCTATATGGATGCGTAAATTGAGATGTAATAAATATAACTTAAAAAAGGAAAACCTTTCACTATATGAAATTTTCAAAGATTGGGAACATGAAAAGTTAAATGTTAAATACCTATTAGGTGTTTCAAAGCAGAGCTCTAATAAGGCAGTTATCTCAGAGCTTGGAAGGTTCCCCCTACATGTTGACATTATAAAACATATGTTTATGTACTGGTTTAGACTAGAACACTCACCAAGTGACTTATTAAAAAGTGCATATAATGAATATAAAAATGGGGATCATAAAGATCATAAAGACAACTCCTGATACTCTAATGTTCAGTTATTCAGCAAAAAATTAAACATTAACCTTTCAATTTGCAAAAATCTTAGTAAAACCAAATTTGGAAGTTTTGGTCCTCGGTGCTCTTCAGCTTTGTACTTGTTTTGGCTTTCAAACTTTTTTCATCTGAGCGTCACTGATTAGTCTTGTGTGGACGAGACGCACGTCTGGCGTATTAAAGTTTAAACCTAATACCTTTTGTTAGCTATTATTCGTGTGTTTCTTTGTCCTGTATGTTCTCCCATTTATTTGTATTGTAGTCCTGTCATGTAATGTTGTCATTTTAATGTTATATTTAACATTGCCATAAAAACGGGAGGTTTGGCATGCCACAAAACCAGGTACAACCCATCATTTTTTTCTTAAAATGTCCTGTACCAAGTCAGGAAAATGGCCATTGTTATATTATAGTTCGTTTCTGTGTGTGTTACATTTTAATGTTGTTTTTTTGTTGTGTCGTTGTTCTCCTCTTATATTTGATGCGTTTCCCTCAGTTTTAGTTTGTAACCCGGATTTGTTTATATCTCTATCGATTTATGAGTTTCGAACAGCGGTATACTACTGTTGCCTTTATCTAAAGTACTAATAAAAAAACGACTAAAACATGATTTCCTTAAATTCTGGAAAAGTATAAAAGATTCTACACCTGATAAACAAGGTAAATTTTTTAAATATAAGTCTACATTACAGTTTGAAAAATATTTAGAAATAAAAAATAAAGATAATCGGTCTATGCTATCTAAATTTAGAAAAAGTAATCACTCTCTACGGCTACAAACTGGAAGGCATGAGAGAAAATACAACTCTCTTGGAAAACTACAACCATTACCCAGATGTGAACGGCTTTGTCAGTTCTGTGATTTAACTCAATTCAAGTAGAGGACGAAGCACATTTTTTACTTCAATGTCCTTAGTATAACCATAGGAGAAAAACTTTTTTTTTCTTTTTTTTTTCTTTCTTTTTTTTTTTTTTTTCTGATATTGTTAATATCTATAAGAACAGGGTTTCATATAGATAAGTAGTATTTTCTTATATTTCATATTAGTAATAGTACAATTAAATACAATGTTCAATAATAATATGATACACTAATCCGAAATTAATTATCTACTGTCATCTCGTTTATCAATTGCATGATTTAAGTGTGTGGAATATCGATTTTCTTGATCGGATGATTTACCTTGTTTAAAGGTGAGAGCATGCTTTTTAATGGATATTTATTTATTATGGAATTTGCCGATTTTATATCTTTGTACTTGGATTGTAAACTTATTAGGTGAGTAATTTATTTATTTATATAGTTAAGATATCTGTCTGCTTAAAAATATCATAAAAATGTTTTGTTTTTTTGGAGAAAAACAAATTTCTGTTCTTTAGATTAAATTTTGAAACACTCGGACTGTAGTGTATTCTTTGTCTACATTGTATGATCTAACGTATTCGTCAAATTCAGATTTAAAGAGAAAGAATACATTTGTAGATTTATTTCTCTGGTTTGATACATAGTACGATTTGTAGATTGCAAATCCTATAATTGTCAGAATTATATTGAATCCGATATACTCGCTATCTGTTATTTTATAGCCTATTACTATATCTTTTAAGTTGATTTTTTTATTAAAATTCATTTGAGATAAAATTTTATTTATAATTTCCCAAAATTCTTTTAGAAATTTACATTCAATAAAAAAGTGCTGATGCGTGTCATTAAGTTGACAAAGTTGACAATATGGGCTAGATTCGATTTTCCATTTGTAGAGATTTTCTCTATTTGGTAGAATGCAACTTATCAATTTCCATCTAAACACTTTAAGTTTATTCAGTTTTAAATGTTGGTGTATACATTTAAACATATATTTGGTAAAATTGTAATTGATTTCTAGTTCTTTTTTCCATTTATTTATGCCAATGTTTGGAGAAATTTTCTTGTTTTGCCTGTAGCAACCTAGAGACCCATCTTATCTTAAGAGAGGAGAAGTAACTTTTTATGTCGATCATATTTAGCCCTCCCTGGTTGTAATCTGCTATCAATGTATATCTTTTAACTTTATCTTTTTTACCATCCCATATAAAACTAAAGATTTATCTTTCTAGTTCAAGTATATTTGAGTTACTTAAAACTGTAACGTTCGCTAAAAAAGTAAATTGTGGTATAATGAGTGTTTTAACTATTAGAATTTTACCTAAGATTGTTAAGTTTCTTTTTTTCCACGATGTAATTAGATTTCGACTCTTTTCATATCTAGTATCCCAATTTATTAATGCCGAAATATATTCCTAGCACTTTTACGGGTTTATCCGTGAAATTAATTTCATCTACTTTATCCCTACAATGTTTGAGTTTACCAATCCAGATTCCTTCTGTTTTGTTTTTATTTAGTTGTAGTCCGGAAAAAGTTCCAAAAATTTCGATTATATTTAATGCTGTTCGGATTTCTTCTTTCGATTTGAGGAATAGAGTTGTATCATCAGCAACTTGCGTGATTTTCAAGCTATGTGTTTTACTATCAATTTTTAATTCTATGCCTCTTATATTTTTGTTTTGCCTTAGTTGGTTGGCCATTATTTCTACTGACATTACAAAAAGTAGAGAAGAGCACGGTCATCCCTGCCGGATACCTCTAAGGGGTCCAAAAGGGGCAGATATCCACCCGTTATTAAATATAGAGCTATTTATATTTGTAAACAAGGTTCTTATCCAATTTATGAAGGGTTTATTAAAACCAAAATATTCTAAAGTATGATACATAAAATTCCATTCTAATGTGTCGAAAGCTTTCGAAAAATCTATGAATAAAATAGCACCTTCTATATTGAACTTTTCTGCGTAATCTATTACATCTTGTATTTGGCGTAGATTAAAACCTATGAATCTGTTCTTGATGTATCCTGTTTGATCAGCATTAATGATTAAATTTAGGATTTTTTTTATTCTTAAAGCTAAAGTGTAGGAGAGTATTTTATAATCACTATTTAATAATGATATTGGTCTGTAATTTGCAAGTTCCAACGGATCATTTTTTTTTATAAATTAGATTCAGTAAACTTTGTCTTTGCGTAAATGGCAGTTGTATATTTTCAAAGCTAAAGTTAAAAATTTTTTACAAGTAGAGGTCCAAGAAGTCCCCAAATTTTTTTTATAAAAGTTAATGCTTATCCCGTCCATTCCTGGACTTTTGTTTAATTTTAGATTATTGACTGTTAAGTTAATTCTTCTAGCGTTACGTATCCGTCACAAGATTTACTTTCTTCTCCTGATAATTTATAATTGAGTTTTGTTTCAGTAATGTATTTTTGAACATCTATATCCGGTTTTTGTTTAGTGTCGTAAAAATTAGCATAAAAATCCCTTTCAAGCTTTAATATTTCATCTTGATCTGTTACTATTTCGCCATTATTGTTTCTCAGTTTAAGTATTGTCTTTTTCGTTTGTTTAGATTTTTCAAGACCTAGGAAATAGGCGTTATTTTTTTCTCCTTTTTCTACCCACTCTTGTTTTGATCTTATTTGAGCTCCTATAGGTTGCACTTTGTAAATACAGCTGTTTTTCAAACCACGCCTCTTTTGGGGAGATATAGAATATTCATAGACAATTAATTTTGTTTACGTACTGGTTCCCGGATATGATCTCTTTGTTTCATCTCATAGAGACATAACTTGGGAATGTTACCAGTAAATATACATATTCATAGTGATCAAGTTGAGGTCTGTGGAAATCCTTAAGTCAAGGTTGGGGTAGTATAGAAATTTAATGTAAGTTTAAACTCTTAGAAGTTCGGGGCATATAAACGTTGAAAATATGCCGCACAGCCCTACATTTTGACCTTTGAAAAAAATAGTAGTGCATATGAACTTTCCATTCTAGGATATATTTTTTTTCAAAACTTCATAGTAAAAGTGGTACAGTTTTAGCCGTAAAAGGAGTTCCTATGGGAAATTGCATTGTTGATATTTACAGAAATGCAACCTTTAGCTTTGTATTCATATTGGTTTTCTAGCTCTTTTTCTAATGTGGATATTTTTTCTTTTATAAAATCATTTTCCTCATTATTTGATTTCTCATATAATATTTTTAGTTGTGATTCTAAATTAAGTGTTACATTTTTCCTATTTTTTTGCTTTAATTTTACTATACTTAATACTGTATTCCTTTATTTCCAATTTGAAGGAGTCCCACAGAAGTCTTAGATCTATTTCATTTTTTTCTATCTTATTACTATGTTTTTGTATTATTTTACTTATATTGCATTCATAATCTTGCTCGTCGAGGATACTGTTATTGATTTTCCAGTAACCCGGGCCTCTAGTTTCAGTTGAGACAGATTGTAATTGTATGGAAACTGCTTGGTGGTCAGTGCTAATATCACACGACTTAACGTTTAACACGAAACTTTACTATCTCAGATTGATAACCAATTCCCCAATGAAAAATATCTAAGTACAACTAACCTGTTTTTATGGATAATGATAAATGAAGACAACACATTTTTATCTTTACTGTGTGAATTTTTTAAGCTCAACTTTGCAGAAAGAAAGTAGCATAATTGTACTCAATCATAATGATCATCTACCTGGTAAAAAGAAAATGTTTATTTCAACAATCAGAGTTATATCTCTTTATTAACTAACTGGACTTGTATGATTTATACTTATACTGTATCTAATTAACATAATCAGAGTGAGCGGAGCGTGATAGATTGGTATGAATGTGTGAATAATCGTGTTAAATTTTGTAATGCCTAAAAGGGTCCTGTGATTAGGAAATAAGGAATTTGAATTTTGAATTTGAATTTTGTAATCTCAACAAAATTATCCTCAACTGAAGTTTTTTCCTGAAATTCGTTCATTAAAACAATTTATTGTTTACCTTTTTTGTGTGTTGTGTGTATTAAATATTTCGTCTAATTTACCATTCTAGAAATTAAAAATGATATAGGAATTATAATTTGTTATTACAGAACAGAAATAATACTGTGAACCAACAAGATTTTGTTAGGCGAGATAACTCGACCTACAACCAGGATGATGAGTTTATTTATACTAGCAAATCATCAATTTCTTATTGAATAGGGTATGTCAAGGACCAACAAAATACTGTTTAATTGAACGTGAAAGTTGGTGAGTAATTTCCGTTGACTTCCCGCTCGGAGATGATAACGTTGCCGACCACTGTTGCATACATACTGTTTGATACACAGGCACATGCATTTTTCTGTACATATATTGAGTGACTGTCTTCCATGTTTCTACATCCCGAATAAATATAATACACTCTTTTAACATACATTGTCGGATTGAATTTAAAAATCATTCATACACATCGAATTTGCGAATTGGAATGAATATGTGTATATCAATTTATACGGAAGAAATGGGAGTTACCTTTGTTAAATGGATGTTTTTGCACAGCAGGTAAGTGAACAAAAATCACTTTTTTTAAGAATGTAAAGTACGGAAAAGTGTTTATGCGATTTACTTTTCATACTATATAAAGGTGTGGTAATTTTATTATGATCAATTAATGCTTGACATAGGCGAACCTTTTCTATAAATAGTACAAGGAAAAACCTATATGATTTGTAAAAATAACAAACTGTTTATATTTTGATCTTTATTGATGTCTTCTGGTATTGACTGAAAAAGGTATCAAGATAATGTTTTAGTTGCTTCAAACTTAATTAAATGTAATCTCAGCTATGTGTACCAAAAGGTGAAATGTAACAGAGCTATTTCTGTATTACTCCACCATGTAAAAACTTTATTATAATAACAGATCACATTTTCTCTACTTGTATATATCATTACATTGCTAAGTGTTACTACACTTAGACGGGGTTTAATTACAACAACTTGTACCTAATAAAACACATACAGACAGGAAACAATGTAATTGTTTCCAAAACTGTTTATACGTATATATCAATTTTGAAAATCGTGATAATATGTTAATTACTCTTTTAGCTTACCATTTTCATATCTTTTTTATTTTCACATTTTTTTTAGATACAATTATTAACATTGTTTTCGTTTATCATATTCCTATTGTTTTTTAAGATTCCCATGTATTCATCTCTGTTCTGTTGTGATCCTTGTCATGAAGTTATTTTGGTCTTTTTTTAGCATCATTATGAACAGTCTGAACAGTTTTTTGTTTTGTTCTTCATTACTTGATTTACTCGTTTATTATTTTAACATCATTGTTACAATCATCAGCTTGTATATTTGTCATTATTAATGGTTCTTTGCTATTTGTGTGTTCATTACTTAGTATTTGATTCATTTTCAGAGAAGTCATTTTTACAATCCAGTCATTCGGATAATTTTGCATAATATACACTTTTAATAAACATTTATGGAATATTTCTTCATTGTGACTAGTGAAATTGTTGTTGCAATTGTAATTTTGTTAAATTTTGGTTAACCAAGATGAAAGATTTTGTCATAATATGTTCACCTAATATTCTACTAATAACTAGTCTGTTCGCCAGTTTGTGAGTTTAGCATCCATTCTCATCCCTTTTTCCTAAAAAGACTCCGTATGTTGCATCCTGCTAAATTAAAATTTGTATATTTAAATTTGTAGTAAAATAAACAAGTGATACATATTGCTCTGCTTATGATGAACATGCTTGGTAAAATCTTTATTGTGATGTCAAGAAAAAACTTCAAGAAACTTGTTGAATGAAATCATGTTTGTGCACCATACCTGTTTGATACTAACTTTGCCTTAAGTAACTGCAATCCAAATCAATGCAAATATAAGTTGTTAAGATATATACATTCTTTTAAGTCAGGATTTGAAATATAAGTGTATCATAAAAACCACTGCACCACCTATGCTAAGTGTAGCTTAAAATTTAAAATCAAGAGTAAAGACCAGAGGGAATCGGTTAGCGGACATATATATGTTTTAATCATTGTAATTTTATTTGTTTTTGTAATTCCTATTTGTTTTATATCATTTACGCTGGCACCACGATTTGTATGTTTACTAGCCGTGTGCAGTTTACTATCCATATCCGTAAACTGAAAAATCCTAATATATAAGTCGCCATTTTGAATTCCCCCCTAAGGCTTCCTTAAATACCAAATGTCACGGCGAAGCAACATGACTGGTAAACGTGTCGTTTTTCAGGAACCTAGACAAAGTGGGGGATAAATTAGCCATTACCTAAATGGAACGATAGCTTTACATTTATTTGCCAAACTGGTTAACAGGAACAGAGAAGTCCTGGTTGTAATTACATCGACATCAAACATTCATAAAGATAAATAACATAATCAATCTGACACTATATATCCTCAATTAGTAATTCACATTTTTAAATTGGCGAAAACTGTTTTTTGAACTTTTTGCATACCATTGTGAACTTCTATTATTTTGTCCTACTATCAATCCAATTGTTTCCAAGGTAATAAAAATTATATATCAACTAATATGGACATACTTCCACAACATTCTGGTGGTGATGGAGTCGATAAAATTCAATAAAACTTAAATCAATTGTTTTCAATTTATATAATTAACCTTTAAAAAGAACCAAATTTAGTTACGTGAGCATCAGATATTTCTGAGTAAAGAAATCAGAGCATTCAGAGTACTATAAGAAAGGAATTATTAATCGATTATGAACAAACAGTTATGCTAAAGGACCTGTCTGACTTCGTGATATTATAGCTTTCATACACATGATAAGGACAACTATAGTAGTTGATTTGAAAACACAGGCTATGGACATGTAGAAAAGAGGGTATAATTCTTTGACCCTAGAAATGCTCAATTAAAGTCCACCTACACCGGTCATGCCGGTGTCAACCTACATTGAAGTTGATACAAATACGGTAACTTAAATAATTTTTGATATATGCAAATTAATCATTAGCAATGCATTGATACTGTCTGAAATCAAGAGTAGACCTTGAAGATGATATCCTTTATCATTCATGTTTAAAGCCATGCAAGAATAATGACATTATAAACATGTGTCAGTGGGTATGCATTATTTTTTTTAAGTTTTCAAACTTCACATTTTGATGCTTACTATTTTCTACGTATATTTGTTTGTATTTATGAATATGAAAAATGTAATGCAGAAATAAATTTCAAAAGTGTTATTTTTCAGGCTATTGTACAGCAATCAGATAAGAACGTTAAATGAAAATTTATTCCAAGGTTTGACTTCTCTTCAAGACTTGTAAGTAAATTAAATTGAAAAAAAAGAACCCTTTCCATCATGTTTTGCTGTGTGCTGTCGCATTAAATCTCATTTCTCATTGTAAATATATTTTACCTAAAATTACATTCTGTGATGGTAATTTTTTAGTCCTTTAATATCTAATTTTGAAAACTTTTTTGCAATTTACCTCGAAATATGTGTATTTCATTTATAATTTAATTTCGTCATCCATTTAAGGCATGTTATTACTTAAAATAAATAAATAAATAAATGTTCTTAGAATTTTTCGAATGAATAGATAAGATAACTTTAAGTCATCCGAATTAAGTCAATACACATATTTCATTGTATCTTATATGACAAATTAGCGAGAAAGACCTGGCTTTTATCAAATTGAGATCAAGTCTTCAAAAAAAAGAATAATATTATCAATCTGCCGATATACACCCTCGATATGTATTTAACTTTTTTAAACAACAGCAAAAAATGTGAATTTGAACTACTAGTATTTGAACGCAACTATCCCGTCGAAATTGAAATAAATGATAACACAGATACAGTTAAGTCTGCCACTCATCTTCATTTACAACTATAAATTGGAATTTGAGGTCGGTTTAAGACACAACTTTAGGACAACAGAGATGATTTTATACTCCGAATTGTTTTTTTTTTTTTAGAGTAGACCTTGCCATTTCCATTTTATGTATCTCCTTTTTGATACAATAATTTAGAGCTTGCGTTTCCCATAGCATGTATTATTTTTTTGACTGATTTTTTTGACTGATCGTTGCTGCTTACAAAGAAGCTATTGGACCAAGGGTTCAAAGTGATAAAGTTGACGTCATCCCTTTTTAGGTTTTACGGACGCCATCACAAGTTGACGAACCGGTACCGATATGGTACATCTGTGACACAGATGACAGGAATGTGCCCTTATTGTCGTAACCACTATCTTATCCTCTTTTTTCATGGATTGTGACATTACCGAATGAGACATCACCGAATTTGAACTCACCATGAGCATCCCCCGTAATCATGTGGAGCAAGCTCTCCGTACTCTACTTGATCACCTGAGATCATCCCCGAGTTTAAGACTTGCACAGTCTTTAGTTTTGTATCTAGTGTTGTATAGACTGTTGTTTGTATTTTCGTCGGTGTTCAGTGTTTTATTGTCATGGCTTTGCCAGGTCTCTTAGACTTATGAGTTAAGAATGTTCCTTTGGTATCCTCATCCTTTTTCATGTTCCATTGTGAATTACTTGTATGCTTCCTATTTGTGGGTAAATCAAGTTGTCTTCAACGTAATATACATTATGTTTCAATTTATATCGATATATTTCTAAAATTTATTTTTCAGTTAAAACTCAAATGGTAGAAGATATCGAAGGAATTCAAACTCTTCAAAATGTCGAAAAAAAACTTACAACTCCATTGCAAATTAAAAAAAGATTTTTTTTTTCGCAAAACTGTCGAAAACAAGCGTTTTTAATGTTTTAGAGAAGACCTATGAGATGGTATCCTATAACATAAATCATTACAATCATACATGAGTACTGACTATTTATACCAGTGTTTATTCAAATAGCTACCTCAATTTTAGTTCCTTACTATCTTCAACGTAAATCTGTTTGTATTTATGAATATCACAAATGAAATGCAGAAGTACATTTCAAAAATGTTATTTTTTCGGAAACTTGTACAACATCTGATCACCATTCTAGATGCGAATTTATTCCAAGGGTCGACGGCTCTTGGAATCTTGTAAGTAAATTGGTTCTTCAAAAAATAATTTTCGCCATGTGTTGCTGTTGTACTGTCACAATATATATCAGTTCTCCTTCTATTCACATTTCATGTAATATTGCTTTCATTTTGTGATGGGACCTTCTAGTTGTTTAGTTCATTTTTGGTAATATCCTTTTGACGTGGCTCGGTATTTATACATCCCGCCATTGTGATATTGTCCTGTGTTCATTTTTTGTATTCTTGTCTTTTATTTTTGCTTATGTGCTTTGTCTATAGAGTGTCTATAAGCCATTTTGTTTTTATAGTGATTTAGATTATAACACAATGTTGACTGCTGTACCCCAATTTTTGACATTTTACTTATTATGTCTGTTTGTTTTGCTCACACATTGTTGTCAATATAATGGAATTCTATGCGACTGTCATACAAGTGAGAGGTTTAGCTAGCTATAAAACCAGGTATTATACACCATTTTTCTACATAAGGAACTGTCTGTACCAAGTCAGGAATATGACAGTTGTTTTCCATTCGTTTGTTGTGTTTGAGCTTTTGATTTTGCCATTTGATAAGGGACTTTCCGTTTTGAATTTTCCTTGGAGTTCGGTATTTTTGTTATGCTAATAATATAATTTCGTCATCCGTCTAAGGTGTTTCTTTAATAAGAAATAGAAAATATGGCAGAATAGAATCTTTTGAGTGAAATGATGTGATAACGTCCTTTGATTGAGTTAAGCTATTTCAGTTGATATTTTATAGTGTGTCTTTCTATGTTGTGATGTTACACTATTGTTTCAGAAAAAGGGTGAAGGTTTGGTACCATTAAAACGTTTAAACCCGCTGCATTTGTTTGCACCTGTCCTAAGTCAGGAATCTGATGTTCAGTAGTTGTGGTTTGTTTATGTGGTTCATAAGTGTTTCTCGTTTCTCGTTTTTATATAGATTAGACCGTTGGTTTTCCCGTTTGAATGGTTTTACACTAGTAATTTTTGGGGCCCTTTATAGCTTACTGTTCGGTGTGAGCCTAGGCTCCGTGTTGAAGACCGTACTTTGACCTATAATGGTTTACATTTATAAATTTTGACTTGGATGGAGAGTTGTCTCATTGGCACTCATACCACATCTTCTTATATCTATTCAGGAAATCCGAATCAAGTGAATATAAATGTTTCATTGTATATTTCTATGACAAATTAGTTAATAAAAGTAGGAAAACCTTGTTCTCATTAAGTTGAGACCACACCTTAATACCGTAGTAAAATCTTTTAACTTCTAGTATTTTGTTCTATTTTTAAATTGATCAACTTGTTTCTATTCATTTTAAATGATGTATGAACTAATATCAATATTTGTCAATACCACTCTGCCGGTGATAGAATCTAGACGTTTTAAGAGATCAAATATCAAATTTGTTTCCAATTAAAGCTCTTAAAAGTACCAAATTTCGCAAAGCAAGGTCTAAATGCTCCTGAATAAGGAAGGCAAACCATTTGTATAACAATAACAAATACCTTGGTAAACGATTTAGACGCTGCACTATTTAATGAGATTTCATGGTTTTTATATGGTCCGCTAAAGTTACAGAGTTGAAAACATTGGCTGTTTGCATGAAGTTATTAATCGTTGATGTCAGAAGAAGCCAATTAAATCTTTATTGTATCGACCCAATTTTGCCTGCTTGCACAAAACTCCACCAATTTAACTCATTCGCAACTCGTTTTGGACATGTAGAAATGGGGTATAAATTATTGATGTCAAAAGAGCCCAATTTAAGTTTAATTACAATGGCATTGACCTAGTTGTCTTAAATGTTGTCATTTAGATAAATGTTTTTTATTCACATTCATCATAAATAATCCGCTAAAACTGTCAGTCTGAGATCAAGATTTTTTAAGTTTTAGAGCAGAGTTTGAAGATTTACTGTCAAATTCATGTTCATCGATATGACTGAAATTCTCATATTTGATTTATAGCATACTTAAATGTAGTTCAAAAGAACAATCAACAGTCCATGAACTCTCTATAATGTATTAGGATTCTTATTAGCCATCAAGATGACATGCGAAGAATGCGATTGCTCATGACTCGATACAAATACAAAGACAAGCACGTACAATCGTAAAATGCCGATTTTTCTTGGTCTATATGATGTTTGAATCAATAAAATAAATACATTTTATTTTTACCTGTTTAAGAATGTCTTATCAGTCAACGAAATTGTTCTTTCTGGTGGCTTCCTTGTTTCAATTTTCAATGTTGGTGTTCTTTTCTTTTCGTGACTGAACATGCTTAGCACATGCATAACCCAACTATAAGTTTAGGATATAATGAAGGTCGCGCGAGTACGGTTTCAAATGAGGTTGAATTTTTGACTTGCAAGCCAATCATACATAGGCGATATTTTTGACAAAATTGAACAATAATTAAGGCTTTTAGCGAAACATTGCTTCAAAATTGCTTTTATAAATTTTGAAACAAACAAAAAATCCTATTTTACTTTTCTCTCTAATTCGTAGCTAATTGTCATAAATAAGCATTTTAGCCATACATAAGTAATGACTATTTATTATATTCTTAGCATTTGTCAGTATGTATGCAATATGTTACCTCGCTTTTAATTGCTTACTATTTTCAACGGAAACCGGTTTTGTTATGGAATATCGCAAATGTAAAGGAGGAAATTATTTCAAAAAAGTTATTTTTCAGGACCTTAAACAGCAGTCAAAATTACCGAGCTAGATGGGAATTTATTTCAAGGCTTGACTGCTCTTCAACACTTGTACGTAATTTGATTCCGATTAAAATAATCAACCACTATGCGTTGCAGGTTTGCCGTCTCATTACATCTCACATACTTTTAAGGATATTCACGTAAGTTATCGATTTTGTACATGAGCAAAACGACAGGTTCCACATGTAGAGCAGAATCTGTTTACCTTTCGGAAGCACCTAAGATGACCCCATGTTTTGGTGGGGTTCGTGTTGCTCAGCTTTATGTTTTATATGTTCTGTTTGTTTCTGATTGTTTGTCTTTTGGTCAATTTTGCCTAGAAATGTATATTTTGCGTTTATTAAATTTCGTCGTGTGTTTATGTGTGCCATTTGTAAGAAATAAAAAGAATGCTTGGTTGAATAATGTAAATTGATAAAAAGAAAATGAAGATAATCATTATATGACAAACTACTTATCAGAAAACAGAAAAGACCTAATTTTAATCAAATAGACATAGTAATTTTTTCACATCTTTAGAACAGCAAACATTAATGTACTCTATACTTTTTCCATTCATCTTCATGATTGTGTACATCTAATATTTTGTCCGGCTATGTGCAGGTAGAAATCATGGAAAATATATTTGACGTCAGAAGAGCACAATTTAATTATTTCGTATAATCGATATATCGGCCGTGTTGTAAAATATTGTCATTTTGATAAATGTTTCTATATTCATATTCATCAATATGTTTTACGATAAAAATGGCCCGAGACCCCAATTAATGACTCATATTTTTGTTGTTCGCAAATATAGTTGCTTTTAACTAGTGTGCATGTTGGTTTTTTTTTTTTTTTTTTTTTTATCTTTTTCCTTCCCTTTCTCATTTATTTTGAAGTTTTTATGATGGGGAAATAAAAATGAGAATTAAATACATTTTTGGGAATGGTAATTTTTAGTGTTCAGATGATAGAAGGAGGGTTAAGGCAGCATGCAAAAGAGGATACATTTACAGATTTCGCAACATACTTTAACTTGTCTATTCCAATATGGATACATGTTTGTATGGGTTAAATATGTGAATATTATCACAGTCCTACTTTGAAAGGAGGGGATAAGTTGGTTAACGTCTGTCCATCCGTGCGTATTGCTGTCCGTCCGTTCGTATTTTACCATAAAATGTTGGTCACATTTTTTTTGGGAGACACATAGCAGAGTTTTCTGAAATTTAGTATCTAGTCTAATGCACGTATGTTGACCTGTGTAAATTCATTGCTCATCAATTTCCTGTTTATCAAATTCTTGATTTTTTTACACATAATGGCCATGTATGAAATATTTGTTTGATTTTTAGTAGGTACTACAAACCAGGGCTTTCTGAAATTCTGTAGCAAGTTTCATGTGAACATGATATATCCTGTTTTAACGTTTTCCAATCCATAACTTATTAAGTGCCTGTTGGTTGATGTTTTTTTTTGGCAAATTTTGTTTATATTTTGGCACTTGTATTGTACATTATATACACAAAAAGATATTGCAGAACACCAGATTTGATTTGTTGATGTGAAAAACTATTTTGACGTTTTAGATCGGACTTAAACTGTAAAATGTTTTATTATAAATCATTCAAGCCAAACACTGCATGAATATAAAATATTAAAGTATATTTTTTATATTATTAATATTTGTCCGTATATATGCAATGGAATCTTGTAAGGGTTTTGATTAAAAGTCCATCTGAATTTTGTCTACCAGGGGCGAAAGATACCAAAGGGACATTCAAACCCACAAGTCGAAAACAAACTGACAACACCATGGCAAAAATAGACGATCAAAACAAAACAGTATACAAAACACAACATAGAAAACTGTAGACTGAACAACAAGAATCCGGTAGGTCACATTCGAGAAAAAGAGAACGGGGTTGTGGTTACGACAATGGGAACATACAGTTTAAGATATTAACTGTACAATTATATGACTATTAAGTTAACAGGCGCAGAGAGGACCTTGGTATTATAAAATTGAATTCAACCATCAGTCATATCGAGATAATGCTTGTAAATAGAAATAACATTTTGTTAATATTGTGCGTCCGAATCACTTTTTTTTACTTGTCTTCATCGGGAACGCTATAACACATACATTCAAAAGCAAGGGATGTATAAGATTTGATAAAGCAATACATTTCAAACATATTTGTTTTCAGAGAACTGGACAGCAATCAGATTACCACACTAGAATCGAATTTATTCCAAGGCATACGGCTCTTGAAATCTTGTAAGTAATCTGATGTAGGTAACAATAATTTGGCAACATATCTGTTTCTTTTAATTTTACGTTTTGTGAATGGACTTCCTATAACTCTCTCTTTTCTGATCTTGAAAAACGTTTCGAAATTTTCCTAGAATTATAAAATTTCCTTTTCTATATTATATTGTCATTCTTTTAAAGTGTGTCATGTCTAAGAAAAATAAGATTGCTTTGAATCTTGAAAGAACATCGATTATAAAACTTACGGTCATCTGAATTTTGTTGATGATCCTCTCTGCCTTAATATGACAAATTAGATAACAGGAGTAAGGAAGACCTGGTTATAATCATATCGACGCCAAACCTACTCTATCGAAAACAAACTCATTATAGATCCCAGGATTGAAATTTTGTACGTTAGACGTGCGTTTTGTCTTTGATAGACTCATCAGTGACCACTTAAACAATGCAATGCTAACGCACTAATCACAATCATTGTTTGTAATTTTTTACAAATCCTAAAGGTTGCCTTAAAGGATGTTCGCTCCTCTTGT
This sequence comes from Mytilus coruscus, assembly GCA_017311375.1. Taxonomy (NCBI): domain Eukaryota; kingdom Metazoa; phylum Mollusca; class Bivalvia; order Mytilida; family Mytilidae; genus Mytilus; species Mytilus coruscus. The sequence continues at coordinate 87,915,199 of CM029601.1, forward strand.
TTTTGAATTTTTGTCAGATATTCGGAATCCTCTGGTTTTATCTATGTAGTGCCATTAAAAAAATTTGCCTGCTAACCCCTACTTTTCTTTTTCATAATTTTATTATATATAGTTTTAAAAGCCATTTTTGAAAATCTTATGAAATCCTTGTTATTTTTTCATAGTTTTTAAAAGAAAAAAGGTGCCAATGTTAAATGTATGAAAAATCTAGAGGGAATCATTTCCCGCCAAATTTTCAAAGGTTTATATCTCGAAAACAAGCACACGGACCCTTCATTTTTTTCTGCTTTTTTAGTTCCTTTATTCGTGTACTATCAATTTATAACAGTCTTTTAAGAATCTTGTTATTTTGTTAACAGAGTAGCGAACATCCTTAAATACAGCTGTTTCACACACCACGCCTCTTTTGGGGAAATATATAATATTCATAGATATTTTGTTTTGTTTACATACTGGTTCCCAGATATGATCTCTATGTTTCATCTCATAGAGACATAACTTGGGAATGTTACCAGTATAAAAACACATGGATAGCGGCTAAATTGAATTCTGAGAAAGACCTAAAGTGAAGGTAGGAGTAGTACAGGATTTAAGTATAAGTTTAAACTCTTGGAATTTTGGGGCATATAAATGTTGAAAATATGCCGCACAGCCCTATGTTTTGAACTTTGAAAAAAAAAAGTAGTGCATATGAACTTTCCATTTTAGTATATAATTTTTTACGAAACTTCATAGTAAAAGTGGCACAGTTTTAGCCGTAAAAGGAGTTCCTATGGGAAATCGCATTGTCTATATTTTAAAACAGAAGTGCAACCTATAAGAATTATCAGTTACTACCTGCACAGATTTTTAATATGTTATTGTATAATACTGGTTGAGCTAGACGGCAAGGTGCCATAAGAGCCTTAACTTTTTTACTGAAATTTAAATTTTTCATTTAAGATTTCCATTTATGTCTGTTCTAAAATTAAGGTAAAAAAAATTTCATACGGGTAGATATCGATCCCTGACGTCCATAATGTAGTTCTGGTGTCAAGGAAAAGTCCCTTCTGCGCGTTTTCGTGAAAAATAATTGATTTTGGTCATTTATCAGATGTTTAAAAAAAGAATGATAATATATAAGTACAGGAGAATAATTTGCTACAATATTTGTCTATATGAACAATTCCTTTTAATATAGATATGGGTATGGTACTTGCATGTTCTCAATATTTCCAACTCTTAAAAATGTGGCAAATTTGATCATTTTTTGGGTTGAAAAAATATGCCTTCTTTTAACGATGAAAACTCCATGAATATTTATACTTCTTTCAAATTACAGTTAAAACAATGCACATACATATCAATTATCTGTACACTAAAATACATGTTTTTGTTATACTTAAGTTTTCCTAGCAAAACGATTCAACCGATAAAAAACCCTATCTAAAACATTTTTGAAATATCAAGTAATGGACATTTCTTAGATACCCGCCATTCATCTTTTGTGTGTGAAAGGAGGGGTGGTAAATTATTGGTTGATTCTAAATTTGGTGAAAAATGTCTTTCAGGAGGGAAGTAAAACAAATATTTTGCTTCTTTTAAAAAAAAAGAGAAAAACAAAATTACGAATTAATTTAAAAAAAGATTCTTGTTCCTGCATTTGATTAAAGAAATTGATTCTTTTAGAATAACGTCGAACCGCATTGCTCGTCCCGAGGACCCCTCATACACACAAAAGATGCATGGTCATAATGAAAACATTTTTCTGCAAAATACACGTTGTTTTTTAAGTGTCTGTTTTAAAAGTAAAGTTTGTCTTTACTGATAGAGATAATATCAAAGATATCAATCTACGGTATTTATACAAAGCGAAAATATTTCATTCCAAAATAAACCATATTGATTTTTCTTTTATAGGAGACACAGCGTCAGTAGTACCGATGTCACTTAAAACCAATGGAAAAGCTTCAAAAGAAAAGTCTATCTAGGCCTAAAGTTGATAGCCTCGCGTTTTAAAGAGCAAAAACATAAAAATGAAAATCTACTACAAGCATTAGTCATCATTTTAATTTCTTTGTTATATTCAAAATAAAATACTATACCATTAATCTGAGATCTGTAAACTGTTACAATTTTATCCTTACAAATATTTTATATTTGATTCTCTCAATAAGGTGTCTAGATTCATCTATGTTAGCATTGTTGTCGATATCTTATGTATATCATCCACAAAAGTCATTAGAAAAATTAAAATAAAGATAGTGTAACAGTTACTGATTTGAGTTATTGATGGCCGATATAGTTTTGTCTAAAACAGTGTACGCCTTCCATGTCCGTGGGTGATCATACATACCAGAACCTCTTAAGAACAGAAGAAACATTTGAAATTATATGTTAAGCTCCTAATTTATCTTTGCGATCTTACGCGCAATTTCTTAACTCCAACACTGTGAAATATCAATCAGGATCAAAAATGACACAAAGTTATCGATATGTTAATAGGAAGTCGGATGAGGAAAAAAAACAAGAAAAAACATACATTCCCTTTAGATTTCCATTCTTATACATACTAATATTTCGTCAAATACATAAATGTTTACCACAGTGCTTAATTTCCATTTTAACTAAAGTCGTATATTAATGACTCAGGGGGATCATTGGAGAACATTCGTCATATGTCATATGTGAAATATACCATAACGGTCGACCAACTCTATAGGAAGCATATACCATAACAGTCCACCAATTTTCTGTGAAACAAATATACCATAACGGTCAACCAACTCTATGTGAAACAAATATACCATAACGGCCAACCAACTAGTGATGACGTCCTAAAAGTTTTCGAAGGGATACCTTCAGTTTTGCAACTTGAAACACTTGGTTTAATAGCTTTCCTTTAAGCAGCATTCCTCTATCAAGGAAATCATTATAGGAAACCCAAAGTATGAAATATTGTAATGATTGTATCCCTGAATATATATATATATATATATATATACAATTCGTCTCAAATGAAGCCCAACAATGTTAGATCATCAAATGTGCGTTAACAAATTTTTGTTCTTCCCTCAGCGGGATTCGAACCCTTGCTTCTGTGACATCGTGGCAACACCGCCTGCACAGTGTCCTCAGGCCTAGACCACTCGACCTCCTAGGCTACATAAAATATAGCTTTCGGTGGTCGATGTAATACCTTTCCTCGTCGGCTTTATCTAGGGTTGTAACATAGTACATGATGTATAGTGGCAAGTAGATGGTGTACCTTTCAGATCAGCTATGTTGTCTGTCATATAGGATAATTATGTTAATTACCAAGCCGCCACATCAAATTTTAATTTTATTATACACGTCTAAACATGTGACAACTTTATGAAAAACATTCTCCATCGGATAACACGTGGTTATACAGGGCTAACACCATAATATATATATAATTCGTCTCAAATTTAGCCCAACAATGTTAGATCTTCAAATTTGCGTTAACAAATTTTTGTTCTTCCCTCAGCGGGATTCGAACCCTTGCTTCTGTGACATCGTGGCAACACCGCCTGCACAGTGTCCTCAGCCCTAGACCACTCGACCTCCTAGGCTACATAAAATATAGCTTTCGGTGGTCGTTGTAATACCTTTCCTCGTCGGCTTTATCTAGGGTTGTAACACAGTACATGATGTATAGTGGCAAGTAGATGGTGTACCTTTCAGATCAGCTATGTTGTCTGTCGTATAGGGTGTTATGTTAATTACCAAGCCGCCACATCAAATTTTAATTTTATTATACACGTCTAAACATGTGACAACTTTATGAAAAACATTCTCCATCGGATAACACGTAGTTATACAGGGCTAACACCATAATATATATATAATTCGTCTCAAATTTAGCCCAACAATGTTACACCTTCAAATTTGCGTTAGCAAATTCTTTTTCTTTCCTCAGCGGGATTCCAACCCTTGCTTCTGTGACAACGTGACAACACCGCCTGCACAGTGCCCAGAGCCCTAGACCATTCGACCACCTAGACTACATAAAAATATAGCTTTCGGTGGTCGATGTATACCTTTCCTCGTCGGCTTTATCTAGGGTTGTAACACAGTACATGATGTATAGTGGCAAGAATGGTGTACCTTTCAGATCAGCTATTTTGTCTGTCGTAAAGGATGATAATGTTAATTACCAAGCCGCCACATCAAATTTTAATTTTATGATACACGTCTAAACATGTGACAACTTTATGACAGACATTCTCCATCGGATATCACGTGGTTATACAGGGCTTACACCATAATATATATATAATTCGTCCCAAACTTAGCCCAACAATGTTTGATCTTCAAATTTGCGTTACAATTGGAAACCTAACATCATTTCTTTTGCCCCGAGGACAATAGCAAGTTTATTGTCCCCCGAGTCCAGGGAAACAACAAACTTTCTATTGTTTGAACAAGTGTTTCATTATACAGAAAAAACTGGAACATATTTGCTTCTAGGAAATAATCTTTTTACGGGAATCTGTCTGCTTCCTACTTTGGTTGTGTTACATATTACAAAGTCTACAGATCCCTCTCCACATGTGGCACCCTCGCGTCGCTCATGTTAGTACAAACCCGGTGATAAATTCTCATTCGGTAGGTCACATTTGGGGAAAAGGGACGGGATTGTAGTTACGACAATTGGAACATATCAGTATTCATTTGTGAAACGGATATTCCATAACGGTCAACCTACTCGTGATGGCGTCCGTAAAATTTACGAAGGGACGAACTTCACGACTTGGAACTCTTTGTTTAATAACTCCCTTATGAGTAACAACCCTCTATCAAGGAAATCCTGATAGGAAACACAAGCCCTGGAATATCTTATCAACTGGGAGATATATACTCCGTATGCAGGTGCTGCTGGAATGTTGCTACATGGAAATTGGAAGTTCATAATTGGGAGGCTGAAATCATCTCTATTGTCGTAACGTTTTTTTTTTTCAACCGACCATCATTGTCAGTTTCCAGATGTAAGTCATGATATGAGGCAGACTTAACTGTATCTATTGCATCCTTTATCTCAAGTTCGATTGGATAGATGCATTCAACTTAGTCACCAAATTTTGAATTATTTAGTGAAAGAACATCATCTATATAGCGGAAAGTCATAAGAAGTTCCTGTATGAAATAAGCCTCGTATTAATAAAGGAACAAGTCGGCAAGAAGTGGAGCACAGGTGGTTCCCATGTGAAATTGACAAGTAGGATTTTGGAAATCCTAACATAATAAAAGGATAAATATGGATTAAATAAGATGAAGTAATAACATCTATAATGTTGCGCAATTAACTATGAAAGATCAATCCGTATAACAAGCAACGGATCAAAAGTAAAAATAAGTATGACCTAGTTTCGCGGAAACATATACGCCGGAAAATACGATTGAATAGAATGAATGAAGGCTATTACTAAAAGAATAGTTTCAATATTTGTGTCAAAACATGTTGTATAGAAGGAAAATATAGAATAATTTCTGTCGGTTAAATGGGCATTGATAATTTAAATTTAGCTAAAATGTCCATTTGGGTTATAAACGTTGGCACTTAAACGTCTGATATTTGTCGCAAAAATTGCTTATCTCCCATCAATTCGCTATAAGTTCCTCCTCTGCCGTACTCACTAATACAGGTAGAGAGTAGACATGCATTCAAAATGTCTACCATAATTTGTTTATGTGTTTAGTCACGAGAATATGAAGCATTACAGGAGTAATGTCTACTTATTGGGTGTTGGCTTAACGGCTATGTAACAAAGAACATTCCAAATTGCATAAAGTGTGTTATTTGTTTTACATATGTACAACATATTTCCGAGATAATTTGGTTTATGTTAGTAAAATATTACATTTTTGGACAGGATATAAAACAATTGCAGCAATATTGATGAAAAATGCATCACGACCGAGAAAGAAAAGTTGAAACATATTTATGATTTCTGTAACAACATAACAGGACTTTTCTTATATAAATGTAAGGAGATGTGGTATGGTTACCAATGAGAAAAACTATTCACCAGTGTAATAATGATGATGATGTTAGAAACTATAGGTCATCGTTCGACATTCAACAATAAGCAAAACCCATACCGTATAGTCAACTATAAAAGTTCTGACATGACAAAATTTGAAACAATTCAAACGAGAAAAACTAATGGCCTAGTTCATTACAAAACAATTATCGAAAAACAAATAGGGCAGATAAGCAACAAAAGACACCCACTGAATTACAGGCCCCTTACTTGGGACATGCAAATAAATAATATAGCGGGATTAAACGTTTTTGTGAGCGCTCATCCTCTAACATGGGACAGTGGTATAACAGCACAACATAAAAATAAAATATAAAATTCAGAAATAGCTCATGTCAACAGATTTGTAAGAAGCACAAATACTAAAGACACAAAGAACAAATTAAATATACGAGTACGTAAGTTCCTTGAAAACATAAAATCCTTAAATAAAAGTGTAATTGTGACTTGTTATTTCTGTATTGGTCCTGATATTGATCTTCGATCATTGATTTGCTTTCGACTCACCGAGTTCTTTGGGCTAATGGCACTAACCTCAAACCAATACCAGAAGTAATAAAGAATTGTCAGCTGGTATACTTATAAAACATTCAATTGTGAATTTTATACTGTTCTGCCGTTTGTCTTCGTCGTCGTGCATCTCCTCCTCATCATCATCATAAATAATGTTGAAATGATTTTTTTATTAGTGCATTGCACAAGAAATATATAACGAGCGGAAGTATGCTACATTATATTGTGAGGAAGAATGCAATGTTTCCAATGCGTGTCTTTGGGCACCTTCTATTCTTAGTTACAAAAAATATTGCCGAAACTTTCTAAATGCATTCAAAAAAAGAAAACATATAAATTTTACTTCATAACATTTGTAGTGTGAGAATATAAATTTGCTGCTGAATTCTCGAAGGACCTTTGATCAAAATAATAATGAAATTTGTTGTACCTATTTATTTATTTAAAAGATAATATTCATTCTCGTGATTCTAAACCTAGAAACCCTCAACTGAAGAATCACCTTGAGCTCGGCATGGGACAGTGTAATCTCTAAATCGGTAGCAGAGCTTGTACACTTTTAACAAACATCTTCTGTTACCAAGAATGGGGATTAACATATGCATGTCAAAACAAATCATTATACAATGTATGTACTATTTATTTATTCCATGTATTTATTTAAACATGCAAATTTCTGTGAAACACAATTTGAACTATATTTTCAATTTTCAATGAAATATTACAATCAAATACTTCAATCATTACAATAAGCATTTTTCAATTCAACATTTCAATCATTACAAAAGTATTTTTCAATTCAATATTTCAATCATTACCATAAGCATTTTATAATCAAATGTTTTAATCATTTCAAATAGTATTTTTCATTTTTCAATCCAATATTTCAATCAATACAATTAGTATTTTTCAATCATTTTTGTCAACCAATAAATTGTCACTAATTAATTCAAATATCAACAACATCTCCAATAACAAACAGTCTTAAAGTAGCATCCCAACCAAGAACATACCAGTTTTACATAACAGCGTAGAGAGCACTTGGGGGGCTTCCATAACCATCCTCTTGCCTGTATTTTCCCTGAAAACAAACAAAGCTTACCCATTATTGTTGATAAAAAACGTATATATTTGATACACTTCTGATCTAAACATTCCTATTAACATACAGTTTTCTGCTATATTTATACATTTGTAAAAAGCAAAAATGTTACATCTACTTGATTAATTTGAATTGATATTTTATATGAAATATAACAGTTTAACCATTGTTTCATTTCTAATTCTAGCACAAAGAAAGTAAGTCGATGAGATAGCAATTCAGTGACACGCGGAAGTATGATATTTGTAATGTAGACTCGATTACCTTTCATTTGATATGCGACAACGCCATCTTAAAGAAAGTTTGATTTTTGCACTTAATAACCCCATCTTCCTCATTTTTGGAGGACAGGAATTTGATATTTGAAATGTACACATTATGACCCTTCATTTGATATACAACAACCTTACCTTAGAAGACAATTTATTTTTTGCACTCAATGACCCCACCAAACCAATTTTCGGGGGACGTCAATTTGATATTTGAAATGTACGCTTTATGGACGTTCGTTTGATATGCGACAACCTAACCATCTGAGAAGTTTTAATTTTTTGCACTAAATGACCCCACCCTACCCACTTGGATGGAAAAGGGGTTTAAATTTTTCATTTTTGAGTAGAGCTCATTAAGACCTTTAATTTGATATATCAAATGACCCCATTTGGCAAAGTATCAAAAATTATGCAATATCAATTATATAAATAGAACTTATGAAACTTACAAAGTCAATGCAAAACATGAAAATTTCAAATTGATTTTTCTGGTTTTTTTTCATTGAATGTTTTTGGTATTTGGTCAAACATGTAACCATGTTAATCTCTTCAATTTCTGAAAATTTCAGGTGGTAACCTGTTTTTAATTCAGAAATACATGCCTCTGCTCGCAAAATTTCAAAGTGCATTATCTCTTAAACGACAACAGATATCTCAAATCTGTTAAAATAAAAATAATCTGCAGTAAAAGGACAACATTTCAGAAACAAAATTGGGACAATTCCATAGTTCATCAAGGTCACAATGAATAATCAAATATATGATGCAATACCAAACTTGAGAACCGAAAGTCGTAGAGACATGGGACTACTACCATTCAACTCAGGACAACTTGACCTTTCAAATATCACAAGGTCAAGGTCATAGTTCACTTTGAAGGTCAAGGTAAAATTTCATCATGACCTGACATTGACTTCAAATTGAAGGTCTTACAATACTGATCATTTTTGCAGTTTATAGTAGGTTGATATCTGTTACCATTTAAAAGATATTCACACAATACTATACTTTTAAGAATTATCTTGATGTAACTTTTGAACAGGCGGTCGGACATTTTTGAGCTTAATGTATAAAATGTAGAGCTCGTCGAGAGGAACATTTCACACACAGTATGTATGCAGCAAACTCTTATCGTTTTCTTAATATGTCAGCATGAAATTGGAGCGTAAATTTTTTTTGCACTCAGTGACCTTTGACCTTGGGTGCAAATTGAAGGTCACATGAATTAAAGATTATTAGTGAAGGTCTCAAGTCTCTATGACTTCCGGTTCTCGAAATAGAATTTTTCAAAAATTTGTGTATATTTTTTCAAGGAAAATAACTCCTTATAAGGGTTGATAACAACATAATTGTTTATAATTATTAACATTGCCATCTATTCTTGTACATGCTACCATTTTCAATTCGATTCTATCTCTAATACTTTTGAAGAAAAATGCAAACAAAAGAAATTGCTTCAAGGGGATATAACTCTTAAAGGGGATGATAAAATCCTACGCAGCCTCATATGGTAATACATCATGATGAGATCTACCTATTGTTTAAATAAGCTTATGATATCTTAAAAAGCAACGAGGGAGGGCCATGTTGAAAAAAACCAATAAAAGGGAGATAACTTCTAAAGGGGATGATGAAATCCTTAACAGGGTCATCTGGTAAAACTTCATGATGAGGGCTATCGATGGTCCATATTTGGTCTTGATAACTCCAATAGAAACGAAGGAGGGTATGTCAAAAAATGTTGGAAGAAAAAAAAGAAAAAGAAAAAACTAGTATCTCAATTGTTTGTAAAACAATTGAAAGGTCTTTCCTGTAAAAGTGATGTTTTCGTAATGTACTTTTACGACCTTTCATTTGATATACGACAAGCATACCTTCTGAAACTTTTCACTTTTACACTTAATGACCCCATCCGCCTAAGTTTTTGAGATCAAAAGTATGATATATGTAATGTAGACTTGATGATCTTTCATATGATATGCGACAACGCCATGTTCTAGAAAGTTTGATTTTGCACTTAATAACCCCATCAACCTCATTTTTGGAGGACAGGAATTTGATATTTGAAATGTACACATTATGACCTTTCATTTGACATACAACAACCCTACCTTAGAAGACAATTAATTTTCTGCACTCAATGACCCCACCCAACCCATTTTTTGGGGACGTCAATTTGATATTTGAAATGTACGCTTTATGGACTTTCATTTGATATGCGACAACCTAACCATCTGAGAAGTTTGAATTTTTGCCCTAAATGACCCCACCCTTCCCACTGGAATGAAAAGGGGTTTAGAATTTTCGTTTTGAGTAGAGCTCATTAAGACCTTCAATTTGATATATCAATGACCCCATTTGGCAAAGTGCCAAAATGATGAAATATCAATTGTATAAATAGAACCTATGAAACTTACAAAGTCAATGCAAAACATGAAAATTTCAAATTGATTTTTGGGTTTTTTTCATTGAATGTTTTTGGTATTTGGTCAAATATATAATAATGTTAAACTCTTCAATTTGTGATAATTTCGGGTGGTTACCTGTTGTTGATTCAGAAATACATGCCGCCGCTCGCAAAATTTTAAACTGCATTATCTCTTAAACGACAATAGATATCTCAAATCTGTTAAAAGTAAAATCATCTACAGTAAAAGTACAACATTGTAGAAAAACATTTGGGACAATTCCGAAGTTCATTGAGGTCACAATGAATCATCAAATATATGATGCAATACTAAACTTGAGAACCGGAAGTCGTAGAGACATGGGACTACCACCATTCAACTCAGGACCATAATGACTTTTCAAATATTACAAGGTCAAGGTCATAGTACACTTTGAAGGTCAAGGTAAAATTTCATCATGACCTGACATTGACGTCAAATTGAAGGTCTTTGAATACTGATCATTTTTTCAATTTATAGTAAGTTGATATCTGTTACCTTTGAAAAGATATACACACAATACTACTCTTTTAAGAATTATCTCGTTGTAACTTTTAAACAGACAGTCGGACAGTTTTGAGCTTAATGTGTAAAATGTAGAGCTCGTCGAGAGGAACATTTTATACACAGTATGTTTGCAGCAAACTCTTATCGTTTTCTTAATATGTAAGCTTGAAATTGCAGCGTAAATTTTGTTTGCACTCAGTGACCTTTGACCTTGGGTGCAAATAAAAGGTCACATGAATTAAAGATTATTGGTGAAGGTCCCAAGTCTCTATGACGTCCGGTCCTCGAAATAGAATTTATCAAAATTGTGTATAATTTTTCAAGGGAAATAACTCCTTATAAGGGTTGATAACAAACTAATTGTTTATGTTTATTAACATTGCCATCTGTTCTTGTAGTTGCTGCAATTTTCAATTTGATTCTATCTCTAATACTTTTTAAGAAAAATGCAAATAAAAGAAATTGCGTCAAGGGATATAACTCTCAAAGGGATGATGAAATCCTACGCAGCCTCATATGGTAATACATCATGATGAGATCTACCTTTTGTACAAATAAGATCATGATATCTGAAAAACAGCGAGGAGGGCCATGTTGAAAAAACCAATAAAAGGGAGATAACTTCTAAAGGATGATGAAATCCTTAACAGGGTCATCTGGTAAAACTTCATGATGAGGGCTATCGATGGTCCATATTTGGTCTTGATAACTCCAATAGAAACGAGGGAGGGCATGTCAAAAAATGTTGGAAGAAAAAAGAAAAAGAAAAAAAACTAGTATCTCAATTGTTTGTAAAACAATTGAAAGGTCTTTCCTGTAAAAGTGATGTTTTGTAATGTACTCTAAGACCTTTCATTTGATATACGACAAGCTAGCTTCTGAAAATTTTCACTTTTACACTTAATTACCCCATCCGCCTACATTTGTGATATCGGAAGTATGATATATGTAATACAGACTTGATGATCTTTCATATGATATGCGACAACGCCATGTTCTAGAAAATTTGATTTTGCACTTAATAACCCCATCAACCTCATTTTTGGAGGACAGGAATTTGATATTTGAAATGTACACCTTATGACCTTTCATTTGATATACAACAACCTTACCTTAGAAGACAATTTATTTTCTGCACTCAATGACCCCACCCAACCCATTTTTGGGGACGTCAATTTGATATTTGAAATGTACGCTGTATGGACTTTCATTTGATATGCGACAACCTAACCATCTGAGAAGTTTGAATTTTTGCACTAAATGACCCCACCCTTCCCACTGGAATGAAAAGGGGTTAGAATTTTCATTTTGTGTAGAGCTCATTAAGACCTTCAATTTGATATATCAAATGACCCCATTTGGCAAAGTGCCAAAATGATGAAATATCAGTTGTATAAATAGAACTTATGAAACTTACAAAGTCAATGCAAAACATGAAAATTTCAAATTGATTTTTGGGTTTTTTTCATTGAATGTTTTGGTAATTGATCAAACATATGACAATGTTAAACTCTTCAATTTTGACAGTTTCAGGTGGTTACCTGTTGTTGATTCAGAAATACATGCCGCCGCTCGCAAAATATCAAACTGCATTATCTCTAAAATGACAATAGATATCTCAAATCTGTTAAAAGTTAAATGATCTATAGTAAAAGGACAACATTGTACAAAAAAATTTGGGACAATTCCGAAGTTCATCAAGGTCACAATGAATCATCAAATATATGATGCAACACCAAACTTGAGAACCGGAAGTCGTAGAGACATGGAACTACCACCATTCAACTTAGGACCATATTGACCTTTCAAATATTACAAGGTCAAGGTCATAGTACACTTTGAAGGTCAAGGTAAAATTTCATCATGACCTGACATTGACCTCAAATTGAAGGTCTTTAAATACTGATCATTTTGCAATTTATAGTAGGTTGATATCTGTTACCTTTGAAAAGATATACACACAATACTATACTTTTAAGAATTATCTCGTTTTAACTTTTGAACAGACGGTCGGACAGTTTTGAGCTTAATGTGTAAAATGTAGAGCTCGTCGAGAGGAACATTTTATACACAGTATGTATGCAGCAAACTCTTATCGTTTTCTTAATATGTAAGCTTGAAATTGCAGCGTAAATTTTGTTTCCACTCAGTGACCTTTGACCTTGGGTCCAAATGAAAGGTCACATAAATTAAAGATTACTGGTGAAGGTCCCAAGTCTCTACTACTTCCGGTCCTCGAAATAGAATTTATCAAAATTGTGTATAATTTTAAAGGAAATAACTCCTTATAAGGGTTGATAACAAACTAATTGTTTATGTTTATTAACATTGCCATCTATTCTTGTAGATGCTCTCATTTTCAATTCAGTTCTATCTCTTACACTTTTTAAGAAAATGCAAATAAAAGAAATTGCTTCAAGGGATATAACTCTCAAAGGGATGATGAAATCCTATGCAGCCTCATATGGTAATACATATTAATGAGATTTACCTATCGTACAAATAAAGTCATGATATCTTTAAAAACAACGAGGGGGATCATGTTGAAAAAACATAATAAAAGGGAGATAACTCCTAAAGGGGATGATGAAATCCTTAACAGGGTCATCTGGTAATACTTCATGATGAGGTCTATCGATGGTCCATATTTGGTCTTCATAACTCCAATAGAAACGAGGGGAGGCCATGTCCAAAAAATGTTGGAAGAAAAAAAAAAAACTAGTATCTCAATTGTTTGTAAAACAATTGAAAGGTCTTTCCTGTAAAAGTGATGTTTTTGTAATGTACTCTCTAAGACCTTTCATTTGATATACGACAAGCTAGCTTCTGAAAATTTTCACTTTTTACACTTAATTACCCCATCCGCCTACATTTGTGATATCGGAAGTATGATATATGTAATACAGACTTGATGATCTTTCATATGATATGCGACAACGCCATGTTCTAGAAAGTTTGATTTTGCACTTAATAACCCCATCAACCTCATTTTGGAGGACATGAATTTGATATTTGAAATGTACACATTATGACCTTTCATTTGATATACAACAACCTTACCTTAGAAGACAATTTATTTTCTGCACTCAATGACCCCACCCAACCCATTTTTGGGGACGTCAATTGATATTTGAAATGTACGCTGTATGGACTTTCATTTGATATGCGACAACCTAACCATCTGAGAAGTTTGAATTTTTGCACTAAATGACCCCACCCTTCCCACTGGAATGAAAAGGGGTTAGAATTTTCATTTTGTGTAGAGCTCATTAAGACCTTCAATTTGATATATCAATGACCCCATTTGGCAAAGTGCCAAAATGATGAAATATCAGTTGTATAAATAGAACTTATGAAACTTACAAAGTCAATGCAAAACATGAAAATTTCAAATTGATTTTTGGGGTTTTTTTCATTGAATGTTTTGGTACTTGATCAAACATATGACAATGTTAAACTCTTCAATTTTGATAGTTTCGGTGGTTACCTGTTGTTGATTCAGAAATACATGCCGCCGCTCGCAAAATATCAAACTGCATTATCTCTAAAATGACAATAAATATCTCAAATCTGTTAAAAGTAAAATAATCTATAGTAAAAGGACAACATTGTACAAAAAAATTTGGGACAATTCCGAAGTTCATCAAGGTCACAATGAATCATCAAATATATGATGCAATACCAAACTTGAGAACCGGAAGTTGTAGAGACATGGGACTACCACCATTCAACTCAGGACCATATTGACCTTTCAAATATTACAAGGTCAAGGTCATAGTACACTTTGAAGGTCAAGGTAAAATTTCATCATGACCTGACATTGACCTCAAATTGAAGGTCTTTAAATACTGATCATTTTGCAATTTATAGTAGGTTGATATCTGTTACCTTTGAAAAGATATACACACAATACTATACTTTTAAGAATTATCTCGTTTTAACTTTGAATAGACGGTCGGACAGTTTTGAGCTTAATGTGTAAAATGTAGAGCTCGTCGAGAGGAACATTTTATACACAGTATGTATGCAGCAAACTCTTATCGTTTTCTTAATATGTAAGCTTGAAATTGCAGCGTAAATTTTGTTTGCACTCAGTGACCTTTGACCTTGGGTCCAAATGAAAGGTCACATAAATTAAAGATTACTGGTGAAGGTCCCAAGTCTCTACTACTTCCGGTCCTCGAAATAGAATTTATCAAAATTGTGTATAATTTTGAAGGAAATAACTCCTTATAAGGGTTGATAACAAACTAACTGTTTTTGTTTATTAACATTGCCATCTATTCTTGTAGATGCTCTCATTTTCAATTCAGTTCTATCTCTTACACTTTTAAGAAAATGCAAATAAAAGAAATTCCTTCAAGGGATATAACTCTCAAAGGGATGATGAAATCCTATGCAGCCTCATATGGTAATACATATTAATGAGATTTACCTATCGTACAAATATAGTCATGATATCTTTAAAAACAACGAGGGGATCATGTTGAAAAACATAATAAAGGGAGATAACTCCTAAAGGGATGATAAAATCCTTAACAGGGTCATCTGGTAATACTTCATGATGAGGTCTATCGATGGTCCATATTTGGTCTTCATAACTCCAATAGAAACGAGGGAGGCCATGTCAAAAAAATGTTGGAAGAAAAAAAAAAAAAAAAAAAAAAAAAAAAAACATTAGAAAAACAATAAGGTCTTTCCTAACGGAGTGGAAAGACCTTAACTAGTATCTCAATTGTTTGTAAAACAATTGAAAGGTCTTTCCTGTAAAAGTGATGTTTTGTAATGTACTCTTTAAGACCTTTCATTTGATATACGACAAGCATACCTTCTGAAATTTTTCACTTTTTACACTTAATGACCCCATCCGCCTACATTTTTGATATCGAAAGTATGATATGTGTAATGTAGACTTGATGATCTTTCATATGATATGCGACAACGCCATGTTCTAGAAAGTTTGATTTTGCACTTAATAACCCCATCCACCTCATTTTTGAGGACAGGAATTTGATATTTAAAATGTACACATTATGACCTTTCATTTGATATACAACAACCTTACCTTAGAAGACAATTTATTTTCTGCACTCAATGACCCCACCCAACCCATTTTTGGGGACGTCAATTTGATATTTGAAATGTACGCTTTATGGACTTTCATTTGATATGCGACAACCTAACCATCTGAGAAGTTTTAATTTTTGCACTAAATGACCCCACCCTTCCCACTGGAATGAAAAAGGGTTTAGAGTTTTCATTTTGAGTAGAGCTCATTAAGACCTTCAATTTGATATATCAATGACCCCATTTGGCAAAGTGCCAAAAATGATGTAATATCAATTGTATAAAAGAACTTATGAAACTTACAAAGTCAATGCAAAACTCGAAAATTTCAAATTGATTTTTGGGTTTTTTTCATTGAATGTTTTGGTATTTGGTCAAATATATAACCATGTTAAACTCTTCAATTTCTGAAAATTTCAGGTGGTTACCTGTTGTTGATTCAGAAATACATGCCCCTGCTCGCAAAATTTAAAAGTGCATTATCTCTAAAACGACAATAGATATCTCAAATCTGTTAAATGATAAATGATTTGCAGTTGAAGGGCAACATTGTATAAAAAAAATTGGGACAATTCCAAAGTTCATCAAGGTCACAATGAATCATCAAATATATGATGCAATACCAAACTTGAGAACCGGAAGTCGTAGAGACATGGGACTACCACCATTCAGCTCAGGACCACTTGACTATTCAAATATCACAAGGTCAAGGTCATAGTACACTTTGAAGGTCAAGGTAAAATTTCATCATGACCTGACATTGACCTCAAATTGAAGGTCTTAAAATACTGATCATTTTTCAGTTTATAGTAGATTGATATATGTTACCTTTAAAAGATATACACACAATACTATACTTTTAAGAATTATCCTATCGTAACTTTTGAACAGACGGTCGGACATTTTTGGGCTTATTGTATAAAATGTAGAGCTCGTCGAGAGAAACATTTTATACGCTGTATGTATGCAGCAAACTCTTATCGTTTTCTTAATATGTAAGCTTGAAATTGCAGCGTAAATTTTGTTTGCACTCAGTGACCTTTGACCTTTAGTGCAAATTGAAGGTCACATGAATTAAAGATTATTGGTGAAGGTGCCAAGTCTCTATGACTTCCGGTTCTCGAAATAGAATTTTCAAAATTGTGTATAATTTTAAAGGAAAAAACTCCTTATAAGGGTTGATAACAAACTAATTCTTTATGTTTATTAATATTGCCATCTGTTCTTGTAGATGCTGCCATTTTCAATTCAATTCTATCTCTAATACTTTTACGAAAAATGCAAATAAAAGAAATTGCTTCAAGGGATATAACTCTCAAAGGGATGATGAAATCCTATGCAGCCTCAACATTAGAAAAACAATAAGGTCTTTCCTAACGGAGTGGAAAGACCTTAAAAAAAAAACATTAGAAAAACAATAAGGTCTTTCCTAACGGAGTGGAAAGACCTTAAAACATTAGAACTAGTATCTCAATTGTTTGTAAAACAATTGAAAGGTCTTCCTGTAAAAGTGATGTTTTGTAATGTACTCTTTAAGACCTTTCATTTGATATACGAGAAGCAGATCTTTTGAAAATTTTCACTTTTACACTTAATGACCCCATCCACCTACATTTTTGATATCGGAAGTATGATATATGTAAAGTAGACTTGATGATCTTTCATATGATATGCGACAACGCAATGTTCTAGAAAGTTTGATTTTGCACTTAATAACCCCACCCAACTCATTTTTGGAGGACAGGAATTTGATATTTGAAATGTACACATTATGACCTTTCATTTGATATACAACAACCTTACCTTAGAAGACAATTTATTTTCTGCACTCAATGACCCCACCCAACCCATTTTTTGGGGACGTCAATTTGATATTTGAAATGAACTCTTTATGTACTTTCATTTGATATGCGACAACCTAACCATCTGAGAAGTTTGAATTTTTGCACTAAATGACCCCACCCTTCCAACTGGGATGAAAAAGGGTTTGAAATTTTCATTTTGAGTAGAGCTCATTAAGACCTTCAACTTGATATATATAATAACCGCATTTGGCAAAGTGCCAAAATGATGCAATATCAATTATATAAAAGAACTTATGAAACTTACAAAGTCAATGTAAAAGATGAAAATTTCAAATTGATTTTTTTTTGAGTTTTCATTGAAAGTTTTGGTAATTAGTCAAACATATAACCATATTAAACTCTTCAATTTCTGAAAATGTCAGGTGGAAAGCTGTTGTTGATTCAGAAATACATGCCTCCGCTCGCAAAATTTCAAACTGCATTATCTCTAAAACGACAACAGATATCTCAAATCTGTTAAATGATAAATGATCTGCAGTTGAAGTACAACATTGTAGAGAAAATTAGGACATTTCCAAAGTTCATCAAGGTCATAATGAATCATCAAATATATGATGCAATACCAAACTTCAGAACCGGAAGTCGTAGAGACATGGGACTACCACCATTCAACTCAGGACAACTTGATCTTTCAAGTATCACAAGGTCAAGGTCATAGTACACTTTGAAGGTCAAGGTAAAATTTCATCATGACCTGACATGGACCTCAAATTGAAGGTCTTAAAATACTGATCATTTTTGCAGTTTATAGTAGGTTGATATCTGTTACCTTTAAAAAGATATACACACAATACTATACTTTTAAGAATTATCTCGTCGTAACTTGTGAACAGACGGTCGGACAGTTTTGAGCTTAATACATAAAACGTAGAGCTCGTCGAGAGGAACATTTTATACACAGTATGTATGCAGCAAACTCTTATCGTTTTCTTAATATGGAAGCTTGAAATTGCAGCTGAAATTTTCTTTGCACTCAGTGACCTTTGACCTTGGGTGCAAATTAAAGGTCACATGAATTAAAGATTATTGGTGAAGGGCCCAAGTCTCTACGACTTCCGGTTCTCAAAATACATTTTTTTAAATTGAGTAAAATTTTCATGGAAATAACTCCTTATAAGGGTTGATAATAAACTTATTGTTTATGTTTATTAACATTGCCATCTGGTCTTGTAGATGCTGCCATTTTCAATTCGATTCTATCTCTAATACTTTTTAAGAAAATGCAAATAAAAGAAATTGCTTTAAGGGATATAACTCTCAAATGGGATGATGAAATCCTACGCAGCCTCATATGGTAATACATCATGATGAGATCTGCCTATTGTCCATATAAGGTCCTGATATCTTTAAAACAACGAGGGGGCCATGTTGAAAAAACCCAATAAAAGGGAGATAACTTCTAAAGGTGATGATGAAATCCTTAACAGGGTCATCTGGTAATACTTCATGATGAGGTCTATCGATGGTCCATATTTGGTCTTGATAACTCCAATAGAAACGAGGGGAGGGCATGTCAAAAAAATGTTGGAAGAAAAAAAAAAAAAAAAAGAAAAAACATTAGAAAACAATAAGGTCTTTCCTAACGGAGTGGAAAGACCTTAAAAACAATAAGGTCTTTCCTAACGGAGTGGAAAGACCTTAACTAGTATCTCAATTGTTTGTAAAACAATTGAAAGGTCTTTCCTGTAAAAGTGATGTTTTTGTAATGTACTCTAAGACCTTTCATTTGATATACGACAAGCTAGCTTCTGAAAATTTTCACTTTTTACACTTAATTACCCCATCCGCCTACATTTGTGATATCGGAAGTATGATATATGTAATACAGACTTGATGATCTTTCATATGATATGCGACAACGCCATGTTCTAGAAAGTTTGAGTTTTGCACTTAATAACCCCATCAACCTCATTTTGGAGGACAGGAATTTGATATTTGAAATGTACACCTTATGACCTTTCATTTGATATACAACAACCTTACCTTAGAAGACAATTTATTTTCTGCACTCAATGACCCCACCCAACCCATTTTTTGGGGACGTCAATTCGATATTTGAAATGTACGCTGTATGGACTTTCATTTGATATGCGACAACCTAACCATCTGAGAAGTTTGAATTTTTTGCACTAAATGACCCCACCCTTCCCACTGGAATGAAAAAGGGGGTTAGAATTTTCATTTTGTGTAGAGCTCATTAAGACCTTCAATTTGATATATCAATGACCCCATTTGGCAAAGTGCCAAAATGATGAAATATCAGTTGTATAAATAGAACTTATGAAACTGACAAAGTCAATGCAAAACATGAAAATTTCAAATTGATTTTTGGGGTTTTTTTCATTGAATGTTTTGGTACTTGATCAAACATATGACAATGTTAAACTCTTCAATTTTTGATAGTTTCGGGTGGTTACCTGTTGTTGATTCAGAAATACATGCTGCCGCTCGCAAAATATCAAACTAGATTATCTCTAAAATGACAATAGATATCTCAAATCTGTTAAAAGTAAAATGATCTATAGTAAAAGGACAACATTGTACAAAAAAATTTGGGACAATTCCGAAGTTCATCAAGGTCACAATGAATCATCAAATATATGATGCAATACCAAACTTGAGAACCGGAAGTCGTAGAGACATGGGACTACCACCATTCAACTCAGGACCATATTGACCTTTCAAATATTACAAGGTCAAGGTCATAGTACACTTTGAAGGTCAAGGTAAAATTTCATCATGACCTGACATTGACCTCAAATTGAAGGTCTTTAAATACTTATCATTTTGCAATTTATAGTAGGTTGATATCTGTTACCTTTGAAAAGATATACACACAATACTATACTTTTAAGAATTATCTCGTTTTAACTTTTGAACAGACGGTCGGACAGTTTTAAGCTTAATGTAAAATGTAGAGCTCGTCGAGAGGAACATTTTATACACAGTATGTATGCAGCAAACTCTTATCGTTTTCTTAATATGTAAGCTTGAAATTGCAGCGTAAATTTTGTTTGCACTCAGTGACCTTTGACCTTGGGTCGAAATGAAAGGTCACATAAATTAAAGATTACTGGTGAAGGTCCCAAGTCTCTACTACATCCGGTCCTCGAATGGAATTTATCAAAATTGTGTATAATTTTGAAGGAAATAACTCCTTATAAGGGTTAATAACAAACTAATTGTTTATGTTCATAAACATTGCCATCTATTCTTGTAGATGCTCTCATTTTCAATTCAGTTCTACCTCTTACACTTTTTAAGAAAAATGCAAATAAAAGAAATTGCTTCAAGGGATATAACTCTCAAAGGGATGATGAAATCCTATGCAGCCTCAACATTAGAAAACAATAAGGTCTTTCCTAACGGAGTGGAAAGACCTTAATTAGAAAAACTAGTATCTCAATTGTTTGTAAAACAATTGAAAGGTCTTTCCTGTAAAAGTGATGTTTTGTAATGTACTCTTTAAGACCTTTCATTTGATACACGACAAGTATACCTTTTGAAAATTTTCACTTTTTACACTTAATGACCTCATCCACCTACATTTTTGATATCGGAAGTATGATATATGTAATGTAGACTTGATGATCTTTCATATGATATGCGACAACGCCATGTTCTAGAAAGTTTGATTTTTGCACTTAATAACCCCATCCATCTCATTTTTGGAGGACAGGAATTTGATATTTGAAAAGTACACATTATGACCTTTCATTTGATATACAACAACCTTACCTTAGAAGACAATTTATTTTCTGCACTCAATGACCCCACCAAACCCATTTTTTGGGGACGTCAATTTGATATTTGAAACGTACTCTTTATGTACTTTCATTTGATATGCGACAACCTAACCATCTGAGAAGTTTTAATTTTTTGCACTAAATGACCCCACCCTTCCCACTGGGATGAAAAAGGGGTTTGAAATTTTCATTTTTGAGTAGAGCTCATTAAGACCTTCAATTTGATATACATAATGACTGCATTTGGCAAAGTGTCAAAAATGGTGCAATATCAATTATATTAATAGAACTTATGAAACCTACAAAGTCAATGTAAAAGATGATAATTTCAAATTGATTTTTTTTTTGGGTTTTTCATTGAAAGTTTCTGGTAATTAGTCAAACATATAACCATGTTTATATCTTCAATTTCTGAAAATTCCAGGTGGAAAGCTGTTGTTGATTCAGAAATACATGCCTCCGCTCGCAAAATTTCAAACTGCATTATTTCTAAAACGACAATAGATATTTGAAATCTGTTAAATGGTAAATGATCTGCAGTTGAAGGACAACATTGTAGACAAAAATTTGGGACAATTCCATAGTTCATCAAGGTCACAATGAATCATCAAATATATGATGCAATACCAAACTTGAGAACCGGAAGTCGTAGCGACATGGGACTACCACCATTCAACTCAGGACCACTTGACCTTTTAAATGTCACAAGGTCAAGGTCATAGTACACTTTGAAGGTCAAGGTAAAATTTCATCATGACCTGACCTTGACCTCAAATTGAAGGTCTTAAAATACTGATCGTTTTGCAGTTTATAGTAGGTTGATATCTGTTACGTTTTAAAAGATTTACACACAATACTTACTTTTAAGAATTATCTCGTCGTAACTTGTGAACAGACGGTCGGACAGTTTTGAGCTTAATAAATAAAATGTAGAGCTCGTCGAGAGGAACATTTTATACACAGTATGTATGCAGCAAACTCTTATCGTTTTCTTAATATGGAAGCTTGAAATTGCAGCGTAAATTTTTTGCACTCAGTGACCTTTGACCTTGGGTGCAAATTAAAGGTCACATGAATTGAAGATTATTGGTGAAGGTCCCAAGTCTCTACGACTTCCGGTTCTCGAAATACATTTTTTTAAATTGAGTAAAATTTTTCAAGGAAATAACTCCTTATAAGGATAGATGACAAACTAATTGTTTATGTTTATTAACATTGGCATCTGTTCTTGTAGATGCTGCCATTTTCAATTTGATTCTATCTCTAATACTTTTAAGAAAAATGCAAATAAAAGAAATTGCTTCAAGGGATATAACTCTCAAAGGGATGATGAAATCCTACGCAGCCTCATATGGTAATACATCATGATGAGATCTACCTATTGTACAAATAAGGTCATGATATCTTTAAAACAACGAGGGGTGCCATGTTGAAAAACCCAATAAAAGGGAGATAACTTCTAAAGGGATGATGAAATCCTTAACAGGGTCATCTGGTAATACTTCATGATGAGGTCTATCGATGGTCCATATTTGGTCTTGATAACTCCAACAGAAACGAGGGAGGGCATGTCAAAAAATGTTGGAAGAAAAAAAAAAAAAAAAAAAAACTAGTATCTCAATTGTTTGTAAAACAATTGAAAGGTCTTCCTGTAAAAGTGATGTTTTGTAATGTACTCTTTAAGACCTTTCATTTGATATACGACAAGCATACCTTCTGAAATTTTTCACTTTTACACTTAATGACCCCATCCGCCTACATTTTGATATCGAAAGTATGATATGTGTAATGTAGACTTGATGATCTTTCATATGATATGCGACAACGCCATGTTCTAGAAAGTTTGATTTTGCACTTAATAACCCCATCCACCTCATTTTTGAGGACAGGAATTTGATATTTAAAATGTACACATTATGACCTTTCATTTGATATACAACAACCTTACCTTAGAAGACAATTTATTTTCTGCACTCAATGACCCCACCCAACCCATTTTTGGGGACGTCAATTTGATATTTGAAATGTACGCTTTATGGACTTTCATTTGATATGCGACAACCTAACCATCTGAGAAGTTTTAATTTTTGCACTAAATGACCCCACCCTTCCCACTGGAATGAAAAAGGGTTTAGAATTTTCATTTTGAGTAGAGCTCATTAAGACCTTCAATTTGATATATCAATGACCCCATTTGGCAAAGTGCCAAAATGATGTAATATCAATTGTATAAATAGAACTTATGAAACTTACAAAGTCAATGCAAAACTCGAAAATTTCAAATTGATTTTTGGGTTTTTTTCATTGAATGTTTTGGTATTTAATCAAATATATAACCATGTTAAACTCTTCAATTTCTGAAAATTTCAGGTGGTTACCTGTTGTTCATTCAGAAATACATGCCCCTGCTCGCAAAATTTAAAAGTGCATTATCTCTAAAACGACAATAGATATCTCAAATCTGTTAAATGATAAATGATTTGCAGTTGAAGGACAACATTGTATAAAAAATTGGGACAATTCCAAAGTTCATCAAGGTCACAATGAATCATCAAATATATGATGCAATACCAAACTTGAGAACCGGAAGTCGTAGAGACATGGGACTACCACCATTCAGCTCAGGACCACTTGACTATTCAAATATCACAAGGTCAAGGTCATAGTACACTTTGAAGGTCAAGGTAAAATTTCATCATGACCTGACATTGACCTCAAATTGAAGGTCTTAAAATACTGATCATTTTTCAGTTTATAGTAGATTGATATCTGTTACCTTTAAAAGATATACACACAATACTATACTTTTAAGAATTATCCTGTCGTAACTTTTGAATAGACGGTCGGACATTTTGGGCTTATTGTATAAAATGTAGAGCTCGTCGAGAGAAACATTTTATACGCTGTATGTATGCAGCAAACTCTTATCGTTTTCTTAATATGTAAGCTTGAAATTGCAGCGTAAATTTTGTTTGCACTCAGTGACCTTTGACCTTGGTGCAAATTGAAGGTCACATGAATTAAAGATTATTGGTGAAGGTGCCAAGTCTCTATGACTTCCGGTTCTCGAAATAGAATTTTTCAAAAATTGTGTATAATTTTTAAAGGGAAAAAACTCCTTATAAGGGTTGATAACAAACTAATTCTTTATGTTTATTAATATTGCCATCTGTTCTTGTAGATGCTGCCATTTTCAATTCAATTCTATCTCTAATACTTTTACGAAAATGCAAATAAAAGAAATTGCTTCAAGGGATATAACTCTCAAAGGGATGATGAAATCCTACGCAGCCTCATATGGTAATACATCAAGATGAAATCTACCTTTTGTACAAATAAGGTCATGATATCTTTTAAAACAACGAGGGGGCCATGTCGAAAAAACCAATAAAAGGGAGATAACTTCTAAAGGGATGATGAAATCTTAACAGGGTCATCTGGTAATAGTTCATGATGAGGTCTATCGATGGTCCATATTTGGTCTTGATAACTCCAATAGAAACGAGGGGAGGCCATGTCCAAAAAATGTTGGAAGAAAAAAAAGAAAAAAAAAAAAAAAAAAAGAAAAAACATTAGAAAAACAATAAGGTCTTTCCTAACGGAGTGGAAAGACCTTAACTAGTATCTCAATTGTTTGTAAAACAATTGAAAGGTCTTTCCTGTAAAAGTGATGTTTTTGTAATGTACTCTCTAAGACCTTTCATTTGATATACGACAAGCTAGCTTCTGAAAATTTTCACTTTTTACACTTAATTACCCCATCCGCCTACATTTGTGATATCGGAAGTATGATATATGTAATACAGACTTGATGATCTTTCATATGATATGCGACAACGCCATGTTCTAGAAAATTTGATTTTTGCACTTAATAACCCCATCAACCTCATTTTTGGAGGACAGGAATTTGATATTTGAAATGTACACCTTATGACCTTTCATTTGATATACAACAACCTTACCTTAGAAGACAATTTATTTTCTGCACTCAATGACCCCACCCAACCCATTTTTTGGGGACGTCAATTCGATATTTGAAATGTACGCTGTATGGACTTTCATTTGATATGCGACAACCTAACCATCTGAGAAGTTTGAATTTTTTGCACTAAATGACCCCACCCTTCCCACTGGAATGAAAAAGGGGGTTAGAATTTTCATTTTTGTGTAGAGCTCATTAAGACCTTCAATTTGATATATCAAATGACCCCATTTGGCAAAGTGCCAAAATGATGAAATATCAGTTGTATAAATAGAACTTATGAAACTTACAAAGTCAATGCAAAACATGAAAATTTCAAATTATTTTTTTGGGTTTTTTCATTGAATGTTTTGGTACTTGATCAAACATATGACAATGTTAAACTCTTCAATTTTTGACAGTTTCAGGTGGTTACCTGTTGTTGATTCAGAAATACATGCCGCCGCTCGCAACATATCAAACTGCATTATCTCTAAAATGACAATAGATATCTCAAATCTGTTAAAAGTTAAATGATCTATAGTAAAAGGACAACATTGTACAAAAAAATTTGGGACAATTCCAAGTTCATCAAGGTCACAATGAATCATCAAATATATGATGCAACACCAAACTTGAGAACCGGAAGTCGTAGAGACATGGGACTACCACCATTCAACTCAGGACCATATTGACCTTTCAAATATTACAAGGTCAAGGTCATAGTACACTTTGAAGGTCAAGGTAAAATTTCATCATGACCTGACATTGACCTCAAATTGAAGGTCTTTAAATACTGATCATTTTTGCAATTTATAGTAGGTTGATATATGTTACCTTTGAAAAGATATACACACAATACTATACTTTTAAGAATTATCTCGTTTTAACTTTTGAACAGACGGTCGGACAGTTTTGAGCTTAATGTGTACAATGTAGAGCTCGTCGAGAGGAACATTTTATACACAGTATGTATGCAGCAAACTCTTATCGTTTTCTTAATATGTAAGCTTGAAATTGCAGCGTAAATTTTGTTTGCACTCAGTGACCTTTGACCTTGGGTCCAAATGAAAGGTCACATAAATTAAAGATTACTGGTGAAGGTCCCAAGTCTCTACTACTTCCGGTCCTCGAAATAGAATTTATCAAAATTGTGTATAATTTTTAAAGGAAATAACTCCTTATAAGGGTTGATAACAAACTAATTGTTTATGTTTATTAACATGGCCATCTATTCTTGTAGATGCTCTCATTTTCAATTCAGTTCTATCTCTTACACTTTTTAAGAAAATGCAAATAAAAGAAATTGCTTCAAGGGATATAACTCTCAAAGGGATGATGAAATCCTATGCAGCCTCATATGGTAATACATATTAATGAGATTTACCTATCGTACAAATAAAGTCATGATATCTTTAAAACAACGAGGGGGATCATGTTGAAAAACATAATAAAAGGGAGATAACTCCTAAAGGGATGATGAAATCCTTAACAGGGTCATCTGGTAATACTTCATGATGAGGTCTATCGATGGTCCATATTTGGTCTTCATAACTCCAATAGAAACGAGGGAGGCCATGTCAAAAAATGTTGGAAGAAAAAAAAAAAAAAAAAAAACATTAGAAAAACAATAAGGTCTTTCCTAACGGAGTGGAAAGACCTTAAAACATTAGAAAAACAATAAGGTCTTTCCTAACGGAGTGGAAAGACCTTAAAAATAGTATAAAAAAAAACAATCAGCCATTTTTAATTTAGCCTTACACTGCTTTATTCCAAAAAAAAAGCCATTTTTATACGCATACCAATGCCAATGTCAAAGGAAGTGCATACATGGAATCTATATATACTTCAATATGCAGACCATTTAAGAAAATTCTTGAATTGCATTGAATAGGACATTTTGGAGAGTAAATTCATTTTTATATGTACGTGGGGTTTTTTTCGAGAGCAGTCCGTGTTTTTCGAGTGCGTCCATTTTTTATCGAATGAAAAAACAAAATTTCTATGGCTAAAAAAAGTAATATGTTCGTGCATTTATGTTTAAAAAACAACGAAAAGGTTAAAATAAAGTACTTTTCAAAGCACGACACCAATGCATTAAACCAGTTTGATAAGGCTCTATCAACACGTACCTTTCACAAATTGCATCGTGCATTTGAATATAATGCTGTGAGCGAAGTCAAAATGGACGTTAGCATACGCATATTTGAATAGATTAAACATGTCTCCGCCCAAGTAAAGACTGTTCATAGCATGCACGTCCACTGTTTCATTCAACTTAGGTTTACGTATGTTTGGATCGATCAAACATGTCCACACCCTTGTAAATATGTCAACGCTTAGGTAAACATGTTGTATAGATTCACACATACGTATACCGATGTGATGTGAACAATCTTCGTGTAAATGTACCGATATGGATTTCATACAGTAAATATTTCGTGATGTAAACAATCTTTATGTGAGCACAGACATGTTGGATTAAGACATATGTACACATAGTGTGTACAGCCGGTAAATGTGTTTTTTTAACCAAAAAAAATACATCCTAAATGTTTCATTTACTATTTGTATGATTATAATATGCTTTATCGTTCTAGAAACTTAAACAAGAACAATGTCTGAATACTCCTACTGTGAAGAGGAGTCTGATCAAGTGTATGGTATGCTTGACCACACAGAAATTAAGCACCATCATAGCTTCCTTTCCATCAGAAATTAAAAGAATAAAAATTGACAATTTATCTTTGTGAGGTGTATGCGTATTATATACACATTTCTTTTTTTATTAACTCAAAGGGATTGTATTAAAGCTTATTGATTATTTATTTCATTGTTTATCAAATACATTGGATAACTTCCCGAGTATTGCATCAGATGAGTAGTCAGAACTGGCATGATTTATAACAAACCTTTCTAAAATTGTTTACCTCCAAGGGGGACTGGGGAATAGAAATATGGTCACTTAGGTCCTCTTCACCGACAGTAAAACCCTTGTCAAAGAGGAGTGTCCGTTTGGCTGTGTTGGATGTACAAGTACAACGTCTGGTCCGAATGGGGCGTGTAGAGAGTGTTCCGCGCTCTCTGCAAGTTAAGAAGCCTTACAACAGCTCTCTCGGGGGTCCGTACATGAAGGTGGCCTGTTTCAAGGCAACTTTTCTGTCCCTATCAAATATACACTCATTTTCCAGTGGCAGTCCAAATTTCCCGACTTTCATCTTGAACGGCTTTTATTACAGGATCCACCTATTGTATTTGTTGTTAATTTGTTCTCGTTCTGAACATGCATAAAATATATGACACTGGACGTCAAGCAACCAATAATTTATTATCTAAAATTTCCGTTCATAAATTACAAAAAAAATTGCAAAGTTGAACTTTAGGTGCATTTGGCTATTTTTATGTCCCTTTTGGTCTTATAGGTCTTAAACTGTTTCGGTACTTATACAACCTTGGCTATTAAATTTTCAGCTTTGAGCGTTCCGGATGAAGGTTAATCAAGAAAAGCGCTTCGGACGCATGAAATTTATAAAGTGTTTTTTATTAGTTTTTATTAGATATTCCATTCAATTCAATCTTATGGTCAATGGGAAATAGAACAAGGGCGGATTAAGTGTTTTTTTCATTTTGTTTTGTTTTGTTTTGTTTTTTGTTATTGTAATTTTGTTTTGGGGGAGCCCTCTTTTAGTAGAATATTTGTGTTTATATTGAATATTTCTGATTTTTTACTGCTATTCCTTACTTTTTTTACTCCTATTTCTAAATCCAGAGGTTCGCCTCAGTAATATATTTCAATCATAAAATATTGTTGACTGTAAAAATAAAGGTAGCATGAAAAATGAAATTGAAAAGATTATGAGTCCCTGTACTTAGTTTTAAAGGCTGTTCTTAAAAGGACCCAGTGATTTTTAATTGTGTCGCAATATTACAAATTTATTGTAGAATGTTTTCAGTACTAACAGAAAATAAGCATTAAATATTAAATGGTTAAATTTAATCAACATTGTAATATGTTTTTGTAACTTATTGGGAATATAGAATATTGTTTTTCATTTATTTACATTTATAAATTAGAAAAAAAATCAGTTTTAAATGCAAATAATGCCTTCGTTATTATTCACTTTTTCTTCGAAAACCCGGATCGTTTTTTAAAAAAGCCTATATTTTTAAATGTTGCTCTCGAAAAAACGCGGACAATGTAAGATGCTGAATTTTAAGTGAAATTCAATGAAATTATGGGTAGTTTGCGCTCAAAATATGTAATGTATTCAGAATAAGATGAACAGTCATGAATAAAACTACCATACTTGCGAAATAGCAGTTAATCGGTCTGCTTGCATGTAATATCACTCGAAAAAAAAGATCTACACTCGAAATGTTGACCGATTCACTCGAACAAAACACGATCTCAGCCGGACACTATACCCTCCGTGAGGTCGAAAGAAAACCTTTTTGAATTGAAGTCAATTATCTGACTTTACACATATTAAGAAATACTAAAACATGAATACTTGCACTTGAACAAAATGTGTAAGGAACAAAACACGATTATGTATACTTCTATAAATAGAATCCTAACCTGCTGTCAATTTTCTTCTACATTTCTATTCAACATTGAACATATTATTACAAAAATAATAATCAAGATAAAACTTATACGAAAAATGAAGTATTTAATTGATACTAGAATTTACCTTATTGAAGATGCTAAATTTGTAGATGCAGTAAAGTAATTATATTTCTGAAATCATATACAAGCTATAATTTCGACTAGTCAATCAATAATATATTCACATGAAAGGACAGAGCGTAGTGCAATAGCCAATACAGACGTTGTTAACATTTACTGTTGAAGTTCGATTTGTCTATCATTGCTAAGCGCAACAATTTTCTGCATCCTCAAAGAGCCTATTGAATATTATATTTGCAATAAAATTGGAAGTAAAAATAATTAAATACAAATTCAGCATGATGCGATTATTTTCCCTATCTAAAACTTTGTTACATATCATGGAAATTTGAGATTTAATTTATACCGAACTCCAATGTAAATTCAAAGAGGGAAGGTCCATAAAAACTGACAAAATCGAAAGTTATCAGCCAGGTGAACGAGTGAAAAACAACTGTCAAATTCCTAACTTTGTAAAAATTAAAATAACAAAAAGTACCGAACTCAAATGAAAATTCAAAAACGGAAAGTCCTTTATCAAATGGCTAAATCAAAAACTCAACCACATCAAACGAATGAAAAACAACTGTTATATTCCTGACTTGGTACAGGCATTTCCTTATGTAGAAAATGGGGATTAAACCTGGTTTTATAGTTAGCTAAACCTCTCACATGTATGACAGTCGCATAGAATACCATTATATTGAAATCAATGTGTGAGCAAAACAGACATAATAGGTAAAAATGTCAAAAATTGGGGTACAGCAGTTAACAATGTGTTATAATCTTAATCACTATAAAAACAAATAACTATTTCAACAAAGAAAAACAGAAATTGCATAAAGACACTCTATGGACAAAATATATGAGTAAAAATGAAAGACAAGAATACAAAAATGACCATAGCATAACAACACAATAGCGGAATGTATAAATACCGATCCACGCCATAAGTATATTACCGAAAATAGACTAAACAGTAAAGGTTGAAAATCTACATATAAATATAATGTACATGCATTTTCCGAAAAATAAAATGACAGTATAACAATAAGATAAGGATTAGCATTGCCTTTGCGAGGTAGTAGCCTCGGTTGAAAACATTGTCAATGTAAGAATGTTCTTTGATAATTGAAATTCTTTATTTTGGTTTTTGAGTTGAATTAAACAATGTCTGGAATTTAAACTGTGAGTAGGTTATCCACGCGAGAAGGCGGAGCTGCGCGCAATTTTTGTGTTAATTCCAAAAGCATTTTTTTTAAGCACAAGTTCAATCAACCCGAAATAAAAATGTTGTATGAAGCCTTTCAAGAGTTTGGGAATTTCTTACGTTTCATGCTCCTGTTTAAATGATTGTTTTTTAGATTGATTTATACTTGTTTGGTAAAATGACAATCCGTATTATATCAAGAATAATATTGTGTTTAGTGCGAAATTAAAGCTTCGGATGAAGACATACTAAAGTAAAACACAACATTATTCTTTAAGTATAATACTTTCTACAAGAATGGGCTTTGATGATTCAATTTGTTATTAAGTTTTATATCGGGAAAAGCCTTCAATTGTATGATAGTCAGCACAGCTGTTTTTAAAAAAGAATGTGTTCGACAGGCCAATCAGTAGGTAATGTATGGTGACGTGATTATGTGGTGTGCAATTTTCACCTGCGTCGTTAAAACACCTTAATGAAAGGAATTATTGCAATACTATTCCTAAGTAAAATATAAACAATCGTCGTCTTCTTAAATTAAATTTTCGAAATTTAAATTTACAATTAGTTAGTTCCAAAATAATTATTCTGAGCTTACTTTTTATTGGTTTGGAAAAGAAATTGACAAACAGTATGAAAATAAGAATAACTTTTGTTGTTTATCATAGCTGACTATGTTAAAAAAAATAGTAGCCTCTGTTGAAGCCATAGTATGTATGTCTTTCCTTTTTCTCATTGTCAATGATTAACGCAACATGTTTCTGTTATTATGCATCCCTATTATTTAATACATGAGCAGTTTAACCTATCAGAGCAACGCTGATTTTAAGTATTTGTAAACAGTATTTTGGCTATACGGCAATGAGACAGCATCAAACGACAAAAAAAGACATCATTTTGGGTCAACATACAATAATAGACAAATGTCTATACAATATATGACATATTGTATATAAAAAGTAAAATAACAAAAATACCGAACTCCAAGGAATATTCAAAACGGAAAGTCCCTTATCAAATGGCAAAATCAAAAGCTCAAACACATCAAACGAATGGAAAACAACTGTAATATTCCTGACTTTGTACAGACATTTCACTTATGTAGAATATTTTTCCCCGAGTTTGGAAAAGAAGTAAATATTTAACCGGGCTATCAAAGATCTACAAGCCACCATTACCAACTTCCATATAGCATAAACAACATTATAACATTTATAAAGACAACCATAGACGAGGTTCCTGAATTGGGACTGTCACATGAATATGTGGCTTGTATAAACAAGCGTTTGAGTATTCAAAACCCCTCATTGAATCCAATTTAGTATTTGATAAAGTTTAATATAAATAGTTGCAATACAAATCAGTAGAAAAAGCATCGCACTCTATAATAAATATTTAATACAAAAAAAAACCAAAGGGGAAAGAAAACATTTTTTTTCAAAATTGTTTTGTATTAAAGAATGATTATAATAGCTGAAAACTAGCTCAATATTCCTAATCAGCTGATATTGTCTGAATGATACTGTCCTTCGGAAAACCTTTTATTAAACGATTCAGATTTTGATAACATTTCAAACAGAAAAGAATATTACACTAGCTGTTCTGACTTTTAAATTAGTTATATTAATATTAAAATTGAATATAAATCTTAAATAACTAAATAGATGATGTATTATTTTTTTTATTTTTTTTTTTTTGTTCGAATTAGAAAAAAAACGGGTTACGTACCATTTGCCTTATCCGGACATTCGCCTAATCTGACGAACACGATTTCAAGGTCACCACATTCCTGCTTGATATCTTCCGTGACTTCATCTGCATTCGGTACAGTTCCTGTGTAACAATCTCCTACTTCTGCCTAAAGTGAAATGTTTTCTCAATCTTAAAATTATTCTTGAGAATGTTAATCAATGGCGTAATTGTGATTTCTGTATAACAACGTTTATGCATTTCCATCGGTATCTTCAAAATTATATGAACAATATTTCATGCAAACTTACCTGCAGCTTTATTCCACATGATCTGAGTAAAATATATGCTCATTGTTACTATTTTGTCAGTATAATATTCCCTAAAATAATTCCTCTG
Source organism: Mytilus coruscus (assembly GCA_017311375.1). NCBI lineage: Eukaryota > Metazoa > Mollusca > Bivalvia > Mytilida > Mytilidae > Mytilus > Mytilus coruscus. The sequence continues at coordinate 87,948,693 of CM029601.1, forward strand.
CTAACATAAAATCAAAATTTCAATTCTTGAATGAAAAAAAAAACAATTACAATTTAAACGTACTTGACAACTACATCAAATAGAAAATGGTTATAACATTACATTAACTTATCAACATTCTCCAAAAAAATGTGTACACAATTCTATAGCTATCAACGTTCAGTTTAAAATGGTAGCTACTTCTACATAAAACATTTAGTGGAAATGTTTGAAGCGCTGATTGAGATTTTGAGCTTCCCTTTCCCTTTTCTGATAATTCATACAACGCTTCAATTTACCTCATCATGGAACTCCACACTACAAGTTCCATTCTGTTTAACAACTATGTAACCCTACAAAAGTAAAAGGATAAAAGTTATTAAAAAAAAAGAAACAAGTCTCAAGTTCAACATTGAGATTAGATTTTTTTAAAAGTCACTGAAATATCCAAAACCGCTGCAAGTTGATAATTAAGTTAAAATATATTACAAACGTTTTGCTTTTTTATTATTGACTTGTGCGGAAATCTGTACTGGAAAGATAAATTTACCGAAACAAAGATTAAGTATATTTTTTCTTTCAAAAAAAATAGAGAAACGACATTGATACTATTATATTGCACACGATATAAGAGTAAACTCATTTATGAAATAATCTACTAAATGAGTTTAACAACTTTTTATGCCCCACCTACTATTGTTAGGGGCATTATGTTTTGGGGGTCTGTGCGTCTCTCTGTTAGTTCATTCGTCTAATTGTCCGTCTACTTATCCATTCGTCTGTTCTTCCGTTTCTTCCTCTGTCTCATATCAGGTTTATGTTTTAAATTAAAGTAGTCTACCATCACGATATGGTCACATGAATTTGAAAGTAAGTACACATTGTCAAATTCATTATGATGTAAAGTTTTCAAGAAATATTCCTATCACTGTTTTGACCCCGGTTTCATGGTTCACTGAACATCGAAATTTGATAGTAGAAAATCAGTACATTTTCATGTTAAAGCTTTTGATTATAAATTTTGCCATTGAGTTGTGGTCATATCGAAATTTAGGTTACATGTTAATTATGATCTGAACTATTTACATAATATAAATTTAGGTCACATGTTAATTATGATCTGAACTATTTACATAATATAACAAATTAATGTCTGACATTAATGTCACGGTTCACTGAACATAGAATTTACTGCGATTGGGACAGGGTGTTCTGTGGACACATACTCATATTTTAGACATAAACATTAAATGTCCATGTTTCAAATATCATTTAAACTTATTTACTTTATCCTGATGTACAATCTGTTCCTCTAGTATGACTCCATCTTTCCTTATGACGGATACTTCTTTGCCTTCTTCGTTGATTTCGGTGACATCATACTTAACTCCTTCAGTATCAGTTACCACACGGTGCTGAACAGATAAAAATATCAGGCAATCAACATAGCATTTTTTTTTTTTTTTTATTACATTAAAACTTTTTTAAAACAGAAACAATCTTCTAAGATTAGTATCACCCAGTATTTCAAGAAAAAATTGTTTAACGCAATATCTTTTGAAAACTTGAAAAGATAGCATTGAATCCTAGGTAATTCTTAATTTCCCTTTGACACAAGCAATTTTTTAAATCATGATGGGTTATAAAGATTCCATGCAAGTTTTGTTTATACACTTTTTGAGGTAGAAGGACAATGAGGTTGCTGCAAGCGAAAACAAATTTAATTGTAAGAAATTTACCTTATTTTTTTTTTTTTTTTTTTTTTTTTTAATTATTATTTATTTTCTGATTTATGCGCAATATGTTAGATCTATTGCGATGTTTGTTAATTTTTTTTTCGGAACTGATTGATTATAATGTTTACACACTTAACCGGGCAATAATGTACTTTTACGGTAGAACATTTAATTGGTTCTATTTACTACTGTTACAATTTTGCATGAAATACTTACTTTTAAACTAGCTTCAGAAAATTGAAAAATCACCACAGAAAGGCTTAAAAGTCTCAGTACTTTCAGCATTCTGTTCAGCTTCTTGTGTCTTTGATTAAACCGTATAATCTTGACGCTGGTAATTGAAATGTAAAATGTTGCATTTTATTTTAATTGTTAACTTACTGTAAAGGGCATACTTAGTATGACATATATTATATGAAACGATATTTGATTTCAATACATTTGACAAAATTTTCAGTTTTGAATCTTGCAAACTCACTAAACTGAAGAAGCTAAAAAGTATGAACGGACAGTAAAATGCAAACATATTTTTTTAATTTGATAAAAAGTATCTGATATATCTAATACGAGGTAAAAAAACAAATCTAAGCATTTCTCTTGTACTTACTTTAACTGGTCTTTCCTATGTTCCTTTTACCCTTTTACATGTTGGCTTCTATTTATATGGTTGTTCCGGTTCTTCCTTATTATGGTAATATCCAATCGGGGATTGATTTATTTTAATAACTTTGGGATTTTCAGAAATTGCGTAATTGTTTCTTTTATAATAGCGTGAAGCATTTTAAAACAAAAGTTAAATTCTCGGTAATATTTTGTCACTTTTATTGCATCCTTGCTATCTTTTATTTATTCTTTAAACGAAGAGTGTTTATTTTGTGAGAGTACATCTAAAATAATCAAGGTTTATGTTTGTACGAATGATTCATTTAAAAATTGTGTTAGCAACGCATTCTCAGAAAGAGGTTCAAAATAGTAGTTGACACGTATTATACTTTTTCAGCACGTGATAATAAATCAACTTTCGCCAAGTTCACTCATGGAGGGAATTTAAGAAAATCTTTTATATTTAACGTTTGGAAGTATTAAAATCTATTTGCTTTAACAGATCATCAGAAAGAATCTTACGTTAATTGGATCAACTGTGCTGTCAGAACGCATGCATAAATCATGAACATAAAATTCTTAATCAAAATATACAATTTATGAAATGACTATGTGACTGATAGACTGACAGACTGACACTTAATAACGACGCCATTCATTCAACAGGACTGTTTGGTCAGTAAAAAGTAAAGTAACAAAACTACCGAACTCCAAGGGAAATTCATAACGGAAAGTCATTTATAATATGGCAAAATCAAAAGCTTGAATGGAAAACTTGTCATATTCCTGACTAGGTAAAGGCAGTAAACCGTTTCCAACCATTGAAAAAAAATGTTTTACGTACTTATCATAATGTCAAAAGAAGCTACATATGAAATGAAATAAATCTTTTAGAATTCTATTTACATTACTTATAAACCCTGCTCGTGACGATATGTGTTCGACTTCAATCTTAATTCACAAGGAAGAAGTTTTCCTGACGAAAGTTGGTTGTTCTCTCTGAGTATTCCGACTTCCTCAATCAATTAACAGTGATTGTAATTAAAAAGGTAATTAAAGTTGCTGAAAGTGGCATAAAACAATGGTAATTGTGAGAATTTAGAAAGCATTAATACATTGTTCTATTGTTTAAACGGTAAATTGCGGTGAAATATATATTTCGGATTACATTTAATCAAGACTGTATAGCACTTATGTTCAGAATAAACAAAGAATAATTCGAAAGTAAGGACAGAATTCATATTTATGATATACGAAACAGAAGGGTCATAACAATCAAAAGTGCTGTGTGACTATGGCGATTCAAATCTTAGTTTTACAGAAAGTAATATTTAATTGATGTATATAAGTTTTGAATCTACCATTGCCGTGAAACTTCTTGAAATACGGAAGATACCCGGGGAAAAGCATTCTTCTAGCAAATAAAAACTTGTTGTATCCGAAGCGGTTTTATAATATTAGAAAAATAGAATATACAAATTGGCAATGATTTCGATATAAAAAGGGTTATTGAACATATATTTTACTTTTGTAGTCAACGTGTTTTCCCTTATGTGTCCAGTCGCAGCCCACTTTCGTTTCATATAAAAATAAGGAGATGTGGTATGATTGCAAATTAGACAAAAATGTTTAACGAAAATACCGAAGTCCAAAGAAAATTCAAAAAGGGGAAGTCCATACAAATTCAAACGTTATCAACCAACGGAGCGAGTGGGAAAAAAAACTGTCATATCCATGACCTTGAACAGCCATTCTCCAAAGGAAGTGGTAGGTTATACCGGGTTTTATAGCTGGCTAAACCTTCTACTGGTAATTCAGTTGTTTATTGTTCTGTTATATTGACAAAATAGGGCGAGTAACCCAAACAGACATAAAAGGTTAATGTGACAATAATTGGGATCCAGCAGCCAAATTTTGTAAACGTACATCACAGACAATATAACACAACAGTCTAAAACATTCAAGCAAACATACAAATGAATCTAACAAAGACACCAACAAAGACGCCAACAGACAAGTTGTAGTTGATAGTAAATTTGATAATGACGTCAACAAAAAAGTCTTTGTAGTTTTCCGCTAAAACATTGAAAACAGGAATATAAGCAGCGACAGGTCATTCATTAAACGCCTTCACTTTAAACACGTTTTTAAGCGCCCAATTCTTACCGTAATATGGGACGATGGTAATTTCAAATCATACATTTAATGATCAATTCCGAGATGTAGATCGTTTTACTGCTGGGCCATGAAGACCCCACAGTCAAGCGATCTATCATTTTTAGATTTTGATAAATGAACAATTTTTTTCAAAGATAATAAACATGGCACACTGAAACGTAGAAAAGTTGAACACAAAATGATTTTAGCAAATACAATTTAATACCAATACATATTAAATCTTGCGTCATCATTATCAATTACCTTTTGTTGTGCAGATATCTTATGTTCCTCAATTGTCAATGTTAATCAATACAACTCACTACATCTATTACACGCGAAACACCTCAAACATTTTCTTAAGGTCAAGTTACAGTAAATGAACGCCATCTAGCGGATTCCGCGAAATGTTGCGACGTTTTGTACGAGTTACGTCCCATTGACCAGATTTAGCAATGGTGCAACCGGCGACTTTCCGACGAGACAACGTTAAATTTGATGGAAAGTATGTTACTTCTAGGATAATGAAATTGTTTGCTAAAATTGAAGATGAAGAAATGCTACAGAATTTTGAAAATTAATATGAAAATAGTCATGAAGACTATCTTCAAAATGAAAATAGGGATTTTGACTTGTGTCGGGGAGGTAGGGTGGTAACGTTAGAGCTTGGATATCTCGCCGACCAGTTAAAACATTGTAAAAACTGTAGCTCACCACTATTTCTACATAATTGTGATGAGGAAAAACAGTGTGGTCTCGGAAGTTTTCTATATGTAGTATGTTAAATACGTCCCTACAGAAACCCTATTTTCACTGGGAAAAGACATCGTCCCGCAAATAATAAGAAGAAGGGGATGCAAGTTTGGGACATTAATACTAAACTTTTAGTCTTGGTATGATATCCCCTATTTTGAAAATTACCACACCAGTCGGATAAGGTAAAAATATTTTTTTAATTCAAGAAAAGGGAATGAACCACATAAAATTCTCAGCTGCGTCATTCAGTCTTGAAACACAAATGACACAAAACCATTTTAAATTAACATTAACCTTCTTCACGATTGCAACAATCATTTGATATTTATACATCACAATTTTTAAGACTAAAAAAAAAGTATAATACATAAATGATAAACAAAAAGTTATAGAGATCCATCGCTACAGTTTGTTTTCTAACGTTTTTTTTTTTGTAATGGTGTTTTCATTCACGTCTGCAATTTTGCGGAACGTTTCGAAGCTAAAAATAGAACACAAATCCTTAAATAGATACGTGTATAAATAGTATATGGTTTGAATAGTTATACATGGTATATTTTCCTAATAAAAGAACATTCTGGATCCTAAAAGAATTTTCTTAGTATTGATTAGTATTGTTATTTCCTCAAGGTAATTGATATATCAATGGTTAAAAAAATAACTGGAAACAAATAAAAAATTTTAGCTTGAAAGTTGCATCTCAAATATAGAATAGAACTGTTCTCAATTCTATTTCACTCATACAACTTGAAGGTTAAGAACGAGATTCTATCGATCATGTCGATATCATACTACTAATATATACATGCGTGTGTATCTACTAAAAAAATATGCACACACTTTCAGTACCCAAAGTAAAATGAAAATCCCGTAATAAGTCAGTACTTCAGTAAGACAGCAACCAGACAACAACACCAGGCCACAAAAAATGGAAAAGGAAAAGACATCTGATGTTATGCATTTGTGCAGATGGAATTTAACAAGTTAAAGACAAAATTTTCAGTCATGTTTCAGTCTGTGTGTGATTGTTTTTGTTTTTGTTTTTTTTAGGGTTGATATGCTTTTCAAGAGCTTCATTTATATAAATTGTTTTGTTAAAAATAAGGCTGTTAGTTTTCTTGTTTGAATTTAATCACATTTTTCAAATCGGGGCTTTTTATAGCCGACTGAACGACATAGGTTTTTTTGTCTTTTTTAAGTCCGTACGATAGTCTGTAATTGCTTATATCCACCTCATGTGAACTTTGGTGGATAGTTGTTTCATTGGCAATCAGACCACATCACCTTGTTTTTATATTTATTGGTGTCAAATACAGTTGCTCTCTGCATGGATGCACATTAATTTATTGTCACATATAATAAGATTTAAAAGGGGTTTGCAGAATAAAGGATGATGGCGAATATAGAAATTGAATAGAGAAAAAATAGCCAAAACAAAAATAATAAAGGATAGAGAATAATGGTTTGAAAAAGTATAAAGAATAACAATGGAAAATAAAATAATAAGTTAATACAAGTGTAGTGGTTAAAGACATGAACCATGTACAAAAAAAGCAATCATGTAATATTAGAAGAATTTTACAATAAAATCATTTATTGAGGATTTTACAGAATAAGCGTTATATTCAAAAAAGAAATTTGCCATTAAAATTTAAGAATACAGAAGTTAAGGACACACTTCATATAAACCCTTAAATTAATCGTTGTATTATCTCGGTGTTGTTGGTAATAAACAAAAAAAATCACTAGTCAAATTAAGCAGAGGGTGTTGTATTTGATGCAATATATTCTTATCTTCCCGTTCCTAATGTATCTTCCATTTTTATTGAATTTTACATTGATCAAAGCCTTAGTTTAATATAGTTTCATGTTATGACTATACCCCCATCCCCCACCCTCACCCCCATTTTGATGCATTTTGTGTATCGTGTACTGGTTCTATATTTACCTCGAGCATATACGTGCACACTTTTGGAGTAATCTTTAACGCTTTTATTTATACAATATATTTTATACAGAACGAAAAGAAATTATCAAAGATGTCAGTTTGTATGCGTGTTTTACTTGTTAACTTGCAGATGTATTAATAACCACACGACACTCTTTCAAGAATTTGTAGAATCATTGATATAATGTTTTTGATATATGCGATGTAAAATTCTATCAAACAATTGTATAATCTTTGTAAAAACAGACGACTGCACTGACATAATACAAATTGCAGCAGCATATGAGCAGAACACTTTCTGTCGTTATATAGTACCAAAACAAGCTGTCAAATGTTCCGCTGGTAAAGTTACCGGTTTTTCAAAAAGTGGCCAAATCTTATATCGGAACGGAGAAATAATGCAAACAGATGACCTACAAGATAGTCTAAGAGATTTTATAATTGGTTACCTGACACAATGCAAAGCTTTTTTATTCGAGAGTTTTAGTTTATCCCATGGAGAATATTTCTTTCTTTGATAGTTTTGAACAAAAATATAAGGGTTTTGTTGACTCGCTATCTTTGCTGAAAACTGTGCTACCAGAGAAGAAAAAAACGGGTAAAGGTTATAACCAGGAGGGCCTAGTATTTGACATTCTTGGTGTCAAATACGACGCACATAATGCCGTGGAAATGTCCAATCATTACAAGAACTAGTAGAACATGTGTCGCTTCCCACTGAGAAAGTTGCACCGCACTCATTCTCAGTGGAATATATTTCACAGTCTTATGAACGTGAGGGGTCTGATGGTGTTGCCAATCTCCTATCGGAACTTTTTCTTGGAAAAGCTGGAGTCACAAAAGATAAATAAATGGAGAATGGGTCCCCATGGACACAGATGATGCCCCGCTTGCATACAACATTATAAAGGGACATAACTCAAGAACAATAAAAGTGACACTACCCAAATTTGTACTTGATCTGAGTTTTGTGGTAATAAGTATTGTGTATAGGTTTCATAATGTTTGGTTTGGGCAAACTTAAGTTACAGACCGGAAACTAAAAATTTTGCAATTTTTCGATTTATAAAGGGGCATTACTCGATAATGATTAAAGTGACGCCACCAAAATTCAACTTGATCTGTGTTTTGTGGTAAAAAGCATTGTGTATAAGTTTCATAACATTTGGTTGAGGCAAATTAAGTTAGAGAACGGAAACTAAAAATTTTGTAATTTTTCCATTGATAAAGGGGCATAACTCTAGAACGGTTAGAGTGATGCTACCAAAATTCAAACTTGATCTGTATTTTGTGGTAATAAGCATTGTGTATAAGTTTCATAACATTTGGTTGAGACAAACTCAAGTTAGAGAACGGAAACCAATTTTGGGACGTACGGACGTACGGACGTACAGACGGACAAGGGTAAAACTTAATGCCCCCTCCGCTACGGCGGGGGCATAGAAAATAATATTACATCTTTTTTTGAGTCAAGACATTGGGATGATTTCTATTTTTGTGTTATTACTATTTTTGCGTTCATGTACTTACAAAGTATTTTCGTCTGAATTAGTAATTGTTTTAAACATGTTAATTGATAATGTTCATATCATATTTTTTACAACTGTTATAATTTAATTTGAAATACGTGTCCATAAAAGAGGGTCTGATTGGGGTTTACGGAATACAGAATAAAAGGCAAAAACTGCAGAATAAAAGGCAAAAAAAAGAAAAAAAAGAATAGAGAATGATGAGGTGCTAAAATATAAAGAATAAAGAATACAATACTGGTAATTCATAATAAAAATTAATAAATGAAGGACCCTCTATCCAGACCCTTATGATAAAAAGACCTATCAATACAAAACACATAATCATCATGCGTAATCAACACCAAGAACGTTGGAAATTCATACCATGATAACTTGACGTTATGTTATAAAAATGACGACGTCACGATCTTTGATGTTTTTTTTCCCCAAAATGTTGAGGTTGCGTCGTTTTTAGAGGGAAAACGAAGTCGGTGACTATATTTATTTTTCACATCATCTTATTTGTTAGACATAGAGAAAGAAATCATTATTTAATAAAAATATTCTATGGAGTGAATCTCGTGATTTATACAGGAAACCGAAAAAGTGTAGAAGAAAAATAAGGATTTTCCCTATATATTCAATGCAATTTAGTACCCTCTCGGACCATTTTAAAAATGGCTTTTTCTACTTTTTTTTTTAATTTTCTGGTGTATATTTTCAATATCTAATTGAATTCTAAATTTTTAAAAAATCTATGGACTGGTCATTTACTGAACCTTGACCTTAACTCACTTTATTTGGTCACCTTCTGTTGGAACGAAAAACAAGGAATGTTTTCAATTTTCTGAAAAATGTAATACACATAAAATTTATTTATATAGCTCCTGCCATGAATTAAAACTGTTCTAGGTGCACAGATTTATCTTTACTACGGCTCCCTCCATAAATATAAATTGACCGCCACGAAATAGCACGAAAGTGCTGAAAATGGCGTTAAACACCAATCAATCAATCAATCAATCGATCAATCAATTATCGAGGACGTAATAATAATAAACCACATGTGCACTTCGACAATTTATATCACTTCAGTGACTATCGAGTTCAAAAACTTGAAAATCAAAACATAATACAAGCGTATTTATAAAAAAGCGCTAATAAACCGAATAGGACCAAAGGTTAAGCCAAGTGCGGACAAGGAATCAGAGCAGGTTCTTTCGGTATTGGTTTATATGTTCAACATTATCAAACAGGTTTCAAACATCGGTAAACACATCTGCATCTTCTCTTGTAACACCAGTTTGCAGGGGTTATTGGAATCAGTCGTACTTTATTTTTGAGTGTTACTAATATATTTATAAAACCAACTTTGTGATATACACGAAGAAAATGCTGCTCAACGACAAAATTCTACTTTTTATGAAAGGCCTCCCAAGATAGAAGACACAGCATGATTTGTCGATCTTTACAAACGTAATAATTCTATTATTTGAAACCATTATTACACCATGCATCTCAAAAGAAAGATTAGAATAATGTCAAATGTGTTGCCTTGAGTCATTGATGCTCATTACGCGTTGAATTTTTGTGATTTAAAAGATACGTAGAGAAGATCAAGATTATGCAGAGTTTTTTTTTTTATAGAACGTAAATTTAATCGATTAATGAACTTAATAAACTTTACACACAAAAAAATGTGATAAGAAACATTTCCCACGCTCTTTATTTGCCCCTGAAACGATCCAAAACCAGGATGTTCTTATATGATACTTAAAGCGACTATTAAGTAAATATTTACAAACGTAAATGTTAAATAAAACAAATCATTGATTACACACAATTGTCAAAGTCTTATTTGCCATAAGCGGTCATCTCAGTACCAGAATCTATGACAAACGAGACGATTTTAATTTTGAAATTATAAATTTCCCATACCTTAGCAGCATTATACCAACTTCACTTGCATATCGAATATACATTTCCCAACTAATTCGGTATTCAAGAGCTTGCAGCTGCTACTCAGACTTTATAAAACGTCACCAGTGTCTGGACAGAAAGTTTATGTCAAAGAACGTCTCGCCCTTTTTCTGAAAAAGTTCAATGGAAGATACCAAGACCTTGTTGATAAATAATCCGTATCAACTTCACACATAATACATGATGGTCTTGAAGTATAAATTCTATGTCCTGACGTTGTTTATCATTTAAATTACATGTTATAGTGGGTTTTTTATTTTTCCTTGTACATTTTTTTACCTTTACTGTTTAGTCCATTTTTGGTAATATTCTTTTGGCGTGGCTCGGTACTTATACATCCCGCCATTGTGTTATTGTGCTATGGTCAATTTTGTATTCTTGTCTTTCATTTTTGCTTATGTTCTTCGTCTATAGAGTGTCTATATGCCATTTTGTTTTTCTTTGCTGAAACAGTTATTGTGGTGATTAGGATTATGTTACAGTGTTGACTGATGTACCCAAATTTTGGACATTTTTACCTATTGCGTCTGTTTGTTTTGCTCACACATTGTTGTCGGTATGGGGGAATTCTATGAGAATGTCATACAGGTGGGAGGTTTGGCTAGCTATAAAGCCAGGTTTGGTCCATCATTTTCTACATGGGGAAATGCAGGTGCCAAGTCGGGAATGTGACAGTTGTTTTCCATTCGTTTGTTTTTGATCGTTTGATTTTGCCATTTTATAACGGACTTTCTGTTTTGAATTTCCCTTGGAGTTCGGTATTTTTGTTATTTTACTTTTTATGACAGAAGGGAGATTTCAGCTTCCAAATAGTAAATTTTCGTTTCTATGTAGCAATATTCCAACGGAGCCTGCATATGGCATATATATATCTCCTAATTGATACGATATTCCAGTGTGTGCGTTTCCTATCACGATTTCCTTGGTAGAGTAGTGCAGCTAAAAATTACGTAATTGAACTTGGCGTTCTAAGTTGGAAAGTTAAAGTCATCCCTGCGAAAGTGTTACGTACGTCTTCACTAGTCGGTTCACCGTTATGGAATATCTAGGTTACAGATGATCTTGGATATGGTCAAATTGTCGTTATAATAATCCCGATCGCTTTTCAATTTTACCGCTAACAAGTTAGAATATACAGCTTGCTTGCTTGGAATTTCTGCAAAAGACTTAATTACGTCACAGAATATGACGTCACTAATATTTGGTAAAGCTAAACCATGAAACACTATCTGACAGACGCCCCAGCGATAACTGAATTTAAGTCTATTTACTTAAATTCCATTATCTCAGATGGTGCCATTAAAACAAAATACATATATGGATTGGTGATATCTGGCCACAGCTTTTATTCATAATATAGATTCATATTATGATATTCAACACTTTTTAGTGTTTTGTTTTCCATCAAAACACTAAAAAGTGTTGAATATCATCGCACAAAGATGGAAAAACTGAACAGATGATATAAATTATACAATAATTGCAAATATTTCGGCTCAACAAATGGCCTTCCTCAGTGTTAAAAGTTTTAACAATACTGATATATAATGTATAAGGTGTAAACATAGATCAGTAATAATACAGGTGAGTTTTGGTCGATTGATTTTAATCCAAAATCCTGAATATCATAATATAACATTAGACTGTCAATTTAATTATTTCTTTCTATTGATTCCATCTGGATGGAGGACACCCAGTGTTTTTATCCAAAACTTCTCCCGATTCTCTCTTTGCCTATTTTGCCATGTACAATCCTGTTCGATCACAAGGATCTTCATGTGATCAAAATCTTTCAGACTGTGATCTGGTAACCTGAAGTGTTGGCTGACAGGAATATACGGTTTTTTTGTGAGGTCACTCCTGTGGCCATTAAGGCGTTTGTGAAATGGCTGCATAGATTCACCAACATATTGGAGACCATATATATATATATAGATAGATAGATATATAGATAGATAGATTGATAGATAGATAGATAGATAAATAGATGTATATGTAGATAGATAAATGGTTGGTTACCTGAAGATAATATGGCAACCTTGCAGATAGATAGATAGATAGATAGATATATGAAAATGTAAAGATGCACCGTGGGATACACGGGTGCTTTAAATTTAGAATGCACCGTGGGATACACAGGTGTAAATATCCAAAAACCTAAAATGTCATAGTTAAAATCAAGATTATATGCAGCGAATTCTGCCACATTGACGGAGGAAAACAGAGACTCTGTCAACTGCCATAAAAAGGGCGGTTCGCTGCAAACCTGTGAACCAGATAATTATGCTAGATAATCTCTTTGATTTAATGCAAAAACTGTTCGAAAAATATTTACAGTCACAGGTAAAAAAAGTAACCAAAACTACAACAAGCCACTATATACCTATAGATGATTGTATCTGTATTTGTATATCATATATTGTTTGTATCTGTATTTGTATATCATTTATTGATAGTATCTGTATTAGTATATCATATATTGATTGTATCTGTATTTGTATATCATATATTGATAGTATCTGTATTAGTATATCATATATTGATTGTGTCTGTATTTGTATATCATATATTGATTGTATCTGTTTTTGTATATCATATAATATTTAACTAACAAGGAAAAGTGGAAGCACTGTCTTTTTTTAGAATAAAATGTTCCATTGCACCTTGCAAAATGTTCAACCACAATTCATTTCCTAAGGATGACAAGTGAACACCATCCGGTTGAAAAAATTTCTGATCTGCTCGAATATCTGTGTGTTTTATGTAGTAACCCACACAGGTAATTATAAAGGCAGCAATAGAGTTGTTAATTCTATAGCGACACAGGTCCATTGCTTTGCGGTCATCTGAATGACGCCATTTCAACCTGGTCAAAATTTGAGACCATACCAACGTAGAGTTGGGGAACTCTTTACTCTTAACTTCTTTATCCATCTGATCACGTTCTTTATCTCATTACGCAAAAAACCCACTCTAGAACTACCTATGTCGTTACCCGCTACGTGTAATATTAAAAATGTGGTGGATTCTCATATTTTTTCATTGTTCTGAGCTGACTTTTAACATGCCACCCTTGCCTTGCTACCAAAATGAGGCATTCAACCGACCTAGACCTAAGTTAACCCAACCTGGACGATCACGAGCTGCCACAAAAGCGTGCTTCACTATAGAGGATCCTACTATCCAAACATTTTCAGGATCTCCTACAATACCATTGTACTAGTCATGTCTTCTTTGACTGTCCATGACGTTAAAATACTAAATCCCTGGGATGTGTTTTAGTTGATTTTAGTCTCTGATGCATGATTTTTTATTATTAATTGTTTTGGCTTTTAACTAGCTGTCAGTAACTGCGAGTACTCTCAAATCGTACTTTCTTGTTTATTTGACCTGTTGATACTAATTGTAATGCTTTTTTTGTTATTTAATGTTATTCAGGGTTATATCTGGTCTATATACCAGCTTTGATAAGTGTTTGGTACTAATATAAATTTCCACTTCGTACTATGAACATCAAAATTATTTATTTTGTTAAAATATTTCCTTTCTCTATTGTAACTGTATACGTATACCTAACAACAAAACTATTTTATTTACCTGTGTTTAAAGTTATTGCAAATGGCTGATATTTTTGTTCGAGCATATTGTTTTTCTTAAATTGTTTAACATTTCATACCGATATAACATGTTACTTTTATTATTCTTCCCTTAGTTTATTTATTTTGAATTTGCATTGTATCATAGGTCAAATTTATTTGTTCAGTGTATGTTCAATGGTGTTACTATGTCCTTTGATTGAGTTAAGCTATTTCAGTTGATATTTTATAGTGTGTCTTTCTATGTTGTGATGTTACACTATTGTTTCAGAAAAGGGTGAAGGTTTGGTACCATTAAAACGTTTAAACCCGCTGCATTTGTTTGCACCTGTCCTAAGTCAGGAATCTGATGTTCAGTAGTTGTCGTTTGTTGATGTGGTTCATAAGTGTTTCTCGTTTCTCGTTTTTATATAGATTAGACCGTTGGTTTTCCCGTTTGAATGGTTTTACACTAGTAATTTTTGGGGCCCTTTATAGCTTACTGTTCGGTGTGAGCCTAGGCTCCGTGTTGAAGACCGTACTTTGACCTATAATGGTTTACATTTATAAATTTTGACTTGGATGGAGAGTTGTCTCATTGGCACTCATACCACATCTTCTTATATCTATATAATATAAATACAATCAACAACTTAAGGCATGATAAATGAAACTAAATTCTTATGTAACCCTTGTAAGCATTGGAACTCCAGCGACCCAACTTCATTATTTCACAATCGGATACCCCTTCCATTGACAAGGTGGTTGCTGCACCAATACGAAAGGAATGGGAACTATATCTGGTTTGATCAATACCAGACAATTTAATAGCCTGTTTTAATAAAGACACAAACTGATACCTAGATAAAGGACTACCGTCAAAATGACAAAAGAGAGGACCCAAAACTGGGGGTCTCAACTTAATAAACTCACTGACCAATTTAACAGGACAAATCATCAAATCTGACTGAGGATTAATCCAAATGTTTGAACCTTTACCCAACTGGTCTGTTTTCGACGAAGGAATGCACACCTGAAGCAAACCACTTAAAATCTGTATGTCTGGTATCCGTAATGTATGGCTCTTTAAACTATTGGTAACAACCAAATCTCCTACCCTAAATAATCCATGAAAAGCAAGTGAAAAGGCAGCTTTAAACAAACTTAGTTCATAGTGAGTTTTACAAACACAAGATAAGGAAAACATGATAGATTTCAGCATGACTCTGGTTATTGGTAAACGTAAATCATTTTTCTTAGGCCTTGAGCGTTTTATACCTTCTAAAAGCTTCCGAACCACAAATTTTTGTGACACATCCTCATAATTGTTCACCTTGCTAGAAAATCCCAACCCAGTAACGTAACAATTAATTGTTGAATGGGATATTTTTTTCTTGAACAAGTAAGCAATAAAACTTAACAACTCACAGAGAGGAATAGGCCATGTATTCATCAAACCATAGATAGATCTAAACTCCTAAAAAAAAGACTGCCCTCTTTGGTATATCTGCAATGTACTGGGTGCTATGGAACTTTCAATCAAACTGGTTACTAAAGGTCTGAAATAACAGTCATAAATTCCAGTGGAATTGGAGCAGGGTAAATATCCGCTGTTGGGGCCAAACATCTGAAACGATCCATCTGAAAACGAGAAATGGCATCAGCTATTTTATTTTCAGAACCCTTTATATGCACAGCAGTAAACTGAATGTTATTAAGCATGGTTAACAATACCAGGGGACGAAAAAGTTTTATTATTTGCTTGTCCTTAGAAGTTCTCTTGTTAACTGTACTCACTAGAGCAATGTTGTCTATGTTGAAGCGAGTTTTCTTATTACGTAACAAATCTGCCCATAAATACAAAGCAAGAATAACTGGAATCAACTCAAGTAAAGCCAAATTTTTCAATATGGGCGATGTACACCAAATTTGAGGCCACTTTAACTGAGACCACTTACCATTAAAGAAAGCCCCACAACCTAAATTTCGATTGCCAGAACTATCAGTGAAAAGCTGCAGAATATCATTCGATAACCAAACTCTTTCAGGGAAAAAACACTGACCATTGAAGGTGTCTAAAAATTGTAACCAAAGTATAGCGTCAGCTAACCTTATATTGATGCTTTTTACACTTAACTGATGCAATGAGATCATAAAACCTACGTATAAAAGCTCGGGAAGAAGGAATTGCCCTTGAACAAAAAGACATTAAACCTGTGATGGATTCCAGCTCTCTCAACATTATCTTTTTCCTATGTAATAAAGAACTCAACTCTGATTGCAGTTTTTCCAATTTCTCCTGAGGAATAATAACCATCATACGAGCAGTAAAAATAAATAATTCATTACAAACCTTGCTGAAAGCTTCCATTAAAATACTACAATGGCCAGTTGATTTGGCATCAATAAAAATAAAGTCATCTAAGTAATGATCAACTGAATGTAATCTACTACGCTGTTCAACAAGCCACTGAAGAAACGTCGCAAACTTTTCAAATAAATTACACGAGATTGAACAACCAAAAGGAAGAGATTTGTCGATGTAAAAGTGGTCATTAAATTTAATTCCAAGCAAATCAAAGTCAGCAGGATTTACTATCAAATTCCGAAAAGCCGACTTAACATCAATTCTAGCCAGTTCTGATGACAAACCGCATTGATAAATTTTTTTCTAAAATAGTGTCTAAAGAAGTGTAATTCACCTTGCAATATACCTGATCAATATATGAATTAACACTTTCACCTGGTGGGAACGATAAATTTGTTATTAGTCTCCAACTACTGTCTGATTTAGGCACAAGACCTATAGGATTTATACGGAGGGTTGAAATGGGCTAAACTTTGAAAGGCCCTAACATTCTGCCACGATTTATTACCTCGTCTTGCAACTTGTGTAAAACTTCATCACTATTTTGTTCAGCTGAAATTAATTTTTTGAAAAAGAATGAATGCTAGGGCCTGTCTACTAGAGTCTGAATCCATGTAAAAAACAAAAAAAAATTTCAGCAGCAACCACTTTGTCGGGGTAACTTACCAAACATGCTTCTAAACATTTAATTCTTATGGGGGTATGCCCCTTGTCCCATACATGCATTAGCAGGTCTCTGTCTTGGGTTTGAACCAGGTTGCCTAAATGAGAAATTATATCTGCTTTGAGGTCTAGTTGACCTGAATCTTGGATTAGGAAAAGAAGGTCTTTGGTTATGCAAT
Source organism: Mytilus coruscus (assembly GCA_017311375.1). Lineage (NCBI taxonomy): Eukaryota > Metazoa > Mollusca > Bivalvia > Mytilida > Mytilidae > Mytilus > Mytilus coruscus. The sequence goes on from CM029601.1 coordinate 87,966,148, forward strand.
GCAAATGTCTGCCCATTAGGGCAGGTTATAACAGGATGACCTGCATTGCAACGAATGCAAACATGCTTATAAAAACAAGCTTGTTTGAAACAAATACCCTCAAAATTAAAAGTATAACATTTCAAATTAGACCCAGTGTTCATGTTAACTGAAGTACTACAAGTACTACAATTTTTGTTCCGTGTACTATCATTAATATATATCAACCATAATTCCGAATCAACTGTAGCCCAGGAACCAGTAGGGTCAATGGCTTTACGCAAACGAAATTGTTCGTCATAATGCTTCCAGCCTAAATTATTACAATGCTTGGCACCTAAGCGTGTAATACTCATATATTTGAGCAACTCATGAAATCTTCCAGGATGAAGATTACAATAAATACTTGTAAATATTATAAAAGCAGTTGTCCACACCTCGATACCAAAGATTCTTGACTGGTTTGGAGCAGACTGCAAGACAAGCTGCCCATTTTGTACCACTAATTTTTGAGTGTTTGAATCGGATGGCATGTTTTGTGTCAATAATATAGCCGTATATTTGCTGTGGAATATACATTTGTTGTATACTAGTATTAGGTGTACATGTAGGTGTCAAATTAATGAACTGATTACCTGCATGTTGCACGGGTACATTATTGTCTGTGTGCTGCGTGTGGCTTGACACTGTGTTTGTATACACTGATGTAGAGCTCTGTGGGCTAGCAGTTGCACAAATGGCGCCCGAATGTGGTGATATGACAGATCCTAAGTCGGTTGAGTAAGTGATGGGACCAGTCCTAGACCTCGTTGTAGAAAATGTAGGTGCCATTGGCATTGATGTCTGTGTCTGGTGTCCAGTTGTGAGGATTTCGGCCCTTGTGGTGGTGTTCCTTGGCAGAGTAATGTCTTGTCCTTTGGCTTTACGCTTCCTTGCTGTTCTTCTCAACATTGTGCTACAACTCAACCAAAGTAAATTTTAACAAGTGTTTCTATATAAAATTAGCGTAACAAAATCAAATGAGTGTTAAAGCAAAATAATAATTGCATTCACACGAAACAGTATATTCAAGCTGTGACCGGTTAATGACATTATAAGGGGACGAAGTCCCCTATAACAGTAGAAAAATCAATAAAAAAAAAAAATATAATTTCCAGTGTACTAATGAACTCAAAATCGTTGCCTTTTTTTTTCTAACTTTTTTATTTTCCCGCATTTGCGCAGAAATCTCTTTCTTTCTTTCGGTCTCGTTTGTCATGAGACTTTGAGTAATATATAGGAATGAGCACAATAACAATTTCATTTTAATTATTCTTTGATATGAAAAGAAAACGTTACCTGATGATTGAAAACGACGTAATGACTAAAATGACGTCACATATAGAATCCCTAACAACAGGACCAACATCGGAAACGTTACGGTATTTCCGTTTTTTTAACATTAAAATATGTTAGAATTAAAAAAAATAATTGATACGGACTTCGTCCCCTTTCACAGGTAACGCCTGCCTCATATCAATTTATGGCTTAATTTGTGATTTATCTCAACCATTCATTGTACTTTTACGTGTTTACCGAGTAGTGATCTTAAGTGTGTTACAGTGTAGGAACACGCGAAAACTTGTAGCAGGATACCTAACTATATTTTGGTAAACTCCAGAAACAAGCTATCATTAGACATGACGATTTGGGCTACTGCTTGCTATCACTCTGTAAGATTTCCAAGTTTCAAACTAAGTTTGTTTTGTAACGAGAGTTTCACTTCCGGTTTGAAAATAGGGGTCCGTTCGCCCCAAAAGGGGTACGTCCATTCGCCCCACAGCCGTGTACGTCCCTTCGCTCCTTGGTCCGTTAATATCCTTTGTAGTGATATTTTATTGAATATTTTCTATGCAAGATCTGGATACACATCACGATGAATACCTTTTAAGGAAAACTTAATGATAATGCGGGGGCTCATCAAATAACGCTTGCCTCATGCCATATATACACATGCATTGATCCCGTGATCTAGTTACGTAAACTATAACCGTTACTTATCTGTTACAGCGTGTTACGCCATCACACAACCGTTCTTTAAAAACTAAACGTAATATAAAAATACAAATTTAAACTCGTCGTCATAAATGTGTATCACTGTATCATGTATGTATGTCACCCAGGCTAACTACATGAATTCTAATTTAAAGTAAACTAAAATACAAGGACGAAATCATTATTTTTGATCTGAAAAACTTTGAACAATATTATAACTCATACATTCTATTGCTTAAATAGAATAACAATGTGAAACGAATCATAGATTAAGCTCAGGCTTTTGTCGCATGTGTTCACCACGTGGCGATAATTTCTGATGGAATATTATATGGTAAAAATGACGATAAAATGAAATTCCTTTCTAAGACTACTGCTAATCAACATTGGATGCATGAAACACGTCAACACCATCCCATACTAACCCTATTTTAGAATAAAATATAGCCTTTTTCAAATTTTACCGCGAACAAGTTAAAATATACAGCTTGCTTGCTTGGAATTTCTGCAAAAGACTTAATTACGTCACAGAATATGACGTAACTCATATTTGGTAAAGCTAAAACATGAAACACTATCTGACAGAGGCCCCAGCGATAACTGAATTTAAGTCTATTTATTTAAATTCCATTACATACGTCTTCACTAGTCGGTTCACCGTTATGGAATATCTAGGTTACAGATGATCTTGGATATGGTCAAACTGTCGTTATAATAATCCCGATCGCTTTTCCTCAATTGCTGCATCACAAAAAAATATTTATCATCAAATTTGTACTGACCATTTACAACATAGCGTTGGAGAAAGAAAACTAAGGTAGAGTTCCTATTACAAGAATTCAATTAAAATAAATTATAAATTAATGTTATTGCAACTGGTGTAAATTACATTAAATAACTGTATGTAACATATTTTATTAATAAAAAATTGAGTGTTTATAATATAATCCTAATATATGTATTGTCACTTTGGGACAAAAACTAAATACTGTACTACATGCATTAGGAATTTGTGTTAAAAAAGCGCAAATAAAATACATTTTGAATAAACTGTTGCGTTCGTAAATTAAAAAATCCATATGCCGAAATACAAAAAGACTTATGTTACTGTTTTATTCAACGAATCTGTCATTGAAACTTTACATGGTGTTTTCTTTCAGATTATACTTGATAAATGTGCAAAAAGCCTATTTAAGAATAAGTAAATCATTAGCCTGGAAATCTGGTAGCTAGTGACATATTTGTTTATAACCTAAATATTTGGAATATACTAACTATAATTATTTCTTACAATTTCATTTAACGTTTCGAGTGTCCGTTACCTCGTTGCATTCATCAGTGTTCATTTCAAAAGAGTTTGTTACATTTAAAAGTTTTTAAGTATCTCAGATACACAAAAGTATCATATCACTGGTGTTAAACTGATCACCGTAACTGCAGTTACGGTGATCCCAACATGGCGGAGCCCAAAACAGGTAAAATCTTCTTTTTGTAATTTCTCCGTGTACACGTATTGTTTTAAAGAATTACTCAGCCGCTAGGTTGATATGTACGGTATTGTTGTATGTGTGTGTTCTTAATATCATATGTGATCTTGTTACCGAAATAATAGCCATTGAAAATTTACGGAAGATCATCGTAACTCCAAAAGAAGATAGTCGTAACTTGATGAACACATAACTTGAAAGATAATCGTAACTGTATAAAATATGTCTATGATCATAGTAACTGTATAAAATATGTCTATGATCATAGTAACTGATTTTGTCAGAAACCTCTATATTTCTAACGGAATATTAAATTTAAAAACATGTTGTGTAAAGATAACAACAAATGCGTAAACAATGTTCGTGATCGAAATATTTTTTTTCAACATAAGGTAAGTTTGCAATTTTTCATGATCATTTATACAAATATTGGTATACTATTCTGCACTGGACAACCACGTGCATGTCAACGATATTAAGAATATAATGCATCCTAATGTTAAATCCAATTTATCAGTTTCATCATTTTATTTGCTTACATGTTCGTATCCAGGGTAAACTTAAAAGTGTAGTTGATTTTTATTGGTTAATCAGTAAGGTGTCTCGGTGTTTTACATACGATAAATGATTAAAAACTTTTTTTTTCTTCTCGGTAGTAATCAATAGATGTTTAGTTTAAAGTATTTTCGAGTGCACCTTTATATACAAGTTTGTATCGAAGTACGCGGTTATTTAAAGTTGTTATTTCTTTACCTGTAATTAGTATATAAATTAGAAATTTTATTATTTCGGACGCTTGATCGTATAATGCCGAGGTCTGTATAAGACATAATCAACATTTTGGTTTGATAAATCCGCCGTGGTTTATTTAAATTATTAAGGGCTTACGGGTTTATTATACCCCGATGTCTGAATAAGACACTGCTACTTGGTTTGAGTAAAACCGATATGCTTTATTTCTCAGGGTGATTCTTCGTTACTTTATTTTGTCCTATTTTATCTTAAGACTATACTAAATTATAGTTTGAAATTCCATTATATTGTAACAGGAGACTTATTTGGTTCGACCTTAGTATATTTTATTACTATGTATCAAATATCCATTTTAATTATCTGTGTATTTTATTTGGTAAAGTAAGTAATGTTAACTCAGCATCTAAAGCTACACGTATTTTCTACATTGTACTGATGAGCTCTTTGTATACGTATTGTGTGTAAAATATACAATCTACTTTAGATGCTGAGTTAACAATACGTATACACTGATACTGATCACGGACTTTAACTTTGGAATTTCCTATAAGTTAACTGTAAATTGAAAATTCCTGCAATCGGACAATTATATCAAATCAAGCGTAATTGATCTTATGGCTTTACGGAAATAATTAATTTCTGACAAAATCAGAAACACAAATGTTACTATGATCATAGACATTTTTATACAGTTACGATTATCTTTCAAGTTATGTGTTCTGACTATCTTCTTTTGTTAATGATCTTCTGTAAATTTTCAATGTATTAAACCGTCTGTTAACCTCGTATAAAGGTTCGAACCACTGGGCCCTGAGTCTCCATGGCTGAAGAGATCGAGATGTTTTACCTGTTTTGGGCTCCGCCATGTTGGGATCACCGTAACTGCAGTTACGATGATCAGTTTAACACCAGTGATCATATGGAGTTTTAGTTATTGTCACGTTTAATACATTTTATTTATCAATGTTGTTGATACGCTTGCTTGGTAGATTTAAACTTGGATAATGGCGGAGAAAGAGAAAAGGTAATTATAAATACTTTTCATTTCACAATAGGAATTATTGCATATTCAATATCATTAAAAGGCATAATAATGATAGCAATTAGGTTATATCTATGGATCCGTACTGTAAAGGTCAAATTTGCACATGTATTACTATCTACTTGTATTAAAATCATGTTATAGTTCATTTTCAAATTCATTTCAAAAAACGTTTGTATGTATTGTAACGCTTTGGGTGACTCCAGTAGGGTGCCCAATGTTTAAAAAGTGACCTCTGACTATTTAACGAGTTTAAGTAAACGGAATAATACACGTCTAAAAGTTTTGGCAAGTTAAAGGAAAATCATTATATTTTTTAACTATAATTGTTGTCGTAAGTTCCCGTGGTCACGATTTTGTAAAATTTACAGGGTACTCCCAGATATCGGGTTATACGGGAAATCTTTGTCACGGAAAATAAAATTATTGCTCTCTTTGTTGGTGATTTAAATAGTTCTTATAGTATTGTTTTTATATTGAATACAACATGTAAAGAAAGCGAAAATTAATTTTAGTAGAAGTAAGACTAAGATTTTACCCGAAATTACCACATTTTCATCGAAAACAAAATTATTAAGTGTATCATCACGATGTTTTTTAGACTGATTACAACAATAAGACACAGTTGATGTGTGTGCCAGTTCATGTGTGAAATATAAGTAGTTTTGGAGAAATTAGCAATTAAAACACAAATTAAGTAAACATTTTGCATTGATTAAACGCGGATTCTGGTGTTATTAATCGTTTTGCTGCTTACACTATAAGGATAAGAATAAGAAGTTTTACCATATTACATACAAAATACATAAGATTAGACATGAATTGAGAAACATAAAAGAAAACAACACCGTTTTACAATAACTGTTCTATAAGGCCAGGACAGAACCAGATAATACAAATAACATCTATAAAAATATACCACTCAAAATAAGTATACGTGTGGCTAATTTGCATTTATTATCTTTAAACTTCTCCTTATCTCCAGATTTTTAGATAAATACTTTCCCAAACTATAAGGTCATTAACAAGGACAGTTGTCACTCAATACATTTCTGCTTGGTGTGTTGATGATCAATTTGTTTTTTAAAAATTGCATGTTAACTTTGTAGATTGTTATTTTGTTTGGAGGAATATGTTTTGTGGTTTTTTTCTTCAAAACTTTAAACTTTTTTATTGAATAGATTTTTTGTTATAATTGTAGTATGAGAATCGAATAGGTCAGGGTTTTATTTTCACACCCAGGATATGGCACATCAAGTCTATGTTATGGCCTTGCATAATGTTTTCAACCTAAATCACCCTCGCTGTGATGACAACAAAAGTGTACCACAAATCGTGCTATAAATTATACACTAGTAGGCACAACTGTAGTAATTTAAAAGCTGACAATGCATGTTCACTTTATTTACCAAGTTTCAAATTGGAATGTTTGGGGTTTTTTCTTCTATGAAAATAATACATTTGAAAAGATAGGTAGTTTTAAAGTATATACTGATCTACAAAATACAAAAGGCTTCAAAATACCAATTAATAAAAATCCGGACGGTCTCCTTATGACAATAAAAACGAATATAGCACAACGACAACCACTGAACTGCAGTTACCTGATTATGTACAGACACATACGGAATGTGGCTGGATTAGATATATTTTGTGAGCGTACAACCCTCGCCTTACCTTGGACATTGGTGTAATAACACAACATCAGAACATACTGCAAAAAACAGTTGGAAATTGCTTGACTCATCAAATCGACATGAAGCACAAAGACAACTTATATAAAGACAAAGACACAAAATACCGATTAAAAGTACTCGCAGTTAGGGTGCAACCAATTAATATTCGGGGATTTTTCCGGATTAGCCCTTTATTTTCATTTAATGCGACGCATGATTATTTATTTCCGTGAATTTCCTGGCGAATGGTTATTTCCACTTTCGTAAACAAATTTGTATCCTCAACAATTCTGCAATTCATGTTGCAGATTATTCATCTTCTTCTGTCTTGTGCAATGTCATTTATTTTCAGTTCATACCAGGCCAAGTTATTCATGTTTACCCACCTCCCCCTTTCAGTAAGAATCAAATTAACGTCTCCTTACTGGAAGTTAGTGAAAGGACGTCCTCAATAGTCTAAGAAAAGTATGACCATAAACATCATTACCGTAAAATCAGGGTGTGATATAAGTTTTTTTTAAAGAATTCTACAGGTACAGCATGCTTTACTAGGTCAATGATCCATGTAAATGAGGTAAAGTCAGAAGAACTCAACCACAAAGTCTTGTACACCTTGTGATCATTCCATGCACACATATTTGACCCACTATTTATTTTATCTGAGAAACAGACTTGACCATGATATCTTAACCTTGTTCACTGATCCACGAAATGAGGTCGAGATCATGTTCACCATGTGTGACGGACATGAAGACCTTGGAAGGATACCATATACTATTAAGAAAGCGAAAATTAATTTTAGTAGAAGTAAGACTAAGATTTTACCCGAAATTACCACATTTTCATCGAAAACAAAATTATTAAGTGTATCATCACGATGTTTTTTAGACTGATTACAACAATAAGACACAGTTGATGTGTGTGCCAGTTCATGTGTGAAATATAAGTAGTTTTGGAGAAATTAGCAATTAAAACACAAATTAAGTAAACATTTTTGCATTGATTAAACGCGGATTCTGGTGTTATTAATCGTTTTGCTGCTTACACTATAAGGATAAGAATAAGAAAATTTAAAGAAGTTTTACCATATTACATACAAAATACATAAGATTAGACATGAATTGAGAAACATAAAAGAAAACAACACCGTTTTACAATAACTGTTCTATAAGGCCAGGACAGAACCAGATAATACAAATAACATCTATAAAAATATACCACTCAAAATAAGTATACGTGTGGCTAATTTGCATTTATTATCTTTAAACTTCTCCTTATCTCCAGATTTTTAGATAAATACTTTCCCAAACTATAAGGTCATTAACAAGGACAGTTGTCACTCAATACATTTCTGCTTGGTGTGTTGATGATCAATTTGTTTTTAAAATTGCATGTTAACTTTGTATTTTGTTTGGAGGAATATGTTTTGTGGTTTTTTCTTCAAAACTTTAAACTTTTTATTGAATAGATTTTTGTTATAATTGTAGTATGAGAATCGAATAGGTCAGGGTTTTATTTTCACACCCATGATATGGCACATCAAGTCTATGTTATGGCCTTGCATAATGTTTTCAACCTAAATCACCCTCGCTGTGATGACAACAAAAGTGTACCACAAATCGTGCTATAAATTATACACTAGTAGGCACAACTGTAGTAATTTAAAAGCTGACAATGCATGTTCACTTTATTTACCAAGTTTCAAATTGGAATGTTTGGGGTTTTTTCTTCTATGAAAATAATACATTTGAAAAAGATAGGTAGTTTTAAAGTATATACTGATCTACAAAATACAAAAGGCTTCAAAAATACCAATTAATAAAAATCCGGACGGTCTCCTTATGACAATAAAAACGAATATAGCACAACGACAACCACTGAACTGCAGTTACCTGATTATGTACAGACACATACGGAATGTGGCTGGATTAGATATATTTTGTGAGCGTACAACCCTCGCATTACCTTGGACATTGGTGTAGTAACACAGCATCAGAACATAATGCAAGAAAACAGTATGAAATTGCTTGACTAATCAAATCGACATGAAGCACAAAGACAACTTATATAAAGACAAAGACACAAAATACCGATTAAAAGTACTCGCAGTTAGGGTGCAACCAATTAATATTCGGGGATTTTTCCGGATTAACCCTTTATTTTCATTTAATGCGACGCATGATTATTTATTTCCGTGAATTTCCTGGCGAATGTTTATTTCCACTTTCGTAGACAAATTTGTATCCTCAACAATTCTGCAATTCATCTTGCAGATTATTCATCTTCTTCTGTCTTGTGCAAAGTCATTTATTTTCAGTTCATACCAGGCCAAGTTATTTATGTTTACCCACCTCCCCCTTTCAGTAAGAATCAAATTAACGTCTCCTTACTGGAAGTTAGTGAAAGGACGTCCTCAATAGTCTAAGAAAAGTATGACCATAAACATCATTACCGTAAAATCAGGGTGTGATATAAGTTTTTTTTAAAGAATTCTACAGGTACAGCATGCTTTACTAGGTCAATGATCCATGTAAATGAGGTAAAGTCAGAAGAACTCAACCACAAAGTCTTGTACACCTTGTGATCATTCCATGCACACATATTTGACCCACTATTTATTTTATCTGAGAAACAGACTTGACCATGATATCTTAACCTTGTTCACTGATCCACGAAATGAGGTCGAGATCATGTTCACCATGTGTGACGGACATGAAGACCTTGGAAGGATACCATATACTATTAAACAAATATAGGTATCCTAATCCTAGAACTCTTGATAAGTGAGACAATTTGTGCTCAATAAGTCATATAAGTGTGTAAGATGGAGACTCAGTGATTAACCTGTTTCTATATATATAAAAAAAGGGGATGTTGTATAATTGCCAATGAAACAACTCTTCACAAGAGACCAAATGACACAGAAATTAACAACTATAGGTCACCGTACGACCTTCAACAATGAGCAAAGCCCATACCGCATAGTCCGTTATAAAAGGCCCCGAAATGACAAATGTAAAACAATTCAAACGAGAAAACTAACGACCTAGTTTATGTACAAAATAATGAACGAAAAACAAATATGTTACACAGCAATAAACGACAACCACTGAATTACAGGTTCCTGACTTGGGACAGGAACATACAGAATGTGGCGGGGTTAAACTAGTTTGAAGGCGGCAACCCTCCCCTAACCTGGGACAGTGGTGTAACAGTACAACATAAAACAAACTATAAAAATCAGTTGAAAAAGGCTTAGTACAGATCTGAGAGTACTCGCAGTTACTGACAGCTTGTTGAAAGCCAATAACAACTAATAAAAAAAAATCATGCATCTAAGACAAAATAGACTCTACTTCATTTTGTTTTCATAACTTTGACAGACACCCTTTCCCTTTTTCACTGTTTGCAGTACTTCTCAATTCTATAGAACACATATATACTCAGACCTGTTAAGTTTGGGTAACGCAATCTTTCAATTAATCATTTGATTAAATCAACCTATTGGGAGAGAAATTCACAATTTGTTCTATCAAATTAATAATTTGTTAAATCAAATTGATAACTTGTTATATCAAATTGATAATCTGTTATATGAAGTTGATAATCTGTTATATCAAATTAATAATTTGTTATATCAAATTGATAATCTGTTATATCAAATTAATAGTTTGTTATATCAAATTAATAGTTTGTTATATCAAATTGATAATCTGTTATATCAAATTGATAATATGTTATATGAAATTAATAATTTGTTATATCAAATTATTAATTTGTTATATCAAATTATTAATTTGTTATATCAAATTGGAAAAAGTAAATAAGCATGGCCCTAAAAGGCTTCCGTACAATTGTATGTGCTTCCATACTCACCAAATGAAAATTGGATATTAATCCTGAAAATCATTACGAACACCTTCTATCAATCTATAATTGGTTTTTCAGTCTGAACAACTATCCGTACTAATTCCATGTATGTTTTGTACATTCAAACCAAACGTTGTATGTACAATTACAATGTTAGATGTGTAATTTTTTTCTCACTCCTCCTACATGCTTCAGGGGGTGTTCGTGGAATCCGGGTCTGTTCGCCCTGGTTCACGTTCGCCTTAGTACCTGTTCTCTAAGGGTCCATTCGCCCTGATTTTTATTTTTTTTATTGTTGTCTAGTTGGATAATAATAAAACATTTGCCGAATATTTGTATTGCTGCAACCAAATAATCATTTTGCTTTGATTAATCCATCAAAGACTATTATTACAACAATCAGGGAGAATTATTATTATGAACAATTAATACTCCATCAATTTTAGAAATATATATGTAGGACTCTAAAGTGCGATGGGGACGCTAAAACGCGATGGTCACGCTAAAGTGCGATGGCCTACGCTAAAGTGCGATGGTCTGTGCTATTAAAAGAATCTAGCTAAAGTCCGATGCCTCAATACGCTAAAGTGCGTTTTTCCGCGAAAATGCGTTTGTTCGCGAAAGTATGGACGTTTGCAACGTTCAATAGCATTATGACGTTACAAGCCGTTTGTACAAACAAAAATGTGCAGATCTTGGGAAGGTTTTTTACTAGACAAGAAGAAAAGAAAGAACAAAGAAACAAATGATCCCAATTCGGAACATTTTTGGTCGGTGCTAGAAGAGTTTGTATCCGGAGTAGTTATTTCACAAACAATTATCCACAGTTACAGAAATGCAAACCGTTGATCCCGCTGGAAATGACTTATAGACTTTCAACCAAATTCAGATTTGTCGGCTTGGATAAACGTGTTTCTGTCAGGGTACTAGAAAAGGGACTTCTCATAAACGTAGAAACTGACTATAGCAAGGGGAATGTGTATACCGTAAAAGAGAGTGAAAACGGCAAAATATATCAAGTGTCAAAGTAATTAATTCGTCCAAATTTGATTTAGAAACTCCTTCTATGTTTGTAATCCCATGTTATTTACTTCTGTGGAATAAAGTCTTCTTTTTACTTTCTTTTATAAATCAATTTTTTACAATATGGTTTGTCATGTTTGTTAAAGAGATGGATATTGGTCAACAAGACAGTAACCTAACGACCAGAGGTGTACTAGTATCATGATATGATAGCCAATGAGACAAGTCTCTATCCAAGACTAAATGTCATTAATGTTATTAACTATAGGTTACCGTTTGGCTAACCCCGCAGATAGTATTCTATAAAGACCAAATACTATAAAAACGACCAGTGTAAAACAATTAAAACTAGAAAAATAACGGATTGATTTATATACAAAACAATAAACAAAAACAAATAAGAAGATGTGTTGTAATTGTCACTGAAACAACTATCCACCAAAGACCAAATGTCGTTAATGTATGCACCTAATAACATTATGACCTTCGACGTGGAGCCTTGGTTCTAGTCGCATAGCAAGCTATATAGGACCCCGCAATGACTAGTGTAAAACAATTAAAAATAGAAAGACAACGGCATGATTTATTAACAATTCAATAGACGAAAAACTATTCTCTGAAACCCATTCATACACTATCGCACTTTAGCGTATTATGCCAACGCACTTTAGCATGTCACATACTATCGCACTTTAGCGTGTCAAACCATCGCACTTTAGCGTGTCATCTGATCGCACTTAAAAAAAACAAACAACCATCGCACTTAAGCGTCTGAAATCATCGCACTTTAGCGTAGACCATCGCACTTTAGCGTGACCATCGCACTTTAGAGTACCATCGCACTTTAGAGTCCTACATATATATGTGTTTTCAAAAGACACTGTACATTTTGAAATCCAAATATGAAAATGTGTATATAAGTCGCGCACCTGAGTTCTTTGACAAATTCCCCTTTGCTCCTAGAATATTTATACTCTTAATAATCGTGAGTAATGACGTAAAATATTTACCGACAAATATGATGTCTATTCTGCTGGCTTCTGTCTTATCTCTCCATTAACTTTCGGTATTCCGATACAAAATTCCTTCATAAAAAATGAGATATTGTATGATTGCCAATGAGACAACTATCCACCAAAGTTCAAATGAAGTGGGTGTAAGCAATTATAGACAACTGTACAACCTTCAACAAAGAGAAAAAAACTCATACCGCATAGTCGGCTATAAAAGGCCCTGACATGAAAAATATGATACAATTTATAGTTATATGAAACGAGTGACTGGTGAAAAATAATGTTAATCCAATTCTTGAACCAATGCATACATATATCATAAACTTAGTCTTCTGTGCACGATTTTATCATTTTTTACGCACCTATAATCGTCAAAAAAATATTTCACTTGGTCAGTGTTGTTCTGAAAATATGGCAGCTAATTAATGGTCGTGTTTTGAAGCCGAAGTTTAGCAATTGTCACCTTTGTAAACAATCAACAAGAAGCATGGATATTCAGGTAAGCACGTGTATAACATGTACTTATAGATTATCTTTGGTCATCTCAACAAGATTGATTTTCTCGCTTGAGCCGGTACGGCGAAAGTGAGAAAAGCAATCGAGTTGAGATGACCAATGATAATCTGTTTATCGCTATTTTACCTATGACGACGTTGTTAATTTCATTGACAACGGCACGTGCGCCCTTAGTTTCTAGCGATAATTTTTCATATCACTCTACTGTGCTGAGATAGGAAATTATCAGTCAGTAAGATCAAAGGAAAATTTCGTAAAAAAGCGATAAAATAAGATATAGTTTATTTCGATAACGAAGTGATGTTTATGTTTGTTGACTCTGTCAATCTGGTTTCCCTTCGCACTTTCGTATTGCGATCGACGGATTTTTACGAGAAAGGTCACGCTGAGGTAACTGCATACGGAAAATAATGTCGGCGAATTGTTGTCTGGAAGCCAACAATTGAAAAAAAAGTAAATTTCTTTTAAATTTGGACAAATTAAAGAATTTTCTTCAGAAAAAAGTATATGTACATAAGTTTTAAAAACTAGTCATTTAGTCATAAAAAACATATGCATCATTTTTTTAATTTGAAGTTTCGTATGACTTTAATTGATAAAACTAACGGCATAATGTATAACAAAACAATTTACGAAAAACAAATATGACAGCCATGAACCAACGACAACCAGACTCAAAATTGTCAAAACATCCCAGGTTATGGGGAGGATTTAGGCCTTCAAACATGTTTAACCCCGCCACATTCTATATGTGCCTGTCCAAAGTTTACCTGATCTTCAGACTCCTGACTCGGGACAGGCACATATAGAATGTGGCGGGGTTAAACATGTTTGAAGACTTCAATCCCCCCATCCCATAACCTGGGATAATGATGTTTTGACAATTTTTTTCATAATTAAAGACAATCATTTATATATTATATTGTAGTTATTTTGATATTGACTGGCAGGCTGCTGTGTGGAAATGTGAACAAATGATTCAGTTACCTACTTTAAAAAAAAAAGCATTTTTAGGTGCTTTATAATTTGGTTCATATATAGATAATGATGTAAATGTCATATAATAAAATTGTACATTTAATAGACTTTCTCTTCCTTCAGTATCCTGATGCCTATTAATATCGTTTTAGTTAAAGTATGTTTTGTCAAATAGCATCCCGTACTACAATGCCCCAAAGGGTGACTGGGGTATAGAAATAAGGTCACAATTTGTCTTCCTCTGACCGGGTGTTTAACCCTCGCCAAAGAGGATCGTCCGTTTGACTTTGCGGGAAGTAAAAGTTTGCAGCCAGTTCGGTCAGAATGGGGACGTTAAATCCGATGCCTCGTATAAAGATAGTGCCACGCTCTTTACACGTAAAGAACCCTTGTAACAACTCTTTGAATGGTCTGTAGGTGGCCTGTTGTAAGGCTTAATATCTGTCTCTATCCAATTTCCACTTATTTTCCAGTGACAGTCCAATTTGAAATTTCTCCGGCCTTCATTTCAGACGGCCTCTATTAGAGAACCTAACTTTTGTATTTATTGTTAATTTGTTCTCTTCCTGAACATACATGAAATATTTGCCACTGGAAGTCAAGCAACCAACAATCAACCATACTACCATGTGAATAAAGATAAAAACAAAACAATACTACCATGTGGCTGTCGTGATATGACTACAGATTACATAAGCATATTCTTTGTTTCGCTATTTCGTTTCATAAGTCATAGTCAAAATGTGTTTCTTGCAAGTAACAATTGAACTCTTATGAACTTTGTCCTATTTAATCATCTCACTCTTTTTCTTGTTTAAACATCGAAACTATATAATATATAGTTTAATGACATTTTTTCTGAAGCATTTTGTCTATCTGTTTTGCTTTGTTTTAATTAGTTTGCGTAACAAAAAATACTACACTTTAAAATATACATGTTTCTACATTCAACAAGCCCTTGACGTTCATTTTTCAATATACATAGTAACAAAATGATATAACGGTAAAATATTTTGAAAAGTGTTACGAATCACAAATATATTATCTTGATGATTTACGTAGTCTTTTCTGTTCGTTTGGCATCCGTCGTTGTTAACTTTTACAAAAATCTCCCTGAAACAACTAGGACAATTTAACCAAACTTGGCCACAATCACCATTAGGGTATCCAGTTTATAGATGTGACCAATGACGCGGTATTCAAAGCAACTTGACCGACAGGGCTAAAAATAGACCATAGGGATTAAAATGCATGTTTTTCTATTATTTTGAAAACCGCTCTGAACAGAGAAAATATGACAGGGCGGAAATGATCAAAACAATGAGATCTACCTTATGTCTATTACATCAGACTGTCAGACGATTCCGTATAGGAGTTATTGCCCTTATTGATTAAAAGTATTTTTCATTTTTGCCTATATTATATTGAAATTTATAATACATAGAGATAAACTTTATATAACAAACATTATCAGCAAGACAAGATCTACAAATGAATTCAATTATCAGGTTGAAAATGACAGACGACTTCTTATTGGAGTTGTTGCCCTTTAATAACAATATCGTTTGTAATTTTAGATTTTTTCCCTTATATTTGAAAACTATAATAGATAGATACAAACTTAAAGGATCTAAAATTATCAACCAGACACGATCAACTAATAAGTTTACTGGCCGAAATCATCAGTACACTCCCTATTTGAGTGATTGCTCTCTAATGACAATTTTTTTTCCTAATTTTTTTGTTCTGCCTCTTATTTTGAAAACTGTTATTGACAGACTGCCACTTTAAATAGCAAAAATGATCAACAAGACTAGATCTACAAACAAATCAGCAAATCCGAAATTGTCTTCTTATTGGAGTTTTCTCTTTAATGACAATTTTTACCAATATTTTACGTTTTTTGTTTATTATCTTGAAAACTATTAATCATAGATAGACACTTTAAGTAGTAAAAATGATTTATAATGAAGTAAAATTTTGCCGAATCCGTTAGTAGACTATTTAAAAGAGTGATTGCCCTTAAAAGAACATTTATCTACCCCATTTTGTGTTTTAGGCAAAAACTATAGAAGATAGAGAGGAACCGTAAAGAGAAAATATGATCAGCAATGTAGGAGAGTGTCCATTGTTATAGATGCACATAGACCTAGGTGAGCGGCACAAGCTATTTAGATCCTCTAGTTGCTACTTAGTTTTTGTGTTTCAGTTTTATCACCACTGTCTTTAGTATGATACTTTATTTATTTCCTTGTTTTTGTTTGTCTCATCCGTCCGTTATTTTTAAATTGAAACTTCTTGTACCAGAAATATCAGTTTGGGTTCTAATTTTGTTGGACAGTCTATCATTTTTGTGTCCACCTTTGTAATACATTCTACGTGAATATAAAAGCAATAATTGTTTCCCTGCAATTCTGGTCTACCTGGAAAGAAAACGTTATGGTTAAGTACTCTCTGACCTGAAAATTTCTTGAAGTTGGTTTTTCAGTCTCTCGAGTAAAAACCCATGAATATCACATCACTAGAGTGTTATGACATGGTGTCAATCGTTCGATGAAAAAGATGAAATTGACTGTTATCTTATGCGACTTGCTCACTATGTAAACACACAGTCAATCATATGATTATATCATCTGTCATGAATCAACATATAGCTTTGACATCATCAGGCATTTTGATATTTTTTACCTTCAACCCTCACTGTGTCTAAACTACCCCGGCTAAAAACGTTTGACTCAATAGTATCTAATATCCGGTACGGTGACGGACCATCAACAGACAGAGAAAATGTATGATTTCTGTTTATTTATTTGTTATTTTTATGATATTGAAGAATAGAAATACACATATAACTATTTTCGATTGTGAGATGTAATATTTTCTTCAATCGTTCTAGAACCTTGCCTCGAATTTGTTTAATGACTCGTTAAATTGTGCACATTGTACGGAAAGAATGGTACGAAAAGAAAGATATTAATATGGAGATTGCAAGACTAGTCACTTTGAGCATCTCAATATTTGTATTAATTTGCATGGAACGAAAGAAATGGGTCATGTCAAAATTAAATGACCCGGTTTTGTCTATGTGTACGACCCGGTTTCGTCTTAAAATTTCACAAAGCAGGACTCAGTTTTGTCATAGAAAATAACGCTTAATTGTATTACGTAAATTAAAAATCCGTCGTTCAATATTTTGATGGACCGTTAGAAAACGTTTTTGCAGAGGACAACTTATTCTATCCGCAAACGCTTGAATTTCTGCTTTATCCAAAACATTTTTTTTAAATTTTGCTTTGTATTATAACGAATACTGTAACAAAGAAATACAAAGAAATAAAGGTTGTAATGCAAATATATGTTTATCATAAAGCAAGAGAATAAGAAGAATGTTGATGCATGAATTTTCATACAGCGCAATGGATCACATTAATCATGCGTTAAAAATCTGTTTACCACTTCTTTTAACTATAATACTTAGTATAAATTAGTTTAATAGTATCAGGCCATTCAGAAAAATGCAATACTAATTATTTCATTAATAATTTTATTAATAAACGGTTCTTTATCTCTCCATTATGATTATCTTACTTTGTTTTACATTTAAGGGACGTTGGTCAAGTTTAAAATTGTCAATATACAAGGGCGGATCTAGGACGATTTTATGCTAAATCATTTATAAATCATAAAAATATGATATTTATAAAATCTGCTCTTGTCAATAATTGGGGTGCACGCACTCTACGCCCCCTTGATCCGCCACTAATAAATAATATAAAGTATAACTATATCGTATACCATCTTAAAATTTTATAAGAATCGAGAAAACAGAGACATCCGTCAAATTGGATGTATGTAAATTGGATTATCATGCTTATTTTCAAAATTCACATTGGTATTTTGGTCTCGTCGGAATGCGAGACCAAGGGATGCAAATTCTTTGCGACTTGGACTATTTGTATAAAACAGCAAATAAACCCAGACTTATCAATGTGTTGTTTAAAGCAGTTAAAACAGCAGTTAAAACTTTCTTGAATAAGCTCACGAAATGACTCCTCTGCTCCCTCAATAGTCACATTTTCTGTCATCTGAAGTAATTAAAAAAGATTATTTTGGTGTTACAAATGTTTAACAATATGATAAGTTTATACATTTTTGGGGAATCGTAATATTATAACCAGGTTAACTTTTAGACCCCCCCAAAAAAAAAGTTTGACCCTTTTCAACTGATTTTTATGTTGTGCTGTAACAGAACTGTGGGTAGGGGTTGTCGCTAACACGTTTAACCCGGCCATTCTGTACATGTATGTGCCAGTCCAACATCCAGAGGCCTGTATATCAGCGGTTGTCTTTTGTTGCTTAATGTAATATCTTCTTTTCTTTTTTTGTTTTGTACATAAATCAGGCCGTTAGTTTTCTCGTTTGAATTGCTTTGCATATGTCATTTTTGTGCCTTTAATAGCTTGCTATGCGGTAGGGGTGTTTCTCATTGTTGAAGGCCATTCAGTGACTTATATTTGCCTTATTTTACGTCATTTGGACTCTGATAGAAAGTTGCTTCATTGGCAATTTTCACGGGGTAAATGGCTACTTATGTTTTTCTAAATAAGACGTAGATCTTGCGACGATAATATGCTGCAAATCAACTTTATTCACATTGAAAATATATAATTGTAATATACATTTAATCCGGGTCTTATTTAAGACAAAACCGGGTCCTTATGAAATAAACAACATTGACAAAATCCGGGTGCTTCCATTTTAACATGACCAATTTCTTTCGTTCCATGCACATTAATACTAACATTGAGATGCTCAAAGTGACTAGTCTTGCAATCTCCATGTTAACTTCCTTTTCGTACCTTTCTTTCCGTACAATGTGCGCAATTGAACGAGAAATTAAACAAATTCGAGGCAAGGTTCACTCAATTCATCATTTTGACGTGCCTTTTAACTTATTTCTCCGTTAATCTAGAATGGTTGTAGAAAATATTACATCTCACAATTGAAAATAGTTAGTTATATGTGTATTTCTATTCTTCAATATCATAAAAATAAAAATAAATAAACAGAAATCATACATTTTCTCTGTCTGTTGATGGTCCATCACCGTACCGGATATTAGATACTATTGAGTCCAAACATTTTTTGCCGGGGTAGTTTAGACACAGTGACCCTAAGCATATCAATGACGGCAACTCATCGTTTTTAATGCTTAAAATTTCCTAATCTCTCCATTACAAAAAAAAAGAATAAAATTAAAAACTGAACTTGACATATCAAGGCGACAGTTGTTTACAGGGATGTTGAAATCTCGCACAACGATTATAAGTAAAGGCAAATGAAGGTAACAAACACAAAAACTGAGGCAGCTGCATGAACTCTAAAAGGAGCGAGACCAAGTGCGTCGACATACATTGTAGTAAGCGTCTACTGTTATGCATACATGACCCGCCATGCTAATCCACACTCAGTCAAAATGTCACTATCGGGAAAAGGCAATATATGAATATATAAAAACCAATGAAATAACGAAGTTTATAATGTGATTGAACTGATATCGCATCATATTTATATTTTGGGATTAATTATATAAGATTGATCCATACAAGCAAAAGCATACCATGGGAATGTTTTTCGTAGAGCTAAAAAAAAAATCAAGAAACTTTTCATTCAAACTTAAAGATCACTTGAATGAATGTATTCTGAAAGGGGCCCTTCTGAAAGGTGATTAATTCAACATCGTAGGAAGATTTTATTTTGAATACACTATTCATGTATTGATATATATATTATACTTATTTTCAGGGAGGTAAGACCATTTTACCCCTTCAATGAATATGAAAGTATGAAACTACCACACATGTCACCTACCAAGAAAGATGTAGATAAGTTTATGGACTCAGTGAGAAACTTTAATTCTCGTGAAACAGATGTCATAATCTGTTCGGCTATGAAATCAGGTAACAAACAATCTATTGTATTTTTACGGTCACATTCCAATAGATCGTACCAAAAGGTAGCGTGCACTAATAACAGTGTTACAAGAAGATTGGACACTTCCCGTAATTTTTCTAATTAAAAAATTCAGACGAACATAAATCAGTCATTAAATAAAATCAAAACCTGAATATTGGATCAGCTCGCGTGACAGTGTGCATACAATTTTATTAAAGACAAATGCAATTTAAAGTTAAAGGGGTACTATCTGCATAGGCCACTGCAGTACCTAACACAAACACCATTCTTAAACAATAAAAGCACACGCAAAGCCATATTATGAAACAAAATTAAAGATTCATGTCATACAAAAATTGTTAAATTTATGAATCACTATTAACATAAGAAAAACTCATATTGTCGGGTTGGAGGGCGGAAACAATCGGTCTGGATCTGTTATGAAATGTGCAGATTTTGAGAGTTGACTGTAATAAATTTGTAAGACTTTTCATCCAAATAAAAAAAATGATTTGTGTCTTATTTTCACGACTAAAAACCAATCTAATTAAAAACCGATCTCTCATCGCTCCCGTTTTCTGATATGTCGCGTGGGAGCATCAGAAAACGGGAGCGATGAGAGATCGGGTTTAATTAGATTGGTTTTTACAAATACATCATTTTTTGTTCGATGAAATTATTTTCAATTTCGCCATATAAGGGGAGGTAACTCAGATAATGTACCTTTTAAAAAGGAATGTGAAGTGAATTTTCCTACTTTTTGTAGCAAGTAATCGATTCTCATGACATCAGTTTTATTTTTATTTTGAAAGCACATTATAAATATTACACATTTTATCTTTAAAAAATCTATTGTTTAGTTTTCTTTCTATCACACAAATTCTGGGTTTCCATGTATAAACTTGATGAAAATTGATAACTTTGCATATTCTTAAGTTTGAAAATAAGACTCGTGCCCCATCCTTTTATTATGTTTTTGAAAAAAAGCGTGAAAACGCCACATTTTTGTAAATTGAAATTGACCAAAACCACCATCATCATCTTCTACCTTAATCAAGAGGTAAAGATACAAACAAATTTCAACTCTCAAGCATTGGATGCATCCAAAAACTAAAAGACTTTTAAAAATTATATTTGAGTTTAGCTGTTTAGGCACTTTCAGTATAACTACAATTGTATGTCTTGGTTCTGCAAACGATTGACATTTAAAAATGTTTTCTTTTTTTTTTCTTTAACAAAAATCAAGGATACCATTTTAATATCTAATTATCTGATTTTTTCATAGCTCTCACTTTTCTAATTCTCTTATTACGTTTTTCAGACACATTTTATGTACATTGTTGTGGGAACAATATATTATGTTGTGGGTACCAGATATTATTTTGTGGGTTGAAGATATAATCTTGTGGGAACAAGAAAACTTTCTTGTGGGTACAAGATATTATCTTGTGGGAACAAAATACTTTATTTTACTTCATGTCAAAATGCCAGATTTTGATTGGTTATTACGAGGGAGACAATTTACTCTATTCCATGGCAAATACTCTATTACCTTCACGGAGACGCTTGATCAGTTGTGCGCTTTATATTAAATACGGATGGTTGTTAGGTACAAGACGTTATAGTTTATTAAATTTAGTAGACCGTAATAACAGAACATTCAGTATAATAAATCAAATAACACATAGATGAGAGGGTGATAGAGCAGATTGTTACCCCTTGAAAAGACATTGTCAACCTTGGCTTCGCCTCGGTTGACAATGTTTTCTCGGGGTAACAATCTGCTCTATCACCCTCTCAGCTAAATATTATTTATATAATGTTGTGGGAACAAGTTAAAAAATATTTCTTGCATGGCCTTATACTGCCACCGTATATAATGATGTAATAATAACTTTTGGATTAAAATATAAAGTTAAGATAGATAATACCGATATCAGGGTCCATCGGACAAATAATTCTTTAGTTTGTAAAGTGTGTAAAATGAAGTTTGAAAAAAATGTCTCTAATGATTATTATTCATTAAGGTGGTAAATTAACACTGCAGGGAAAAAATATATTGAACGTTTTAATCACGTTCTATTGTTACGGAAATATTAAGCTTTTCAATGATCAAAGTTAGTGTCTGTCAATGAAATTTTTTCCGATAAAGTGTGTGGTTCAAGTTTTTTGAAATTTTTATATTTTTGTCAGAGGGTCAAAGTAAATATTTTTTCAAAATTTTATCGAAAATTAAATGAGCCAAATTAATTTTAGTCAAGGTGTTTGGTACCACTTTGAAAGTAAATAACCTCTTTAATTTAAAACAAGCCATGATAAAATTTGAATTAGATAAGAAGACAAAAGGGGAAATCAGGCAACTTTTAAATTTGTATCAAAACTGTCACTATTCGATCACGGGTAGTATCAAAATCAAACTACATACTATTTGCTAAACCCTTGAAATAAACTACATACTATTTGCTAAACCCTTGAAATAAACTACATACTATTTGCTAAACCCTTGAAATAAACTACATACTATTTGCTAAACCCTTGAAATAAACTACATACTATTTGCTAAACCCTTGAAATAAACTACATACTATTTGCTAAACCCTTGAAATAAACTAGATTTGTTTTAGCCATGTGCCATTAGTTTTTTTACGTCTTACTATTTTAACATTTTTACACATTTTCACAATAATTTCTTCTTTGCTCTTTACTTCCTAACTTTGAAAGTTTTAAAACAATGAGTCTCGCTTCATACTATTTACCTGTTGTTTAAAACCCTCGGATACGTGTATATCCCTATCTGTTGTCTTAAAATTAGTTTACAGTACTTAAGCATGCTATTTCTGAGATTTCTGTTGTAAAATATGTTTTTCAGTAATTTCTTGATTCCTTTTTGTTGTAACTTTAAAGATTCCTGTCCGCTATGCTCACTTTGTTTTCGATATGGTTTACACATAATTTGAATTTAAAAAGACTTAAAGTCTTATCAGAACTATATGATGTTCTAGCTTTTTTCATAGTTGTGATTTTCTTCAAACCTTTTTACTTATTGATTTTTTGATACATTCTAAGAGATTTCTTGTACCGACAAAGAAACTTGCCTCTCTTGGTTTGTGAGTGATTAATATATTACATCAGCATAAAAAACGTTGAAATCTTTAAAACTAACATGATTTAGGAACGAATGACTTTTATTGATATTTTAGATCTAATTTACCCCCGTATTTTGGTAAGGTTTATGTTGCTCAGTCTTTGTTTTCTTTGTGGTGTTTTGTAGACTGACTTTTGTCTTTGTGGTGTTTTGTAGACTGACTTTTGGTGGTGTTTTGTAGACTGACTTTTGTCTTTGTGGTGTTTTGTAGACTGACTTTTGTCTTTGTGGTGTTTTGTAGACTGACTTTTGTCTTTCGTCGTTTTATTTGACATGGTTTTTGTTTTTGGATTATTTTTTGTTTTTTGTTTTATTTTTTGTACTTTTCATTTCTTATTGTCCCCCATACTTCAGCCTCTTTTTTAAATCAATTTTTATGATTTATCAGGTACACACTGGGTGCATGAAATTGTATCCATGTTGTTACATCAGACCACTGAATATAACAGCCATGGTGAACTGAATGATTGCAACTTTGAATGTCAAACTGATTGGGACCGATTGGAGCAATGGAACAGTCCAAGATTCTTCCACACACATTTACCCTTAAAGTATCTGCCAAGAAAGCACGTGGAAAACGAATACAAGATTATATATCTGAACAGAAACCCAAAAGATAGAGCTGTGTCAAACTTTCACTTCATGCAAAAAAAAGGAGTACCTGTTGGGTCCTGGAAAGAGTTTTTTGACAATTTCGTTCTCATTGGTAACTATTTTTCATTTATTTACTATGAACGTTGTGTTAAATTCTTCCATACTACTAAAGGAAGAGACCGATTTCATTGAGCTGCAACTCTCTGAAACCATACAAAGTCGGAAATATTTGTGATATGACGTATAAATGAAGTGTTTTGTACTTCCTAAATTTGTCTTCGAAACAATCTTTTTTCCACAGAAAAACGCCAATTTTTGAGAAAATATCCTAATTCGGAGACCGTTATCGATCCGTGTCTTATATGCTTTCGCGCATGCTCAGTCGAGGTAATGCTCGCAAAATTTAAAACTTCTTTGTTTCAACACTTGCCCAATTGTAGCGCGATTTAGTGGGCATCTTCTAGTATTAACTAATTGTCCTTACATGCGTAACACGACGGGTGACACATGTGGGGCAGAAACTGTTTTCCATTCTGGAGCACCCATGTTAATCCTTTCACTTTGTTATTCATTGTTCGTGCAAATGATCCAATCATGATCTTGTAGATTTTTTATTAGAATTGTCGTTTGCAGAACGGTGCTACAAATCGATAAGTCATTTTAAGTGATGAAGATAACAAGAATGTGTCCGTGTACACGGATGCCCCACGCGCACTATCATTTTCTATGTTCATTGGACCGTGAAATTGGGGGGTCAAAACTCTAATTTGGCATTAAAATTAGTAAGACCATATCATAGGGAACATGTGTACTACGTTTCAAATTGATTGGACTTCAACTTCATTAAAAACTACCTTGACTAAAAACTTTAACGTGAAGCGTGACAGACGGACGGACGAACGAACGAACGACCGGACGGACGAACGAACGATCGGACGGACGAACGAACAAACACACAGACCGAAAAATATAATGTTCCTAGGTGGGGCATAAAAATATACCAAAGGCTTAAGAAATAGGAGTACGTTGAGGTTTTTCAGTTACTGTGGTTGATTTATTTAGTATCATTTAGGATTTTTTGTTAACTCTATATCATGTGACCGATTTTTATGGTACGCTTTTCTGTTCATCAATGTGTTATTCCAGTAAATGAAAAGAAGGAGATGGGATGAGATCTACAATAATAGCTAAATCCTCTAAATGATTATGTACCTGTCAAAACCCAGGAACCTCGTTAGATCTGTTATCCAATCTCAAATAACGAAAACATTATATAAATAACACATAGCTGAGAGGGTGATAGAGCAGATTGTTCCCCCGAGAAAACATTGTCAACTGAGGCGAAGCCAAGGTTGACAATGTCTTTTCGAGGGGTAACAATCTGCTCTATCAACCTCTCAGATATGTGTTATCTAATTTCTTTATACTGAATGTTCTGTTATTACTGTCTATTAAATTTCAAATTCAAAGTAATAAACTATGTCGTCTTGTACATAACAATCATCCGTATTTATTAAAGCGCACACTTGAGCAAGCGTCTCCGTGAAGGGTAATAGAGTATTTGCCATTGGATAGAGTAAATAGTCTCCCTCGTATTAACCAATCAAAATCTGGCATTTTGACATGAAGTATAATAGATTTAGATATCACAAAGGACAACTACTTACACTGATTCTGACTTCAAACAGGCAAGTAAACATGTGGTGCATATTAGGATTTTTTTGGAAACTCAAACCTTCTCCTTAAAATTTGGATCGTTTAACATGCAAGTGTTCCAAGGATGAAGATATATTAAAAAAGCTCCTTTAAAAAAAAAAATATTAAAGAAGATAATATTGTGTTAATAAATGCTTACACTTACAAAAAACAAGCTCAACATACTTTATCTTCGGATGTGAAACCATTCCTTTGTGAACTCTATTAGCAATATACTGTATAAAACATTTCGTACATTAAAATCATAAGCAGTACAGGAAGACACGACTTTTTGAAAAGCCTAGAACACACTGAACAGAGATTCAAAGCAGTATAACAGAGGAAAAATCAAACTCAATGTTAGCGATATGATTTTCACCCAAAATTATTGAAGTACACCAGTATAATTATAACCCATATATCATAAGCAGGGAAAATTAGAATGACAATTTGTAAACTTACGTGTAGCTTTTTTTTAAAGCAAAAGTAACTGCAAAAGCTGCACATCACTTGTTATTGAAAACCTTCAGGAGGAATTGTACTTCCACAATTTGTCTCTCTCCTTGTAAAAACATTTCAGGCTGCCACAGATTTTGTTAATTATATTACAATATTCTTTTAAAGGGAAGTAACTGCAAAGCTGTGAAAGTGTACACTCCGTAATACGTACCCATCAAGGAAAACATCAGAAGGATGGTTCACGAAGAAGTGAACTCGACGCTGCTCCTATAAACATTCAGACAATCAAAATATTCACGGACCAAACTAATACAAAAATACTTTTAAAAGTTATTTCCTCACATTTGGAAGGTTTTGGTAGAGAAAGAAATTATCACAAATATGCAAAATAAATTATTTATATTTCAATGTTTATTTTAAAGATATTCTCTAACATAGCAAAACGAAATTTCAAAAAGTCAAGCGATTAGGATTTTCAAGATATTTGTAAATAACATTACAGAAACTCCTGTGTGCACAGTGCAAATATTTGAAGGGAGAGTAAAACTATTTTCGAAAAAAAAGCTCATATCGTTCGATAACAAAGTGTAGAAGTATAAATTTGAGACAACATACAAGGAATATATTCCCCGTAATGGTAAATATACATCTGAGGCTAGGAAAACTTTTACAGTCTTCGCAACAACAAAAAAACACAAAAACTATGTGAACACAATTGAAAAGAAGAACTCAATATTGTAAGATGTAATCTCACACTTTTAAGGATTCGAACATATAATGTGCTTGATGTATTGTACAGATATTCTACTACTGTTAAAGACTGTCTTTATATAAGGCAGCAACCATTTGATTTTCTGGGGGCTATGGATTTTTTTCCGGACAAACCTTTTTTTCGCCTTTGGCGAAAAACAATCTATTTTTGGCGACAAGTCGAAAACAATTTTTTCTTTCAATTTTAGCATTACATATAGTGGCAGCTGAGGGTAAAACAAACAAATTTTTTCAAAACAAATTATTTTCAGGGTCAAAAATCCATAGCAAATTATTTTTTCTCCAAAATACTGCTGTCTCTTTGAAACAAACTTTTTTTTCAAAAATCCATAGTTTTACCAGAAAATCAAATGGTTGCTGTCCTTTCGATATAAATCACAGTCTTTAACTTTAATTGCGGAGAGTTAGTTGTTGAGATATATCTTCATTAAAAAAAAACTCACCAAAAGTACCAGGCTTCTAATTTTTTACGTTTCGTCTACGAAACACTCATCAGTGACGCTCGAAACAAAACGTTGAAAGGATAAATAAAGTACGAAGTTAGAGAGCATCGAGGGCCCAAAAATCCCGAAATGGTTTGTCATATACAACAAAGGTAATATATTCCTTTAATTTTTTTCTTTCTGCTAACCAATTATGGGGTTCTCAAAACGAACTCCGTGAACATGTATGTAACAAAACAACATTTTTTTTTTTTTATCAATTTCGCATTATTGTTTTACCCTTATGTCCATGAAAAAAATATTGAACTTGATACCGGCGTCATTTTTTTGTTAAGTCCTACGATTTGTTCATCAAACTTTGGTATACTCGTATGAATTCGTAAGTAGATGGCTATATAATACGAAAAAGATTACAGTAATCGACAAAAAAGCTGGACAGTTCAACAGACCACATAAATCACCTAAACCGACTATTTCGAAAAAAAATAATAAATAACATACACACAAACACCAACGAACAACAAAGGTGTCACCAGCCCAGTAGTCAGCACTTTTGTGTTGACATTAATTATCATTGATATGCTCATAAATCTTATAATATATCGAAATACTAAATTCTACCCCAGGAATATATTACCTTAGCTGTATCTGGCAAAACCTTTCGAAATTTTAGGCCTTCAATGCTTTTCACTTCGTACTCCATTTGGCCTTCTAATTGTTTTCCTTCGAGAACAGAGTAATGATCATCCTATTGCTTTTGTAAATGACTTTTAATATTTTATTCAAATATATTTTAAAGAAGGTATAAGGTAAACAAACGTCAACCAATAAGCAGATCTACAACCTAATAAAACATTTTGTTTTTGAATTTTCAATAAATCCTATATTGATTTGAAAGAATTTTGTGCATATTTTAAAAGGTATCCGAAAATACAAAAAGGCATGATCCCAAACGTTTTAATGGTAGACATAATCATGCCATTCTATATCCACCTTGCCTACATTGTAAAAAATAGAAACACATCATAAGAACTGTTACCGTAACACTCTTGTAATAACAGCAAATTTTAATAGCACAAAATCCGTATTTTCATGCCAGTACCGAAGTACTGGCTACTGAGCTGGCTATACCTTCGGGGACTTTCAGTCTACCAGCAGAGGCATCGACCCATGGGTAGTAATAACATAAACGGTACCAATGTTCTGCACCAGATGCGCATTTTGACAATCAATGTCTCTTTAGTGATGCTCGAGGCCAAAATATTTGAAAATCCAAACTTATTTAAAAGAAGAAATGCTAGAAACCAAAAAGGACAAGAAGGTATAGCCAAAGTCGGGCAAGGAATCAGAGCTGTGCATGAGGGAGATATATTCCTTAATTTAAATTAATTTCCAAAATTTTGTAATAGCATTACGTATTTTTATCCGTATTGTAAATGGATTTACAAGTGGGAGGTGTGTTTACGTGCATTGAAGTCGGTAGGTTACCGATAAATTAGAAACAGTGCATTGTCGTTTTGGAATAAAAAAAAAGACCAAATTGCAACTATGATGATTCAAACACTGTATACATAGTCATACATGTATGCATCCAATGTCTATGTTTTCATCTTTTCAAGGCTACTATTCCAACACTTCGGGAACTTGCGACGTTTCTTGATGTTTCAGCTGACGATAAATTTATCCATGACATCGCCGATAAATGTTCTTTTGCAAATATGAAGAATAATAAGACTGATGTAGCATCAACAATAAATTCTGGCAAAACAGTTATTTGGCGAAAAGGTATTATATGAATAAATAAGGAGATATGGTTACGACAAAATTTGAAACATTGGAGAGAAAACGCCAACGATTTATACTAGAATAAAAAAAACGAAAAACAAATACGGTAACTAATACAACAAACAAAGAAATTCACTAAAACCATGGTCCTGACATTGATCAGGCACATTAGTAATGTGGTGTGGTTAAACTTTTTTGTGAGCGCTCAACCTTTTTCTTATCTGGAACAGTTGTGTTACAAAACAATATATGACTCATCCATAAAGATTAGTTAAGAAGAATTTGACTCATCAGATCAGATTGATGCATAAAAAAAAGATAAACAACTAAAAAGACGAAAAACTACATTAAAAGAAGTTTCAATCTAAGGTTACTCGCAGTAACTGAAAGCTAGTTCAAAGCCAATTTCAATTAAGAAATTAACCATGTTTGTTTTTATTGTTGGTTTTTTTTTTTTTTTTTTTTTTGGCAGGTCTGTTTTTCGGAGTAGTCGGTTGAGTGAGATTGAGGTCGTCTGTATTGTTTAAATATCTACAAGTTGGTGTTTTGTTGGCTATTTATGACGCTTTGTCAGAAAGACCAATTTATTTTCATTGAAAAGCCTTTACTTGTCTGTATACGTTATCTCCAAAACGAACACGAGTCCTTTTAGTCTGGGAGAACATGATTAATCTATTAGTTGTTTTGGTTATGAACTAGCTTTCAGTAACTGCGACTACTTTTAGATCGGTTATTTATGTGTGCTTTTTTTTAGTTGTTTTAATGCTTCATGCCAATCTTATTAGTCAAGTTATTTCCAACGGACTTTTACAGTTGGTTGATTTGTTGCGCTCAGTTACATCATTGTTCTAGGTTAGATGAACGGTTGAGCGTTCACAAACATATTTAACCCTGCTACATTCTGTATGTGCCTGTCCCAAGTCAGGAGCCTATTATCCAGTGGTTGTCGTTGTCTGCTGTCTGTTTTATTTATTTTTCGTTCATTGATCTGTCATAGATCAGACCGGGTTTTTTTTCTTCAATAGCTCTGATCAATTCTTTGCATTCACAATTTGTCTTTTTTTTTTTTGTATGTTTCATTATAAAAAAGAAAGTATAACAACTGAAACAGATATACATTATATAGCTACATCTGGGTTTATCAAAAGACCATTTTATTTAATAGAAAAATTTCATTTAATAAGATTCATTGGTAATGTAGTTTGAAGGATAGATAAATCATAACTGTGAACAAAGGCAGACTGACGGTCGAAGGATCGTAGCTTATTCAAGACTTCGAAGAGATTTTCAATCTACAGAAATAGTCAATATCGTTATTTAGAGTCTTTCATTTCGAGTAATACCTTAACGGTGTGTATCGCAATGTTGAATATTTCAATATAGTCAAAAAACGATAACATTGTTGACAGCTTTGTTAGCGGGTGCAAATGCAAAATTGTCTGGAGTATTAAAAAAATTGTTAAGTCTATATATTGTTTAAGTAGAACGATTTTGAAGAAAGTTATTTCCGAAATATTTTATACGATTATCCAGATTCGTGCATTCTCTGAGGGAAGAATCTAAGGATTTGTTATTAGCTTTTTCTATTCTTCATAGTGTTATTCTATGAGTTTTGTACGATAATGAAATTTAAAAAGGTGGGGATGAGTGCTACGAAATGAACTTAAGCAAACCCGCTCTTAGCTTTACATGGTCATATCGTTGTGTCGTTTTGTCATTTACGTTTTTTTTTTTTGCTGATTGCAGCTCTTCGATGGTACATTAATTAATGCAAAACTTATGAAGACCATTCCTGATAAAGAACTTGACATTAAGAACAGTTTTAATAACGCAATGCTTTTACAAATATTACATATAGTAAGACATAATCGTCCTCCATACTGTTGAAATAAACGTTCTGATTCCTCGTACTAAAGATTGGATGATTTATATAATTTAGACTCGTTTCATTGTAGGAATAATTGGAGACTGGAAAAACTTGTTTACAGTGGCACAGAATGAAAAATTTGACCAAATGTATGAGCAGAAAATGAAGGGATGCGATGTCAAATTCACATATAATGCTTAATAAACTGGTGTTTAAATGCGTGTTTAGAAACCTTGAGTGTAGATTCTGGCATTCTTCATACGATATATGGTTGCAACTCAACATTCATTTTTTTTATCGATTCGATTGTTTTTTTTAATGGTCAATAATTTCCGAATCATGCAGTATAACAAATATTTAATGAAGAAGTTTGGATATGAATAATGTTACATACACTGTCTCTTCTTTCGTCAAGGAGTTTGTTCTTGGATGGTTTATATTTAAGAAATAATTCATGGAAGCCATAGATTTGTTGGAAATTTACACATTGCCTGGGCTTGATATTCGAATTTTAGCGAGGGATAAAATTAACGAATATCTCGGCCCAGGTCATGTGTAAATTTCCAACAAATCTATAGCTTCCATGAACTATTTCGATTCTTTTATATAGGAAAAATACGGTAATTTAAAAACTGAAGCGAGGGTGGGTGTGCCGTGTGTGTGGCTGTTCTTTTTTACCAACTGTTAGATAAAGCTAAAAATGTCCAATAAATCTATAGCTTACGTGAGCTATTTTTTAAGGTTCTGTATATTTTTTTCAATTGCAATTTTTAACACAGCAATATCGGCAAAACGTTTGCACATAACTCATCTGGATGATGTATATATCGCGGGAGGAATATTGTAACAGTCACATCTCTGAGTCTGCGCGAAGTATAGATATATCGAGAATTTTATCACTGTGTTGTTTACAAAGCGAAAGAAGTACGTCATATTATAATTATATTTGATAACTCCAGTCGGTAGAACAGGAGGCTTCCCATTGAAATACATAGATTAAATAAACCAAATAATTAGAATGAATTACACTGTACATATAAACCAGATTATGTCTAGTAAGACTGCAACGGGGCCCCGACTGCAACTGGGGCCATGACATATTGGCTAATCTACTTCTGAACTCCCTGCGTGTTTGTGCAGCTGCATCTGTATCTGATAAGAGGTTTCGGTCTCTTATAGATCTTGGGGAAAAGTGTCGCTGCATATTACTTATACTACTTCTATTGTTCTGATCAGTCTCATAGTAAAGCCTTCAACATGTTGGATTTCCACTCGATGATTATGGATTATGTAGATAAGGACAAGTCTAATTTAGTCGCTGGTGCATTCGCCTTTGCTGCAAAATATCCCACTTGAGTTGGTCTAGTAGTCCGATGTCACAGTCTGACCCGCAAGATGCGGGAAACTGGTTGTGAACTTGTAGCTCTGTGCTGGAGTTGGTTTGGTGGTGGACCCATGCATACTATCGGAGCGTACACGGTTTTCCGGGTGAGGCCTAGTTATAGTTGGTGTCCCGGTGATGTTGTGTTTATTCACCCCTAGACCTCGACTAAAGAGGATTTGAATAGGAATAAGGGAACCTTGACATGAGGGTACGGAAGCGGGTGGCGGAATACGAGAGAATAGTGGTAGGGAGTGAAAAGTATGAAAAGGCTGGAAACGTTTCTTTGACCAAATTTCGTCTGGGAGTAAAGGGAAGGAATTGGGATATGGGGAATAGAATTAGGCATCAGGGAACCCCTGTCCACATCTCAATAATAGTTAGTGAGGAACCATTTAACTTCAAAAAGGGGGGGGGTCTGAGTCTGAAAAATAATTCCGCGCAAAGCGCGAATAGATTTATTTAGTTTTTCAACACTATCAATCAAATTATTTTTTTCAAAATTTAACATTATAGGGTATGGGGGAATCTGCATTCAGAATAATTTTTTGTCCTCTGATTGGACAGAATATTTTTTTTCATCAAATTGTGGATCAGAATATTATTCAAGAAAAAACCATAACCCCTCCCCCACCTCCCTTAAAGTTAAATTGTCGTTCCCTTACATCAAAGTACTTCACACTCTCAACAACTTCCAGCTGAAATGATTTGCATATGCACAAATATCTTTTATGGAACAGTCTAATTATACCCCACTGCTAAACTGAGATGACTCATGATTATTGTATTGCAACATATCCGTTACGTTTGTTGGACTTCTTTTCAATGGATAAATCGGCATTCCTATGTGAACCAAATAAGATCCTCTTCTTGCTGACATGTTCCGTTAGTCAAATTTGAATATTAAATTCATATTTAAAGAAGTTATAATCTATCCATGCATTTTGACAAAACTCCTGAACGAAGAAAGTTACAAAACAAAGCTGATCTTCAACTTAGGTATCATCGAATCTGTACAAACTCATTTTTAGAGGTGATCATAATTCCATCAGTTACTTGTTTCGATCAGTAGCTTTTGAATCTTAATTTGATTGGTTAAATGATTGTTGATTAATTAACTTCCAGAGGCATACCTTTTAGGCATATTAAGGTCGAGAACAAATTAACAATTAATACAACAAATATACTTAGATCCTGCCAGGTTGGAAGATCATGATGAAGGGCGAGACATTTTAATGTCAATGGAATATGTGAGGCAGACAGTTTTGGCCACCTGAGAACCAATTTCTTGCAACGGTTCCTTAGTATCACATAGGATGAAACCCAACATACACAAGGTATCTGATGTAACGTTCCAAATCTGACCGG
Source organism: Mytilus coruscus (assembly GCA_017311375.1). Classification (NCBI taxonomy): domain Eukaryota; kingdom Metazoa; phylum Mollusca; class Bivalvia; order Mytilida; family Mytilidae; genus Mytilus; species Mytilus coruscus. The sequence continues at coordinate 87,999,982 of CM029601.1, forward strand.
ACATGGCTTTGTATTTATTCACCAACACATTCAAACGGATGCCTCTATTTGGCACTAGTTTCTGGAAGGTAGAAGACAAGGTATGATCATATTTCTATTCGCCGCCAGTCAATCCATAGGTGTGTCTTAATTTGATATCGAGTATAAAAACAGTATAGTTACGTTGAAATTTAATTGTGTAAAGCGCATTAGAAAATGCCATCATAATAAATCACTAATACGGATTTGAAAGTATGAGTCCTCCTACTCTTTCAATTCAAAACAACAAAAACACTCATAAAATAATCAAAGACTAAAATAGCCGGGTTGTACAGAATATTTCTTAAGCTATGGAGATTATCCTGCAAATTTTTACGGTAATGTTGTTTACCGAGTTCGGAAATGTAAATACGATCCAGCTAAACTGATCGATTCTTTATAATATAAACTTATTTTAAAAAAGTTATCAATTTAACACTGTAATTAGATCTTTGAATATGGTTTTTATTGGTATACATATTACTTTTGTTATCAATTTATTAAAATGCAACTATATATTATTGTTGTACACATATGCACATTTACGGACCTACAATCTGTCGATACCTATATTTTGGCTTGCACAGGGTCATGTTTTTTTATAATTTTTACTGTCAATGACGTCTTTACACTAAATCCATTGGATGTTGTATATGTACTGATTTGTATTTTAGCCTTAAATACATTATTTTTTTATTAGTTGTACTTGACTTTGAACTAGCTTTCAGTAACTGCGAGTACTATTAAATCTGTACCTGGTGTCTTTTGTGTTTTAGTTCAGTTTTGTTTGTGCATTGTTACGATCTAATGAGTTAAGTCCTTTTTAATTAAATGTGATAGTTCATTCTTATGTTGTATACTGTAACACCACCGTCCCACGTTTAAGGGGAGGGGGTTACGCCAGCAAACATGTTTAACCCTGCCACATTCTGTTTGCCTTTTGAAAATCAGTAATTCGCCGTTTTTCGGTTTTTGCTCTGTATCATATGTTTATGTATATGTTTTTCGTTCATTGTTTTATATATACACCAGGCCGTCAGTTTTCTTGTTTGCATTGTTTAACATTTTTCATTTATTTTTCATTTCAGAGCCTTTAAAAGCTAACTGTATGGTATGGGGCTTGCTCATTGTGATGTCATGAACATATATCTTGTGTTTCCACTCTCCATTCTTTTTTTTTTGGTAATTCTATAAAATAGTTTAGAAGCTTAAGGTTACATGGTTACTAAGGCTAGTAAACAGGAAAAAAAAAGGGATGAAATTTGATTGGTTAACTTCTAGTGATGGTTATTATCTTATATGCAATTAAATGTTATGTGAAATTTTGTCTGTAGTACTGGACAGGATAAAACTTTACTCATGCCCAGTATTTCTTTATTTGAAACAAAGATAATTTCTGCACAATTTTTGAAAAGTGCCAATTTAACAAAAACTAATAGGGAAAACAATGGCGGTATTACTCCAAAATCATGACCGTCATTGGTATATTTAACTGAAAAAGAGGTATATAAAAACATGATGATTTGGTATTATTGCCAATGAGACAACTTTCCGCCAAAGAACTTATGCCGTAGAAATAAGCAACATTATTACTTCATAAAAACCCATACCGCAAAGTAAGGTCTCAAACGTAGAAAAATGCGAAAACATCTTTTACCCATTCTTTGTAGCAGATTTACAACTTCATTACGTGTGTATTCTTCCTAATATGTTGCAGGGGTCTTGGTTAAACACTGACACTGTACGAGTAGTTGATTCAACTAATTAAAAACCTTTCCATTTCCCCCTCTTTCTCCACCAGAGACCATATGACATATAAGTTAACAACTATAATTCACCGTACGGCCTTCAACAACAAGCAAAACCCAATCTGTCAATTCATTATTTCAAACGACTGCAAAATGTAATCTTTCATTATAATGAATATTATTTACTACTTTACTAAATCACTAACTGCAACGGTGAACTAGGTAAGAGTAATATGATAACTTAACTTCTCGGCTATAAAACCCTTAGCGAGAGAGGAGTTGTTCCTACGGCTATGTGGGATATGCGTATTGTACACCCAGACGCATCCGATCAGAACAGGGAAGTTATTAAGGGCATACGATGCAGTTTTGATCCCACGGTGAATTTTTGACGAAAATTTGCATACAAGCTATTTTTCACCTAGTCAATTCAAATATGTTATAAAAAATATGCCTTCATGTGCTACTTTCGGAGATAAATGGGGTCGAAATTTTGATATTTACGAAAATTTCGATTTCTTGGATTTTTCTATCCTTTGGGGAGACACACCTAACTTTTTTGTTACAAAAGATAATCACAAGCGGACTTTTGTAAAAGCATTTGGAATATCTTTTTTACATAAGTATACTCTAAATTTGTGTAACAATTGTTTGGAAATAATTAAATTTCATTAAATTATCATCAATTTAGATAAAAACGGCATTTTTAAATTATCTAATTAAAAAAAAAAATCATCGGTGATTTTTTCATAAAACATTGGTACAAATAATCTTCATATATAATCAAGCCAAATGTCATTTTTGAAAAGAGGGGTCCATATACTCGTTTTCAAGCTAATGCTTAAAATCAGTAAAACAATGCATCTTTTTCCGATATGTCACAGTTTGACGTCGCGAAAATATCATTTTACGTTAGCAACGTCATTATCTCCCCCTGTAACTGTATCGTATGCCCTTAATCCGACGCGTTGTGTTCGGACAGTGACAAGCTTTATGCACTTTAGAAGCTTAGAAATAACTCTCCTAGGGGTTCGTTTCTGGAAACAAGAAATTATTTCTGTCCGTATACCCTTTTTCCCAATTGGCAATCCAAAATTTTCGACATTCTTACTGGGAGTCCTTTATGGCAGAAGTACTCACTTGATTATTTGTTGATTTTTTTCTGGTATTGAATTAACCTCAATGGTTTCACGGGGATGTAGAAGAATGGTCATTAACAGACTGCTCCCGTCCATTTAGAATAAACTTATTAAAATGAACCGTTAAAATATTCCTTCATTGCACGAAGTCTTTACAAGGTTTGTACTTGGTGCTTACATTTTCTTAATTTGTAATCATTTTGAAATTTGCAGCTTTCTCAAACACCTCTCTCAAAATATTTTTCTTCGAAGGAGCTTAATCTTAAGTAACATGGCTCAAAAGGTCGAAAAAAAATCCTGTCCAACTCATTTCTATCTCCTAGCATGGTAACTCTGAAAGAGGTGATCTAATCATACGAAACTAAAGAAAACTAGTAAAATTAGCCAGTGAATTCCTAATAAATACCAAACTACCGAACTCCAAGGAAAATTCAAAACGGTAAGACGCTTTTTTTTAACCTTAGGATAAAAATGTCCTCGCTGAGCAATGTTTTCTATGACTATTTTCAGATTTCCATGGCCTCTCACAGAGTTCAGATATTTTGAATGGAATAACCGAAAATGGATTTGCCAGAACGATTTATTTCTTTCGCTATAACGCATAGCTTAAACGTTTGATTCCCAATACCAATGGATAACATATAAAAATAACAGTAGTACTATGATCTGCATCTAAATCTTACTTTAAGTGTCATATGTATAAAGTTTAACTTATCTTTAACCAAATCATATTCAATGGCTTTTTACATCATCATTCGATGACCGAATTGGACCTTGAACTTATTTTTTAAATTTTAGTTTAAAGGGGCATAAGGTACGATTGAGAAAAAAAAAAAATTACGATTCTTTTTGTTTCAAGTATTAAAGCGAAATTTTGATGTAATGATTTGTTATAAGAAGTAAGTTTGGCTTCAATTTGTCAAATTAAGCTCAAAACATAGCTTATGTGTTATTGAAATTCAACTTCATGTGAATCCATGTTCATATGACCTTCAATTTAACCACTTAGCTGGAGATAGGTTACACATGTACAACAATGTAGGTGTGTCTACGTATTAAAAGATAAAACATATCAACATTGAAAGTCAAGAACAAGGTTGAATAATTCGTTGACCGATTCGATCCAAAAAAAAAAAAAAATAGATGGTTTCATCAAATGTTAATGAATCATGTCATCAACAAAAACAAGGTGAATATAAATATTTCTTCATTTTCATTAAATTGGAGCATAAAGTGCAAAATATTTCGAAAAGGTATTTAAAGTGATTGAAAATTGAAAGTACGTAGTAAATTTCTCTGACCTATGGTGTTTGATCGCCACTTTGTTGCGCATAGACATGTATATGTTAATGTACATTCTGCAGTTTTTTTTATGCTGCAATAATTTATGTTATAACAAAATATGAATAAATGTGCATTCGTAAATTGTTTGTTATAAACAAGGCCATCAATTGTATCATATTTTTCATATCGTGGCCTTTTATAGCCTACTAAACGGTATGAGTTTTCACATTGTTGAAGGCCGTACGGTTGCCTATACTGGCTTACATTCCACTTCATTGAACTTTGGTGGATAGTTGACTCATTGGCAATCATACCACATCTCCTTTTTATATATACATGTATATATGTATTTAAATGTACCAGATTATGTACATGTCATTGACGGACTGTGTAATATATAATATTTATATTCTAATTCGACAAGCTATAATGAATATAAATTATTTAATAAATGAAACACACATGACTAGGATAGGTGTGTCTAAATGTGTAGCAGCCTTTCGGAAAAGTGTGCATATAGGTGTTTTTGGAAAGGTTTTCATGCATAGCATGCCCTATTTAACTAAAATTTAATGCAATGAATGTTTAAAAAAAATTAAAACTTAACTGGATTTTGCAGTGCATTTATTTTCATCCCTGCAGAAGATGATAGAATAAACGAACAGTTGAGTTTCACTCGATATGGTCCACTCAGGTACAGGTGCAGGTACACAGTTTAAATCACCAATTATTGTCAGGTGTCTATTGTCCATCTAATGTCCATGTCAATCACTTCAATTATTACCTAATGGGAAGTTCTCAAACCTCTTTCCCAACTTAGTTTATTTTGGTATATCGGTATATCGAGAGAAAGGATCGTGAAAGAATACCTAACGGTGGTCAATGCAAGCATTACGATCGGATCGTGAAAGATCTGGTATCGGATCGGGAATGTAATTAATTGGAATTCTACTTCAAAATCTGTGAAAAATCTGTTGTATTCTCAAAACGCGGAACAAATCCGAAAACAAAATTATGTCTGTCAAAATGATTCAACTTTCTCAATAATGCTGTGCAATAAGATGAATAAGATATGCAGTACTTTATGAGAAAACACAAAAGCGGCAACACAAGTCTATGGGATTCATTAAAAAAGAACACGTTTTGTACCTATAATGACAACATTCCAATATATAATGATATATTTGAAACTGAATCTTTGATGTGATAGATAACAGTAAAATAAAAGAGTTGTTTTTGCCTTGAAACCGTTCGTTTCGTTTTTAAAAACACTGAATTTTGTTGATTTTTCATTAAAATTGATCGTGAAAGATCGGGCAACGCATTATCTCGATCGTGAAAGACAATGCATGACCAAACGGACGCAGGATTTTTACCTGTAACACTAAAGGACATTTACGCTTTCAACTTTGTTACACCTGAACAAAATTGGCAAGACTTTTGCACTTTTAACCTATAATAGTTGTACACATGTAATTTTTAGAAAATTTACCAAAATTCTGGAAAGATGTTCACATATTTTTGAAAGTTCATCCGAATAAACGAGAAATTCAGAAAAAAAATTTCAGGTAAACCAGACATATTATAAAGAATATAGTGAACGTTTCTGGGAGCGTATTAGATATGTGCGCATTTGGGGTATCATTTCTGTTTACGTTTGCGAGCAGCCTTTGCTTACATTTACGAATATTTCGGAGTAAATAGCATTCTGTTTCATTATTTCACCAAATGGTAATTTAATGAATAATTTAATTCTGTTTGTAAATTTGCACCAAGACACACATGGAGTTTCGTTTGTAAGAAACAAAAAGGGGGGGGTTGATTTGTGTACGATGGATTTATTTTCCGTATAGACAGAACACGTAAGTCAGGGGATATTTCATAGAGTTTCATCGTAAATAATTGCAAAGGTATTTCACCGGTTTCCCATTTCCTCCAAGTCTTTGGGCATCCAGCAGAATTCAAGCGTACTACGTATATTTATAAACATGTTACGACGTGTGATATTAGTACTTTTAATCTTTAGATTTACTATTTTTGTGCATTTATATCTGTATATTGTTCCGGGACTAAGCGCGTGTGCGTAATAATACGGACTTATCCTGCTCGAAAATAATAGTTGAATAAGTATAATCTACCTTATTTACATGAGTTTACCTCTAAAAGAATGCAAGCAAATGTAATCAAAAGCTGTGCGCGAACGTAATGATTTTTGCGCGCAAATGTTATGGCAATGCGCAAGGTGTAATGCACCGGTTTCTCGGTAAACGATAGAAAAAACAAAACTTTTATGAATGGAACAATTAAATTTTGACCGAAATTTTTCAATTAGCTTCCTTATTAGTGGATTAAAATTGGAAACTTTGTTCCTATTGTGGTTATTTTGTTGCATGGATAGTCCGAGGAACTGTAGCATCATAGTTTATCTAAGATTGTTTCAATTTGTGAAGACAAAATTTTATTTTAAACCGCCTGCTGTACCTGTTGAATTTTAGAGCCGTGGTTATTATAAGGAATTTACTCCCATCAACTATCTTGGAGTGTTGTCGTTTTCATCTGACACAAGCTTAATGGGGAAAGGTTGATACTTTTAGCTGTATATAAATGTATTCATAATGTTTTTTGTTCGTTTTTTTTTTCTCTTTTTAATTCAACACTTTTCCTTCAAAGTTATTAAAATAATTAAAAACGTGTCTAGGTAAGTAGATCTCCAAAATAAAAGGACCTTCAGGAGCGTAAATTTTTGAAAAGTAAAAGTATATATATATCTGTAGTGCTTAATGCATCCGTCCTGGAAATATATGCATGACTGTGTACGTTTTGTTTTTGTTTTTGTTTTTCTGTGTAAGGGATGTTACCTTCAGTTATAAGGAGTATCGTTCATGCGTACATCGTATAACTATATTGGCTATTTTATATTGTTTATTTCGTGGCTGCGCTGACATAAACTAAAAAGGTATCAAGATAACGTTATTTATACTCGATTGTTTGATCAGTCTGTTCACAATAGCTATACGTCATTGTACCAACTTAGTGGGGAAATTACCAATCAACGTACCTCGCGATCGATTGTGCATCATGCCCAGCTTGAACTTTAATATAGCCGATTAGGTTTTATTTTCAATCCTAAATTTGTATAAGAAATTAAAACTTATGAAGGATGGAAAATAGGACTGATATTGCTATATGGCACCTAACCGGTGTGGTATTATAAGATAACAGATCCAACGGCATTGAACGATTATAGCCCTATTCACCAACAAAAGAGAACCGGAATGAGTCATGCAAATCCAATATTTGCTAGCCAATTAAAAATATAAATTACCATATAATTGAATAATGAGTTGAAAGTTTTCGTAACATCATATCTTTCACGATCCTTTTCATGATCTTCATCAAGCGGTACACGATCTTTCACGATCCAAAAAATCATTTTGTTTGTAAATATTTCCATTTTTGCAAAATTTCTGATTATGCTAACACAAAATAACTGTAAGAACCATTTGAATGATTAAAATGGAATGACATTTTTCAAAGAAAAGTTGTTTAGTCATTCGAATTATGAAAAAAATCTTGGTTGTTTACATATTTAATGTCATTGAAATGTTGAGGAGCAATCTACCTTTTATAGATTTGTAAGAACGGTTTACTTTTAAACCTTGATTTTTCTCAGATAATGATCATTATGTTGAACCATTTTGACAGACAGTTTTATTTTTCGGTAAATTTGTCCGTATAATTCATTATATTAGATTAGTAATTGACCTTGCATATGTCTTCTCGATAACATTGAATTCACGATCCCATACCAGAGCTTTCACGATCCAATCGTAATACTTGGAAACCGTTAGGTATTCTTTCACGACCTTTTTTCTCGATATACCGAATGACACCCGTGTTCTGGAGGAATGAAAAAACGTGCACTGCAAAATCCTGTTAAGCCTTTTAATTTTCTAAAACATAAAATATACTTAATGTCTTAAAAATTTTCTAGATACACAGGATTGTCTGTACTTAGAGTAAATTTTGTGGTGAAAATGCAGTCATTTTAGCAAAAGGGTCCACATTAACCTTAATATATTTATTTCGAACTAATGTAACTTAATTTACTAAACTCAGGCATGCACAAACAACCGGCATATTAAGTATACATAAAATCAAAATCTTATCTACAAAAGAGGAAAAAATGCATATTAATATGTTTATATAGTTATATACCCACATTAACAGGTTGGTAAAAATAATTTCGAGCTGCTACTACATTAACTGATAGACAAACTTCGAATAACTTCAAATTCTTCAATGAACCCTTAAGTAATACTTAATCATGTTTTCACGAATCTCATGTGCTGCATATACCCTTAAAAGCCACATTGCGAGTACATGCCATCAAATCACAACTAAAATAAACTCAAAACATGTGCTTATTATAAACACAAGCATGTGTTAACAATCACTTGTCCGTTACTAAATCATGTGGCCAAATAATTTTAATACTAGTAACTATATTTCGTGTAAAGGAGCATTAGCTACGAGATAAGAAACAAACTAGAATATGAGTTTGTTTGTTTCAATCATTAATAAAAGTGAAATAATGAAATAATAATTCGCTTTTCGAAACCAATTTGGTTCAATTTTGTCAAAATAAGCAAGGAACCATCGATGATGAAATCTACATTTGCAAGTGAATAATTCGACCTCGTTGAATCCGTATTCATGAGACTATCAATTTAACCCATAAGAATGGTTGCGCATGCATTAGTCGTGTTAAACCATTAAAAAGAAAAGAATGTCAGCATTTGACTGACTAAATGCGCTGCTTCTTACCTCTAGGAACCCCCGGGCTGAGCCTTGCTGCAAGCCAAATGTAAACACAGCAAAGACTAACGAACGTGACGTTGCACTGGTATTTATTTGAAATTACCGGAAGTAAATATTCTAAGCAGGAAGAAAAATATAACGCCAAACGCTGACATAAAATATAGGAGTCCTCGACTCAAAATGCTTATAATAGTACACTTTTGTTACTAAACCAATCAAGACATATTTATTCTTCCAGTTAAGAGCTCACAAATGAACACTTTTGGGTTCACGATTACAATATTTACCCAACGGTAACGTTCTGAATAATACATGACAAAGTTGCGCCATATATGAGGTTAATAACATAAAGTAAAACGTACGTTAATTACTAATTCAATATACTAAATACTAGAAATAACTTCTGACAACTTATATAAACTCACAATAATAACAATATTTCTTTACTTGGAAATAACCATTACACACATTTACAACACATGTGCTGCTTAACGTACTAGTTGACTCCTTGAGTTAACTATGATTCAAGCGAAACAAATGTGAACCATATCGTTGACTGATTCTATCAACAAAATATCATTCTTATACAGGTAAAAACGATAATTAACTTATTTTTTAACCTATAACATGAAATCAAACAGACATAAAAAAATTCATTTGCACGAGGTCGCTATCTATTTATATTTATGTTTATATCGGGTTATGTAACCGTCGGCAGTCTTCGGAGGTCATTTCGATAGTTTATTAGATGGTGTCTAGACTAAAAACACACGAAATTCTGATATATTTTGTCGAGTACATGCATTGTAAACTGTTTATTTCATACTTATTGTAATTTGAATATACGGTTTTGTATGTTATAAATCAAATATTAGAATTTGAATCAAATCGGTGAACATGAATTTGACAGATAATGCCCATTTAAAGATTTTCAGTTCGCTGTTTCGATTCACAATGTTTCGAAGACGAATAAATTTTCAATCTAACAATTGAAAATCAATAAAAACAAAAATGAACCAAAGGAACTAAGGGTTTACAATTACAAAGTTGAAGTCCTTTGCATACTCAATCACAATTTGGTGTACAAAAGTAAAATGCAAAGACATGTTCAAGTTGTCGTTGTCACGATTCCTCCCTCCTTTCCTTGGTCGTTACATCACCGAATGTATCTTATCACCGAACTGTATTTGCAACTGTTTACCCTTCTGGTAGCACCTGACGTCACATCCTGATTTTGATGAAATTCGTGTTGCTTTAGTCTTTAGCTTTTGTAAAATGTTTGATATATCGTTGTTCTTAGTCGTGGTGTTGTCAATTTTCTACGATTTGTGTTTTTTGAGTGACAATACAACCTTCTTGAGTGTCAATGTGGACAAAATTTAGCTCACGGTTAGGCTAAATGATTTTCTCGTCAACTATTAATTTGGCATATATACAGAGGAATAAGGGTCAGTTTATTATATAAAACGACGAAAATACTTGAAAAAGGGCCCAGTGCGTTTGATAGACATTATCATGAAATTTTCTCAAAAAACCTTTGATTTGTTGATTTCTTCTTGAAAAGATAGGTATAGACTTCTTTACATGTTGTCGTAATTTCTGCTTCTTGCTATGTGTTTGTATAGTTTTAAAGCCAGCAAATACGAATAAACTCATAAAAACTTGTAACTAAACCAGGGATAAATAAATACGGCCGTCAAATCTGTTGTCTGCTCTCTCTCAGCATTGGTAGCGTGAATAAATAATCAATAGTAGAAAATGATACTTTTATTGAACAGCCGATATATTTCCATACATGTACAATATTTGAACAACAATATAATATTAACATACGCGGCGGAACTACTAAAATAATATTTCTCTTGTTATTTTGTACGGACCAAACGGGATTATCTTAAATTCTACAATGACAACGTAAATAAATGCAAGGCATACAGCTATCTGCGCTGCTTCTTACCTCTAAACTACGACCCTTACAAATAATATAAACTGCGAGGCATACAGCTAAATGCGCTGCTTCTTACCTCTAGGAACCCCCGGGCTGAGCCTTGCTGCAAGCCAAATGTAAACACAGCAAAGACTAACGAACGTGACGTTGCACTGGTATTTATTTGAAATTACCGGAAGTAAATATTCTAAGCAGGAAGAAAAACATAACGCCAAACGCTGACATAAAATATAGGAGTCCTCGACTCAAAATGCTTATAATAGTACACTTTTGTTACTAAACCAATCAAGACATATTTATTCTTCCAGTTAAGAGCTCACAAATGAACAGAACACTTTTGGGTTCACGATTACAATATTTACCCAACGATAACGTTCTGAATAATACATGACAAAGTTGCGCCATATATGAGGTTAATAACATAAAGTAAAACGTACGTTAATTACTAATTCAATATACTAAATACTAGAAATAACTTCTGACAACTTATATAAACTCACAATAATAACAATATTTCTTTACTTGGAAATAACCAATACACACATTTACAACACATGTGCTGCTTAACGTACTAGTTGACTCCTTGAGTTAACTATGATTCAAGCTGTTAATCTGTTGACTTCTCTGGATGATGATGCTGATGATCAAAATTTAAATATTCGCATTTCCAATTGAGTCAAGTTTTCATACTACATGTATTACATGCTCTGAAGATACTGTACTTTAAGCACTTTCTTTGTAGAAACCCTATTGCAGTTTATCCATTTCACCGATATGGAAAAATAACAATAATATCTACACCTGCAATACAGCAAGACGCTGCAAAAGTAATTCAGTCAATAAAAAACTTTAATTCAAGAGAAACAGATGTAATACTGTGTTCATCCATGAAATCAGGTTTGGGAAATTAATAAGTGTTTAAATAAAGATAACAAACCTGTAAAAAAGTGTTTAAGTGAAGATAACAAACATGTAAAATTCTTTGAATCATTGACATGATTATGATGAGGAGGAGGAGACTGGGATGGATGGATTGCCAATTAGACAACTATCAACCAGAGTTCAAATGAAACGGATGTTAGCAGTTATAGGCAACCGTACTGCCTAAAATGATGAGAAAAACCCATACCGTACAGTTGGCGATAAATAACACCTACATGGAAAATGTGAAACAGTTTAAATGAGAAAGACAACGGCCTAATTTATATCATTTTTTTTATAAAAAAACAAATATGACAGACATGATTCAATGACAAACACTGAAATAATTGCCCTGACTTGGGACAGGCTGATATAAAATGTTGTGGAGTAATATAAAATTAAGAAGTGGTACGATTGCCAATGATACAACTCTCTAAAGAGACCAAATAACACAGAAGTTAACAACTACTGGTCACCGTACGGCCTTCAACAAGAGCAAAACCCATACCGCATAGTCAGCTATAAAGGGCCCCGAAATGACAATTGTAAAATAATTCAAACGAGAAAGACTAACGGCATAATTTATGTACAAAATAATGAACGAAACAAATATGTTACACAGCAACATAAGACAAACACAGAATGACAGGCTCCTGACTTGGGATAGGTACATGCAGAATGTGGCGGGGTTAAATTCATTTGAAGGCACCAACCCACCACTAACCTGGAACAGTGGTGTAACAGTGCAACATAAGAACAAACTATAAAGATCAGTTGAAAAAGACATAACTCATCAGATGGGTACGAATAGAAATACATCTAAAAAAACATTGACGTGGCAGAGTACTTTTACATTCCCACATCAAAATACACTAAGTATAGATCTGAGAGTACTCGAAGTTACTGACAGTTAGTTTAAAGCCGATAACAAAAAATAAAACATCATGCATCTAAGATTAAAATATCGATAAGTACACATCCAACATCAAATGGATTTAGTGTAAAGACGTCAAAAACAGTCAAAACAGTCAAAAATCATGACCTTGTACAATGCCAATATACAGGTATCTACAGATTGAAGAGTCATAAATGTTCATATGTATATGTATTTAGTTTGATTTTAATTTACTGATAACAAAATCAATATTATACTCGGGCTCGGTAAACAACATCTCCGTAAAAATGAATGCGCTTTCCTGTTTGAAATAAGTTTTCTACAGATACAACTAAACTTCAAAACTAAATCTTTATATCTATGGAAGAATTAAGTTAAGGTTTTAAGTAATTTGTGGAAACGAAATCTTTGACTTAATATTTTACCAGTAATACATAGATTATGTTCATTGGAATCCAAAACATCACATAAGACACGGGCATAGCGAACGAGTTGTGATATATTAGCACCGTAAGATGGTGCCAAAGAAACATCACCGTCCAAAAACGGAAAATTGAAAATAGGGAACGAAAAATCGTCCATTTTATCGTAAATTTTAGTGAAGAGTTTCCCGTGTAAAACTGTAATAGCTCAATCTAGGAAAGGACAGTTATTACTGTTTACATTTGATTTATTTAAAACAAGTTCCTTTGGGTAAATTTCGGCAGTATGTTTATAAAATTCTTTATTATTTAACGAAAAATGATCATCACGATAACGGTAAGTGTTGTTGAATTTATCAATTAAATGGAATTTAGACTGTTCTTTACTGAGTTTGGGCATAAACTGAGTTCGGTATTTTGTGATTTTATTTTTTGTACAGTAAGAAGGAGTGATGAATTCTTAACATACACTTTTCTTGGTTTCGCTTTAGGTACACACTGGACTCACGAAATTATTTCAATGCTTTTACACCAAACAACTGAGTATAATACGTTTGGTATATTGCACAAGTTTAACTTCGAATGCCAAACGGATTGGGAAGGATTAGAAATAGAAAATAATCCAAGACTTTTTCATACTCATTTACCGCTAAGGTATCTTCCAAAGAAGCATATTGAAAATAGAAATAAGATCATATATTTGAACAGAAATCCCAAAGATAGGGCTGTGTCACTGTATTTCTTTCTTCAAGGAAAGGAAGGAGTTCCTGTTTGGACATGGAGTGAATTTTTCGAAAATTTTATACTCAAGGGTATGTTAATTCTTATATATTATCGTTATGCTCATTTATAGGATGTATTAGATAATCTTAACCCATTTTCAAAAAAAAATTTCGCTACGACCGTTTTTACTAATGACAAAGCATACAGCCAATAAAGATGAAAGGTTGTTAGGGTTAACTGGCAATAAGACGGCTACCCAAAAACAAATACTATTATATAAACGTAACCATATAACTTCTTTGATGCACACATGTCAATAATTCAAGTGGCAAATGTTGTTCGGCAAAACAATATGGTAAGAAGACGGAGATTGCACAGATAGGGTCGTTTTTCTTTTTATAATTTATTCCAGAAGACTTAACTTTCAAAAAGTCGTTGATTCGCATTTAAATCTTTACACGTTATGAGTGAGCATCTTAAAGATAAATGAACTGACTACCATGAATCAATTTGATCTAAACTTAAGCTTTCTTGGACGTAAACTATCCATGTCATTTGTTATAAGATGGTTTACAGATACTCAGTATTATGTTCAAGTATAAAATATACATCTGAAAAAATGTGAATATTATTAATACAATTGTTAAGCCACATTCAGTATTAGAGAGGTGAAAGATAACAAAGGGATAGTCAAACTCAAAAATGAAAACAAACTGACAATGACATGGCAAAAATCGAAAAACGTCAAAACACAAACCACAACAAAGAAAACTTAAATCAAGAAACATGAATCCCAAAACCGTGGTAGGTCTCAGGTGTTCAGGCATCTCTGATTCAAAAAAAAGGATTGATGTTGGATATGGGCAGCGTTTTATGAGACAAAAATATGTTGCAAGATTTCTTTTCGAAAGTGCAGAGAGCCTGAGAATTTCGATACACGAGGAATTACTGTTGTATTCAACTTCCCAATTTCGACCGCAAGTTACTGCGTATGTATACACCCACACAACCAAATGGATGTCTCATCTCAGGATAAGTCAATGCATATCAATACTTCTATACCTAGTGTATAATTTTGATAGTTTCAAGTCGTTAAAACGAAAAACATGTCGGATTCACATAAGCGAAGATATGAGACATATTAGGTAATTGCAATAACACAAATAAACCAAATGTAATTTGATAGTCGCCGTAGGCTCATCTTGGGATTATAAGTGCACGCACCGGTACGTATGTCAATACAAAATAAAAAATGGTGGTTGCATAGAAAAGTTAACATTGGCAACGTGATGCGGACTAATATGAAAGAAAAATATCAGCTAGATCTAGTAATTTTTCTCTTTGATTTATTACCCTAGCAACATGAGAAGTCATTAACGTAGTATTAAAGTAGTAACTTATTATCTACAAATTACGATTATCATGTGTGTACCCCCTTTTTTCTTTTCAACTTTTATATGTTTAACCTTTAAAGGGTTGGGTGTGGGGTGTGTGTGTTTGTGTATGTGTATTTAGGGATGACAGTTGTAGTAACATCGCGTACTTAGAACAAATTCAAATATATCGTATCAAACACCATAGATATTGCCACTCAAGAATTGTAAGTTAAAAATGGACAGATCTGAAAACTTTGCATCTTTAACGAAATCCTGTTTTCAAATACCTCAGTTGTAAGAAAAGTATCTAGATTTGAGGAATATCTTCTTGTCTCTCTTGTAACCTAATTTTAAATTGTATGCAATTACTTATGAAAAACGTTGTATGTTAGTGAATATATTCAACGCTCAATAATATGTCGTACTGAACAATATATAGAAATAAGAAGATGTGGTTTGAGTCCCAATAAAAAGTTTACAATTATAGTTCAAAGTACGGCCTTCAACACGGAGCCTTGGCTCACACCGAACAGCAAGCTATAAAGGGCCTAAAAAATGACTAGTGTAAATCTATTCAAACAGGAAAACCAACGGTCTAATCTATATGAAAAACGAGAAACGAGAAACACTTATGAACCACATCAACAAACGACAACCACTGAACAACAGGTTCCTGATTTAGGACAAGTGCAAACAAATGCAGCGGGTTTAATTGTTTTAACAGGTGCCAGCCTTCACCCTAACCTGAAACAGTAGTGTAACATTACAACATAGAAAGACACACTATAAAATAACAATTGAAATGGCTTAACTCGATCAAAAAGACATATTAACAAAAACAAGTAAACATACACTGAACGAATAAATTTGATCTATGACACAATATAAATACAATATTAATTATAAAAATAGGGGGGATGTAAAACAATGTCAAAAAGACAACTATAACCTGGGACAAAATGTCGTTAAATAAAATAACGTACACAGGTAAATTTAAAGGGCTTGTATTTCCTATCATGATTTCCTTGATAGAGGATTGCTGCTCACAATGAAGCTATTAAACCAAGAGTTCCAAATGGTGAAGTTGAAATCATCCCTTCGTAAATTTTACGGACGCCATCACGAGTTGGTTGACCATTATGGAATAACCGTTTCACAAATGATATCGGATATGTTCCTTATGTCTAACTACAATACCCTTTCCTTTTCACGAATGTGACCTACCGAATTAGACTATTTTCCGGATTTGTAATAACATAAGCAACACGACGGGTGCCACATGTGGAGCAGGACCTGCTTACCCTTCCGGAGCACCTGAGATCACCCCCAGTTTTTGGTGGGGTTCGTGTTGCTTAGTCTTTAGTTTTCTATGTTTTGTCTTCTAAGCTGTTATTTGTCTGTTTGTGTCTTTTATTTTTAGCCATGGCGTTGTCAGTTTATTTTCAATCTATGAGTTTGACTGTCCCTCTGGTATATTTCGTCCCTCTTTTTTAAATATAATAATTTTTTTGTTAGGAGTACGGAAATATTTTTTTTCAAAATAAATAAATTTGTTGTTAATAGTACGAGTACAGAAGTGAATATTTGTTTTATTAATATTGGTACAAAGTTTTGAAGGAGAAAAAAACACAAGTTTATTTGTATAGTGTATGATGTGTTCTCTCCAACATAACAATTTTTCTACGTTTTACCGCTTTTCTACTATTGAATCTGCACGTACAACATTTGCAAGGAACACAAAATTTCATGTCTTTTATTTTGTTTTATGAATTATAGACATTTTAAATATACTTCTGTTTTTTATGTGTAATTACTCTAAATATCGAATTGATAAAAATAGGTTTCAAGAATAAACTTCTAGACCGATAGTAAATTATCGCGAGAAAGACTTCAAGATTTGCCCAAAAACAGATTCCATTCATATTTTATATATATACACAAATTACTATATTTTTGGAAAAAATGGTCAACCAATGTATTTTGGTGAGACTCGTAGATACTGCTTCTTTAAAAATAACATATTTTTTATTCGTTGTAGATGATTTGTACGGCGGGTGGTTTAATTTTACAAAAGAATTTGAGAAGGCAGTAGTGGACAAGACAGCCAATGTTCTATCCGTCACGTATGAGGACTTAAAATTGGTGAGAGTCTTTTGTGTTTTTGTCAGATGATATTTTGTGAACATCACTCTTATTCACACCAAATTTTTAAATATAACATCATCAATATGGCTCATTTTCTATATTATTTGCTTAGCTTGATCACGTGTTTTAAATGTCATTTCTATTGGATCCATTAGCTTTAAAGACGATATCATATTACCTTGTTGTTTGTATAAGTATCATGATATAGGTTGAAGTAAAGAACACCATGGATATCATATGCCCTTATTCGTACCTTGACTTAATCTACACATCGATATTGATATTGAGGATCGGACGACATTATGATATGACGAATGATACGTTATAATTTTGCCATATGCTTTTTAACTTTGTATCGTTTTGAAGCAATACTCCAGCAACACATGCATATTGAGTATATTGAGTCTCCCAGTTAATACGATAACCAAAAACTTGTATTTTCTATTACGACGTTCTTAACTTCTGTGTTGACTTGAGTTATCATTGATATGTTCATAATTATAAATTAACTGTTAACAAAACTTTGAATTTTTGAAAAACTAAGGCTTTTCTACCTCAGGAATAGATTACCTTAGCTGTATTTGGCAAAACTTTTAGAAATTTTTGGTCCTCAATGCTCTTCAACTTCGTACTTTATTTGGCCTTTTATAACATTTTTGATTCGAGCGTCACTGATGACTCTTTTGTAGACGAAACGCGCGTCTGGCGTAAATATTAAATTTTATTCCTGGTATCTATGATGAGTTTATTTGCTGTTTACATGACGGGAACTGAATCAAGGGTTTCATAATGTTATAGTCGAAAATATGTCTTGGAATGTTGACGTTCAGCTATGGTCACCCCTTACCGGATAGCTCGAACGGACGCCGAACGGATGAAAAAAAAGTTTTCCGTTGACAAAATTTTTATCCGTTGGGAGTCCGTTGGTGTACTGACCAAATAAAACGGACGCGTAACGAATGCCTAACGGACACACAAAGGATATGCAACGTACGAGAAACGGAAACGTACCGGGCAGAACGGATGTCGAACGTACATCCAACGGACGAGTACCGCATAAAACAGACACCTTACGGAAGCGTACCGGATAAAACGGATGAACAAGATAAGCGGAAAATTAAAGGTTGCAATAATATTACATGTAAATCACATACACGTGACCTTAAAATAATTAAAAAGTTTCCGTGTAACTGGTTTTAGTTTATTCTTCAAAATGCCGCCAAAGGGTAGGGGTGGGAAAGGAAGAGGAAAAAAATGTCAGAGAAAAATGCCAATAACGCCAACTGACCATAATGATACATGTAAATCACATACACGTTTTACGTTTGGTAATTTAATAGTATTTTATTGCATTAATCAAGCAATAGGATTTGACACAAGTTATTACAACTTATATTAAGTCCTCTCCTTACATACACAATATACATATATAATGACAGCAAACACATACATAATATAGCGACAGTTATAGAAAATAAAGGAAGGAGTCACACATTGGCATGGCAACAAAAAAGCAAATAGGACAGAAAGATAAAAGAAAGCTGCTTACTTAGAACGTTAAAATCTTATTGACTGTTTAATGAAATAACGAACTTTATCAAACATTTTAGAGTATAGTTTGGTAATTATATTCATATTTTCCAAACAATAGCGTTTCAATATCAATGTGTATGTTCATATTTATAAGATCATTAATCAGAGATATTCTTTGGTTATAATATAATTGGCATTCTAGAAAGTAATGGATTGCATCTTCAACAGGAGAACCGCAGGAGCATTTAGAATCATTCACTACATTTATCTTATTTAAGTCTGCATTTAATGAGCTGCACTGGTGCCTTAGTCTTGTATGCAGTATATTAAATTTTCTAGGCCCTTCACCATAATATGTTGGAGGTCTAAATAATTCACCCTTTATTTTTCGTTTAAATTGTGGGATAGTTGGTGCGTTTCTTATTGTTGGATTTAAATTATTCCATATTCTGACAGTAGATGGTACGAATGACTTTCAGTAATTCGTAGTCTACATCTAGGGGTATATAATTATCATTATTTCTGAGGTTGTATCCACTGACATCGGTTGTAACTGGAGGTAGACAGTCGATTAAATATTGGGGACACAATTTATTATGCATTTGATAGACAATAGTTAATTTTCGTTGTCTTCGCCTTTCTGCTTAAGTTTCCCAGCCCGTTTCAAAATATAAAGATTCTAAACTTGAAAATTTTGTAAGCCCTGTTACTATCCTTGCAGCTTCCAATTGTATTTTTTCTAGTTTATTAGATTCATATTCAAAACACCCATCCCATACTTCGCATCCATATTCCATTAGTGACATAGATATAGGATAAGCTTTTTTTTGGAAAGTGTAAATTTTAGTTGCCTTAGTTCATTTACTTGTTTTAATGCAGACTTTGTAATATTATCTATATGGCTGGTCCAGTTTCCATCTGATGAAAGTGTGTCACCTAAATGCTTGTGACATTTAACAGTTTTAACGTTTTCACCATTAAATAAAATATTCATTACTGGTGGTTTAACATTTGCAATTACCAATTCTTTGGATTAAAATCCACCAACCATTTTCTGGCCCATTCGTTTAAACTAAAAAGGTCTTTATTAATATAACTTTCAATTGTTTGAAAGTTGCTACCAGAATATGAGAGAGAGGTGTCGCCTGCAAATAAACGGGCTAGGTTATGGAGATTATCTGTAATGTCATAAAAGAAATAGTAGAGTACTCAATACAGATCACTGCGGAACTCCTGCCTTGATTTCGCCTTGATTTAAAGTTTCATTGTTTATAAAAACAAATTGCTTTCTGTTGCTGATATAGTCCTTAACCCAGTCTAATAGTTTACCAGATATTCCATATTTACGAAAGTACATTCGGTACGTATCCGTTTTATACGTTATCCTTCCGTTCATGTCCGTTTCACATCCGTTCATCATCCATTTTATCCGTTATACGTCCGGTAGAAGTCCTTTGGTGAATTGGTCTACCGGACCTCTAACGGATGTATAACGGACAAGTAACGGATAAAATGGATGATGAACGGATGTGAAACGGACATGAACGGAAGGATACCGTAAAAAACGGACGCCTACCGGATGTTCAACAGACACTTCATCCGTTGGACGTTCGTTCAAAGTTTTGAACAGGCTCAAAATTTTCCACCGGACAGAACGGACGTCGATGGATAAAACAGACGCTGAACGGACATGAAACGGATATGGACGGACGTCTAAATGATAAGAACGGACGTCTAACGGACATGAACGGATTGAAAAAAAGTTATTAGTTCGGCGTCTGTTCGCGCTATTCGGTAAGGTGTGACCGGGGCTTTACAGAATACCTGTGTCAAAATGACCATATATGTTTCATATATAAGATTATTCGTTTTCCCTTAAATGAAAGAAGCTCTCGTAAAATAGAGTCAATGGTTAACATTGTTTATATCAGAATTACATATGAGTGTACTTTTTCAAAAGTCAATTCCTGTTCATTTTATAGCTTTCTATGAGTTTTACTCATTATTGGAGCCTTATGGTGACCTGCAGTTGTTTGAATTCCCCACCTTTTGTCTCTGTTTTCATAATTGTCTCATTGCCAATCTTACAACATATCCTTACTTTAATATGAATTTTATTCTACAGATTCCAATCCAAACAATGAAGAAAATTGCGAGTTTCCTCAACGTTAATATTTCTGATGAGTTAATCAAAGACATATTCGACAAATGCGCTTTTGATAATTTGAAAGAACATAAATTGGACGGAACCAGAGACTCACATCCTGAGGGAAATTCTACATTGTGGCGTAAAGGCAAGTTTATATACTATTTTTGTATTGATGCATACATATAGATGCTTTGAAGTATAGATAGGTTTCGATATGATGTCATTTGATGTTGAGTTGTTTCCTTTACTACCATGTTGGAGATGTTAATGGTTGATTTTCTAAATCTTATGGAATAAAACCACTACTTCATAGCACCATTGCTTTCTATCTTAAATTCTGCAATTTCAAGTATTAATGGCTATTTTGTCTGAAGTTCAAATAAAGTGGCAGTCATTTCATGTCAAAACTATAACTAATTCTGACTTGAGTTGAAATATTCAATATAATAAACTGAATTTGGCTCTTTTTTTACCGCCATGTTGGAAGTCAACGTGTACACTTTCCTTTAGAATGTGTGCACGTTGCCCTCCGACATGGCAACAAAAAGGAAATAGTTCTTGCTCATATTGCACCAATCGAAAACTATATATTTATAGATTAATATTTGCTAGATGAATGGAATGAATACCGGTTTGATGCAAAAAGAAATAATGGACGAGAAAGCTAACTGAATGCTCAGTCAGTAGAAATACCAATCGCCACAATATGGAAGGCATCTATGATATGAAACATTTTACATTTATGCTGAAAAGTTTCTCAACAGATTTATTATTGTGAATAACTCATGTCCCTTTATTCTATGTAGGCAAAGTGCCATAAGTATTGAGTAGATTTTTTAGATCCATACTAACCATTGATAAATTCGATATTCCAATGGATTATCTTTAAGAATCAATGATGAGAGTCGAAAGATACAAAGGGACATTCAACCTCATAAGTCGAAAATAAACTGACAACGCCATTGCAAAAAAAAGAAAAAAGACCAAAGACAAACAACAGTATACAAGACACAACATAAAAAACAAAAGACTGAGCAACACGAGCCCCACTAAAAACTGGGGGTGAATCAGGTGCTCAGGAGGGTATAACCGTTGTTCTTGATAAACAAAAATGATAGCAAGGTAAACTAAGTTTGGTGACCATAATGTTACATTTGATTTTTTATGTTTAAATAAATATTTTTAAAAGCCACAATAGAAGATTAATAGAAATACAGCCGACTATATTCTATGAAGTTTGCTCATTGTTGAAGCCTGTGAAGCAGGATCTGCTTACCCTGAGACAACTTTCCAACAGAGTCCAATTGACGTGGATGTAAGCAATTATATTCAACCATACGGCCTTTAACAATGAGAAATGCCCATACCGTATGGTCGGCTCTAAAAGGTCCTGACATGATATATGTGAAACAATTCAAACGAGAAAACAAACGGCCATATTCAAAACAAAATAATATACGAAAAAAAAAAACCACAACCACTGAACTACAGGCTCCTGACTTTGGAGAGGCACATACAGAATGTGTATGAAAAAAATATTTTCTTTAGTCCAATATCGAATTTATGCGATATAAATTAATCATAAAATGATCACTTTTAAATACAAATAAGTTACACTGGTCAAATTTTGCTTTGTATATAAATCTATATAATGAATAAATTATATCATATTGGGCTAGTTTAATAACTATAATCATTCGACAATGAAAGAGCAACTGATATTTTTGCGTTTTAGTTGCAAATGGTCCTACAAATATTAAATTACTTTTGAGGGGTTTTACATATCATTTAGTATACAAAGAATGGCAAGCCATGAGTACATCTTCCACAATAATGTCAGAAAATAGAGCAATGGTCATCGTCAGCCCATATTATAAGCATGATTGAATTCTATTACGTATGATGTTAAGCTATACATTAAAATTACCTAACGTTAAAATGTAATTATATTTCGTCCATAGTATCTTTTGGGAAACCATGGTATACTACGATACATAATTTTTGTAGTGGTAATTCTTAATCAATAAAGATTGATGGATGGGTTGAGTAGTGCTAAACTTTCAGTAGCACATATTTTATGCGTATAAGGAACATGTTGTGATATAAATAAAATAAAAACTGGTTTATATAAAAAAAGATAAGCAGAGTCGGATTTTTACACGTAACATTTCGAAAGAAAAATATGTCAACCTACCCGCACACATTTTACTCAAAACCGATGCATACATATTTAGGACGATATAATGTTAATGGGGTATTAAAACGGCCTGATGCATAACTTTACGTTTTTGTTTGTGTCTTTTTAGATTCGTTTGTATGCTTATTTGAATTTTGAAGTCAGTTGTGTTGTATGTCTGTGATGTATGTTTACACAGTTTTTGACTGCTGGATCCAAATTATTGTCACATTAACCTATTATGTCTGTTAAAGTTGCTCACCCAATTTTGTCAATATAAAGGAACTATAAACAACTGGCATACAATTGGGAGGTTTAGCTAGCTATACAACCAGGTTTAACCCACCGTTTTCTTCGGAAAATGCCTGTACCAAGTCAAGAATATGTCAGTTGTTTTCTTATAGTTCCGTTGGTTGATATAGCCTAATGATTGATTTGGATGGACTTCCCCTTTTTTAATCTACCTTGGAGATTGGTACCTTTTAACATACAAATATGACAAGTTGGTTTAAATGTTTAAGCCGTTTGCAAGATATCATGCTCCCATACCCCGACACTTGATTAAGATTCCAAGCAGAACGTTTGAAACCCTTATAGCTTGGCTTTGATTGAGACCGACAGGGGACCGACCCATTACATCTTTGACTGGAGGCAATCAGGCCAACAATAATCCCTGGAGGCGAAGTGTTTTGATGGGCCAGGTTCAAAGAAAATTATTAGATATTACATTGGTTTGTCTGTCAATTTAAAAGTTTTTATAATATAAGATTTGAAAAGAATTCTTTACTTTAAAAATGATCTTTTTGTTTGTCCATATTATTTGAAGACGTTTTAAAGAAACATGAACTTTAAGATAATATATGAGTATGTCTGTTGATTTTCTTAGTTTTAACTTAAATGAAATCACAGGACTGTGTTTGATAAATTCCCATCGTTAATTAAAGGGTTTGACGGTCGCAAGGGCAGGTTTGCTGGCGACGCAAAGCAAATAAGGTGTTTCAATGCTAGAGGTAATTAAATTGTAATACAGCTGTAGGTAAACCTTACAATGTGACTCCAGTAATCCAAATCAACACATGAATGTTTGTCGTTATAGTACCAAGTTTTTATCCC
Source organism: Mytilus coruscus (assembly GCA_017311375.1). Taxonomy (NCBI): domain Eukaryota; kingdom Metazoa; phylum Mollusca; class Bivalvia; order Mytilida; family Mytilidae; genus Mytilus; species Mytilus coruscus. The sequence continues at coordinate 88,024,393 of CM029601.1, forward strand.
TATTCATTATGTATATATAATTATATCAATTAAAGATTAAATTGCCTCATGATCTTCGTTTAAAACTTCTTTTGTAGTAGAAAAAAAGATACGTGGAAAAAAAAAACAGCAGTACCATAAAAACATTGTTAATCCAATGAATAAAACTTTTTTGTTTGATTTGGATCGTAATGTTTGCCGAAAGTTCTTCAGATTAAAAATGTTAGTGCATCGAAAATAAATATTTATCTGTAGACCACATGTTAAAATTAACTAAATAATTATATTTTTTTCTAAGATATTATCATGTACAATCATCTTTATCTTTAGGAATTATTGGTGACTGGAAAAATTGGTTTACAGTATCACAGAGCGAACAATTTGATCAACTTTATAATAAAGAAATGAAAGAATGCAATGTAAAGTTTATTTATGACGATTAAATATGCAAATTTCATCTTTTTGAATTGTATTTAAGTGTACTGTTTTGACAACTATATTTTCAAAATACGTAGTTGAAATAATTTTGCATGTTTCTTCATTTTCATTTCTCATAATTGAGAAATGTAGTGTCATTGTGTTTTTGATGTTTAGTTATGCGTCTCTGCGTCTCCTCAAGAGGTTGTTGATTTTTTTTAAGGACAGCTGTCATATTAACATTTTGGTTTATTTTCAATTTACATCTGTCTGAAAAATTGTTCTGCAGTAAAACATGCAGTTATATATTTTCTTGAAAGTCGATTGTGTTTGTTCTGTTTTCTAAACATACTTACAAACAGTTTTAATCAATTCTAACCTCTCTTAAAATATGTCAGACACTGTCAGGAGAACTTTTCAAGAACAATCTGAAACTTTTATAACAGTTCATGAAAAAGATTTCCTGCTCTAGAAACGTTTTGGACAGTTCTACACTATTGCTCAGAATAGATCTTGACAGTTTTATCTCTAGAACAGTTTTTGGACAGTTCTATCTATTTGATAGTTAATTGTCTTATTTATATATTTCATCTGCTTTTATTGTTTTATTCTATCTTTTTATTTATTTTTTTTGTTATTTTATTTTTTTTAACTTCATCATTTTACCTTTTCTATTCAAACAAAATACTCTTAGAAATCATTGTTTCTTTTCATGTTTGTTTAGTATCGTTATTTTTGTTTGTTTAGATTATTATACGTTTTAATTTCTGTTTTCTATTTTCTTAAATGAACCCTTAATATTAGTTTTGCACATTTTGTATAATTACAATAAACCAAATATGTATCAGTACATATAGATATGAATGTATAATATGTATAGTAACATAAATAATCAGATAACCTCGGGTTTCAATCGCTCATCGGAAAGTTGGTCATTGTGTTGTTGAAATATTTTATCTGTATTAAACACCAAAAAACTCTTACGAATGTATACTTGTTTTTCAAAGAACATATATTATTGAAGGTAATACATACGGAAGTATTAGAAGCATATACATAAACGGACACCAACAAAAATAAGAAAAGAAAAATATATGTAAAAGGCAACTTAAAGTTTTTGCAATTGTGTATATCATATGTCAGTTTCTAAAACCTCCGTATTTATACGAGCGGCGAATACGTTCAACAAATATTGCCAACATTTCGGGCATTAATACCAAATTCGTTATGGACAAAAAATCAATCAACTACAACTTACTGAATCCTGACTTTGCGCGGGAGATGCGATCAAGTTTTATTATCACTCAATTCTCCGATCCTTTCCGAAATCAGTTGAGGTACAAGAGGTTTTAATTTTGATATAGAACAGTTATTCCAAAAGAAAATTATTTCAATCATATCTGATACAATCAATTTTAAGATAGCACTAATCATCATAATAGGTTTTGGAGATTCATGTTTTTCTTATATTTTTAGTTTTCTATAGGTTGTTTTTTTAATGCTATGTGTCTTTAGATCGTTTTTCGTTTTTGCCATGTCGCTTTCAGTTCATCTTCGACTTATGCGTTTCAATATTTCTTTTGTGTATTCTGCATCAAGTATAAAGGGGATAAAACTTACACAAAATTTGAAGAGCTGATAAAACTAAAAAAGGACATAAACTATAGCCAAAGCCAGGCAAGTCTTACTCAAGGTATTTTATTTGCTTGAAATTTTCCCAGAAAACATGTTCTTGTTCAAGGCCAATGTTTATTTCATAAAGGAATCCGTACCTAATCTGAATAAATAGAACAGTTTAGGTATTGTCGACACTGCCCTAGGTGTAGATATCGCTGCTGATGGACTGTCAGTCCCAAAGGATATGATCCACTCAGTAGTAAGTGTTACGATGCTGACATGATTTATAACACTTCTCTTAAATATTCCGTTAATGAATTCCAGAAAAAAATTAGAAAGTAAGGTTTCAACTCCTCAGTCAAAACTAAAGCGAATAAAGCTTTCTGGTCCCACTTTGCCATAAAGTTCCTCGTGTATTCAGGTATTTAGATATCTTTGGCTTTCAAATTTTTGGGTTTGAAAATTACTGATGAAGGTGAATCCAGACCAGCGCTTCTGACACTCCAATTTTTTAAAGTTCTGTTTTCAGTTTATAGTAATGTGAAAGTACTTTTATTCGTGGGGTACCAATTTTCGTTGTTTTCGTGGATGGTTTTATCCACGAATTTAACTGTCCAACGAAATATAATTACTGTTGTCCAATTCCAGACATGGAAAGATCCCTATGTAGGTTTGATTACATGGATACGGTCATATAAACCAACATTCTATGAACTAAATATACATTTTTTTGTACAACTTCAGAACGGATTTTACCCATTTAATCTTTAAAAAATCTAAAATGTACGACTGTTAACATTTTAATTCTCATTAGAAATAATTTCTGATCGATGAAAGTCAGATTTCCGGTGATGATATGCGATTATGAAATGTTCCTTTTTTCAAAATTCTCATACGAAAAAAAAATACTGATTTCATTTTGGGCTTGCTTTTTTATGTCATAATAATTGATTCTACAATTCAAAATATTATGAATTTGTTAGTAATGAAGGACGAACAAGTGAGTGAAAATGAACACCTTATTCAACAATGCCCACAAATCATTATAAAACAACATATGATTAATATCACGAATATTCGATTCTGAAGTCTTCAAATTCGTCACTCGATTTTTTTTTTCAGAAAACTAAAATCCACGAATTTAAGAACCCACGAACATGAAACTTTTGCTGAAACCACGAAAATTGATACCCACGAATAAAAATACTTTCACAGTACTTTGTAGATATCGCTACAGGTGGACCGTTGGTCCTCGATGGTATCATCAGCCAAGTATTCAGTGCTTCGATACAACCATGATTTATAAGATTATTTTCTTAAATTTACCGTTGATAGATTTAAAAATCATTTCGAAACTAAGTTCGAACTCCCTTATATTACGTGCATTATTTTTACTGGTCCATTTTTATTTTGTCATAACTCATCGTGTATTCAGGTATTTATATGCTTAGGTTTGCGCGTAACTGATGAAGATATATGGATAAAAACGGTTCGGACGCATCAAATGAAAAAAGAGGCTGTTCTTTAATATCCTTCTAATTTTATGCCCTGAAACGTTTTTTTTTTTTTTTTTTTAATATTCTTGGGTTTTCACATATTTGGTCATGAGCAAACCCTGATTTGATAGGAGTGCTGTCGAACCTCGTTGGGTTGAATCGTTTTTGTTGGAAACTTTGAAAAGTCGGTGTATTCCATCAGTTACGGTAATATTCCAGTTTGGTAAATGTGTTTCTACTTCGAATAGGTCGAAATTGCTAAATCTCGGTTTATTTTCTAAATTTGCTGATAGAAAAATGAACATAAATTGATCCCGATGTGTCGAAGTTTTAATGTTCAAGCATTATTTTTCTGCTATGAATTAAGTTATTTTCAATGCTACATGTACAATCGATGCAGACAAAAAATGGCAAAAAGTGTGTTAGGAATAAATTAAAAGAAAACATATGACAACACAGAACAAATTGCAATAACAATTTATTAATTTCGTGCGTCCGAAGCGCTTTTTGGATTTACCTTCATCACAAACGCTCAAAAACCAAATATTTAAAATTATTAAAATGTTCCTTCAAAATAAGGTCATTTTCCGAAGGATTTGTTAGTTAAACTAACAGTGATCGAACAAGAAAATCGTTTAAATTTTCAAATAGTTTAACCTAACCTAACGTCTGAGCTTGCCTTAAAATACCCTCGAAGTATGTAAAGAGCTATATTGTATCCATTTTAATGAAACAATACATGATATATTCATGATTAAAGGTATACACTTAACTTCTCTATAAACTCGTTACTTTTGTGTGTGCATGACATATACATAAACAAATTTGAAACATATTTACTATGTATATATTGTCTTGACTTCAAGTTACATTTCTATAAATGTTTCGAAGATTAATTTGCTTCTTTACGTTCAACCGTGTCATTTTAAAAGTGACGGGTACTATTTCTATACTGTCCTGCTACCATTAAACTGATGATCAGATGCACATTCCTTCAGGGTATCAAAACTAATAATCAATTGCAGTTTACTTTACAATTTTGTGCGTACGTGTTAATCTTGTATAACATGTATGATGGCGGAGATTGAGAAAAGGTAAATAAACGCTTTTAATTACATACATTTCAACATTGTAAGCAATTAAGATAGTGATATCTTAAGATCAGATGATGTAAAGGTCAAGTTCAACAGTAATTAACAATCTACTTGCAATTTAAGAATGTTATACTCCCCGCAAACAAATTCAAGTTTGGGGTGTATACCGAAATCTGATCACTTTCAATTGAGCAGGAAAATTTTCGAAATTGGTTGTTACCGGTATGTGAAATGTGTCAGTGAATGATGACATTAGGCTATATCTGGTCTATATACGTTTTACTCTGGTTGATATTTGATAGCATCTATTTGAAAATATATTTCACTCTACTGTAGTTAATATAATTTGAAACGCGACATAGAAAACAGTGTACATTAGACTGTTTAGTGCGCATTCTTTTGTTAAAATATCAATTGTTATCACAATCACAGCATTACGCAAAATTGTGATATAACATTGATTTTATTGAAACCACTTTTTTCATTTTGTTACACCGAAATATCTAGTCGTAAATGTTTCAGAAATAAAGCGATATTTTGAGTTGCAAACAAGACATGGGACAACAAATATCCGTAAATGCAATCAAAAACCATTTTGAAGTAAGACGACAGTAATTAACCGATGCCAAAATCTCGTATTTTGATTAGGAAGAGATAAATCATGGTAACACTTATTTGTTGTGGGAATCAGTGTAGTTCTTCACAACGTTTATGACCTAAATCAGGGAATGTGCATCTACGTAAATTGTAAAAATTATTGAAAGTTTCGGAGTAGAGCTTTAGAATTTTTAAGAATTCACATCTGATTGCCACCGCTGGTTAAATATATCTCATCACAATATTTTTGAAACTCATCTGCTAAACTGTGGAAAAAAATTGTGTTAAGAACTTTCGAAGGATGTTAAGTTGAAAATTTTGACGACCCAACATTTTTGGAACGGCAGATTGCTTGAAATTAAATGTTTCGAACCTCATCAATTTCTTTTTCCTGCTTCATCGAAATTGATCAGATGAAGGAAAAACTCTTGTCCTTGGATACACCTGGATTTAATATTCCTTCACAAAACTTGCAAAATTTCTGATATATCAGTTTATGATTTGTTTTATTTACTTGCATGAAGGCTATGTCATTTTTTCCATTCCTAAATATAAAAGTATTGCACTACCACCTATGCCATCTATCAGAAAGGATGTAGATAATCTTATGGAATCTCTTCGAAATTTCAATTCACGTGAAACAGGTGTTATTATCTGAAATCAGGTAAATGTAATATATAGAGAATATCAAGGGCTTTTTGTTATATCACACCCTTATCAGCCCGAAACACCAAAATATAAGTAATTTTGGTACGGAGCTATCGTCGACTTCAATATCTGTGAAAACTTGGTGTACGGTTATTCACCATGTTACCAGTAACCATTTGCATGGATATTTTAAGAAACCTTCTTAAAATTACAGGTATTGATAAATATTTACAAATATAATTTAAACATAAGGAAATCGAAAAGGGCCTCTAATACATTTTTTTTTATATTTGTATTAGTTTTATTTGTAAGTGGCTGCAAGCATATTTCTTTGAATCTTTTGAAAGTTGTCTTTTTTATGTTATACAACAGTTACAGGTTATGATTGGTTATGAAGGTAATAGTTAGTTAGTTGTCCCTGAGGTATCTACTTTTGCCTGAGGTTTTGCCACGGTCAATAGTTAGTAAATCAGGAATAACATTTATAACTCAATTTTGTCAACACAACGATACTATAAACAACTGCCATACAAGTTGGAGGTTTAGCTAGCTATAAAACCATGCTTAACTCACCATTTTCTTCGTAACGTTCCGTTGGTTGATAACCTTTTATTTTGTCAGTTTTTATGGACTTCCCCCTTTTTGAATTTACTTTGGAGAACGGTATTTTTCTGAAACTTGTTTAGTAGGGCTATAAAACAATAGACCATACACAAATGAAAAAACGAGCACGGGTATTGTGGATTTGTGTCTGTCATTTGCTAATTATTTCAATCGCAAGCTCAAGGGGAAATATTAATAAATATAAGTGAAGAATCCCAGTAGTATTTACATTTGTTTACCAGTCACACTAAACGCAATACATTTTGCCATGGCTTTATTTGGACTTGTTTGTTTGCTTTTTGGCCTTGAATGTTTGTCCCTAATATTTTATTAACTATGTATTTACTTTCAGGTATCACAGATCGAATTTATTCGTTCATAGTGTGTTAATTTACGTTTTTGATTGAGTTAAGCCTTCCAATTGATGTTTTATCGTGTGTTTTTCTATGTTGTGATGTTATACTATTGTTTCAGAAAAAGGGAGAAGGTTTGGTACCATTAAAACGTTTAATCCCGCTGCAAATGTTTGCACCTGTCCTAAGTCAGGAATCTGATGTACAGTAGTTGTCGTTTGTTTATGTAATTTATACGTGTTTCTCGTTTCTCGTTTTTCATATATACTAGACCGTTGGTTTTACCGTTTGAATGGTTTTACACTAGTACTTTTGGGGCCCTTTATAGCTTGTTGTTCGGTGTGAGCCAAGGCTCCGTGTTGAAGGCCGTACATTGACCTATAATGGTTTACTTTTATTAATTGTTATTTGGATGGAGAGTTGTCTCATTGGCACTCACACCACATCTTCCTATATCTATGTACATTTAATTCCAGAGACAACGCTAAAAGGGTAAAGCTAGATAAAATTACATTGTTCAATTTATTTCGGATTCAGAAAAGTTATTGATAATCATATTTTCCCCTATCTTAATAACTTAATTGATAATATGCAAGAATTATATTTCAAACAAACAAAACAAAGTGCATTAAGATTTGATTATGTCAATGATTCAATTCATTTGATTTTACAAATAGTGATCAGGTGTCAAGTGTTTGCCAGAAACAATCATTTCCTACATTTATTACACTTTTTCTACACTGCCCTTTCCTGGATCTTGATATCTATATCTTTAACGGGAAGCTTAATACCAAAATTTATGATAAAAGAGATGATTTTTCATTTCCTATTGTTAATGATCCATTTTTAGATGGTGACGTTCCCTTGTCACCATCTTATGGTGTTTATATATCTCAACTTGTTCGATTCCCTCGTGTATGTAACAACGTATTTGATTTCAACGAAAGAAATCTCTGTATTACTGAAAAATTATTACACCAGGGTTTTCGATATCACAAACTAGTCAAAACATTTACTAAATTTTATCATCGGTTAAAGGGCATCATTCATAAATATAAATCAACATGCAGACATCTTATACGTTCAGGTATTTCACATACAATATTTTATGGTAATATTCTTTACAAAGCACAAAAATGTCGGCATTCACCTCAAAAGCTAACCAAACCTTTAAATCGACTTATTCGGAAGGGATATAGTTACGATACTGTTGTCAGATCATTAAGGATTGCATATTTTGGTATTAATATTGATTCACTCATAGGGTCTTTGCATCGGAAATAAACACATTTATTCTAAAACCAATTGTTGGCATGACACGGGTTATGTTCTTCTCATATATTTTATGATGGTATGATACTAAAACCCTAACGGGAGGGATTGTACCTGATTTTCATATGATGAAGACATAATCTTTCAATCAGCTTAATTGAGGTCTGGAGCTGGCATGTCAGTAACTGCTAGTAGTCCTTTGTTAATTTATGTATCATTGTCATTTTGCTTAATTTCTTTTGTTACCTATTCTGACATCGGACTCGGACTTCTTTTAAACTGAGTTTTACTGTGCGTATTGCTATGTGTTTTTTTATTCTACATTGGCTAGAGGTAAAGGGGAGGGTTGAGATCTCACAAAACATGTTTAACCCCGCCGCATTTTTGCGCCTGTCCCAAGTCAGGAGCCTCTGGCCTTTGTTAGTCTTGTATGTTTTTTTTTAATTTTAGTTCATTTATATGTTTTGGAGTTTAGTGTGACGTCCATTTTTACTGAACTGAATTTTATTTAGGGGTCAGCTGAGGACCACCTCCGGGTGCGGGATTTTCTCGCTGCGTTGAAGACCCTTTGGTGGCCTTCGGCTGTTATCTGCTCTTTGGTCGGATTGTTGTCTCTATGAGATATTCCCCATTTCCATTCTCAATTCTATTAGACTGAATTATCAGAAAATGTCGATGACACACAATTACACTTTCGATAAAATAATGTGAAATTCTGTTGGAATTGATGCTACAATTATATGGGCCATTACTTGAGATAGAATTAATAATGCAAAACTTAAGAATCCACATATGGTTCATGTCACTGGTTAAAATGATTGACACAATGTCGTAAGACGATAATTTCTTATGTAATTGTATTTCATAATCAAATTGATTAGCTTTAAAGGAGACGTGACACAATTTTTTTTTTTTTTTTTAATTAATTAATTAGTATTGGTCAAAAAACATGTTTCAATTAATTTTTCTTGTCAAAACCTGATCAAACGGCCTTTTTATGGTCAAAGAATCCAGCGCTTGTCGTAATCTATGATTTTTAATTAGATAACGGTCACGTGATCGTGATGACGTCAGTGGATCCAAGCTGTGAAAATGTCTCAATATGGACGAAGTCGATCACATTTCTACATAATTAAACAATGGACGGTGTTGACAGCAGTTTTCAAGGCAACTCTCAAACTCTGGATATTCGACCTTATCAGTTTGAGCCGTTACTTGTGGAAAATGATCAAGTAGAAGATATAAATTCGTCATCCGAAGAGTCCGACATTGACGATCTTTCAAGCAATGCCGATCGCCTTGTAAACACAAATTGGTTCGTATGATAAATATATTTGATACCCAACGCTTTCAGTGGTTTATTTTTGGCAGATGCATGTATAACAATTGAGAAAATATAAATTTCTGATTTTTTACGATTAATTTATCCACCGAAAATAGTTTGTTTCCCTCTACCCTGGAACAGTAACGTACTACTAGCATGACTATATTTGTTTAAGATTCAATATTTTGAATAAAAGAGGACATGCTGGCACTCTCAATTGATGCGAACAATATTTTGTAGTCATTGTGGTCCAATATTGCTATCATTTGTATTATACAATCCACTCTTACATAAAAATATTACTGATTTACTATGCGACTATAAGATTTACATAAAAAAGAGCAAATATGGTCAGTTTTGGTTGATGCGGACAAATAATTTTGTTATACGAGTCAGTTTTAGGTATGAAAACTACTGATATTTGTTTACGATTCAATATTTTGAATAAAAAGAGGACATGCTGGCACTCTCAATTGATGCGAACAAAATTTTGTAGTCATCTTCTTCTTATATTGCTGCAATTTGTATTATACAGTCCCTCCTGACCTAAAAATATAACTGAATTACTGTGCAGCTATAAGGATTTACATTAAAAAGAGCAAATATGGTCAGTTTTAGTTGATGCGGAAAAATAATTTTGTTATACAAGTCAGTTTGAGGTATGAAAACTACTGATATTTACTGAAGATTAAATATTTTGATTAAAATAAGGACATGCTGGCACTATAAATTAATAGGAACAAAATTGTGTAGTCATTGTGTTTTAATATTGCTGTAATTTGTATTATACAGTCCATCCTGACCTAAAATATAACTGAATTACTGTGCAGCTATATATATTTACTTGATAAAATGCAAATATGGTCAGTTTCGGTTGATGCGGACAAAGAATTTTGTTATACGAGTCAGTCTGAGGTATGAAAACTACTGATATTGGTTTACGATTAAATATTTTGAAAAAAAGAGGACATGCTGGCACTTTCAATTGATGCGAACAAAATTTGTAGTCATTGTGGTCCAATATTGCTATCATTTGTATTATACAATCCACCCTTACATAAAAATATTACTGATTAACTATGCGACTATAAGATTTACATAAAAAAGAGCAAATATGGTCAGTTTTGGTTGATGCGGACAAATAATTTTGTTATACGAGTCAGTCTGAGGTATGAAAACTACTGATATTTGTTTACGATTCAATATTTTGAATAAAAGAGGACTGATAATTGATGCGAACAATATTGTGTAGTCATTGTGGTCCAATATTGATTATTAAACAATCCACCCTTTCATAAAAATATTACTGATTTACTATGCGACTAAAGATTTACATAAAAGAGCAAATATGGTCAGTTTTGGTTGATGCGGACAAATAGTTTTTGTTATACGAGTCAGTCTGAGGTATGCAAACTACTGATATTTCTTTACGATTAAATATTTTGAATAAAAGAGGACATGGCACTTTCAATTGATGCGAACAAAATTTTGTAGTCATTGTGGTCCAATATTGCTATCATTTGTATTATACAATCCACCCTTATATAAAAATATTACTGATTTACTAAGCGACTATAAGATTTACATAAAAAAGAGCAAATATGGTCAGTTTTGGTTGATGTAGACAAATAATTTTGTTATACGAGTCAGTCTGAGGTATGAAAACTACTGATATTTGTTTAAGATTCAATATTTTGAATAAAAAGAGGACATGCTGGCACTTTCAATTGATGTGAACAAAATTTTGTAGTCACTGTGTTCCAATATTGCTGTCATTTGTATTATACAATCCACCCTTACATAAAAATATTACTGATTTACTATGCGACTATAAGATTAACATAAAAAAGAGCAAATATGGTCAGTTTTGGTTGATGCGGACAAATTATTTTGTTTTACGAGTCAGTCTGAGGTATAAAAACTACTGAATCAGATATTTGTTTACGATTGAATATTTTGAAAAAAAAGAAGACATGCTGGCACTCTCAATTGATGCAAACAATATTTTGTAGTCATTGTGGTCCAATATTGCTATCATTTGTATTATACAATCCACCCTTACATAAAAATATTACTGATTTACTATGCAACTATAAGATTTACCTAAAAAAGCAAATATGGTCAGTTTTGGTTGATGCGGACAAATAATTTTGTTATACGAGTCAGTGTGAGATATGAAAACTACTGATATTTGTTTACGATTAAATATTTTGAATAAAAAGAGGACATGCTGGCACTTTCAATTGATGCAAACAAAATTTTGTAGTCAATGTGGTCCAATATTGCTATGATTTGTATTATACAATCGACCCTTACATAAAAATATTACACTGTTTTGCTATGCAACTATAAGATTTACATAAAAAAGAGCAAATATGGTCAGTTTTGGTTGATGTAGACAAATAATTTTGTTATACGAGGCAGTCTGAGGTATGAAAACTTTTGATATTTGTTTACGATTCAATATTCTGAATAAAAAGAGGACATGCTGGCACTCTCAATTGATGCGAACAAAATTTTGTAGCCATTGTCTTCTTATATTGCTGCAATCTGTATTCTACAGTCCCTCCAGACCTAAATATATAACTGAATTATTGTGCAGCTATATAGATTTACTTGATAAAATGCAAATGTGGTCAGTAGTTTTGGTTAATGAGCTCAAATAATTTTGTAATATAGTCATTCTGAGTCAGACAGTCTGAGATGTGAAAACTGCTGGATTTAAGTGATGATTTAATTATTTGAATAAAAGAAAGACAAGCTTTTCAACTGTTTATATGTGCAGAAAAAAGAAATTTCCTATGATTAATTTTCAATTAATTAAAGAGGTGTAATAACATTATTAATTTACTGTACTCGTCAATATGTCAATCGAAAAATGAAGAGAGTTGGTTATTTAATTTTGATGTACTTTATCATTTGATATTTAAGGTCAGTGTATCCAGTATACGATGACAATTTGCGTTAACGCGCGTTTACTACAAACAGTAAACGTGCGTTTACTTTTGACAAAATAAGAAGACGCGCCTTTTTCGCGTTAACGCGGAAGTAAACGCGAAAGTAAACGCCCGTTTACTCTTTACAAAATTAGAAGACGCGCCGATTTTGCGTTAACGCGGAGGTAAACGCGAAAGTAAACGCCCGTTTACTTTTAACGTCTACTGAAATTTCGGAGTTAACGCACAGTTAACGCGGCGTTTACTTGAAGTGCACGCGAGTAAACGCCGCGTTAACTTTTTCCGCCCGTCTACATGTAATGCTTGGTCTGCACCCAACTGTATGTACATATTGTCTTGACTTTAAGTTACATTTCTATAAATGTTTCAAAGATTAATTTGCTTCTTTACGTTCAGCCATGTCATTTTAAAAGTGACGGGTACTATTTCTATACTGTCCTGCTACCATTAAACTGATGATCAGATGCATATTCCTTCAGGGTATCAAAACTAATAATCAAATGCAGTTTACGTAACAATTTTGTGCGTACGTGTTTATTGCTAAATTTAATCTTGTATAACATGTATGATGGCGGAGATTGAGAAAAGGTAAATAAACGCTTTTAATTACATACATTTCAACATTGTAAGCAATTAAGTTAGTAATATCTTAACATCAGATGATGTAAAGGTCAAAATCAACAGTAATTAACAATCTACTTGCAATTAAAGAAATTCAGAATGCTATAATCCCCGCAAACAAATTCAAGTTTGGGATGTATACCGAAATCATCATGTTCGTCTTTCAGTCATTCCAAACTAACATTTGAAAAAGTTTTTCCTTCATCTGATCACTTTCAATTGAGCAGGAAAATTTTCGAAATTGGTTGTAACCGGTATGTGAAATGTGTCAGTGAATGATGACATTAGGCTATATCTGGTCTATATACGTTTTACTCTGGTTGATATTTGATAGCAACTATTTGAAAATATGTTTGACTCTACTGTAGTCAAAATAATTGAAATATATTCACAAACAAAAGAAACGTGACATAGAACACAGTGTACATTTGACTGTTTAGTGCGTATTCTTTTGTTTAAATATCAATTGTTATCACAATCACATCATTACGCAAAATTGTGATATAACATTGATTTCATTGAAACACCTTTTTTCATTTTGTTACACCGAAATATCTAGTCGTAAAGGTTTCAGAAATAAAGCGATATTTTGAGTTGCAAACAAGACATGGGACAACAAATATCCATAAATGCAATCAAAAACCATATTGAAATAAGACGACAGTAATTAACCGATGCCAAAATCTCGTATTTTGATTAGGAAGAGATAAATCATGGTAACAAACGAATAGTGAAGGAATCGCATGAACTCCAAACATAGCGGGACCGATGCGAAGACAGGGTAAGCGTATCCAGCTATGCATGCATCATCCGACATGTGATTTCACATTCATTAAAATGTCACGATCAGGAATAGGGCATATGTAGCTAGTGCGGTGAGACACCTACACATCGTATCGGTCAACCAATTCGTAATGGTGATCGTAAAACTTTTGCAGTGTCTTTGAGAAAGTTTTATATTAATTCATATGAGTACAAAAACAAGTCGGCCAGTAGTGGTGCACAATTAGTACCCATTGAATACCGACTGTCTGTGGGAATCAGTGTGGTTCTTCACAAAGTTTATGGCCTAAAACAGGGAATGTGTATCTACGTTTCCCATTTTTGTAGGAAAAGCCCTGTTTTATGAGATGACGAAGTCGATCTTTCAATTGAGCATGAGAAATAACAGTGTAAAGGTTTTGAAAACCCTGCAAATTGTTAAAATTGTGATTGAAAGTTTCGGAGTAGATCTTTAGGATTTTTAAGAATTCACATCTGATTGCCACCGCTGGTTAAATATATCTCATCACAATATTTTTGAAAGTCATCTGCTAAACTGTGGAAAAAATTGTGTTAAGAACTTTCGAATGATGTTTAGTTAAAAATTTTGACGACCCAACATCTTTGGAACGGCAGATTGCTTGAAATTGAATGTTTCGAACCTCATCAATTTCTTTTTCCTGCTTCATCGAAATTGATCAGATGAAGGAAAAACTCTTGTCCTTGGATACATCTGGATTTAATAAATCCTTCACAAAACTCGCAAAACTTCTGATATATCAGGTTATGTTTTGTGTTATTTACTTGCAGGAAGGCTATGCCATTTTTTCCATTCCTTAAATATAAAAGTATTACACTACCACCTATGCCACCTATCATAAAGGATGTAGATAATCTTATGGAATCTCTTCGAAAATTCAATTCACGTGAAACAGGTGTTATTCTCTGTTCGCCAATGAAATCAGGTAAATGTAATATATAGAGCATATCAAGGGCTTTTTGTTATATCACAACCTTATCAGCCCGAGACACCAAAATAATAACTAATGTATGGTACGGAGCTATCGTTGACTTCAGTATCTGTGAAAACTTTGGTGTACGGTTATACACCGTGTTACCAGTAACCATTTGAATATGACAGTTGTTGTCTATTGGTTTGATGTGTTTGTGCTTTTGATTTTGCCATTTGATTAGGGACTTTCCGTTTAGAATTTTCCTCGGAGATCAGTATTTTTGTGATTTAACTTTTTGCATGGATATTTTAAAGAAACCTTGTTAAAATTACAGGTATTGATAAATATTTACAAATATAATTTAAATATAAGGAAATCGAAAAGGGCTTCTAATACATTTTTTTCTATTTTTGTATTAGTTTTATTTGTAAGTGGCTGCAAGGATATTTCTTTGAATTTTTTTTAAGTTGTCTTTTTTATGTAATACAACAGTTACATGTTATGATTGGTTAAGAGGGTAATAGCTAGTTTGTTGTCCCTGAGATATCAACTTTTGCCACGGTCAATAGTTAGTAAATCAGGAATAACATTTATAACCCAATTTTGTCAATACAACGATACTATAAACAACTGCCATACAAGTTGGAGGTTTAGTTAGCTATAAAACCAGGCTTAAGTCGCCATTTTATTCGTAACGTTCTGTTTGTTGATAATGATTTATTTTGTCAGTTTTTATGGACTTCGCCCTTTTTGAATTTACTTTGGAGAACGGTATTTTTCTTAAACTTTTTTAGTAGGGCTATAAAACAATAGACCATACACAAATATAAACGGGCACGGGTATTAGGGATTTGTGTCTGTCATTTGCTATTTATTACAAACGCAAGCTCAAGGGGAAATATTCACAAATATAAGTGCAGAATACCAGTAGTATTTACATTTGTTTACCAGTCACACTAAACGCAATACATGTACATTTAATTAAAGAGACAACCTTAAAAGGTTAAAGCTACATAAAATTACATAGTACAATTTTTTTTGGATTCAGAAAAGTTATTGATAATCATTTTTCTTTTCCTATCGTAATAACTTAATTGATAATATGCAAGAATTATATTTCAAACAAACAAAACAAAGTGTATTAAGATTTGATTATGTCAATGATTCAATTCATTTGATTTTATAAATAGTGATCAGGTGTCAAGTTTTTGCCAGAAACAATCATTTCCTACATTACTAGACTGAAATATCAGAAAATGTCGATGACACACAGTTACACTTTCGATAAAATAATGTGAAATTCTGTTGGAATTGATGCTACAATTATATGGGACATTACTTGAGATAAAATTAATAATGCACAACTTAAGAATCCGCATATAGTTCATGTCACTGGTTAAAATGATGGACACAATGTCGTAAGACGATAATTTCGTATGTACTTGTATTTCATAATCAAATTAGCTTTAAGAAAAGGTAAAGTTTTTACAGAGATATGATTGATAAGACGTTATTTTTGCACTTCTGCTATTAAAACACTAGTTGAGTCTCAAACAGAAACAACAGGCTTACAATACCAAGCTTACATTCAAAATTCATTACCCGAAGGAAAACCGACAACACCCTCAAGTATCAGTCTTTTTTGCAATAAACTGAAAGGCCTTACTTCTTTGTTTTATTTTCCTAAACTTTTTTTCGTCATATTTCTTTTTTCCTTACGGTTGTAAAACATACAATGTTTTAACAGATCCCGTAAATAGAAAAAAGATAAACTTAGGCTGTCCTCACTTCGATGAGGCTCATATAGTATCTTAATATATGAAACCTTATCAAACTTTTCAAATTTAAAAGAGGGCGAAATTTTCGAATTTAATGTACGGATGGGTTGTTTTTTCTCTCATATAAATGTCCCATATAAATGTTATGCATGTCTTTTTATAATTTTATCCTAGGTACACATTGGGTACATGAAATAGTGTCCATGCTTTTACATCAGACTACTGAATATAACAAACGTGGGGACTGCTTGATTGTAACTTTGAATGTCAAACTGATTGGGACCGATTGGAGCAATGGAACGGTCCAAGATTCTTCCACACACATTTGCCCATGGAGTAACTGCCAAGAAAGCACATGAAAAACTAATACAATATTGTATACCTAAAAGAAACCCAAAAGACAGAGTTGTGTCCCAATATTTATTTATACAAGGAAAGGAGGAGTACCTCGGATGACATGGAATGAGTTCTTTGAAAAATTCGTTGTCATTGGTAATATCTCAATTTATCTATATACTTAGTACGTTTTGTGAAAACCTATTATACATTTTTCATAAAACCTTGGATAATTTACAAAAAAAAAAGGATCAACTATACCAAAGGCTAACGAAAATTGAGTAATTTGAGCTTTAACTAGGATTAATTCTTACAGAAATATTCTTTTTCGGTTTGGCTTTACTTGCCGTTCCCTCTGGTTTTCTCAGCTCTTCAATTTTTATAAAAGGTTTTGGACTTTCAAATATTTTGAACTCGATCATCAGGTATTAATGGAGTTGTGGTTATGCAGTTTAGCCCGATGAATTATCAAATATAAAAGATTGTGCTATAAAATTAGTTTTAGATAGCAGAAGAATAGTATAGCCTTCAAAGTTGGTTTGTACGAACATCAAGATTTGTTTTGCATGTTTGATGGGCAATTTCCTATTTTACAGTCCGTATTTTCACATTCGTACCGCCTATTGGTCCAGAAATTATTGTGTTTTTTTCAAACAAATGTTTTTCGCTTGAACTTTTCAATGCAATTTTACGGAAGAATGAGATGAAATGCATATGGTTTTTATTCGATCTCTTGATACATAAATGTCAATGGTTTCAGAAAAGGTATTGATAATCGATTGAAATTCTGCTTTGGACGAATTTTTGGGGACACTTGTTACATTTCCAACCTCTCTTTTTGGCAATATCTTGTATCAAATAAATGCAGATTGTTGCCATGATTAAATATAAAACTATATTTCCCACAATTTTGACAATTGTAAATCAAATTCATGGAAAATGCTGATTCCATACATATGCACATATATAACATAAACAGCAGGCTTAATACGTTAGAAAGCAAGGAAAACAGGGTGGTCAAAAACTTTTAGTGTCAATTTTAAGTGTTTATAATACCTGAGCATTGTAACCTTATTAAAAGACATTAAGGGTCGAAATGGCATCTTGTACAATAAAATTGATACCCATAATGTTATTAAGTCGGTTCTTTTTGTCTATTCGCCGATTCAGAATCTAGTGGACTATGAGTAATTTCATTGTTCAAACATCAAAACGAAAATAAAGCTTAATTTGAATTTCTATTATTTAGGACAATGTTAGCCAATCAGAACGTCGTTTTGATGTACGCTTTACAAAAATATAACCCAGAATGCATTGTGTTCTGTGAATTAAACAGGTACTATGTAACCAGTTTTTAATGTATATTTGTCGATTTACCTATGACTTTTTTTACTTACATTGAAATTTAAGATATGTAAAACTGCTAGGTTACACTACACTAAATATGTCATGCAGTCAGGAAATTCGTCAGATTTGCATTCAACAGAAAAAGCCCAAACGTAAAAAGTTTATTAATATTATATATCATGGCTCAGGACAACCACATGAACATGTGGTGCATTTTCACAGAATTTATCAATAAAAACTTAATCTTCCTTTAAATTTCTACATTTTGTACAACGAGAGGTACAAAAAAAATCACACAATAAAAATCAGTACTGAAAAGGGTTCAAATAAAAAAACAAAAAAAACACCTTTAAAATAAAATAATATATTGTATTAAAAATACTGCTAGATGCTGAAATCAAGCTCAACATAGTTAACATGCTGATTGAAATTATGATGTCATAAACCCTAAAATTAGTGACTGCACAGTAAAATAAATCTCATACCTTCATGTCATTAGCAGTACAGGAAGACACGACTTTGAATAATGCCTGCAAGGAATTGAAAAGCATTTCAGAGCTGTAAAACAGGAGAAACATTAAGTCTTGTTTCAAACAAAATTTCGAGTAGGATATTTATCACAAATAGAAAAATAATAGATACCAAGCGCAGTGATTGAGATACATTAGTAATTTCTGATTTGAATTTATTATACATAATAAGCCAAAAAAATTAAAATGACATTCATAAACTTGTTAGTACGTATAATGTTAAAAATAAATATCCCAGAAAAGATGAGTGTAAAATACAATTTGTTATTGAATTTTGCAATATCTCCTTTTATTTATTTTTTATTTTTTTTTATTTCAGATACTATATACGGTGGATGGTTTACCTTTTCTAAAGAATTTGAGAAAGCAATATCTGAAAAAGTGGAAATATATTACCAGTCACTTTCGAAAAACTAGATTGTAAGTCAAAAAGAATTTAAAACTTGTCATAACATCGATCTGAAGTAAATGTAAAAACGTATTTTCAATTCAAGTTGCTTTTGTTGATGACTTCGTTTAGGCATTGGTAAAACAAATCATTTTTTTTAGTAAAATTTACGTAAACCAGAATTTTAATAATATTTTTTCGGGATCAGTCAATGTTAATTTAGGTGTAACAGATTTGCATTTTTTTTTTAATTTATTTCCTGCAGCGGATTTTCAGGTTTGCAAACGAACTTTTGTAAACCAAAATATCAACAGTTTTGTAGATTTTCAATTATATTACGACAAAACTATGAATATGTATCCTTTGTTTGGCTATTTGAAAAGAAATATTGAACTTGATCCTGTCGTTATTTCCCGATTAGTTGATGAATCTTTGGTAAATCCTTTTAAATGCAGAAGGATGGATATATGCTTTATACTTATCGAATATAGAGATGCGGCTTACGTAGAAAAAATATACACATTCAAATCATACCTTATCTATATGAACTGTTGTCCTTTGATTCAATTTAAATAGATGTATATTATCGAAGGACAGTGACTGAAACAGTGATGTTCGTAGTATCACATTTGGAGCTACAATGCACGGGTTGTACATAAGTATTCGTTAAAAAATGTACCTTTATTTCCGCATCTACCGGCATTTTCTTCCAAAATACATTCATCTTCAGCTGAATTAAGGCGACAATAGTTTACCAATGTTCGGATAAAGTTCGGATTTTTTCATATATGAAACATGACTACAAATGAGTCTCTCTTTTTGTTTGCAACGAGGGGCCTAGTGACCGATCCTCAACCGTTGCAAAATGTTTTCATTTTTTTATTTGTAGAGCTGGTTGTCATTGGTTCATGTTTGTCATATTTATTTTCGTAAATTGTTTTTAAATAAATAAGGCCGTTAGTTTTCTCAATTGAATTGTTTCATATTTTTGTGTCGGGGCCTTTCACAGGGCGGATCCAAGATATTTGATACGGGTTTTCTCTCATTGTTGAAGGCCGAACGGAGCGAGTCGAAAATTGTTTTGGACGATTTATACTAAAAGTTTATACATATCGTAAAACATGAGATTTTAATTTTTTTAGGGGATCAAAGGTGGGAGTGTAAACCCTCTACGCCCCCTACCCTTCTTAGTTCTGCTACTCGATAAACATAATTGATGCAGCATACGATAGAACCCAAACATCATCTGAAACAGTTATAGATATTCAATTATATCCTAATATTCATCTGAATGAATGCCATGTTGTACTGTTACACCACTGTCCCAAGTTAAGAAGAGAGCTGGCGCCTTCAAACATGTTTAACCCCGAAAGATTTATGTTATATGTCCCATGTGGTAGCGTTTTGATTGACATACTATGGGTTTTCAGATTGTTGAAGGCCGAACGGTTGCCTATAATTGCTACCATCGACATCATTTGTACTTTGGTAGATAGACGTCTCATTGAGAATCATACCACATCTCCTTATTTTTTATGAGTTATAACAATTTTAAAGGGCCCTTGACATACTGTCGAAAAGTGAAACAATGTTCATTAAACACAGCGGGTTACTTATTACGTAAAAAAGATAGTTTTGGTAGTATAGTCTTTTGTGGAGAGTTGTCTCATTGGCAATCGTACCACATCTTCTTATTTTTATATTCATAATTATGATTATTTTATCATTGTACACATAACAAGCAATGTATCTATCCAATGTATATGTTCCATGTGTTTATATAGGCAACTATTCCAACTCTTCGGGAAATTGCATCGTTTCTTGGTATTTCAGTTGATTTTATCGCCATCGCCCATCAATGTACTTTTGAAAATATGAAAAAGAATAAGATTGACGTTACAACATCCATACATCCGGAGGGCCAATCAACACTATTTCGAAAAGATAACAACATTTGTCTTCAAATTTGTCTGTCTTTTCGAAGGATTCGAGTGTTTTTGTTAATTTTGTCTGTTGTACTGTCCAGAACTTTTTGAGATTCCTGTTATCCTGTCTATGCATGATTTTTCTACATAAGGAGATGTCTGTACCAAGTCAGGAATATGACAGTTGTTTTCCATTCGTTTGATATGTTTGAGCTTGTGATTTTGCCATTTGGTTAAGCTACTTTCCGTTTTGAATTTTCCTTGGAGTTCGGTATTTTTGTTATTTTACTTTTAATTGTCTTGCCTGATTATCCTTCAAGTAAAAAACATAACATATAAGATATATTGTAGCAACATACCTTTCTTGGTACAGCGATAGCCAATAAATTAAATGACAAAACCCGAAAATTAGGCTTGTTGCACTTTTGCATTACACGAGAAAGCGGAAGCCGTAATAGAGGGCCTCTTACGCTATATTTAACAATTATAACTCCGGAAAACAAATACTACAATTTTGACCTTTTCGACTTTTTCTATTTTCTTAAAATCAATTAGGATATCATAGTGTGAAAAAAATGTCTGTTACCTTATCTAAATAAAAGTTCTGTCTTTGCTACGTTGAACAACTATCTGCTGTTTATTTGTTGATATTAGAATGAAGGATAGTCTGGTTCTAGTCTACATGTTATGTAATTTAATGTTCCTTTTGGTATCTGCCTTCACTATTTGATATAGTCTGTTTATTGTATTTTACTTGTACTTTTTAAATGTGTTGTTGCTCATGTAACTATAGAAATGGGTCTTTACCTTAACTATTTTTAGTGTACCATTTCCTATTTACCCGTCTGTATCTACTAATTCATTAAATAGGAAAGGGCTAAGTTCGAAAAGAAATGATTTAAGTTCCCTATGATTATATGATCATATCTGTATATCGTTTTATCGTTTATGGAATAGTTTGTTGATGACAGAGTAGCAGTCTCTTAAATTATAACAAAGAGTTTAAAAGAATTTTGGTATTTTTTAGCTTGACATTAAGTGATAATAATGCAATGCTTTTATTCAACCTTATACAAAATTTTCTTTAAAATACTTTTGAAGTTATTAATAGATATAGGAAGATGTGGTATGAGTTCCAATGAGACAACTCTCCATCCAAGTAACAATTTATAAAAGTAAACCATTATAGGTCAAGGTACGGCCTTCAACACGGAGCATTGGCTCACACCGAACAAAACCGATTTCCAAAAACGGAGACACGTATCACCAATGTGTGTAATTGAGGTGATTCGATGTGATTGCTAATGAGAGTACTATTTACTAGAGATCAAATAACATGGCTGTAAGGAAAAGGTCACAGTAAGGCCTTCAACAATCAGCAAAACCCATACCATATAATAAGCTATAAAAACTTTATCAGTGTATGACAGACAGTAATCAAATATAATAGTTAAAAATATATTTATGATTTTGAAGAATCATTCTTTTAATTTCAGGGATAATTGGAGACTTGGAAATCTGGTTTACAGTGGAACAAAATGAACTGTTAGAAAAACTGTATAAGCGGGAAATGAAGGGATATGATGTTAACTTTGTATACAATTCACCAAACGTTTAAATTCCGTTTTAACTATGTGAAGATTCCGCTTTTCATCGTGTGAATAACTTTTCTATCGATTCGCTTGTCTTTTCAAAGTTATTGTGAAACTACCTATTCTAGAGGTGGCGTGAATCAGATGTGGATACTAAAAAATTCCAAAGATCTTTTAGAGTATATACAATCTAAGTCTCTTTCATCTTGCAAAAATATTAAAACATTTATCTTTTCTACACTTTACACAAGTACTCCCTATTCTAAACATTAAAGACAAATTGAAAGAGTTAGTCCTGCTTTGTTTCATAAAAAAGAATGGCCAACGAAGATACTGTTGTTTGTCTGTTAGTCTTTTTCTTTTTTAGCCATGGCGTTGTCAGTTTATTTTTGACTTATGAGTTTGAATGTCCCTTTGGTATCTTTCGTCCTCTTTTATACGCCATGCTCCGATACGCAATTTTAATTAGAAGTTATTTAAATAATGACAAAGACAATATATTTTAAATGTTATTTAGTGGCGGTATAAGAATGTAAAACTCTAGTGCGGGATGAGCGATTATAGTTGAATAAGCAAGGACATACAGACGGAACATGATCCGGGGCCTCGTTGGCCAAGTGGTCTAAGTAGTCGAACTACTATATTACTAGCCTGTCAACACTGAGGTTGTGAGTTCGAATCCCGCACAAGGCAGGTGCACTCGACTCAAATTTTAATTTAATAGGATTGTTAGTTTTCCTACAGAAGATCTGTGGTTCTCTCTGGGCACTCCGGCTACCTCCACCAATAAAAACTGACTGCCACTAAATAGCACAATAGTGTTGAAAGTGGCTTTAAACACCAATCAATCAATCAATGTTTGTGGTCAAATGAAGGGACACATATATCGAAAAATAATTATAAAAAAACAATTATGATGAAACATTAATGTTATGAGAAATCCTAATTCATGGCTATTCAAATGTCACTCTTATTGTGAAATACTTATATATGATGGTTATGATTTGTTTTAAATAAACTAAAATTTGTAGATGTCTTACCACTTAAACGTATACTCTTGAACCATATGATTTACGATTCGAATCCAAATTTCATTCTTATATCTCATTTAGCTTGTTTTATTTATACGCAGTATATGTGGGCCTTTTTTAATGGGTTCTTTTCTTCCTACTGTAGTTATTTTTGTGCTACTTATTTATTCGGGTATTATTTGTGAAACGTTGAAAATTCCTAAAACAAATCAAACGGAAAGTGATAGGGTATTCTAGCATTCGGTCAAGTAAGGGCAATGTAAAGAAATAAAATCAATCTGACAATCGTTCGTATTTGGGGAAAACTGTCTGTTTTCCGATGATTTTGTCGTGTTTAGAAAATATAAAACAGTTAATTTTTCTTACAAATTGCACCAATTGTAAGCATGATTTTATTTCTTTTAGTGGCTATTACTATTTATATTTAAAATCCTAAAATAACCTTTAAAGCAGAAAAACTGTACAATATTTATTTACATTAAAGCACTTATATGTCAATTTTGATATGAATAACATACCCATGCCTGTGTTAAGAAACTTACAAATAAATGTGTAAGAGCTCTGGTAACTAAAGATATTTAACATAAAATTCTGCTAATATGTCATTTTTGGGTCGATTACAACAAAAAACAATAAAATTGAAAGGTATTGCCATCCTAGAAGATTTTTTTCCCTCAAAACTGGATAAAGAATCTGAAAATCAATAGATTAAGTGTATGATTTATCTTTGAAAATGCAATTATGTGCTTTCTTCTGAGATGCCATAAGAAATCCCTCCACAGTTAAAATTTAAACTAAAACTGAATTTTATAAATTTAAACCATCCTCTTGTCCATGCTGTCTAACAAATTAAGTTTACTATTTGTGTAATATGTGTGCATATGTACATTAATCATCAGTATGTAATCAATATCTTCAATAGATTGGATTTCTAAAACGATGAGATATAATTATTTTTGGTGTATCAATGGCAACAATCTGTATCTATTTGCCATTAAGTATTGTAAAAAAGATCATGAAAACGTCACCTTTGTCCCCAAAAATTCCGATTAAGTAGAATGTAATCCCTCTGAGTTATACGTTTTCTGAAATCATTTACATGTATCTATCAAGAGATCAAATGAAAGTGTTTATAATCATTTACTTTTTTTTACTTTAATTTCTGTACCTATAGCCGGTATGGATATGAAAATACCGACTATCGAACAGAAAACAGCCAATAAATCATACAAAAATAATCTTGATGTTTACTTTGAATGCCATATTGTTCATCAGCTAAGTAATTATAAATTCTATTGCACAATAACTTTCAAATTCATTGGGCTAAAATGCAAAACCACTATGGAGTGCTATCTATTACAAAGCAGGGCTCATATTCAAATCTCATTAACGTGTTTCTGTCGTGAATATGAATTTCCGCTGGACGTTGAACATGTTAAACAGTCATTCATATTCATCATCATCAACGAGGTCAATTTTATTTTGTAAATGTGAAATATAGGAATATGATTAGTCTGCAACTCTTCTAATTATTTACATTTTCTGATAACATCACACTCTGATTTTATACAATAGTTGAAAATCATCCATATGTTTCAGTATCAAGAAAAAAACAAATAGCAATAACTTAACGAATATCAAATAAAGAACAAAGAGAACGTCTTCACGACAGCAAATTTTATTATTTTACAGTAATCTGATGTGCAACGATCATATAATTACCCTAACTCCATATTTTGTATTTAATTTTCGTGGCAATGGACATCTTCCAACAAAAACAATCTGAACCTACCATATCTGAGGTCATAAATCTATAATCGTTTTAGCAAAACTAACCAGGTAAATGCAATATTTCTCATTTTTATTCAATTGGAACGTAAATTGTGTAATAATATTTTTCTAGGGTATTTCTAAATGATGGGAAAATGAATGACAGAGTAAATGTCTTCGACTTTTAGTTTCATATCGCCAAAGAATGATGTTACAAATAAATATTCACCTATTTAAGGATAGATTATTTATGTCTTAACGAGATATAAATATATGAACATTAATAAATATATAAATACAAGGGTAACTGAGAAGCCCGCACGTTTGAAAATTCAAAATTTGAATGGGTTGATTTATATCACAATAAAAAAGTGCAATACTGAATGATGTTCTTAATCTATACCAGACCTTTTACTAAAATGTAGTAACGCACAACTGATCAAATAAAATGGATGCTTCAACACACAAGCTTTTTAAAAAGCTAGTACATGGACGGCTAGGTCATCAACTCTATTTGGCATATTGTAACCTCAAACATCATACTTCGACTGTGCGTGTTTAGGGTATTAACCGAACATTTTAAACTGGACATTCGAAATGGAGATAAATCGTTTCAGCAAAAAGTAACCAGGTAAATGCAAAATTTCTAGTTGCTAGTCAATTGGAACGTAAATTGTTCAAATATATTTTTCAAAGGTATTTCTGAATGATGGGGATATGAATTTGGTTCATAATGTTACAAATGAATATTCTCTCCGATTAATTTGTGTTATATATAAAAAGTGAAATTAGATGGCCGTATGTTTAATTTTTTTATATAAATTGGATTGACACTTATTCACAAACAGATATAAAAATATGAACAAATACTAGTACTCAATAATTGTACGATTATGAACAGTGGTAGTGAGGAGGTAACTAGATCAATATTTGATATGATAATGTCACCCTGTCTGTATCCCCTTTCCTGTGTGAACATTAACATATCTGGTGACATTAACGATATATTTGCCGACCTGTATAGGCAAAACGGTAGCATATATTCTTCCATAGGCGACAATACTAACATTTTCTAAATTTACCACTTTTTATAATAAAAACCTGGACAAAACAGTTATGTGTGATATTAGTACTTTATTATTCTGTTTTAGAAATTGAAGTCATATGGTAGCACGATCATCTTCGAACGAAGCTTGTTTATAGTATCCATGCCCACCGTCATTTCACATCAAATTTTGGAAGCCTTTTCGAATACTTCTCAAGAAAATATTTCAATGTGTTTTAAAATTTATTTTGTAAATAAACACACTGCAGTTATTCATGAATAGATAAAAATATATTATACCCTTACATCCAATCACAGCGCTCCTAAGTTGACTTCCTTCACCGGCCTTGGGGTACACGAAAGACCAACCTAAAGCCAGGAAAACGTAATACTACTTTTTTCCCTATACTGTGACATAAAGATATAAAGAATTCTTATGATACCATCAATGCAATACAGAGTTATTTGTGAAACTAGGCGCCATTAAAATACTTGTCATTCCCCAATACTTATAGAAACAATTATTTTTATATTGATTGCCGGGTTTGTTGCTCGTGCTGTGTGGATGCTGTAGAATATGTCTCCGTCCTTGTAGTGTATGCCCTTATATTTTACAGTTATGGTTTTTTGCTTGTGAGAGAGCTGTCTACTAATAGTTTTTATTATAACATTTTTTCTATTTCTTTAAAGTTAAATTTAGGTTATCATATTTGCTCCCTATCTATGGTTCTACTAAGTATTCTTATATTTGCTGTTCTTGCCTTTTGTTTGTTATATGTTTGTTATGTTTTACCCATGTTTTAACTTCGGGCAGTTGGTCCGAGGACATAGTTATTTATCGTCCTTTGATTTTCGTTGTCTACAAATATAGTCCCTATTGTGGACAGTATATTACTTGGTAAATTTTTTTCATATACTTTCTTAATTTATTTCTTTATATTTTATGCAGGAAATATAAAGTAGGCATATGACATTTTATGTTTTAAATAACTCTGGGTGATGTACTTTTAGGTAAAGTAGTGATTTGGTTTAGTTTAATAAGGTCAAAATTTAGTATGGTGTACCTGTCATACTAAATTATAGATCTCCTGAACATGAAATTGTCCATATTTTTAGTCGGAGCTATTAAACTCTTTTTGAGATAGAGCAGGAGCGATTTTTTTTATTTGAATTTATTGTCTTAAAGAAATACACAACAAAATAATTGTGTTCTCGGGCCAGTGAACTACAGCTTTTATTAGTATTCTTCGACTGCACTACTTAAATCTACTCATCCCGTAATTATGATCCTAATTCAAACTTTCGGCCTCTTTACTTATCTTCTTTTAAACAATATAATATCATGATTTTAAGAAACAGTATAATAACAAAAAACCTCTCCACACTTCGGATATCCACGTGTTAAAAAACTGCGTTCCTAATTTAAATTCAACTGCCGCTAATCGAAATTCACCTTCAAAATTTAGCACATTTCACAATTGTGTTGAAGGAGGCAATGCCTCTGCAGCTAGATTGTTCAACAAAAACGCACGTTGATATCCACAAAATATTACCGTGCAATGTCAGAAAATGACAAACCTGATCCAGATTATCTTCAGATAATACTGTTCGGTCATCAGTGAATGGAAGAACTTTTTCTCTCTCCTTTTCATATGACATCACTTGAAAAACCCAAAGCCTCATATGTCTTGTAACATGAATAAAACCGAAATGTAATATTCAATATGTAGGGCAAACTGGACGTGAATTTTTCAAACGAACATAACAACATCTATACCGCTTCCGCAGACCTAAGAAATTCAAAAGTTTAATTTATCAACATCTAGAAAAACACAAACACAATATTAAATTTATCAATTTCCAATCACTTCAAACAGTTCATAAACAACCAGGGCAATCACATAAACAGATTGAAGATTCCCGAAAAATTGCGAACTGTCTTGGATTAAACTACAGACAGCGTATTCCCTAGGTTTAAATGACAATATCCTGGGCCACGGTAACATATCTACAACTTTACTACTTACCTCTATTGATATCATGACTATTGTTGATAAAAGACAACGCAATCATAGGTCTCATGACAATGGCATTAACCGCAATCAACCAAATAAACATCGTTCTTATTTTACACTTCATGATTTTTTATCTAAATTTAAAAACAATGGTAGACATCAATTATTATGCAAACTGGGTTAAATGCTAATTAGTAAATTACATAATATTTATAACGAGTGTGATACAATATCGTTTTTTCAGTCCAAAATATGAGTGTTTATGGATTATTACAGCTTTTTGTCACCATAGACTGTTCCCTCAAATTAACAAACCTGAAGATCATAAAAATTATTTTCTAAAAATAAAATACATTAATAGAGGTATTGATTTTTATTAATTTGTCTAGTATTTTTCATGACTCTACCGTTCAAAATTTTATACCTCCATATTTTGATAACATTGAGCCACCTATAATTTCGTATTCGTATAAAAAACCCAGTAGAAGTTTAATTTTTAATTATACGTCAGTTACATCAGATGTCAGTATAGAAAATAATGCTCCTTCAACGTGAGACTGTGAAACATCGGAGTTTAGATATGATCCCTATGACCATGTAATTACAGGGGACCTCAACATCGTTCAAGACCGAGAGGTTATAAACTTTCTGAAAAAAGGACCAAAATATCGTCCACCGTCGAAAATAATTGGGAAGAGTGTCGTCAGGTAATTAAAGATCCTCTTTCATCCTATTGTAAAAAATGGTGTAAACGGAAGAAATCTGACAAAAGTCACTTGATTCCTATTTAAATAAATGTATGAATATTGTTGATATCCGCATATCACATTTCGAAAATAATTCAGAAATAAATAAAAGAGTAAGTAATACGCCCATTTCTAGAATTAAAAACAAAATTCAAGTACCATCAAAGCGTTTTGTTTTCGTACCGGCCGACAAAGCAGCCAACAATGTGGTGGTGGTATGACGTAAATACTACACGAAAGTCCTTAAGAATGAAATTATACATTCGACTACATTTAAGGCCGTACGTTCCGCAGAGAGTCATATAGTAAATAATCATGTCACTACCACAGCTCAGCTTAAGGCCTCCTCGCAACATTTGAAGGTCCCAACTATGTATTGGTTACCTAAACTACACAAAAACCTGTAAAATATCGTTTCATCTTGGCTTCTAGTAAGTGTTCTACTACTAATTTTTCGGTGCTTGTAACGAGTTCCTTAACTACTATCAAAGAACTTATCGTTAATTTTTCTAATAAATCATATGAAAACAGTGGAATTAACCATTTTTGGAGTGTAAAAAATTCTTTAGATGTTTTAGATCAATTACGTGCATTTGTTGGTCCTTGTGATTTGGTTGACAGTTTTGACTTTTCCACTCTTAATACTACACTTCCACACAATCTTATCAAACAAAAGTTGTTCTATCTAATTAAATGGTCGTTTGATTAATCTGGTTGCAAATGTATTTGCTGCAACTCATATAAAGTCTTTTTCTCTAATGAGAAAGGTAAATATGCTAGATATACTTACTGGAGGTGTGATGAGAAAATTAAAGCACTTAATGTTCTCCTTGACAACATTTATGTACGTTTCGGCAATAAAGTTAAAATCGACAGATTATAGGTATTCCTATGGGCACCAATTGTGCCCATTTAATATCAGACTTGTTCCTATACTGTTATTAATCACAGTTTATAGCCAAACTCGGTAAAGAACAGTCTAAATTCCATTTAATTGATAAATTCAACAACACTTACCTTATCTTGATGATATTTTTTCGTTAAATAATCAAGAATTATCTAACTATACTACTGAAATTTACCCAAAGGAGCTTACTTTAAATAAATCTAGTATCAACAGCAATAATTGTCCTTTCTTCGATTTAGATTTTTATTTCAGTATTACACCAAAAACTCTACACAAAAATTTACGATAAATGGGATGATTTTTCTTTCCCTATTGTTAATTTTCCTTTTGAACGGTGATGTTCCTTTGTCACCGTCTTACGGTGTTTATATATCCCAACTCGTTCGCTATGCTCGTGTTTGTAGTGACGTTTTGGATTTTAATGAGCGTAATCTATGTATTACTAATAAATTATTAAGTCAGGGATTTCGTTACCACAAATTACTTAAAACGGAATAGCACATCCTAAATTTTACGGTGATGTTGTAAACTTCCCACTAACACCATACACCATTACACCATTCACCATACACCATTACACCATACACCCTGAGCACGGAAATTTAGATACGATCAAGGTAAACTAATCAATCCTTTAGATAAATTTATTCTAAATTTCAAACGGAATAGCACATCTTAAATTTTACGGTGATGTTGTAAACCGGTTACCTATTCAATCCTTTACTGTAATTAAATCTTTGAATATTGTTTTATTTGGTGTAAATATTGATTTTGTTATCAGTAAATTAAAACCATACTAAATAGTACACATATGTACTTTCACGGTACTACAATCTGTTGATACTTATAGTTTGGCATTGCACAAGGTCATGTTTTTCTTTGACTGTTAATGACGTCTTTACACTAAATCCATTGGATGTTGGATGTGTACTGATTGATATTTTAGTCTTAGACACATGATTTTTTTCATAAGTTGTTATTGGCTTTGAACTAGCTGTCAGTAACTGCGAGTACTCTTGGAACTGTACTTAGTGTCTTTTTGTTTTTGGGATGTATAAGTACCCGTCCACGTCCACTTTGTGTTTTTGTAAGATGTATTTCTATTTGTATCCATCTGATGAATAAAGCCTTTTCAACTGATTTTTATAGTTTGTTCTTATGTTGTACTGTTACACCACTGTCCCAGGTTAGGGGATGGTTGAGTGCTCACAAACATGTTTAACCCCGCCAAATTCTTTATGTGCCTGTCCCAAGTCAGGAGCCTGTAGTTCAGTGGTTGTCATTGGTTAATGTCTGTCATATTTGTTTTTCGTAAACTGTATTGTTATAAATTAGACCGTTAGTTTTCTCAATTGAATTGTTTCACATTTTTCATGTCGGGGTCTTTTATAGCCGACTATACGGTATGGGTTTTTCTCATTGTCGAAGGCCGTACGGTTGCCTATAATTGCTTACATCCACTTAATTTGAACTTTGGTGGATAGTTGTCTGACTGGCAATCATACCACATCTCCTTATTTTTATATGGATCATTTTATGTCCCCATTCCTACATGCTGGTTTACCTCTTTTTGTACTTCTTTCAGATAAGGCATGATAAACTACCTGTATCCAATCACATCTTATCTTATTTAAAAAACAATAGTAAACAGTACCATTTAAATAGATAAAAATGACTGTTTTCATGTCGGGGTCTTTTATATGTTGGCGTTTGTTTTTGTAGCAGTTCAGTGTTTCTGTTGTTTCGTTTTGTTTCCTCTTATAGTTGATGTGTTTACCTCAGTTTTGGTTTGTGACCCGGATTTGTGTCAGTTAAATTGATTTATGACTATTGAACAGCGGTAAACTGCTATTGCCTTTATTAATTCAATTTGTATTCATTTTATCCAACATTTACAACATAAGCACATATTCAAGATTGTTTATACTAATCTCCATTCAAGGCTTTAGTATGTGCCATAATTTAGTTCAAAATTACAGAGCTTGTTATAAAATCCATTATTCTGTTTTGAGCTGATAAAGACAAAGATGTTGGACACTTAAAATATTAAATAAGCAAAAAACACAGCTGTAAAGTTGCCTTTGTTGCCTCTATTAATCTATAAGAAAGCTGAATTATGTCCCTTGGGAGTATCCATTTCTAAAAATAGTCCTTTCAAAAAGACCCAGTGATTATAAATATGCCAATGATGCTTCGTTTTGGTAAATTTTCAAAGCTTTCATAACTACACTTGCGCATATCAATTGATACATGCTATCAGCTTTTAAGCAGTGATTTTATACACAAAAGGGAACAGTACATACAGGTTTCTTTTATGATCACGATATAAATGCATTTCTAAAGCAGCCATTCTGCTAGCAGCCAGTTTTCAGATATGTTTATAAACCCAACATTTGCATCAGATGCAAACTCAATTAAAGCGTTTTTGTTATATATAACCAACAAAATATCTGTTTTAAATAGAATTTAACAGTCTAAGACATTATTCAACGAAATTTAAAATTTCATTTCCTGTTCAATAATTTTAAGACAACAGTATATGCTTTGAATGTAACAAACATCGTGCTGCACGCTTTACGACATAAACAGTTTACACTTTTAAGTGTAAATAAATCGTTAATAATTATGAGAAGAAATGAAATTATTCACTGTTGGCAAAACTCTTTGTTATATGGTATCGACTTCTCGATCAGAAACTATACAATTTTCCATAAATGGACATATTCACGGCATCCTGTAAAATAGTTTATAAAAGTAACAATATATCTACGCTAAAAGAAATAAAGTTGCGTTCGTACTTAAATACTTTCTTCTAAGACATATCTGTTTTTGGTTAATCATTCTTTTTCTGTAAAAGTGTATTTGGCCTAGTTCAAATAGACGAATGATTTATTTTTAGTAATCAAAGTATAATGTGCAAGGAAATTACTAATAAGAGCAATATTACTTATACAACTGTTTGGATGAATAAAAGACATGTTGTGTTTTGTGTACTGTTGTTTGTCTGCTGGTCTTTTTCTTTTTTAGCCATGGCGTTGTCAGTTTATTTTCGACTAATGAGTTTAAATGTACCTTTGGTATCTTTCGCCTCTCTTTAAATAAAATAGAGAATAGAAATGGGGAATGTGTCAAAGAGACAACCACCCGACTAAAGAGTAAAAAACAGCCGAAGGCCACCAATGGGTCTTCAACACAGCGAGAAAATCCCGCACCCGGAGGCGGACTTCAGCTGGCCCCTAAACAAAAATGTGTACTAGTTCAGTGAAAATTGACGTCATACTAAACTCCTAAACATATAAATGAACTAAAATTAAAATAACTTACAAGAATAACAAAAGCCAGAGGCTCCTGACTTGGGACAGGCGCAAAAAAGAGTGAGATCTCAACCCACCCCCTATACTTCTAGCCAATGCAGAGTAAACAAACACACAGCAATACGCACAGTAAAAACTCAGTTTAAAAGAAGTCCGAGTCCGAAGACTTTTTTGTTTTTGTTTACATTGGTTACATAATATATCTTTCATCAATTATACAGTACTTGGCCAAACAGGCCTAAGGCCCACAACTTCCGTTTGGACCTGGTGTGGAAAAATGTATTGCCGTATTGAATTTGATATTACCTCTGAAAGTAAGGATGGGGTAAGGAATAGAAATGTAAGACCAAAAGTTTGGACCCTTTTTTTAAATCCGTATGTACCCCCACCTGGTTTTTTTTTTTTTTTTTTGGTCAAGCAGGTCTAAGGTCCCAAACTTCCGTTTGGACATGGCGTTGAAAAATTATTGCCGTAGGAAAATTTTTAGTAACTCTGAAATTTAGGGTAGGGTAAGTGATAGAAATGTCAGACCCCATCTTTGGACCTATTTTTTTTTTTTTTTTTAATCCGTGCTATACCCGGGGATGAGGTATGCTTGACATAACATCCAAGGTGTAGTATCTCTTAGATTATTTTTTTAATTAGTCCAAAGATGAAGTCTGAAATTCCTATCCTCATATCCTCCGACTTTTAGAGTTTGTCCAAAATTTCCTTCGGCAACACTTTTTTTCCACACCAGGAACAAACCTGAGGTATGCCTGCCAAAACATTCAGAGTGTAGTATCTCTTAGATTTTTTCAAATAGGTCCAAAGTCTGAAATTCCTGTCCTCATACCCTTCCAACTCTCAGAGTTTGTCAAAAATTCCCTACGGCAATACTTTTGTTCATACTAGGGACAAACGGAAGTTGGGGACCTGAGGTATGCTTTACAAAAAAATCAGATTTAATATCTCTTAGAAGTTTTGTAAATAGGTCCAAAGTTGGGATCAGACTTCTATCCCCATATTCCCCAATTTTCAAAGTTTATATAAAAATCCGTACGCCATTACTTTTTTCCACACCAGGCGCAAACGGATTTTTAAATAGACGAATGATTTCAAAGATGGTGTCTGAAATTCCTATCCCCATACCAACCCCATCTTTCAGAGTTTGTCAAAAATTCCCTACGGCAATATTTTTTTCCACACCAGGTGTCACTAGAAGATGGGATCCAAGGGTCTTTTTTACAGTGTATTTGATAAATTATATCACAAATTTATAGAAACATGTTTTTTGTATTTTCTATTTATGTAATTAATTTAACTAGTTGTTTATAGTAGTTTTGATCACTTAAAATAAATTCTTCGTTTTATTAAAATTTAGGGAAATCCACTGTAACAGAAAGAGAAAGATTCACTCAAACAGATTTGTCTTACGAGAAAAAATTAAAGTATGAACCCAAGTTTCTATTCTTATAGCGTAGAAATATTGTTACTTTTTAGGAATTATTTTACATGGAAAGCTATTTCACACAATATAGCAAAAATAATTTCTGATAGAGAACTCGATGCCATATAACGGGGAGGTTTGCCAACATTTAAATAATTTCATTTTTTCATAGTTACTTACAATTCTACGTATTCAAATAAAACATTAGGGACCCGATACCCTCAAAAGTGCTGACTTTCTGAAAACATCTAGCACGATGTTTGGTACATTGAAATCACATACAATTGTCTTATATTATTGAAGAAGAAATTTTCCTTTATATGTCGCTTACACCAACATAGAACTGTCCGCAATCATAAATTATTTTGTTTCTGTAAAACCATGAGTATGACACGATAGTGTAAAAGGTTTTTAGATCAATAAAATGCAAGTGTCTTTAACAAGACCAATCTGTTTAATTTAAATACAATATGTCTGTGTAAGGGCCAGTTAGTTAACAATAATATCTTCCAGATTAAATTGATGTTTCGGTGTCGCAATAGAGGGTTTGTGAAAATAAGTAAAACTATTTATATAGCCTCCATTTTGCTTAAAATGTTTGAATTCGGATTATTAACGCATTTTGATGTTTAGATTTACAGAGAGGGTAAGCATTTAAAAAAGACTATCTCAAGTTGTTTCTTTGTTCCATTGAGTTTTAAAGTTCTTTTTCAAAAAGTCAAAAATGCTATGCTTTGAATGCTGTACGTGTAACAGACATGCATCGTTACAAAATGTAAACCAAACTTAAGGAATAAATTAAAATGTATCTCTGAACTAAATCTAGCCAGAAGTACAAGTTTACCTTAAACAAAGAATTCAAAATAAATTTTGAATGAGGATTATTTACATATATTCGGATCAAAATGCAAAACTTTTAATTGACTCTTTGAATAAGACAATAATAATCACACAGTGGACGAAAAAGTAACGCTACAAAAGACCAATGTTTAGTTCTAATTTTATTTACTTCATTTCTATAAACACTAAGAACAATCGCTTCGTTATTCATAATGAAATTGTATTGGATACAGAAAACTATGGTAGAGTTCTATTACAAGCCATGATTAAAATAAATTATCAACTAATTTTATTGCAACTGGTGTAAATTACAAAAAAAAACCTGTATGTTATGTATTTAATAAATTAAAAAAATGAGTGTTTATAATGTCATCCTAATATATGTATTGTCACTTTGACACAAAACTAAAATTACAGAACAAGAGGTTGTGGATGCCATTAATTTGAAACATAATAAAGCTCCTGGTACAGACGGAATACTTAATGAGTTTTTGAAAGACTCTCTATCATTTTGATACGTATTTACACTAAGCTATTTAATTTAATATTGGATACAGGTATTATTCCTGAAACTTAGACAGCAGGAATAATTATACCAGTTTTAAAAATAAAGCAAAGGACCCCAGATCATGTTAGAGCTATAACATAATTAGTTGTATAGGGAAATTGTTTACTTCCATAATCAATACTCGATTGATTTTTTTTGCAAATGAAATTTAACTTATACATGAAAATCAAGCTGGTTTTAGAAAGGGGTATTCGACTGTAGATAATATTTTGTACTTCATGCACTCACAGAGTTGTATTTCTCATTTGGCAAAAATCTTTTTGTATTTTTGTAGACTTTCGGAAAGCATTCGATACGGTTTCAAGATACGGTTTATGAGGAAACTTCAATTGAGTAATATTAAAGGGATTTGCTTCAAAGTTATCTATAATATGTACCAAGGAATAAAATCATGTGTAAAATATAATGGATGTCAGTCAGAATTTTTTCCCTGTTTAGCAGGTGTTAGACCAGGGGGGGATTTATTTCCTTTTTTGTTTTCAGTTTTTCTCAATGATTTAGAAGACTATTTTAAGAGTCTAGATGAGATTCCACTAAAAATTGTAAAAGAGAAGTTTCAAAATGAACTGCACATATTTTTTGCATTATGTGTTATATTATATGCAGATGATACTGTAATTTTATCTGAAACAGAAGAAGGTATGCCGCAATCAATAAACGTTTATAGTTATATTGTGAAAAGTGGAAATTAGAAGTAAATTTAAATAAAACAAAGGCTTTGCTATTTAGCAAGAGGAAAAGTAAAAAGAATTTTGAATTTTTATTACAAGATAAAGTACTTGAGATTGTTGAAAAGTTTTCTTATTTAAGTGTAATCTTTAAATATAACGGTACTTTTTTAGATACCAAACAGAAACTTATTGACCAAGCGCTAAAATCGATGCATGTAATACATCGAATTGCTAGAAACGAAAACATTCCAGTAGATTTGCAACTGAAATTATTTGATTCTATGATAGAACCAATTCTTTCATATGGTTCTGAGGTTGGGGATTTTGAGAATTTAAAAATAATTGAACAGGTGCATTTGAAATTTTGCATAAGAATTTTGAAATTCGAAATACTACATCCAATTTTATGGTGCATGATGAATTGGGAGATTTCCTTTGCAAATTCGCGTTAAATGTAGAATTATTTCGTACTGGTGTAAAGTTGTAAACAATAGCAATAAACTTAGTAGTGCTTTGTACAAGCTGATGTTATCATTGAAGAATCGTGGTCATTATGTTTTCAAATGGATTAATTTTATAGAATCGATATTTACCAACACTGGTATAGGATATATTTTCATGAATCAGATTGACTTTTGTGATAAAAATTATCTTGATCAAATATTGAGTGATCAGTTTATTACCTCATGGTTTGGCTATATAGCAAAGTCATCTCGGGGACAATTTTATGGGATATTTCAGACTATCATAACAGAATAGAGGTCGGGTAACAAAATTAATGACATCGAACTTACGTATTCCAATCGAAACGGGACGTTGGCAAAATATACCTAGACCAGAGAGAATGTGTACTTTATGTCATGAATTTGTTGGTGGTGAATTTTATGTCTTATTTGTATGTCAACATGATTCTTGTGTTAATCATAGAAACCAGTACTTACCTATACTATACTATTACTTAGGATTATTGTCCATATGTAATATGGAAGTCTACAAACGACTTTCAACTTTTATTCAGAAAATTGCTTGTTTATTCTAAAATATGTACAAATTGATTTCTATGTGTTCTGCATGTTCATTTCGTCGTTTTATTGTTTATGTATTATACTTTGACCTCATGTAACACATTTATTATCTGAGCGTTATCAATAAAACCTTGAAATATTGTTAAG
The DNA here is from genome assembly GCA_017311375.1 of Mytilus coruscus. NCBI lineage: Eukaryota > Metazoa > Mollusca > Bivalvia > Mytilida > Mytilidae > Mytilus > Mytilus coruscus. The sequence continues at coordinate 88,062,490 of CM029601.1, forward strand.
TATTATATAAAGTTTTGTCATTATCACGTGTAATACATTATCAATGTTGTTGATACGCTTGCGTTGGTAGATTTAAACTTGGATAATGGCGGAGAATGAGAAAAGGTTATTATAAACACTTTTAATTTCACAATAGCAATAATTGGAAATTTAATATCATTAAAGATGATAACAATGATAGTAATTAGGTAATATCTATGGATCCGTTATTGTAAAGGTCAAATCTAAAAATGAATTACTGTCTACTTGTAATAAAATCATGTCACTTTTATAGGTCATTTTCAAATTCATTGCATAGAAAGGTTGTATGTATAGTTACGGTTTCTTCCTTTAAACCGAGTGAGAATAAGAGGCTTTACCGACCATAATTTGCATGGATCCTTTGATCTAGTATTTGGTTGTAATAAAACTGAAACACCTCCTTTAAAATGTACAATTCATATACAAATACATTAATATTTAAGTCTTAGGTCAAAAATGTTCACCTATCCCAAATTTCTCTATTATTTTATATGAAAAAAACTTTTTTTTAAATACTGTCATAACTTATTTGAGGTCCGATTTTGATGAAATCTTTAATTATTAACTCACAGATGTGTACAATTTTGGTCATTACGAAATATGTTCATGACATGTCTTTACTGAGAAATCATCTATTCCTATATAGCCATATGATTTTTTCGTGCAGTTGTCTTTAAACAGTGATTTCCTTAAACACATAAATCATAAATATATTTCATAATCATTCCTAGAAACTGCAGACATTTCTGTATTTTTGGACAAGAAATGTTTTTAATAGTTCTTTTATTAAACCGGGTGTTTTATTTGAAATAATAGGTGAATTTCTGATAGGTGAAACACTATTGACCTCCTCATACTGTATAAACAAGATTGCATTATCATCTATTCCAATATGACGTTCTTCAAACGCTTTGAGTACACGCCAGTGACAAAATTCGAATATATTCATATGTGAGCTGATAAGCAACGTCCTGATTTGTTTGGGTTGTTCCAATCCTACTTCCGCGTCGTATGCTTTTTATGAATGATTTACTTCAGATACATAGGTGCAGGACGATCCTGCTATGAGCCAACCCCCCAGCCTTTCCCCTTATCAAAAATCCTCGATTGTTCAATATATATCACTTATTTGTACCATATGTATACCAATATACCATATTTTTACTCTAAATATGCATGTTTACTATCGATGTGCCACTCGACTATAGAGCGAAGCGAAAGGCTAATTCGTTTTAAGGCACCGGTCGGGAACTATTGTTTTAAAATGTAATAAAATATCACTTACCGGTTTAAAAAACGAGTTCTTGCTGTTCCCAGATGATTATCTTTATTGAATATGAATATTCTGAAATAGTATAACACCTTTTAAACATTTTTAATTTATTTTTTCGCTGGCGATGTTGCTTCTTTTTCTCAATTCGACTTCGATCAACGGAAGTTACAAAACAACGACATATGTGTGGTCTTCAGCTCAAGAACGATAACTCCATCTGAAAACGCGGGAAATTAGATTAGTTCCGGGAAACAATGTACAGAACGAAAAGGTAAGAGAATTTCGAAAAAGTAAACAAACGACATATGTTAACATTGCAAACAAATCTAAAATGTAAGACGAAGATCAGAAGATAGCTTTTGATTTATCAAACGGGCATAATCTCATTATCAGTAGTCAGGCTGGAACAGGTAAATCCTTTCTTATAAGTACATCGTGAAGGACCAACGTCAAAACATAAAAATGTATCCATAGTTTCTATAGATTGCAATAAACAATTAATTTTCCCATAGGCGACAATGAAAGCCTTTTTCGAGATACAGACTTTAGAAAGTTGATTTTTTTAACGAAACCTTGCTAGAAATAAAGAAAAATTATTCGGACAGTATTTTATGGTCCAAAAAATATAGGTTCCCGTGGCTTTTCTTAAAGTAATTTGTACTTATCTCCCTTGCCTATCAATTTTGCACTTAAAACACGTGTCTCATCCTAGCGTAGAAAAGACATCTCAGTTCCGTAAGGGCTAAGGAAAATATATTATTTTGCCTTTGGTATAATGCAGAGTGCACGAAGTCTCTAATAATAAAAAAAAATAATGGGTGCACATATCGACCAATCAGGATTAGCCATATTCTTAATTCTGACTACCATGTTATCTTCCTCTTAAATGGCTGCGCCCATAATATTTAATAGTTGATTGTTACCTTCAACGGGTATAGCATCCACCCTCTACGATGATTTGGGTGCCAAAACTTTACACAAATAGGCCGGGATAGAGGATGGAAGGCATCTACATGAGGGGATTGTACACCTTGTTCAATCAGATGAACGTTTTGTGTCTGTTAAACATAATATAGAAACGACAGATCTCTTAATAATTGACGAAGTATCAATGGTTAGTGTAAAAACATTGAACAAAGTTGAGGTACTATGCACAAAAATTAGAGACAATCCTAAACATTTAAGAGGGATAGAATTAATTCTGTCTGATGACTTTTACCAATTACCCCTTGTTCCAAATAAACTAATTGGAGATTCTGTTAGCCACTCTTTTAAATTACTATGGTTTAATGATTGTTTTCCACACAAAATCCAATTGGATATTATTCATAGGCAAAGTGAAACTGCACTGATTCAGTGCATTAACGCACTGGAAAAGGGAGAACTATCAAATGAAAATGTTGCTTTTCTAAATTCTTTAGATCGTCCATTGCAAAATGAGGACAAAGCTGTTCATCTTTATGCCAGAAACTATGATGTTGATATTTTTAACTATAATAAAATACAAAAGTTGCAAGGCGAACTTAAAACATATCAAGCTAATATAGTAGATCTCACTTGCGAAAGTTTTTGGCACCGAAGAATTTGGGTTTAAAGGTTGGTTGTCGTGTGATGCTATTGAGAAATTTAAGTGATACATTAGTAAATGGATTATTTGGTACCGTAAATCAACTTAACACAGATTCAGTTGATGTTAAATTTCTGATCAACAATAAGTTGTCCACAGTAACACTGACAACTGTTGTGTTTACAACATATGATCCTGCAAATAAGGTCTTTCTTGCAAAAAGAACTCAAATACCTCTCAAATTAGCGTATGCTATTACAGTTCATAATGCACAAGGTATGAGTCTCAAATGTGTTGTTGTAAATTGTGAATACTGTTTCCGACCAGGACAAATTGGTGTGGCTGTAGGCAGGGCAGAAGCAGTTGATGGTCTGCAAGTTCGGAACTTCAAAAAATCAATGTGTCGAAAGCATCCAGCCCATGTATTAGATTTTGACAAAAATGTTACTAAAGGAATTTTGAATGATGATCTTTCATGTTGTAGAGGAAAATATTCATGACTCTGGATCTGATGATGAAGATGAAGATGATAATGATGATGATGATAATAATGATAATGCTGACGATACATGTATATATGGAAAAATTGATGATAATTTTAACTCTGATTCTGATTTTTAAGATAGTGAAATTGAAAAATTAGAAATTCTGGATTGTTTCATTGAAAAAAATATTTTTGACGAAAAAATCAATCATCATCACAAGCTAATGCTGCCCTTGATTCTGTTTTTAATGAATACGTTGGGTCACCTTTAGAAAATGACATGAAATCTTTAAAAACTAAAATTTTAGAAAATTTTTGTATTTTTGATGAGTGGTTTCAATCACAATTATCAGTAATTGAAGACATTGGACTGATCAGTCTTTCAGAAGGAGAAAAAAAACTATTCATCTAAACGACAACATGATTTCTTGAATATTTGAATTCAGAGGAGTATGTTTAAAGTGTACAGTCTTTCCAAAGATGAAGGTGCATCTTGAATATATCATCAGTTTATGACAACTGTTTTATTTTATCTGGAAAGAAAATTTTTTTGAAGATTTACCTTCTCATTTAAATTTACAAGAGCCAGAATCCTTTAAAAACATTTCCACATCTGATGAGTTGTCTTCCACTGCAAGAGGGAAAATTAGATATATCAGTGGCTATGTCCTTGCTAAATTAAAACATAATTTGTCTATAAAAATAAGAAAGTCTTTGTTTGCCGTAGGATCAGAATCCAAAGTATCAAAGCTTCAAGATCAAATGAACATATTATCTTCTCTTTGTACCTCATATGATCGATGTGTTAATGAATTCAAGCATTGACCCAGAAAGTTAAGAAACGACTAAAAGAAAAAACAAAATGAGCGTGAAAGTTTAACCAACATAACTGATGTAACTTTTGAATTCTTTGATAAACTTGAAACTTTGTGTAGGCAAAAACTATCTCACATAAATCTTGTTAAGCATGGAAAAAGTTTATTCAGCTATGTCACAGATGAATTATTGAATAATAAATATTTATTTGATTTATAGGTTCAAACATTAACTTGTAACTACAATACCCAGTAAACATCCTCAGACAATATTTACACTATTATTCACTCCATAACCCTTTCAAGTGAAAATTATATAGACATTTACAATTTAGCAGTGCATCTGTTTTTGAAAGTGTCTTTCAGTCAATTCAGAACGGACTATTTAACTTTTCTCAAAAAAGAGAAAGGAAAGGCACTTCGTAAGAAAGTTTCGGAGAAAAAAAGTGGTGAAATCTTTTAATATGCAATTTTTGATTGATGACAAGTCAAAGGACAAAGAAGGGTCACATTTGAGACTGAAATCAGAACTTATGCAGAATGAAAAGTTTCTTTCAGAAAATTCTTTCACTAAAAAAGATCTTATTATGTTCTGTCTTATGTACAATGAAAAAATTTCCTCTCAAAAGCGAAAGGAAGAAATAAGTTCTGAATTAGGTAAAGCAATATTAAAAAGTGATTGCATACCATATCCGGATAAAAGTGATGTTTCTGGAACAGGTGCTAAGCCAACTTCTAAAATTATAGTTTCAGCAGCTCCTCAATCACTGGACTCAGAAGTTCCAGGCCCTAGTAATGTAGCCTCTACATCATCTGATTCTTTGGCTTCAGAACTCCACCCTACAGTTCAAAATAAAGAACAAATACATTCAAATAAAACAAAGAGGAGAGGTAAAGGAAAGGGGAAAGGAAAGAGTAGAAAGAAAAATATTCCAATATCTTATGAATCTGATGATAAATGTACCGTGTGTAATAAGCCTGATATTGGAGATGAGGATTGGATATGCTGTGATGCTTGTTATTTATGGTACCACAGGGATTGTGCAAATTTACAAGATGATGAAACTTGGGCTAGTCTTAGTGATGAAGGTGCTGTCTTCACCTGCCCACGGTGTCAATAGAGTATATTCACAGGTAATTTGTTCTTCTGTGTAGATTTATTTAATCCACACAACCTACACCCCACACCCCAAAAGGGGATAAATTTATGCTACCCTTTAGGAATTTTGGCCATTAAGGTTTACTCAATTTTCATTCATCTAAAATATTAAATAAGAATATGATGTATGATTGCCAATGAGACAACTATTCACCAGAGATCTGCTCTGCATAATTTTTTCTGTAAGATTTCTTTTATCTAATTAAAACATACCCTGTCACTTTTCAGTTTCAGAGTTATATTATTACATAACAATTTATTTGGTATGAAATTGAGATGAAGGGTATATGTAAATGACAGCAACCTTACAAAAAAATCTGAAAAGCCATCTACATGGCAATGTACATTCTTCAACAATAAACCTTTGCACCTTTTTATTTGCCTTTACTGCTTGGCTAAATTGTGCTCCCTCTCCACCTCCTGCATTAGATTTGCGAGATATTGATGTTTGTCCAAGAATAACTGAATTTACTGAGTGACAGTAACCTAGATATGTTGGGTTAGTATTTGCCCCATTATTGGAATTATTGATGCATTTGAACACTTGAGTTTATGTATCAAATTTCTTCAAATCCCATGATAGAAGAAATGATATCTTCCCTAGTCTGATGGGATATAAGATGTTTTTCCTTGTTTGTTATTTCACTATTGTCTTTACTCATTTTTTCCCACTGAATAAATCACTGTAAAACATCATGGTTTTGATTAATTCTCTCATCACTCGAATCAGTTATAGGCCGTTAGTCTTTAAAGTTTTGAATTAGCACACTTGTATGTTGTAGCAATTCTACGGTTGTATCAACCTTAGTTCCTCCATCACCTAAGCTTGACTTGTAATGTTTCATTAAATGTAACATGTCACTGTTTAAAACTTCCTCTGCTAAATGATTCCTCATTTTATTTTCTGATCTTAAGAAAATATGTTCTTGCGTCAGCTTATGATGAACTGGAAATGGGTTTGTTGAAATGTCCCATAATGGGTTCACTCTATGAAATTTTCCTTAAACTTTAACCACCGTTTACAAAAAGCACCATCTCCACTTTTAGAAATGTTATTTCAGATTTTCTTCACAGTATGGCAAATATCAATGATAAGATATAATTTTTGACTGTCCTTTGGAGAAAAAAAATGTTTTGAAAAGAGCATGTGATTTCATTTATAGTGTTAAAGTTTGGCAACAATATTTTGAAAAGGTCTCTTTTGCTTTGTGCCCCATCAGTACTGATATATTGAATTGTAAATCCAAATGATGATAACATATTAACAGATTTCCATACAAGTAAAGTTCATGTCCTGATGCAGTATGAGAAGGAAATGTGCAAATAGGAAACGGTAACCTGTAAATCCTAAGAAAACTAACTGAAGAACATGTGTATCAAGAGTTCTTTCTCTTTTAGTACTCTTTATTTGCTCAATTATAATTGACTAGGGTGAACATTCAGTGAAACCAATCAGCTCTATATTGTCTTTTCGCTTGCGAAATTGCAAATCTTGTTGTATAGACATCTCAACTATAATAAGTTCACCTTGATATCCCTCAGGTAGTATACCTTTCATTTTTGCTTCATTAGCCATCCAATCTTACATATCACTATTAATGCCTGCCTCTTGATAAACAGAGTTTTTATAACGTCGAAGCAAGTTTTGGGATGGTAATATATTCAACGCTCAGTAATATGTTGTACTGAATAATATATAGAAATAAGAAGATGTGGTATGGGTGACAATGAGACAACACTCCATCCAAGTCAAAATGTGTAAAAAGTTAACAATTATAGGTCAAAGTACGGCCTTCAACACGGAGCCGTGGCACACACCGAACAACAAGCTAAAAAGGGCCCCAAAATGACTAGTGTAAATCAATTCAAACAGGAAAACCAAACAAATGCAGCGGGTTTAAACGTTTTAACAGGCGCCAACCTTCACCCTAACCTGCAACAGTAGTGTAACATTACAACATAGAAAGACACACTATAAAATAGCAATTGAAATGGCTTAACTCGATCAAAAAGACATATTAACAAAAACAAGTAAACATACACTGAACGAATAAATTTGATCTATGACACAAAATAAATACAATATTAATAAAAAGGGGGATGTAAAACAATGTGAAAAAGACAACTATAACCTGGGACAAAATGGCGTTAAATAAAATAACGTGCAAAGGTAAATTTGAATATAATAATTTTGTTGATAGGAGTACGGAAATATTTTTTACAAAATAAATAAATTTGTTGTTCATAGTACGAGTACAGAAGTGAATATTTGTTTTATTAATATTAGTACAAAATTTTGAAGAAGAAAAAACACAAGTTCATTTGTATAGTGTATGATGTGTTCTCTCCAACATAACAATTTTTCTACGTTTTACCGCTTTTCTACTATTGAATCTGCACGTACAACATTTGCAATGAACATAAACTTTCATGTCCTTTATTTTGTTTTATGAATTATAGACATTTTAAAAATGCTTCTGTTTTTTATTTGTAATTACTCTAAATATCGAATTGATAAAAAGAGGTTTTAAGAATAAACTTCTAGACCGATAGTAAATTATTGCGAAAAAATTCAAGATTTGCCCGAAAACAGATTCCGTTCATATGTTATATATATATATACACACAAATTACTATATTCTTGAAAAAAATGGTCAACCAATGTTTTTGGTGAGACTCTTAGATACTGCTTCTTTAAATATAACATATTTTTATTAGATGTAGATGATTTGTACGGCGGGTGGTTTAACTTTACAAAAGAATTTGAGAAGGCAGTAGAGGACAAGACAGCCAATGTTCTATCCGTCATGTATGAGGACTTAGAATTGGTAAGAGTCTGTTGTGTACTTGTCAGATGATATTTTGTGAAAGTCACTCTTATACAAATCATATTTTTGAATATAACATCATCAATATGGCTCATTTTCTATATTTTTGCTTTAGCTTGACCACGTGTTTTAAACGTCATTTCTATTGGATCCATTAGCTTTAAAGACGATACCATATTACCTAGTTGTTTGTCTAAATATCATGATATAGGTTGAAGTAAAGTACACCATGGATATCGTATGTCCTTATTCGTACCTTGACTTAATCTACACATCGATATTGATATTGAGGATCGGACGACATTATAATACGACAAATGATACATTATAATTTTGCCATATGCTTTCTAACTTTCTATCGTTTTGAAGCAATAATTCAGCAACACATGCATATTGAGTATAATTCTCCAAGTTGATACGATAACCAAAAACTTGCATTTTCTGTTACGACTTTCTTAAAGGAGGTTTGCTGTTTACATGAAGGGAACTGAATCATGGGTTTCGTAGTGTTATAGTCGAAATTATGTCTTGGAATGTTGACCGTTACGGAATACTTGTGTCAAAAAAAATCATATATAAGATTATTCGTTTTCCCTTAAATGAAAGAAGCTCTCGTAAAATAGAGTCAATGGTTAACATTGTTTATATCAGCATTACATATGAGTGTACTTTTTTAAAAGTCAATTCCTGTTCATTTTATAGCTTTCTATGAGTTTTACTCATTATTGGAGCCTTGTGGTCACCTGCAGTTGTTTTATTTCCCACCTTTTGTCTCTGTTTTATAATTGTCTCATTGCCAAACTTACAACATATCCTTACTTTAATATGAATTTTATTCTACAGATTCCAATCCAGACATTGAAGAAAATTGCGAGTTTCCTCAACGTTAATATTTCTGATGAGTTAATCAAAGACATATTCGACAAATGCGCTTTTCATAATTTAAAAGAACATAAATTGGAGGGATCCAGAGACTTGCATCCTAAAGGAAATTCTACATTTTGGCGTAAAGGCGAGTTTATATATCATTTCTGTATTGGTGGATACATTAATAGATGGTTTTAAGTATAGATAGGTTTCGATATGATGTCATTTGAGGTTGAGTTGTTTCCCTTAACTGCCATGTTGGAGATGTTAATGGTTGATTTTCTAAATCTTATGGAATAAAACCACTAATTCATAGCCCCATTGCTGTCTATGTTAAATTCTGCAATTTCAAGTATTAATGGCTACTTTGTCTGAAGTTCAAATAAAGTGGCAGTCATTTCATGTCAAAACTATAACTTATTCTGACTTGAGTTGATATATTCAACATATCTTTAATTCCATATTAGAGCGTACTGGTTCCCGGAAGTTTGGTAGTACAAAAACAGGTACTTCTGAGCTATACAACAGGACAAATGTGCCCTCCTATTTTAATTTCATATATTATTTTTATTATTCAAAATAAACTTTCTACAGTGATCCCAAGTCCTTATGCTTTCATTTGATACCAAAATTACCCAAATATTTTACTTATTGACAAAATTACAGCTATGCGTAGGAACTATTTTGTTTAACATATGTACTACTTTCTTGTACTATGTTCTTTCTGATCGGGCCCGAATAAGTATTTATATACCTCATTCGAAAAGCCAAATTGAAACATGTGGTACAAAACAGTTTTACTAGATCGTTCTGATGAAATTTATAAAAGCAAGTATGAAAACAATTTAAATTGTTCAGAAAACAACCTTTTATAAAGTCTATAGCAGACAGTTTGATAAGCTGAATTTGGATCTTTTTTGCCGCCATGTTGGAAGTCAACGTGTACACTTTCCTTTAGAATGTGTGAACGTTGCCCTCCGACATGACTACAAAAGGGAATTTATTCTTGCTCATATTGCACCAATCGAAAACTATATATTTATAGATTAATATTTGCTAGATGAATGGAATGAATAACGAAAACAATGGATAAATTATATCATATTCGGCTAGTAGAATAACTTGAATCATTCGACAATTAAAGAGCAATTGATATTTTTATGTTTTGGTTGCAAATGGTCCTAACAATATTAAATTACTTTTGAGGGGTTATACATATCATTTAGTGTACAAAGAATGGCAAGCCATGAGTACATCTTCCGCAATAATGACAGAACATAGAGCAATGGTCATCTTCAATCCATATTATAAGTATGATTGAATTCTATTACGTTTTATGTTAAGCTATACATTAAAATTACCTAACGCTAAAATGTAATTATATTTCGTCCAAAGTATCTTTTGGAAAACCATGGTATACTACGATACATAGTTTTTGTAGTGGTAATTCTAAATCAATAAAGATTGATGGATGGGTTGAGTAGTGCTAAACGTTTAGTAGCACATATTTATGCGTGTTAGCAACATTTTGTGATATCAATAAAAAAAACTGGTTTATATAAAAAAAAATCCGAAAGAAAATATGTCAACCTACCCTCACACATTTTACTCAAAACCGATGCATGCATATTTAGGACGGTATAATGTTAATGGGGTACTACCTGATGCATAAATTTACCTTTTTGTTGGTGTCTTTGTTAGATTCATTTGTATGCTTGTTTGAACTTTTAAGTCAGTTGTGTTGTATGTCTGTGATGTATGTTTACACAGTTTTTGACTGCTGGATCCAAATAATGGTCACATTAACCTATTATGTCTGTTTGGGTTGCTCACCCAATTTTGTCAATATAACGGAACTATAAACAATTGGCATACAATTGGAAGGTTTAGCTAGCTATACAACCAGGTTTAACCCACCATTTTCTTCGGAAAATGCCTGTACCAAGTCAAGAATATGTCAATAGTTTTCTTATAGTTCCGTTCGTTGATATAGTCTAATGATTGATTTTGATGGACTTCCCCTTTTTGAATCTACCTTGGAGATCGGTACCTTTTTAGCATACAAATATGACAAGTTGGTTTAAATGTGTTAGCCGTTTGCAAGATATCATGCTCCCATACCCCGACACTTGATTAAAATTCCAAGCAGAACGTTCGAAACCCTTATAGCTTGGCTTTGATTGAGACCGACAGGGGACCGACCCGTTACATCCTTGACTGGAGGCAATCAGGTCAACAACAATCCCTGGAGGCGAAGTGTTTTGATGGGCCAGGTTCAAAGAAAATTATTAGATATTACATTGGTTTGTCTGTCAATTCAAAAGTTTTGATAATATAAGATTTGAAAAGAATTCTTTACTTTAAAAATGATCTTTTTGTTTGTCCATATTATTGCAGGCGACGCAAAGCATATAAGGTCTTTCAATGCTAGAGGTAATTAAATGGTAATACAGCTGTATGTAAACCTTGCACTATGACTCCAGTATTCCAAATCAAAACATGAATGTTTGTCGTTATCGTACCAAGTTTTTTCCCCTAATCATTATGTATTGTTTAAATTAAACCATTTAAAGATTGAAATTGCCTCATGATCTTCGTTTAAAACTTCTTTTGTAGTAGAAAAAAAGATACGTGGAAAAAACACAGCAGTACCATAAAAAACATTGTTAATCAAATGAATAAAACTTTTTTGTTTGATTTGGATCGTAATGTTTGCCGAAAGTTCTTCAGATTAAAAATGTTAGTGCATCGAAAATAGATATTTATCTGTAGACCACATGTTAAAATTAACTAAATAATTATATTATTTTTCTAAGATATTATCATGTACAATAATCTTTATCTTTGGGAATTATTGGTGACTGGAAAAATTGGTTACAGTATCACAGAGCGAACAATTTGATCAACTTTATAATAATGAAATGAAAGAATACAACGTAAAGTTTATTTATGACAATTAAATATGCAAACTTCATCTTTTTGAATTGTATTTAAGTGTACTGTTTTGACAACTATATTTTCAAAATACGTAGTTGAAATAATTTTGTATGTTTCTTCATTTTCATTTCTCATAATTGAGAAATGTAGTGTCATTGTGTTTTTGATGTTTAGTTATGCGTTTCTACGTCTCCTCAAGTGGTTGTTAATTTTTTTAAATGACAGCTGTCATTTTAACATTTTGGTTATTTTCAATTTACAGCTGTCTGAAAAATTGTTATTCAGTAAAACATGCAGTTATATATTTTCTTGAAAGTCGATTGTGTTTATTTTGTTTTCTAAACATACTTACAAACAGTTTTAATCAATTCTAACCTCTTTTAAAATATGTCAGACACTGCCAGGAGAACTTTTCTAGAACAGTTCATGAAAAAAGATTTTCGGCTCTAGAAACGTTTTCGACAGTTCTACACTATTGCTCAGAATAGATCCTGACAGTTTTATCTCTAAAACAGTTTTGGACATCTCTATCTATTTGATAGTTAATTGTCTTATTTATATATCTCATCTGCTTTTATTGTTTTATTCTATCTTATTATTTTTTTTTTTTTATTTTATCTTTTTAACTTCAACATTTCACCTTTTCTATTCAAACAAAATATTCTTAGAAATCATTGTTTCTTTTCATGTTTGTTTAGTATCGTTATTTTTGTTTGTTAAGATTATTATACGTTTTCATTTTTGTTTTCTATTTTCTTCTTTGATTAGTTAAAATGAACCCTTACTTTTAGTTTTTGCACATTTTGTATAATTATAATAAACCAAATATGTATCAGTACATGTATATATAAATGTATAATATGTATAGAAGCATAAATAATAAGATAACCTCAGATTTCAATCGCTCATCGGAAAATTGGTGATTGTGTTGTTGAAATATTTTATCTCTATTAAACACCAAAAAGCCTCCTACGAATGTATACTTGTCTTTCAAAGAACATGTATTATTGAAGGTAATACATTCTGAAGTATCAGAAGTAAGTACTGGAGACAACTTTGTTTTAATAAAAATAGCTTTTTTTTTAATTATGGCATTTTATATTTCAAATGCTGTTTATATTCCTCAAAATATTATTTTTTATGTTCCCTGTTTTTTTTTTTTTTTTTTTTTTATGTATCTTTTTCGTATTTGTTGGCATACAGTTTTTAAAATATTTTCTTTTTTATTTCTGGAAGGTTATTTTTGTTTTACTGATTTATTTTCCACGAAAACCCATTGATTAGCAGAATGATGTGCAAAGTGCTGCTGCATACGTTTTAGTTTGACAACACTACATTTGTATTTAATTTTCAGTCTCCGTTGGGTCAGTTCTCAAATAAAAATAATTACAGTGAGCAATACTTGTAGATTAGTAGTTTCTTGATTCTTTATAATTGTGAATTTACTTTTTACTGTAAACAAATATTGTCCGAAAGTTGGTGATATATAACTAAAGTAGTACGCAAATAATAACACTAGAAGAAGATAACGATTCTTCTCGGGAATCAGGTTTATTTTGATATTTCTGTGTTTGTTAAATATGCATGAAATAATTGCCACTGACATGAATGGACATTAAAACTAGAAGCATTCAATCGTTTGATGACCAGTTAATTAAATATTTACTATGATTTGTAGTCTAAAGAAATGCAATTACTCCCATTTAAATAATTTTATGGTTCTGCATTTACTCTTAATTGCAAAATATTAATTTACGCACAATGCATGTTAACTTGTATGTTGTATTTTTGACACCAATCTTAAAAAAATGTTTGCCGTGAAAAGACAATTCCATGATACACTTTGAACTTGACTTCACTCACAATACAATGTTGAATGCTAAAAATAGCTGGGATTAATTTTGTCAAATGCACGTGATTTTCATATGGCGGGAAATATCGTAACAGTTAACACAGGTGACCTTACTGACCGACCGTGGGAAAATCCATTCGTGATTACATTTGATACGTAATGATAGGCAGTATTGTGCGTTAGTTTAGCTTTAGTCTTCTTTAACTATTTTATTTATTATATTTATCAGTCAACACCCAGATTCCTATTTAAATAATTTATTCGGACACCTCCTTTAAAGTTCGGAAATTATACAATTTAAACTGCTGACAAAATCTTACTGACTGCACGAGCTTTAGAATGGCTAGAAATACGACGCAAAAGTAAAGACGACTGATCATGACTAGTGTAAAACTTTGATCTTCGTGTATTGATTGACACAATTCGTAAAATATGTTTATAAAAACACGATTTTCATTAAAATTTCAAACATGGAAATAGAAAGGCAATATCTTTGTTATAATACAACGAGTGTCAACAATCTGTTATTTCCATTATATGTAAATTTATTAACAAACAAAATTTAAAATAATGCTGGGTCATAGAATATTGACGTGCATATGAAAAGTTTTTTTTATATAAAAACTAGGAATCGAAACATGATCACGGCGTTATAAATATTGTAAAAAAAAAACAATTGTTTCGAAGAGATTAACGGGAAATATATGTCAAAATAGAAAGCACGGATGATCTGGCTGACCAAATTGTTTTACTTGCGAGAAATGATTGACAGGTATGAATAGACGTAGAGGCTCCGACGGGGAACGTGGTATCGAAAGGAAAATAACAATTTATTCACAATGCCTACATTCAGTTTGTTTAAACTTTATAAATACGTGTGTTCTTATTAAAATTACTATAATAGGAACAGGACGTTAAAAGGGGAAATATTGTAACCATCAACGAAAACTCGTATAATTTACGGGATTGATGTCTCAACATTTTGATTAAAACTTCGATTGAAAACAGTCCTGGTTGTTATAATTTTGAATAAAATGAAATATTACGGTTTACAAATACAAATACAAATAGTTTATTGGCACAAACACAATTATTATAATTGGCAACACATTTTACAGTACATTGTTAAAATCGTCTTTCTTTCATTTTCAAGTTAAAAAAGTTGATACCATATTCATGATATTAAATTTTTATTTGTATTGTAATTTTTCTTTGAATACAAAACAATATTTTACATTTATTATCTATCCTCCATAAATACTAAAATATCTGTACAGGTAAAATTTAATTCTAATCAAGCTGGTACAGATTGATTTACGACCTTCCACTCGGATATTGTACAGGTTAATATCACAGCAGGTGTTAATTACACTGAGACAACTGTCCGACCAGTCTGACATCTAGACGGATTAAGACATCCATAATAATAAGTCGCTACCCGTACTGTATATACATAAACTGACACCTACAAAAATAACAAAAGAAATATATATATAAAAGGCAACTTCAGGTTTTTGCTATTGTGTATATCATTTGTCAATTTCTAAAACCTCCGTATTTATACGAGCGGCGAATACGTTCAACAGAGATTACCAAAAATATCGGTCATTAATACCAAATTCCTTATGGACAAAAAATCAATCAACTACAACTTGCTGAATCCTGACTTTGCGCGGGAGTGTTTACATGTGATCAAGTTTTATCATCACTCAATTCTCCCATTCTTACCGAAATCAGTTGAGTTACAAGAGGTTTTAATTTTGATATATAACAGTTATTCCAAAAGAAAATTAGTTCAACCATATCTGATACAATCAATTTTAAGATAACAATACTTATCACAATAGTTTTGGGGGGATTCATGTTTTTCTTATATTTCTAGTGTTCTATAGGTTGTTTTTTTAATGCTATGTGTCTTTAGATCGTTTTTCGTTTTTGCCATGTCGTTTTCAGTTCATCTTCGACTTATACGTTTGAATATTTCTTTTGTGTATTCCGCATCTCTCTAACCAAAACTCAGCATAAAGAGAAAACACTTGCTCAAAAATTTAAGAGCTGATACAACAAAAAAAAGAACACAAAGTAGATACAAATCCGGGAAAATCTTACTCAAGGCATTTAGTTTGCTTGAAAAGAAAATTTTCCAGAAAACATGTTCTTGTTCAAGGCCAAATGTTTATTTCATAAAGGAATCCGTACCTAATCTGAATAAAATAGAACAGTTTAGTTACTGTTGACACTGTCCCAGTTCGCTGCTGATAGACCGTGAGTCCCCAAAGATATTACCAACTAAGTAGTAAGTGTTTCGGTCCTGACATGATTTATAACATACTGTTCTTAAATGTTCCGTCAATAATTTTTTTTTTAAATTAGAAAATAAGGTGCCAAATCCCCAAAAAAAAAAAACCTAAAGCGAATTAAGCTTTCTGGTCCCACTTTGCCATAAAGCTCCTCACGTTTTCATGTATTTAGATATCCTTTGATTTCAAATTTTTGGGTTTGAAAACTCCTGATGAAGGTGAATCCAGACCAGCGCTTCAGACACTCCAAAGTTTTGTTTTCATTTTCTAGTACTTTGTAGATATCGCTACTGGTGTTATAAATGTAATTACTAATATTTAAATTTATCATAATAATTTTATAATATTTCGAATTTCGAAATATCATTACAAATTTTTATGTCATATTAATCAATCAAATTTTATATTCACGATGTCATTCATATAAGTAATGACTTATAAGATGATTTATATATTATATTCAATCTATTTACCATATTCATATACTTTGAATCATTCGACTTTAAGACAGTATTCATTTTAAACTTATAATTTATAAATTACTTGTATTATATATTATCCATCTTATACATCAATTGCTTGTAAGTATGATCTATATATTCACTTATCTGATCCAATCTATATAAACATCTTCAATTATTATCAGATGTTCATATATTACCAATACAAATTCTTATGAATATTTCAATCATATACGTTATTAACAACAAGTTCAGAATCTCAATATATTGCATGAAGATCAATCATAGTAATCATAACATACAATTAGATTTACTTAATAATATCATGTATTTTTATCTAAGATACTGAATATAATAATTAATTTTATTGATTAACATTAATCTATCATATGTCAAGATCTAATATCTAGTACTATATACATATAATGAGTATATACTATTTGTACTAATGCAAATAGTTAGTCATGATGAATAACATATGTATAAGATATTCGATGCAATTCTTGTATGAATGTGACTTAAACTAATATGATAAATTAACTATATAAACTATATAATACTAGATACATATAGCAATCATGATGTTAGATGCAATACTATATATGATATACTTTACATATATTAATACATAAGGAAACTAGTTATTAGTATTTGGCTAAGTAATAGAATGTAAATGATCATGATATATACATTATATAAATTATGATAATTCAGAAATACAATGCACTAATTTGAATTGAAATTGAAGTATATATTTAAAAATAAAAAATAAACATTATTCAAAATAATTTTAAATCAAAGATTTATCAATTAAATTTAAAATATTAATATTATAGTGATATAGAAAACAGTTTACATTAGACTGTTTAGTGCGCATTCTTTTGTGAAAATATAGATTGTTACCGCAATCACATCATTAAGCAACATTGTGATATAACATCGATTTTATTGAAACCTTCTTTTTTCATTTTGTTACACTGAAATGTCTGATCGTAAAGGTTTCACAAATTAAGCCACATTTTGAGTTGCGAACAAGAAATGGGACAACAAATGTCCGTAAATGCAATCAAAAATGATTTTGAACTAAGACGAGAGAAGTTAATCGATGCCCAAATCTCGTATACCGATTAGGAAGAGACAAATCATGATAACAAACGGAAATTGAAGGAATCGTATGAACTCCACATAGAGCGCGACCCGTGCGACCACACGGTAAATTAATACTGCTATGCATGCATCATCCGACACATGCGATTTCACACTCATTAAAATGTCATAATCGGGAATAGGGCATATGTAATGTAGCTGATGAGTTGAGACACCTACACGTATCGGTCAACCAATGGTGATCGTAAAACTTATGCAGTTCTGTATTAATTCATATGGTAAAAAAAGTCGGCCAGTAGTGGTGCTCAATTAATACCCATTAAAATACCGACTGTCTGGTGTAATATTATTGCACCAAACTCAACAACTTTTTGTCGATCAAAATTCCCAGCATTTTGATGATTTTTCTTCGGTTTATTTGTTGTGGGAATCAGTGTGGTTCTTCACAAAGTAAGATTGTTCATGACCTTAAACAATGAATGTGTATCTACGTTTCCCATTTTTAAAGGAAAAGCCTTGTTTAATAAGATGATGAAATCGATCTTTCAATTGAGCATGAGAAATGACAGTGTAAAGGTTTTCAAGACTTCACATCTGATTGCCACCGCTAGTGAAATATATCTCATGACAATATTTCTGAACGCCATCTTTAACATCTGATTGCCACCGCTAGTGAAATATATCTCATGGCAA
Source organism: Mytilus coruscus (assembly GCA_017311375.1). Classification (NCBI taxonomy): domain Eukaryota; kingdom Metazoa; phylum Mollusca; class Bivalvia; order Mytilida; family Mytilidae; genus Mytilus; species Mytilus coruscus. The sequence continues at coordinate 88,080,854 of CM029601.1, forward strand.
TATTTCTGAAAGCCATCTTTAACATCTGATTGCCACCGCTAGTGAAATATATCTCATGACAATATTTCTGAAAGCCATCTTTAACAGCTGATTGCCACCGCTAGTGAAATATATCACATGACAATATTTCTGAAAGCCATCTTTAACAGCTGATTGCAACCGCTGGGGAAAAATATCTCATGATAATATTTCTGAAAGCCATCTTTAACAGCTGATTGCCACCGCTGGTGAAATATATCTCATGACAATATTTCTGAAAGCCAACTTTAACAGCTGATTGCCACCGTTGAGGAAATATATCTCATGACAATATTTCTGAAAGCCATCTTTAACATCTGATTGCCACCGCTGGTGAAATATATATCATGACAATATTTCTGAAAGCCATCTTTAACTGTGGAAAAAATTGTGGGAAGAACTTTCGAAAGATGTTTAGTTGAAAATCTTGACGACCTAACATATTTGAAACGGCAGATTGCTTGAAATCGAATGTTTCGAACCTAACCAATTTCTTTTTCCTGCTCTATTGAAAAATAAACTCTTCATAGATACCAGGATTAAAATTTGCTATGCTAGACGAGTGTTTCGTCTACAAAAGACTCATCAATGACGCTCAAATCAAAATTAAAAAGGCCAAATAAAGCATGAAGATGAAGATCATTAAGGACCCAAAATTCCGAAAGGTTTTACAAAATACAGCTGAGGTAATCTATTCCTGGGGTAGAAAATCCTTAGTATTTCGAAAAATTCAAAGGTTTATTAACAGTTAATTTATATGTAATCAGATGAAGAAAAAACTGGATTTAACAAATCCTTCACAAAACTTGCAAAACTTGTGATATAGCAGGTTATATTTTGTTTTATTTGTTTGTAGGAAGGCAATGCCAATTTTTCCATTCCTTAAATATAGAAGTATAACACTACCACCTATGCCACCTATCCTAAAAGATGTAGATCATTTTATGGAATCTCTTCGAAATTTCAATTCACGTGAATCAGATGTTATTCTCTGTTCGCCAATGAAATCAGGTGAATGTAATATGTAGAGAAAATCATATTTTTTTTTATATCACATCCGTATCAACTCGAGACACCAATATAATAACTAATGTATAGTACGGAGATATCGTAGACTTCCATGTCTGTGAAAACTTTGGTGTACGGTTATAGACCGCGTTACCAGTAATCATTTGCATGGATATTTTTAAAATACCTTGTTATAATAACAGGCATTGACAAATATTTACAAATATAATATCAACATAAGGAAATCGAAATGGCCTTCTAATACTTTTTTTTAAATTTTTGTATTAGCTTTATTTGTAAGTGGCTGCAAGCATATTTCTTTGAATCTTTTGAAAGTTGTCTTTTCTTGTGTAATAAAACAGTTACATTTTATGAATAGTTATGAGGGTAATAGTTAGTTAGTTTTCCCAGAGATATTATCTTTTGCCGGAGGTTTAGTCGTGGTCAATTATATGTAAATGAGGAATAACATTTATAACCAGTCCTTTAGTGTATAGTATTGCATTGATATGGCAGTAAAACTGTAGACCATACACAAATGTAAACGGCACGGGTATTAGGGAATGGTATCGGTCATTTGCTAGTTATTGCAATCGCAAGATCGAGGTGAAAAAAAAATCCATCCGAATAATATTCACAAATATAAGTGCAGCATAACCTTTGTTACCAGTCAAACTAAACGTCATATATTTATGTACAGAGACATTTTGGATTCAGAAAAGTTATTGGTAATTGGTATTGGTAATCAAAGATTTTTTTTCTATCTTAATAACTTAATTGACAATATGCAAGAAATGTATTTCAAACAAACAAAAACAAAAACAAAGTGTATTAAGATTTGATAATGTCAATGATTTAATTCATTTGATTTTTAAAATAGTGATCAGGTCCGGTGTCATGTTTTGGTAGAAACAATCATTTCCTACATTTATTAGACTGAAATATCAGAAAATGTCGATGACGCACAGTTAAACTTTCGACCAAATTATGTGAAATTATGTTGATTGCTACAATTATGTAACATTACGTGAGATAAAATTGATAATGTCACTATGCAAGTAAACAGTATCACAGTATTTTTTACTGCGAACAAAATTTTGGTTAAAATGATGGACACAATGTCGTGAGACGATAATTCCGGTAAACTATCTGATGTAATTGTATTTCCTAATCAAAATCAAATTTCTTTCAGTGTCTAGATTGATTAATTAGCTTTAAGAAAAAATAAAGTTATTACAGAAATATTATTGATAAAACGTCATTTTTGCACTTCCGCTATTTGAACACAGAGTGAGTCTCAAACGAAAAAAAAATCAAGGGTACAATACCAAATGGACATTCAAAATTCATTACTCGAAGGAAAACCAACAACACCCTCAAATATATGTCTTTTTTAGGCTGCAAAATTGAAAGGCCTTACTTCAAGGTTTTGTTTTCATATATAATTTTTTTCGTCATATTTTTTTTTTCCTTTAGGTTGTAAAACATATTTACAGATCCCGTAAATAAAACAGAAACTTTCAAGTTGACTGTCCCCATTTTTTTCGATGAGGCTCATATATTATCTTAATATATGAAACCGTATTAAAACTTTCAAATTTAATGTACGGATGTTTTTTTTTTCTCTCTCATGGACATTCAATAAAAAAAAAGTCCAATATAAATATTATGCATGTCTTTTATATAATTTATCATAGGTTCGCACTGGTTACATGAAATAGTGTCCATGCTTTTACATCAGACCACCGAATATAACAAACATGGTGTACTCCTTGATTGTAACTTTGAATGTCAACCTGACTGGGACAAACTGGAACAATTGAACAATCCAAGATTCTTCCACACACATTTGCCCATGGAGTATCTGCCAAGAAAGCACGTGGAAAACGAATACAAGATTATATATCTGAACAGAAACCCAAAAGATAGAGCTGTATCGCAGTATTTATTTTTACAAGGAAAGGAAGGAGTACCTGTGATGACATGGAATGAGTTTTTTGAAAATTTCGTTGTCATTGGTAATATCTTAATTTTTTTACATGCTTTGAAAAACTGTAATACAGTTTTCTTGCAAATTACTCAATAAACATTGTGTAAAAATTAACATTAAAACCTTAAGTAATTGACATATTAAAAAAAATACATAAATACCAAAGGCTTAAAAAATATGTACATCATATGGGTCGTTTTCAAAATCCGTCCATATTTTAGATAAAAATTGAGAAAATATTTTTATCATTTTTATTCAATTTTAATTAATCTAATGAACACTGAATTATTTATATGAACAAAATCTAAAATATGCAGTCTTAATAAAACTGGGAAGATCATTTTGAAAGCAAAAGGAGATTACAGAAATTACGGAATTTGTCAACTACATACCGATAGCAATTAAGTTGATATCTTAATGTTTGGTACTTATAAATGATGACCTTTTGCTTAAATATCATAAGATCAATTTACTTTTTTCTAATCACTTCGGTTATTACAGTGTTCAACGACCGATTTTGACTTTTGCTGTTTGTCACCTTCATAGATGTTACGGACGATATTGCGTTCGGATTAAAATTACGTTACAATATGATTTTCGAACAGAAACAATTCGCCTATACCAAAAAAAATCCATCAACATGTATATATCTACAGAAAAGCCTTGACATGTTTTTTTTTTTTTTTTAATTTAACTTCTTTTTTTAATTTTTGTACCATACATTTATTTTATTGATCACTCAAATCGCACTTTTACGTTAATAACCGCTTGATCGGCGTAACATTTTCAGGTTGAATAAAATGCATCATTTTCATATGTTCCGTTGTAATTTTGCACATTAAATCCGCGAAATTTGGTACATCAGCTTCCTGTTAGATTTATATTGAGAAGTCATATCCGTTTTTTTTTTTTTTTTCGTTGGCTGAATTTTGAAGTAAGTCCTCAACGAAAGATTCAGCAGAGGAACCCGTCTTTATGTGTTATTAGGTAAGTTTATCAAAATTTAGGATGCCATTATTATAACTATAACATTATTCAGTCATACTATATACTCAATAGAAAATTCTAAAAAAAAATAGCATTTTCACAGTTTCAAATGTAAAACAAACTTTTTCATGAAGCAGGATTTTAATAAATCGCATGTCTAGCCACTATGTCCAAGCGTTATTTTTTTTCCATTCCTTAGTCGAAATATGCGATATAAATAGAAAATATGCATTTACTATACAAAGTTAACATATTTATTAAGATACAAACTATAAATTCATAACAATGGCTAAATGATTCGGGTGTTTTAATAAACATCATGACCTTACATTTTTTTTAAAAGCATTCCCTATGTCTAGCCATTATGTCCAAGGGCGTCATTTGGACGTTTCTGCAAAGTGGCGTCTTTCATATGAATACACAATATTCCGTCTAGGCGGTTAAAATGATGCCGGGAAATGTTCATTCCAAAAAATCAAAATAAAACTCAGATTTAGAATAGACCCTTTGTAGACAGAGGGGCTATGGATAATTTCTTTTCGACAAGGAGTATTCACGCAAATCCGAAATCAAATAAGTTGTGCACCCAGTTATCATAGTCTCACCACATAATGAAAATCCAGAACCAAAAATATTTTCCCTCTATTCCTAATAAAGTGGGGTCAAAATATTTTACGTGCACACCCAATAAATAGACCTGCCCCCAAATCATATTTAATAAGTTAGAGGTCCGTTCTTTACAAAAAGTGCCCTTAACTTGAAGGATCGGTTATAATAACAATTTAATTTCAGTAACTCATTTTTTTTTTACTTTTTTTCAGTCATGGTTAAAGTTTGCAAAATGTCAAATGCAGAAAAGGCTAAGTTTTACAAAGAGCAAAAGAAATTATGTAGAAAATCACAAAAATTAGATTGCTACCATAGTCATTCTGAAAAGTATAATAGAAACAAGAAAGCCAAACGCAATGCAAAAAGCAACAACTCTACTTCGACCCATGCTATTTATAAACGCAGACAAAGGTCAAAACTTAAACAGAAAAAAGGAAAAACAGCGACAGTATAAACAGATGTACCGTAACAGGATACTGGTTACCAAATTAGACGAAAATATCCCAAAATAAAACTTCGGTGCACATGTGTAGAATGATAAAATCAAGAGCGATACATAAATTAAGAAATGCGCTGCCAAATACTCCGGATGACCGAGTAGCTGTATTGGATCATTACCTATCTTCAAAATCACCAACTGCTCAGAAATTACTTCTCAAAAGACAAAAAAAAGCTGCGTGTCGGAACAGATTTTGAGTAACATAAAAACTTTTATTCAAGAAACGAAGTATAAAGAGTACGGAACCTTTAACTGTAATGAATATTTTATCAGCCTCTGTTAGTGGCGAAAATATTTCTAATATCAATAAAAAAGTAAAGCTGCAAGAAAGCTTGGTTTGCAAGCTCGTAGATTATCAGGAGGTTAGAGAATTTGTACAAGTGTTCTAAAATCCGAAAAATCGTGCTTTGAACTTACAAAACGGCGCACCAGAACAGATGCTACATCGGATAATACAAAGAAATTGGCGTACGAATTTTGGCTTTCTCCAGGACGACTGGGAACAAAACTGACATTAAACGCATGAAGATAGCTCCTTATGAATATGTTACCCATTCTATCAAAATTTTAACAAAAAAACACAAACAGAGATTTATTGAGAATTTAAGAATAAATACCCAGAAGTTACAATGTGTCAAAGACTTTTCGAAAGTTACAAGTCATTCTTTGTATCTCCAGTTCGCCCTAAAGATAGAAATACTTGTTGTTGTCGCATGCACGTAGAAGCTAAAATAGTGTTCAAAAAATGTATGGAGCTTAGAAAAACAATTCTTAACCTTCATCCAGAGTACAATAAAGAAACATTTGCTGTTTTTGAAAATATTTACGATATTTCAAATAAAACACTGTGCAATAAAGCGAACCCTACACATGACTGTCTTACTCGTAATTGTCAAAACAGTGGTGTTCCAAAGTGACAGTTTTTAGATGAAGAAATGGACCAATCTCCGAATGTTAAAGATGTTAACTGGGAAAAATATGAATATGTCAAAAGCAAGGTTAAAGGCGGGAAAACAATAAGTAAAATTCAACTTGTGAAACAAGTCACAAAGCCAGGCTCACTTTTTGAATATTTCCTCAAACTCAAAACACATAATTCAAAAATATAATTAAAAATCTTCCACTCGGACACGCCGTATATTTGCACGATTACTCGGAAAATTATAGATGTTCCGACCGTACAGAATTCAGTCGGCATATTTCCAAAAAACAGAGGTTTCGATACATGTTACTATTTTGAATAGACATGCAATTTTTAGATGGTCTCGATAGTACAGTTAACTCTCCGGTTATTGTGACTGAGCAGTTCTTTGTCATTAGTCCGGACTTTCAACATGACATGTCAAAAATTAATCTCTGACTAACTAAAATCAGTTTCTGGCGACATCCCAGTCATGCACGAATTTACAGATGCTGTTCAAGTCCGTACAAAAGTAGAAACTGTATGGGAGACATAAGCTTTGTTGCAGAGTCCTAATTATGTTATTCAAGCTAATTACGAATTACTATGAAACATCTCATGCAAAAGGTCCACAAGATGCAGCCGGGGAATTCCTGAAACATCAAGCGGATTATGCTGTCCTGCGCGGAAACATACATATACAACATGCGAACGATTTTTTTTACATTTGCGGAAAAAATCTTCAACAGCCGAAAAGTAAAACAAGTTGTTACAAACGTCGTATTTTCCGGTATGTGGAATCTATTCCGAGGGACTATGCTAAAAACTTCAAACCTATCGCTAAAAATAGACAAATACATCAAATATTGACAGAGGACGGTCTTGGTGAACTTACAACCACAGACTTATCTTGTTATGAATGTAAAAAATGCATCATTGGTGATGTCTAAGACTGTAAAAATGTTCCTTATATTGGACAGTCCCGAAAAACTACAATGATATGTTCAAATCCAATTAACGATGCTAAAGAAGATAACAGTACCAACTCTGATACATGTAATGATGACCTCATTTCCAAAAATTCCGTTATAGCAGTGCTCGCAGATGATTCAGAATATGAGTACTATTTGCTTAAAGTAGCTTTACACAGTTAGGAAAAAAACTTAAAATTGACATTCATAATTTTTAACCACCCTCTTTCCCTTCCTTTCTTACAAATAAGTCTTTATATTTGTGTTATGCATGTGTATATTTATGGAAAGAGCATCTTCCATAATTTTAATTTCCAATAGTAATAATGGTGAAATATAATCTCTTTTTGGTGTAACCATGGCAACAATCTACATTTATTTGATACAAAATATTGCAAAAAGGGGGGTGAAAATGTCACAAAAGTCTCCAAAATTTGGTCCAAAGGAGAATTTCAATCCATTAGAGTGATACCTTTCCTGAAATCATAGACATTTATCTATCAAGAGGTGCAAAAAAAATCATACGCATTTCTGCTCGTTTTTCCATAAAATTGAATTGAAAAGATCGAGGGTCAAATCTTTGTTGAAAAACACTACAATAATTTCTGGACCTATGTGCGGTACGGATGTGAAAATACGGACTGTCAAACAGAAAAATCGTCGGGATGCACTTTTTAATCAGGGGCAACCGTTATCAAAGGATTATATTACGATTGTGTTCGGACAAAGCCAAGTTAGTGTCTAGAAGAATTGCAATATGTCATACTGTTGCAGTTCTACACATACGCAGTGAAGTTGGTGCAGATAATGTGATATCCATCCCCGAGGAACTACATTTAGACATAATTGAATATATTTCCACAGAGCAATAAAATCAAATACCGGTAAATGATTTTGTTCTTTCTGTTACCTGTAAATAGTAATATTCTATAAGATTTTTATTCACGACTTGTATAACAGATATTTGTTTTTCAGTTGATATTTTATAGTGTGTTTTTCTATGTTGTGATGTTACACTATTGTTTCAGAAAAAGGGTGAAGGTTTGGTACCATTAAAACGTTTAAACCCGCTGCATTTGTTTGCACCTGTCCTAAGTCAGGAATCTGATGTTCAGTAGTTGTCGTTTGTTGATGTGGTTCATAAGTGTTTCTATTTCTCGTTTTTATATAGATTAGACCGTTGGTTTTCCCGTTTGAATGGTTTTACACTAGTAATTTTTGGGGCCCTTTATAGCTTACTGTTCGGTGTGAGCCTAGGCTCCGTGTTGAAGACCGTACTTTGACCTATAATGGTTTACATTTATAAATTTTGACTTGGATGGAGAGTTGTCTCATTGGCACTCATACCACATCTTCTTATATCTATTTGGTCTGAAGACAAGACTAATAGTTACAAGCAATAAAACACCCTTACAGATTAGGATCCGAGGTGCAACGGTCTTGCATGTAAGTGTCTGTAGCTTTTCAAGGGACGTCTTCCGAGATGTTAATTTATATAAATTTCGGAAGTATTTTGACTACAGTTGAATTATGTATTACTTAATTAATAACTACATGAACTGGTAGGTAACATTGAAAGAAAAATAAACTTTAAATACTTATTTGTAAATTGTAAATAAAAACATAAACGCTAAAAAGACAGAGAAAGAGTCTTGGGAATGGTCTGAAAACTCGGACAAACACATACAGATATTGGACAAAGTGAGTTCAATCTCAAAAAAATAATTTTAACTAAAATCGATATTTTTTTTTTAAATATTGCCAAGTAATTACATGACAGATTGTTATGGAAAAATACCATAAGATGTAGAAATGTTGGAAGTTTTATTGTTTATTTGGTCATAATATCATTCAGGCTCATTTTTATTTTCGGATGAGGTGAACACAAAGAAAAATATTTTTAGAAAAGTTTGCTATGCATTCTAACCAAAATAAAATTGTAAAAATTTGCATTTGTGTTCACCTCATCAGAAAATGAGAACAATCCTTACGAAATAAATGGCAAAATAAACATTAAACTTTAAACATTTCTTCATCTTATGGTATTTATGTGATAAAAATCGGTCATGTAGTTACTCCGCAATTTTTTTTGGAAAATATCTATTTTTCAAGCGCATATTCGGTTTTGATAAGAAAACGTCAACGTATATGGCGTCAAAATTGTCAATTATACATGTTACGTCTTGCGACGCAATACCGTACGTAAAGTCATAATGATATTGTCAACTACACAACAAAAATGTATACTACATAACAAAATTAGGTCAATTGTTGACCGTTATGTAGTGGACGTATTCACACTTTGGGGCATTTTTTAATACCACTGATACTTCGACATCACATACGCTATGCTTTTTCTATAAAACACAGAAAATTGATTATAATGATATAGATGTGGACGTGATGTTCGATTGTAATCTTGAAAAAAAAATCCCGTTACCAAATGGACAATTTAAAAAAAAAACGGGGCTACCTCTACCTACTTAAATGCCAATAATTGTTGATACCATTTTTATGCTTCTATAATTATAATGATATGTAGAATTAGTGCTGAGGCACTTTCTAGTTAAAAAGGGGTGTCAGAAGTTATATTATAGCAAGCAAAAACGTTTTCGTTATGTAGTTGACAAAATAAATAGGATACTTTAAAAAATTAGAATAAATCTGAAACCGTAGCCAGCTACTATTTTAAGCCTTTATAATATCATTCTACATAGTATTTTCTATCTTAAAACAGAAAATTGTAAGATTTATGTAATTATAAAGATGTCTATTTTGATACGATATTTGGGATTTTTGGAGTGAAGACATGTAGTTTGGGGTCATTTTAGAGCTTTGAGCACAATTTCCAAGAAAATCAACGTACCTATTCCTTATTTTTCTTCTGCAAGTAGTAGAACTTACGTTGCACTATGCAGGACACCAACATTCAAAAAATGATAACGCCGTATTTTCCTCACAGATCAGCCGTACAAGAATATTGACAGATTTTGAAAACGACCCATATATAACACCAACAGAATGCTTTATATATTAGAAAGCAAGGAGATGTGGTTGAAACTATTAGTGTCAATTTAAAGTTTTTTTTTTTTTCTTTCAGATCTGTGCATTGCTTCCTCACTAAAGATACATTAATTGTCGAAATGCGTATCTGGTGCTATAAAATTGGTTCCCTTAATTATTTAATAGGAAAATAAGAAGGTGTGGCATAATTGCCAATGAGACAACTTTCCACAAGAGACCAAACGACATAGAATTTTACAATTATAGATCAGCCTTCAATAATGAGGAAACCCATACCGCAAAGTCAGCTATAAAAGCCCCGAAAGACAAATGTAATACAATTCAAACGAGTAAACTGGTGGCTTAATTTATGTACAAAACAAAGAACAAAAACCGAATATGCTATACAGCAACAAACGACAACCACTAAACTCAGGCTCCTGACTTGGAACAGGCACATACAGAATGTGGAGAGGTTAAACTAGTTTGATGGCGCCAAAACCTCCCCTTACCTGGGCCGGGACAGTGGTGTAACAGTATAACATAAGAACAAACTATAAAAATCAGGTGAAAAGGGCTTAACTCATCAGATTGGTACAAAGCAGAAAACATCTAACAAAAACACAAACCGGACGTGGCAATATATTCATTCATCCTCAATAAAAAAGACACTCAGTAAGTTTCGTACCTCAAAACGAAAATAAGGCATTCGTTAAATTTCAATCATTAAGGTTGTTGTTAGCCAATCAAGACGCCGTTTGATGTATACTTTCGAAGATATTATCCAGAATGCATTACAGGATGTAACGGCAAATAAAACTGTTATAATGTAACGGTTTCGTATGCACCTTCTTAGATTTACCTATGTCTTGTCTTACTTATCGAACTAAAAAGGGAATATAATTTAATTTTTGATGTAACACATCTTCTGACTGGCAGGGAATAGTTTAAGATATGTAAAAATACTAGGTTAAACTACACTGCTAGGAGGCGAAACATCGGACAAAGTAAAAGAAGAATCTGGAGTACCACAAGGATTGGTCTTAAGACCCAGTCTCTTTCCTTTTTACATTAACGACCTACATGAAGGCCTACCCTGAACAACGAGACTGTTTGCAGACGATACTGTTGTTTATTTGACCATTTCCTCAGACAAGACTGCAAGAAACTCCAAGAGGACCTGGACAAACTTGCTTAATTGGGAAAACTTTGGAAAATGGAGTTCCACCCTGAAAAAAACGCAGCGTCCTCACAGTCATAAAAAAGAAAAATCCAATCAAGTTGGACTACAAACTCCACGGCCATACTCATGAAACATCGACTAAATACCTGAGCTGCACCATCGCAAATGATCTATATTCAGGAGACACATGAACAACATAATAGGAAAAGCCAGTCGAAGCTTGGGTTTCTTACATCGAAACCTCAACAACAGATCAAAAGCCATCAAAGAACATGCCTTTAAAATATTAGTAAGACCACAAATTGAATATGCCACGACAGTACGCTACCCGTACCAGCAAAGCCACATAGATAAAATTGAAAAGGTACAAAGACGAGCTGCACGATATGTAACCAGGAGACAAAGAAATAGATCAAGTGTCAGCAACATGATAAATGAATTAGGATGGAAAGCTTTCATACAAGACGAAAAGAAGCTCGACTCATCATGTGTTTCTAACGAACAAATGACCTTATTACAGTCAGCAATTAAAGATTGAAGGAAATGGTTCTTCTTCGTAAACACCGCCAAGGATCGGAACAAACTGCATCCAAATATCGCCACAGCAAAGTCTCTTGAGATATTAAAGTCTCAAATGACCAACATCTCTAACTTTCATTCAACAATTTGTTTTTAACCAGTTTTAAATCAGGCGCAACTTGCCAGAATGAATATTCATTATGTTGAATGTGGGCAGTATTTAGAAGAAGAAGACGAAGAAGACACTAAATATGTCATGTAATCAGGAACTTCGTCGGATGAGCCTTCAAAGTTAAAAGTCCAAACGTAAAAAACATATTAATAGCACATAATATGACTTAAGACAGGCACATAGACATATGGTGCAGTTTCACTGCATTTAAAAAAAAATCTCAATCCTTCTTCTAATTTCTGCATGTTGAATTACGAAAGGTACATAGGAAAACTTACAATAAAAATCATTACAGAAAAGGGTTTCACTCGAGAATAACAAACAACACACACGTAAAGATCATACAATATCATATTGTAATAAAAATACTGTTCGATGTTGAAATTCGAGCAAACCGTATATAACATGCTGATTGAAACTGTGATGCCCTAATGTCAGTGACTTTAATTTTTTAAAAAGCTCTCACACATTCACGTGATAGGCAGTACAGTCGTGCTTCAAACAAAATTTCGATTGGGAAATTAATCAAAATAAAAAAAAAAAGAAATACTAGGCTCAGCCATGCAAAGGTATAATCTGACCCTAATGTATAGAACATAATGAGCATAAGAAAGAATAGAGATAAGACAATTCCTAAAGTTGTTAGTACGTGTTATGTTAACAATAAATATACCAGTAAAGCTGAGTTTAATTGTCTTTTTTTTTTCATTTCAGATACTATATACGGTGGATGGTTTACCTTTACTAAAGAATTTGAGAACGCAATATCTGAAAAAAGAGGAAATATATTACCAGTCACATTCGAAAAACTAAAGATTGTAAGTAAAAGAGAATTTAAAACTTGTCATTGCATCGAAGTAGTTGAAAAAAGGTATTTTCAATTAAAGTTGCTTTTGTGGAGATTTCGACTAGGTATTGGTAAATATAAATCATTATATACAGTAAAACTGACGCTAAACAGAATTTTGATTTCATTTTTTTTCCGTGATCAGTTCATGTCAATGGGTTTGCTTTTTTCAGAAAATATTTCAGGTTGGAAAACAAACTTCTTTTTACTAAGAATACCAACAGTTTTGTAGATTTTCAATTATGGAAGACTATGAATAAACACATCATAGATACCAGGCTTAAAAATTGTGTACGCCAGACACGCGTTTCGTCTACAAAAGACCCACCAGTGACGCTCGAATCAAAAAGTTAAAAGGCCAAATAAAGTATGAAATTGAAGAGCATTAATGAAAGTTCCTAAAGTTTTGTAAACAGTTAGTTTATAATTCTGACTACATCAATGATATTTAATGTCAACACAGAAGTGCTGACTACTGGACTTGTGTATCCTTTTTTGCCTATTTAAAAAATGAGCTTGATCCTGTCGTTATTTCACGATAAGTTGATGAATTTTTGGTATATCCTTTTGAATAAAGAAGGATAGATACATACTTAGTTCCTATCATATATAGAGGATTTGTATTACGTAGAAAAAAATACATACATTAAAATCTTACCTTATCGATGTAAACTGTTGTCCTTGGATTCAATTTTAAATGTGTGTTTGTGATCGAAGTACATTACTTAAAGGGTGATGTTTGTAGTATTACATTCGGAGCTACAATGTACCGGCAGTACATATGTGTGTTGTCATTGCTTATTTAATCATTATCTTATTTGATTATGCATGTGAGCTTCTTTAGTTGTTTATGTCATCCTTATTCTAAAGGATTATCGAATATATATTTTTTGAAAAATATACCTTAATTTCCGCATCTACCTGCATTTTTTTTTCAAATACGTTCATCTTAAGCTAAATTCAGACTGCAGTAGATTTTCAGTTTAAGTTATGTTTTTCCATATATTAAATATAAATAAAGATGAGACTAAAAACTCGTTTTTCTTTTGCAATAAGGAGTCAGGTGATCAATTCTAAACGCAAACAAACAGCTATATCCTATTTGAATCACCATCTCTATACTATAATAGAACCCAAACATCATCTGAAACTGTTATTATTATTAAATAATAACGTAATATTCATCTGAAAGAATTTCATGCTTAGGTTATAGCAGTAAACAAAAAAGTATAACAAAAATACCAAGCTCCATAATAACTGACAAAATCAAACGTTATCAGCCAACGGAACGAGTGAAAAACAACTGTCATATTCCTGACTTGGAACAGGCATTTTTCGAAGAAAATGGTGGGTTAACCCTCCCCTTTGTGTGACGGTTGTTTATAGTTCCGTAATATTGACAAAACCGGGTGAGCAATACAAAAATTATACTGAATCCTGAATCTTTAATTGTACATGAAAACATATCTACCATTTGTCTACCATGCTAACACTGTCAACATGGTAAACAAATCATTTCCAGTATTTTTACTGAAGCATTATAGGTAACGACTTTGAAATATTTGTCTATATAAAAAATGTTGAACATGATGTCTGATTGCAAATGAGACAACTATCCACCATTTACCACAGTTAAAATGGCGTGGTTATAAGCAATAAAAGCTGAACGTACGACTTTTAAAAATACCCAAAATCAATACCGTATAGTCCGACAAGAAAAAATAAAACAATGTACATAAAACCCTGTGGGTTATTTATTACGTAAAAATATAATTTTGGTAGAATAACATTCATAATTATGATAATTATATCATTGTATACAGACCAAGAAATTTATATATCCAATGTATATGTTTCATGTTTTCTTTAAGGCAACTATTCCAACTATTCTGGAAATTGCATCGTTTCTTGGTATTTTAGTTGACGATAATTTTATCAAAGACATCGCCGATAAATGTTCTTTTGATAATTTGAAAAAGAATAAAATTGACGGAACAACATCTATACATCCAGAGGGCAGAGCAACACTGTGGCGAAAAGGTAAACACATTGGTCTTCAAGTTGTCTTTGGAAGTCTTTAATAATCAGTAAAACCTATATAATATAATAAGCAATAAAAGAAATGTTATCATTCTATATACTAACTAGGCATTTTCTACAAACCTCATCAGTCTCATATATATCTATATATATATTTACATGCATACACACGCGTTCACACACAGGCACACACACACACACACACACACACACACACACACACACACACACACGCACGCACGCAGTCATATATATTTATATATAATAGAGGTATAATTTAGTCAAATCCAAAGCATGCAGAGAATCACAATTCACTAAGGACGTATGAGCCGCGGTGAACTTGTATTAAAGCAATATTCGCACTTGTGAGAACATGTCAGGAAAAAAATAAGTCTAAAAAAAGAAATAAAAGAAGAATAGTATGCATTTTATACTTTATGAAAATAAATTTTACTTATTCACTTTCAACTTGAACTTTTTAACATAATTATTTCTTTTCGTTCCCTTAATTTTAAGTAATTAAATCCAAATAATTATACTGAAAGTAATAATCCGATGTTTTTATTAATCAATCAATAAATAATACGACATAAAGGAATTTAAAAAAAAAGACTCATTGACAACTAAAGGCATTTTGTTTACACGATAACAGGTATTTGAAAACTAAATATAACAATTTTGTCTCGCCTTGAAGGAGTCAAAAAGCGAGATAAAGGTATGCTGTTTCTGGCGTCGTCGTCGTCGGCGGCGGCGTAAACAATGTATTAGTTTGTGTTTAGGTCTAGTTTATGGTGAACCACTAGTGATAGGTCAATAATATTTGGTATGCAGTGGTACTAGCACATCTCATTTACATGGAGATTAAGTGGCCCTGCCCCCTCAAGTCATGGTCTATTGACTTTGAAACTTTTGCTTAGTTTACATGTATCAGTTTGTGATTAGGTCAGTTTATGGGGAACCACTAGTGGTAGGTCAATGATATTTGGTATGCAGTTGTATAAGCATTGGCATATCTCATTTCCATGAAGATTATTTGGCTCAGTCCCCTCAGTCATGGTCTATTGACTTTAAAGTTTACATGTATTAGTTTGTGATAAGGTCAGTTCAAGGGGAACCATTAGTAGTCGGACAATGTTAATTGGTATGCAGTTGTATAAGCATTAGCACATCTCATTTATGGAGAATATTTGGCCCCACCCCCTCAATCTTGGTCTATTGATTTTAAAACTTTTGCTTAGTTTACATGTAATAGTTTTGATTAGATCAGTTTAAGATGAACCGCTAATGTTAAGTCAATGATATTTGGTATGCAAATTAATTGGCATTTGTAAGTCTCGTTTCCATGGAGATTATATAGCCCAACCCCCTCATCATGGTTTATTGACTTTGAAACTTTTACATAGTTTACAAGTTAATGTTTGTGTTTAGGTTTGTTTAAAGGGAATGACTTATGATAAGTCCATGGTATTTGGTATGCAGTTGTATTAGCATTGGCACATCTAATTTCCATGGAGATTGTTTCGCCATGTACCTTCATTCATGGTTCATTGACTTTGAATATTTGCATAACTTACAAGTTAAAGTATTGCTATTTTAATTTCAACTTTCGCATTATCCAAATTAAAAAAATGTGAGACATATCTCTGTGTTAACAGTTCATTATATTATATGATAATCTGGCACAATACCCTACAGGGTAGTCGTCATTAACCCAAATAAGTAGTACCATTCTATGACAGACAGTAATCATATATAATTGTTAAAAATATATTTATAATTTGAAGACTCATTCATTTCAGGGATAATTGGAGACTGGGAAAACTGGTTTACAGTGGCACAAAATGAAAAATTTGACCAAATGTATCAGCGGGAAATGAAGGGATGTGATGTAAACTTCGTATACAATTCACCAAAAGATTAAATTTTGTTTGAAAGATGTTAAGATTCCGTTTTCATTGTGTGGATAGTTTTACTCTTGATTGCTTGTCCTATCAATTTTGGAATCATGTAAAATAGTGATTTTTTTTAACAAAGAGTATTGGAACCGATTAGCAAAATATGTAACATACGCCATGCTCCGATACCGCAATTTCAATTTGAAGTTATTCAAAAAATGACAAAGACATAAAATTTTAAAATGTTAATTAGTAGCGGCATAAGAATGTTAAACTCTGGTGCGGGATGAAGTTTTTACTTGATTAAGCAGATACATACAGACGGAACATGATGTGGGCAGAAAGCGTGTTTTTCTTTGTGATCAAAAGAATTGACACATATATTGAAAAATGGTTATCAAAAAACAAAAATTAAGAAATCCTAATAAATAGCTATTCAGATGTCACTCTTATAGTGAAATACTTATATTTAATGGTTATGATTTGTTTTTAAATCACTCAAAGAGTTGTTAAATATTATTACTTGATGGTATCGAATCTACGCGCGTTTCCTTCAATACCAGTCTAAAAACACTTGACCAAGATAGCAGTCTTACCAGTAATTAAAACATATACTCTTAAGGTGTCAGACCACCAATTCAAAATCCCTATCTATTCAACCAAATTTTGCAAATTTCACAGCTTTCTAAATATTTTACCTTAAGTTTAACTTCATAGAAACCAGGTATATCCTGAATTGTACATGTATCATCTTTCTACATGCCAATTTTCAACCTATGTTTAAAGTCTTTATTAGGATATACTAACGTTCGGAAGACAGGTACTGCTAAAAATAACCCCTGGTTTCTGGAAATCTTAAGTAAGTGTACTATGGAGCGCATTAATCCTCAATTTTTAATGCAAACTCATGGACAAGTAAATTTTAGGTCAAAACGGTCTACATATATTTCTCATTCAACAAAAGTTTCATTTCTGTAAATTTGTTGGTTAGTTTAGGTAAACAATGACATCAAACGCACTATTTATTGCCAGGAAAGGGCTACTTTTACATACGTTCTAAATTGGAGTGGATGAATTGGTGGTCTGACACTTAAAACCATATCTACGATTCGAATCCAAATTGCATTCTTATGTTACTTTTAACTTGTTTCATTTATACGCATTATATATAGTGCTGTTTTTGTTGGGTTTTATTTTTGTCATTTTTTGTGCTGCTTATTATATTTAGGGTATTATTTGTGAAACGTATGAATAATACAATGAATATTTTTGACACAAAACAGAGTGATAGTGATATGGTATTCTTGTACTCGGCCAAGTAAGGACAACTAAAAGAAGTAAAAACATTTTTTTCAATGATTATTTCGTGTTTGGAAAACATAAAACAGATATTTTTTCTTACAAATTGCAGCGATTGTAGGCATGATTTTACTCCTTTTCGTGGTACATTTTATGTTTGAAATCCTTAAATAAACCTTTACAGTAGAAAAACTGTACAAAAAGGGCCAGGTGAGCTTTTTCATCACTAGGTGTCCGTCGTCGTCGGCGTCCTTGAACTTTTACAAAAATCTTCTCCTCTGAAAAAAAAAAGTAATATACCGAACTCCAAGGAAAATTCAAAACGGAAAGTCCCTTATCAAATTGCAAAATCAAAAGCTCAAACACATCAAACGAATGGAAAACAACTGTCATATTCCTGACTTGGTACAGGCATTTCCTTATGTAAAAAATGGTGGATTAAACCTGGTTTTACAGCTAGCTAAACCTCTCACTTGTATTGAAACTGAAACTACTGGGTAAATTGAAACCAAACATCTAGTTTTAAAAATGTGTCCGATGACCCAGCTTGTCGACCAACATGGCCGACATGGCTTAAAATAGAGCATAGGGGTAAAATGCAATGTTTGGCTTTTATCTTAAAAAGCGTTATAGATAGAGAAAATCTGATGTGATAAAAATGTTCAGAATGATGAAATTTACCTAAAGTCTATTGACATCAAAACTGTCAGACGATTTCTGATAGGAGTTATTGCCCTTAAACGACGAATTTTACCAATTCTTTGCATTTTTGCCCATTATCTCGATAATTATAATAGATGGAAAGAAACTTTAAATAACAAAAATTATCAGCAAGACCAGATATACAAATAAGTCAAATGACCGAAATTATTAGTCGACACCTTATTGAAGTTATTGCCTTTTAATGACGATTTGTCCCAATTTTGTGCGTTTTTGCTTATTATCTTGAACACTTTAATAGATAAATAGAAATTTTTAATGACAAAAATGATCAGCAAGACAAGGTCTACAAATAAGTCAGTAAGACCGAAGTCGTTGGTCGACTCCTTATTGAAGTTATTGCCCTTTAGTGACGATTTTTTTCCAATTTTTAATTTTTGCTTTTTTTGATCAGCAAAACAAGTAAGCTTCAGGGCCCTTTAATGTTAATTTTTTAGCATTTTTTTCTCTTTTTTTTTTTTTTGACATTTTTTGCCTATTATCTTGAAAATTATAATAGATAAATAGAAACTTTAAAAAAAGAAAATGATCAGCAGGATAAGATCTACAAATACGTCAAATAGCTGAAATTATCAGTTAACTCTTAATACTATTATCCCCTTTCGTGATGATTTTTACAAAAAAAAAAGTAGCAATTGTTGAAGATGCAGGTGAACGACACAGGCTCTTTGGTGTCTTCCTCGAATGCCAACATTTCGTATGTTACCTATTCCTTGAACGCCAACAAAAATATTTCAATAGATGTTTATATAATAACAATAGGTGTTTTATAATTATTTAAATGTTTTATAACTATTTAAATGTTTTATAACTATTTAAATGTTTTTATAAGTATTTAACTGTTAAAAATAATTAGTGAACTTGATAAAATTGCAACATTTTATCCCTTTTGATAGTAGATTTTGGGGTTAAAATTATTATGAATTTTAAAGAAATAAAGAAAATTAAAACATTTTATTACTTTTATTAAAAAAAAAGATATTTTGGAAAAGTTTATTAACATAAGACATATTAGAAATATTAAAGAAATTTTAGTTAAATACAATTATTTCAAACTAAAAAAAGGATTTTAGAGATTTATTTAATTCCATATCATTTTAAATATTTTATTAGTTAATATGAACTATATGAAATTTTCAATTGAACAATTAACTAAACTTTACAAATCATAAGAAATAATTAAGTAACTTTGATAACTTACAAGCTGGAAATTGGGTGAGCATGAGTATGAGCACAGCCCAGGCTGACACTGAGTGAACACAGGTCCAAGCCAATAATATGCACATAAAAGGGGAGGATAGGCAAGTCATGTCATTCACTTTTCAAGTATGCTTAATGCACAGTTGAATATACAGTTTGTTGAGAATCGTCTTGGCAAAGAAAACTTGGTCTACAACAACAACAAGTACAGAGTAAAGACTAAACGGGGAGACAGATGCTACTGGAGATGTGTAAAGTCTGACTGCACATCTACCATCAACACACTCAATAGAATACCAGTTAACATCAGAGATCAGCATAATCATCCATCAGATCCAGTTCAACTCAATGTTGATCAAGTACTCAAAAGAATGAAAGAAAGATATATTGTTGAAAGCACTCCAGTACCAATAATCTATGAAGACGAATTAGTCAAACTACGCAACAGAGACTTGGACAACGACTCTGAAAGACAATTCCAGAGAATATCCACCTTTACAACCTGAAAGACATCACTCTACAACCAGCGCAGTAAGACGATACCTCAACTGCCAAGTTCAAGACAGGAGATCAACTTAGAGCGTAAATGGAGAGAGACAACATATAGTGATAACGTCCTACTCATTGATGATGGAGACCAAGACCGTATCCTGATATTCAGCACCCACTTCAACTTGACCCACTTGACATCTGCTTCTACTCCTCTTTATGGTGATGGTACCTTTTACAGTTGTCCCTCTACTTTTTACCCGTTATACACCCTACATAGCTTTGTGGATGGAGCTATGTACCCACTTGTCTTAGCGTTACTACCAGGAAAAGACCAGGCAATCTACATCCGTTTCTTCCAACTACTTAGTACTTGATTACAAGACAGCAGCACACAATGCAGCATCTACAGTGTTTCCTGGCATCACCAAGAAAAGTTGCTTTTCCACTACACCAAGTGTATCCGGCGGAAAACTCAAGAGTATGGCCTGCAAGTTCCATATTCGAACAACGAGGACATCCACAGACTGGTGAGAAGAGCAGCAGTTCTTCCAATGGTACAAACTGAGGAGGTGGAGGACGTCTGGTTTCAAGTTCTACAAGACTTAGAGGATGCAGATACCGACATCAACACCGCAAGATTTACTGACTACGTGACCGAGTACTGGGTAGAAGGCAACCGTCATCTGTGGAACCATTACAACACTGCAGGAACAAGAACAACCAACAACTTAGAGGGGTGGCACTCAAAGATCAAGAAAATCGTCCAGACTCCACACCCAAATATCTACAAGTTGATCGAGCTGTTACAACGCCAAGAAGCTGCTTCCAGATATCAAATGCTGCAGTACGCTGCCGGTGGTAATCGAATCAACAAAAAAAATATAATACAGACAAATTGAGACCAGACTCGGTAACATGAAACAGCGACACGCCAACAGAGAGATGATACTATTCAAAATTGATTTTTTTTCTTCTTTTTATGCTATGAAAAAAGTATGAAAATATCTTCCACAACTCTACAAAGATTCAAGAAAATCCATAAAATAGGGTAACAAGAATTCCGATGAGTTGCGAACATAACAAACACCTAAACAATATATTATGAATCACTTACAATAAAAAAGGGTGTTATATTGTAACCAATAAAAATATCCTGAACAACTGAACAAAAAAAAACATAGTAATCAAACACGAGATACAAAGTTTCAAGAAATTCCATCAAGTAATATGGGATGATATTACAGCACACACAACTATAGAAATATTGGAAAAAACATCAAAGTCCAAAGAGTCTATTGTAGAATTTGTGCAAACTGGAATTCCTGACAATATGCACATGTTGACTTTGTGATGCAACACTTTTCAAAGTTTCATTTTAAGAGAATCCATATTTGTTCAAACAGTAACAGCAAAAAATGATTTTCAACAACTTGACAAACATGAACTATATTTAGCTACCTGTAATTTACCTATCTGTTTAATTAGTATGACTGTTTTGATAAGCATGCACTTTTGTTGTGATAACTATAGCTACTTACACCTATTCCTCGAACGCCAACATAATTTTACAGGCAAATTGTCTGTAGATCAAAGGATGTTTGCATTCAAGGAATAAACCGGCTCTTTAGAGTCTCTAGCTGCTTCTGTGCTTTGTCTATAGAGTGGCTATATATCATTTTGTTTTTCTTTGTTGATATAGTTATTTGTTTTTATAGTGATTGTGATTATAACACAATGTTGACTGCTGAATCGCAAGTTCTGTCATTTTTACTTATTATGTCTGTTTGTTTAGCTTACACATTGTTGTCAATGTAAATGAATTCTATGCGACTGTCATACAAATGAGAGGTTTAGCTATATATTAAACCAGGTTTAATCCACCATTTTGTACATAAGGAAATATCTTTACCAAGTCTAAAATATGACAGTGGTTTTGCATTCGTTTGGTGTATTTGAGTTTTTACTTTTGTCATTTGAAACGGGACTTTCCGTTTTGAGTTTTCCTTGGAGTTCAATGGTTTCGTTATTAATTTTACTTTTATTTTAACATCTTTCTTTATCATGAAGAAAAATAGCTATCACTAAAGGAATATCAAATAAATAGGTGACAGAACGTCTTCACGACAGCAATTTTTTTTTATCCACTGTAATCTGTTGTACAACGATATAATTACCATGACTCCATATTTTATATTTAATTTTTGTGGCAATAGACATCTTCCACCAAAAACTATCTGAATCGTTTTAGCAAAAACCTAGCCAGAAAAATGCATTTTTTTTTTTTTTTTCATTTTTATTGGAACGTAAATTATGTAATTTTATTTCTCAAGGGTATTTCTGAGTGATTGGGAAATGGAAGGATAGAGTATATGTCGTCGACTTTTAGTTTCATATCGCCAAAGAATGATGTTACGAATAAAATATATTCCCCATTTGAGGATGGATTAATTTTTGTCAGAACGAGATATAAGGGAAAATGAGGAACCCGTATGTTTGAAAATTTAGAATATAAATGGGTTGACATGTATCACCAAAAAAATATGTTCATATACTGAATAAAAGAGAGGCGAAGGATACCAAAGGGACATTCAAGCTCATAAGTCGAAAATAAACTGTCAACGCTATGGCTAAAAAAGAAAAAGAAAAACAGACAAACAACAGGTCACAAAACAACATTCTTAATCTATACAAGAATGTTTGTTAACATCTAGTTTAAATTTTTGAAAAAGGTGCTTAAAACACACAAGTATTTTAAAAAGCTAGTACTTGAAGGACGGCTAGGTCATAGATAAATTATAACCTCAAACATAATTTATCAGTCGACTGTGCGTGTTTACGGTTAACCGAGCATTTTAAAATGGAAGTACAAAATTCAGATGAATCGTTTCAGCAAAAACTAACCAGGTAAATGCAATTTTCTAGTTGTAAGTCAATTGGATCTTAAAGTGTTCAAATATATTTCTCAAGGGTATTTCTTAATGATGGGGAGATGAAATGTCTTCGACTTTTGATTCATATTTTACAAATGAATATTCTTCCTGATTAATAATTTGTGTTATATAAAAGGAAATGAGGTTCCCTCATGTTTGATTTTATTATATATAAATAATTAACAGTAGGTCACAAAAAGTTATAAAATATGCACACAAACTGATTTAGTGTACGATTATGATCTACTAACAGTGATATTGAGAAAAGCAACTGCAGAGGAGGTAACTAGATTAATATCTGATACGATAATGAAATCCTGTCTGTTACCCCTTCCTGTGAGGTCATTAACATATCTGATGACATTTACGATATATTCGCCGGCATGTATAACATATTTTCGATATCACAAACTAGTCAAAACATTTACTAAATTTTATCATCGGTACAAAGACATCATTCGTAAATATAAATCAACATGCAGACATCTCATACGTTCAGGTATTTCACATCCAATATTTAATGGTAATATCCTTTACAAAGCACAAAAATGTCGGCATTCACCTCAAAAGCTAACCAAACCTTTAAACAGACTTATTCGGAAAGGATATAGTTACGATACTGTTGTCAAGTCACTAAGGATTGCATATTTTGGTATTAATATTGATTCACTCATAGGGTCTTTGCATCGAAAATAAACACATGTATTCTAAAACCAGTTGTTGGCATGATACGGGTTATGTTCTTCTCATATATTTTATGATGGTATGATACTAAACCCTAACGGAGGGATTGTACTTGATTTTCATATGATGAAGACATAATCTTTCAATCAGTTTAATTGAGGTCTGGAGCTGGTATGTCAGTAACTGCTAGTAGTCCTTTGTTCATTTATGTATCAATGTCATTTTGCTCAGTTTCTTTTGTTACCTATTCTGACATCGGACTCGGACTTCTTTTAAACTGAGTTTTACTGTGCGTATTGCTATGTGTTTCTTTATTCTACATTGGCTAGAGGTATAAGGGGAGGGTTGAGATCTCACGAAACATGTTTAACCCCGCCGCATTTTAGTGCCTGTCCCAAGTCAGGAGCCTCTGGCCTTTGTTAGTCTAGTATGTTTTTTAATTTTAGTTCATTTATATGTTTTTGAGTTTAGTGTGACGTCCATTTTCACTGAACTAGCACACAATTTTAGTTAGGGACCAGCTGAGGACCACCTCCGGGTGCGGGATTTTCTCGCTGCATTGAAAACCCATTGGTGGTCTTCGGATGTTGTCTGCTCTATGGTCGGGTTGTTGTCTCTTTGACATATTCCCCATTTCCATTCTCAATATTATTAAACCAGAATGAGTTAAAACTAATAAAATCAAACGGAATATTTTTGTAATCCGTATAATATTTTTGAAAGAGTATTTTAAATGAAATAAAAGAAATCTGTTCGATTTTTCTTGCTTTATCGACAACGACGTAAAATGGCCTTTATTTATGGCAATTGAAATAGTTTTAAAGAGAACTCAAACAGAATGCGTAGTATGGAAGCCGAGTGCTGAGCATAAAATGATATTTCATGGACGTGTGTTTTGAAGATTTCCTGTTCACTGTCACTAGGTACATTGAATCAAAGATGGAAAAATATTTTATTAAAATTTAGTAAACGCAATCCATTAAACAAACAGAAATATTTGTTTTAAATAAGTCAAATGATTCTGATTCATTTACCATTTAAAATGTCGTTTTACTCCTAAAATAATTTTTAGTCGAATTTGTCTAAAGTAATCTTGATTTCCTTTCTTAAAAGATATAGTTCAGATGTATGAAAAAATAATGTCTACAAATAACAACGGTTTTGTAAAATACAATACATCTGAAACGGTCAAAAGTTTATCCACGCCACTGTTTAAATTGTAAACAATATTTGTGTTTGTATGGCTACTCATTGAATAGACGTTTAATTCTTTAGAATCTGAGTATAATGTATGTGAGTTCATAGTCCAAACTTACAGCAGCGTTTACTTATATACAGCTGAAATTTAGAAAAAATGTATAACTATACCTACAATATTTACCAAAATAGCTTCAGAAAACATCTTGACAACAGAGATACTATTGACTTTCTTTGTTAGCACATGAACAGAAAAGTCATGGTGCTTATGAATAAATAGAAATTTTGGGAAAAAAATGTTTTCCAACGGTGTTTTTCGATAAGGGTTCGTTTTTTTTTATCGTTGTAGTAGTTGTAGTTTATATTTCAAAAATTTCATGGATTTTATTCTATATAAAGTTAATCCGGAAAGACATTACATTAAATCTTAAAAGTACAAAGTGTTTATTTCTTTTGAAGTAGTGTACTTGTAAAATGTATCTTATCAACTACTGGGTTATAGGCCTCTGTTTTAACAGATATACATAGAATGAGACAGGTTTAACAGGTTTGTAAGTTTAAATGTCAAACCTATAACGTATCATGTAGTTGAATAATTGAATACTTTTTTTACAGAAAACCAATTGCGGTATATCCATTTCACCGATATGGAAATATAACAATACTACCTACACCTGCTATTATGGAAGGTGCAGAAAAATTGTTTCAGTCGATGAAGAACTTTAATTCAAGAGAAACAGATGTAATACTGTGTTCAACCATGAAATCAGGTTTAGAAAATTATACAAGTGTGGTAAATTATGATAACAAAACATGTAAAAATATGTGCTTCCATGCTTCCATGATGATGATGATGATGATGATGTAAAATTGAGAATGGAAACGGGGAATGCGTCAAAGAGACAACAACCCGACCAAAGAGCAGAAAACAGCCCACCAATGGGTCTTCAACACTACGAGAAAATCCCGCACCGCGGGCTTCAGCTGGCCTCTAAACAATAATATATACTAGTTCAGCGAAAATGGAAGTCACACTACGAAACATATAAATGAACCAAAATAAAAAAAAAAACATACAAGACTAACAAAGTCCAGAGGTTCCTGACTTGGGACAGGCGCTAAAATTCGGCGCGGTTGATTGTGATTTATGAGATCTAAACCCTCCCCTATACATCTAGACAATGTGGAATAAACAAACACACAGCAATATGCACAGTAAAATCCAGTTTAAAGAAGTCCTAGTCCGATATTAGAATAGGTAACAGAAGAAACTAAGCAAAATGACAATAATCAACATAAATTAACAAAGGACTACTAGCAGTTACTGACATGACAGCTACAGATCTCAGTTAAACTGATTGAAAGATTATGTCTTCATCATATGAAAATCAAGCACAATCCCTCCCTAAAATATACGATATAAGAACATAACTGTATCATGGTATATGTGATACATTAATAAATAAGCTAAAATTTCTTCGTATATATTTTTCACGCTCGACTTTGTTTTAGGTTCTCACTGGGCACACGAAATTATTTCAATGCTTTTACATCAAACAACTGATTATAATAAGTTTGGTATGTTAGGCAAATTTACTTTCGAATGCCAAAGGGATTGGGAAGGATTAGAGGAAGAGGATAATCCAAGATTTTTTCATACTCATTTACCGCTTAGTTATCTACCTACAAAGCACATAGAAAATAGAAACAAGATCATATATCTTAACAGAAATCCAAAAGATAGAGCTGTGTCATTGTATTTCTATCTTCAAGGAAAAGAAGGAGTCCCTATACAGACTTGGACTGAATTTTTTGAAAATTTCATTCTCAAGGGTACGTAACTTTAAGATATGAGTTTCGTTTTGAAAATGGGGTAAAATTAAATTTTACTTTTTTTTTTTTTTTGGTAAGATTAAATCGAAAGAACAAATATGTATAATTTACTATGATTTTATATAAGCTAATGAATAAAATTAACGGTACCAATTTAAGTGTAGCAGAAGTGTCTTTCGACTATTAATATCTCTTTAGTGTTGCTCGAGTCCAAAACCTGATACAAACATTAAAGAACCTGATAAAACCAAAAAGGTTCAAAAGAAATCCAAATCTGGACAGGGAATTAGAGCTGTACATTAGGGTCCGAGGAATTGTTTATTTAAAATGATTTACATATGTCGATATTTATATAATACATTAAAATTAAAAGTTAAATGGATGACTTCAAAATTACATCATTATTATGATACATGTATATCAAAGAATGTTTTTATTTTTCTATGCTCAAAATGAAGGGTTTGTTAGACTAACATTGTCAGATGTATACCAAATACATAGAAAATAGGGAAATGCATGATTTAGTATTCAATAAAGTGCACAGGGCACATATTTCTTCGTTTATGTACTGGAGGCCAACATTCACTTTTTTCTGTACTCTTTGAAGCTGTATACTTTTGTTGGGTTCTCTTGGTTTGTAGTTTTTGGGTTGTTTTTTTTTCAAAGAATACAGTTACGATGAATAAAAGAAAATGTCAGAGAAATTCCGATGAAAAAACACCCGAAACTAACTAATACAAAACTAAAAGGTTATCAGACTGTCTAGGGTGCACTAATGTCGCTCAATAACATGACAACAGATGTTGCAAACATGTGAACATTATCAGAGTAATGTAGACAAAATAGAAAGACAAACAGTCATACACAAAAAGATTGAGCACTTTTCCTTCCTCCGATTGTGTCCTATTCCTTACAGAAACATTTTGACGGAGTGTGAATTCGCATACTGATGATTTTTTGAAAAACATTTAAATTTACTAAAAAAAAACCAATTTGAACACCAAAATAAAGAAAGAAAGAAAAAGAGGGTCCAATGCCTCAAATGGACTTTTAATATTTTAACTTTAATTCTAACTTGTGAGTAAACTTCCTTTTATTCAAGTATTCATGTAACCATGATTACCAAATCAGTGATCAAATAAGTAAAAATTTTCTTTTAAGGAACTTTTAATTGATGACACCTTGAATGGTCATACCTTAAACAATTTACAGTAAAGATATCTTTTCAACGTTCATCTTATTAGTTACCCGGATCATAGGCGTATGGTCAGACCATTAGAGTATTACGCATATGGTCCAAATACTCATATGGTCCGGAACAATTCTATTTTATTAGGAATCTGTTGGATAGTGTCTCATTGTTGCAATCATACCACATCTCCCTATTTTATCTGGTAAACTTACTGTGTTTGGGGATTCACAACTGTAGTTAAAGCTTACTTACTCAATTTTATCAACTTGAAAAACTCCTTAAGCATATCCCTGAATAATTTTAAGAATTATGTAAGTTTGTGTATAATGTATGTTGTTAATTTGTTCTAGATGATTTGTACGGCGGGTGGTTTAACTTTACAAAAGAATTTGAGAAGGCAGTAGAGGACAAGACAGCTAATGTTCTATCTATCACGTATGAGGACTTAAAAATGGTAGGCTTTTTAAATGTACTTAACAAATCTTATCTTGTTTAGAATATAGCAAAGTGCTCTCGACCAATGAAATTGTAGGATTTGATGTCACTTAATTGTGAAGAATGAATGTAAATCATGTTCTTAGTAAGGGATTATCCTATTATTTAGGTCTATTTACAGTTCAAAACAAAGATTTTCTATAAATGAGTTACAACTGTCCCGAAGCACATTTATCAGATTGAAAGGATTTATCACACAGTGATTGAAAGTGACTAAAAGTTGAATTGTGAAACAAACAAAAAAATCAAAATAAGTTGAAGTTTAGTGGTGAAGTAAAATTGGTACCTTTAATGTTATTATGACAATATTATTAACTTCAAATTACTAAAAAAAAATTGAATAATATCAATTAATTACTGGACCAGCGGTTGGGAAAAATAGTTATTTCCAATATTCCGATAAAATAAAAAAAAATAAAACAGGAATTTAATTTAAGTTTTGAGTATATTTAAAACTTTAAAGGCATTTTATTTGAACATTCCCCTGACTGAATGAAGTATTTGATTTAAAAAGCTGAACCAAAATACTGGCTGTGAAATAAAATTAGTTCTAACTCAAATGTATTTACTACGAAAGCCTTTTAGGGTCACAAAAAAAAATATTTATCTCGTAATTACGAGATAATTATCACGTAATTACGAGAAAACTATCACGTAATTACGAGATAAGATTTTTATCTCGTAATTACGAGATAATCATCGCGTAATTACGAGAAAACTATCGCGTAATTACGAGATAAGAAGTTTTTTATCTCGTAATTACGGGATAATCATCGCGTAATTACGAGAAAATTACGAGATAAAAAATTCTTATCTCGTAATTATGCGATAGTTTTCTCGTAATTACGCAATGATTATATCGTAATTACGAGATAAAAATCTGATCTCGTAATTATTCGATAGTTTTCTCGTAATTACGCGATTATTATCTCGTAATTACGCAATAGTTTCCTCGTAATTACGAGATAAATATTTTTTTTTTTGTGACCCTAATAGTCTTCCGTAATTTATTGATTTAAACTGTAAATAAACAAAAGGATAATTCCTCACTGAAATATTACATGATTTACAGTCATATTCACAATCAGGACACATATACAGTTCCTATCTTTTCTGTGTAATGTTGTGTCACCTAATGTCTATAACACATTTTATTTTTAAATATTTCCCAAATTATAAGAAAGTCCTTAAATCACTAAACTAATCCATAAATGAAATGCCGAAAAAGGAAGTCATGCATCAATTATAAACATGGCAATGGCAATGAAATTAATTCTTGAATACAATCAATCAAGAGATCATTTGAGCCTTGAGCACTTTACAATATTCCAAGTTCGTAAGAGAATGATAATCCCTTACTTCATGATAAGTCTAGGTTAGTCTATGAAAAGGTATATACTATGAAATTTAGAGCGAGGGGCTTGCCCCGAGCTCTTAATTTCATAGTATATACCTTTTCATAGACTATCCAATTTAGCACATATTTACAACTCGAGTAATATTTTAATTGGTCTATTGATAGTTTATTTTGGCTAACCACTTGTATCACAGGTGTTTGTAAAACGGAGCTTATTAACGAAATTTTGTAAATCTACTCACTAGTATCGTTGTAAAATATGTGATTTCAAAAGGCCCTTGACTCCAGAATGAAAAGATGGTAGCTGCTGGTGTAAGTATGTTTATTGATATAAAGCAGTGTTTTACTTCTTTACATGGTAAGATGACAAAATTAATTGACCAAAAGCAGGCAATAATTAAATTGCAGTGGAAGCTTTACATATCTTGAAAACAATTTTCAATCTCACAGTAAAACTAAAGCTATAATAAATTTGATTTGCAGTGGTGGTTCCAGAAGGGGGGAGGGTTCAGGGGGTTGCAAAACCCCCTTTTTTGTTCGATCAATGCATTTGAATGAGGACATATGGTTGGACCCCCCCCCCCCACCCTTTATCCTGTGTTGGAACCCCCTTTTAAAAATGGCTGGATCCGCCACTGGTATGTCCCAATAGATAGTCTAGCGGATAGTCATTAAAAAGCAACTACCAATAGATCAAAGATACTAGGGTTTATGTTTATTGATTCATTTCAAAGTAAAAACTAAAAGATTTATCAGAACATATATATATATAGGTGGCACATTCTCTTCAGACATTATCACGGTTTTTCGACTAATGACATCGTCCTGAACGTGCATGAAATATTTGCCACTGGACATTAAGCAACCAATAATCAATCAATCAATCAATTCATGACGAAATAGATCATGTTGCCTTAATTTCCCTTCACAAGGTTTCATAGAACACACTTTTTGGTGTACAAAGTAATTGCATGGATGATAAATTATCACAATTTTAAGATGGCGTTGTACTCTAATCAAGGTATAAAGAACTATATTTTGTTACTCTTTATTTAAATGAAAGAAACTTGCAATCGTCAAAAACATTTTTTTAGATCCAAAGATTTTAATAACAGGATATTTAAAAATCAATGTGAAAACTAATTACACACTATTTAATTTAATTTGGAACACATCATTTTATTTCAAAATAGCCAGTGGCAATTTTTGTTTTAATATTTTGATTACGATACAATGAAATCTTACCCTTGTGGTCATTCATGCGTAGTTACTTAGTACACGGAAAAGGTATGTACTATGAAAATTAGAAGGCAAATTCAAGCAATTTGATTGGACGAGAAGTTGTAAGTATGTGCTAAGTACTCGCTAACGCTCGTACTTAATCATGAAGAAAGGGATTAGCATTCTCTTACAGATACTAAAACTCCACCCTAAGCCCCACAGAATCCTTACAACTGATATCTATAATGATGCTTGGTTTTTTTTTTTTCTGAACAACAATCATTTGAATGTGAACAAACAGCTATATACATGATGTCCTATTAATGAGTTATATTTCATTTTTTAAAATTAGCCGTCTTCTGTTGGGGAACAGACCTTATTTACTGTAAAATTAATCTCATAATCAGTGTGAGTTCTGTTCACCTATTTTAAAAGATAGTGTTGTATCATACCACCAATAAGTCTATTTTTTAACTTTAGAAATAAAAAAGATTTACTAAAAGAGTTAACAATACTGTTTATGTGAACAAATGTTTTCTACTAAGTTAATTTAGCCATATACGAAAAAAGGAAAAACAAGTTTACTTGAATTTGCAGTGGATATTTTTTGAATCACAAAGATGTTGAGATTTCATGATAATACCTTTTTCTAGTTTTTTTTATGTTGTTTTCTTTTTTGCTTTCTTTTTAGGTTTTTTTTTTTAAATGCCAATTAGATTTAATGATTTTACTCGAGATTTATATCATGTAAACTTGTATTGTAGTGGTAATAAAATGATGAGGGAAACCTTCATAATGATGAAAATAAAGGTAAATCCAGAAATGATTCTGTGTGTGGTTTGATTTACTTAGTCTGTGGTGTTTTGTTAGTGTTGTCTGTCTTTATATCGATTTTTCTTTTAGTGTTGACTGTTTTAATTGTTCTTATTAATTTGGTTTCCCAATTGTATGTTTTAGTTGTTTCTAGATATAGGAAGATGTGGTGTGAGTGCCAATGAGACAACTCTCCATCCAAATAACAATTTATAAACAATAAACCATTATAGGTCAATGTACGGCCTTCAACACGGAGCCTTGGCTCACACCGAACAACAAGCTATAAAAGGCCCCAAAATTACTAGTGTAAAACCATTCAAACGGGAAACCAACGGTCTAGTCTATATAAAAACGAGAAACGATAAACACGTATAAATTACATAAACAAACGACAACTACTGTACATCAGACTAAAAACAAAAATAATAAAAAGCAAGATGAACTCATCTCTCCTGAAGGATCAACAGTTCTAGATGACAATTTCTGGAACTAGCACGTTCGATTAGTGTGTTTCTTGTCGATACATAGGTTCCACGGCTTTCTGTCCTTTGGCTTCTATCTTTTTTTAAGTTAGAGCGCCATTGATGGGTCTTATGTTGACGAAATGCACTTCCGGTGTTAAAAAAAAGTTAAGCCTGGTGTCTTTGTAGAGTTTTTTTTTATCACGATATGTTTAATAAATGAAAAACACGTTTTTTTTGCTCCATTTCCGTTATCTATTGGGATAGATACAGTATTTCCAATATTCAATAAATCGTTGTCCAATCCTAATCGAGCAACCCAGCTCCACAGATCACAAGGTGTTTCGAACATCTATTTAGACCAATTAGAATAAATTAATTGGCCATAGCCATGTCCATCATCAAGAGATGGCATGAAGACCTCTCTAAGTAGTAAGTACTGATGATTTTCAGTTTTTTCCTGAAATGTCGTGAGGTCTAAGAATCCTGTTTCTCTAAATATTGGGCCTTTGAATACCAATACATCTAAAAACTGCTTTTTAGATTGTGACTTTTCGTATGTTAATGTTAGAAGTGCATGGTGTCTGTTAACATGTTCAAAAAAGTGTGCTATTTCATCATCTGTTC
Source organism: Mytilus coruscus (assembly GCA_017311375.1). NCBI lineage: Eukaryota > Metazoa > Mollusca > Bivalvia > Mytilida > Mytilidae > Mytilus > Mytilus coruscus. The sequence continues at coordinate 88,114,020 of CM029601.1, forward strand.
ATTGTAAATAAAAAAGCCACGTCCCTAAACCTATTGAGGCTCGATATTTTCTGTCGATGTTGGAAAGTCCTTAAACTACTATTTAAGACTTCGTAAACTCTCAGATCGGTAATTTCCCATTGGAACTCCAGTTAAAGTTTTGTAAAATTTATCATTGAACATAAATTCATTATTTTCAAGAACCATCTTTAGAAGTTCAAATATATATCGCAGGGGAGGCAATGGTATCTCATGTTTACATTTAATTATCGTAGGCCAAGCATGTGTGACTAAGTCAATCATCTCTGCATGGGACATATTGTTGTACATTTCTTTTATGTCAAAACTTACTAAGTAGGTGTCGGATTTTACCTGCAATTTCTCAATATTTATAAATTCTAAAGAGTCCCTTAAACGTGTTTCTTGTTTTACAACTGCTGGAAGCATGAATTTATCCAAATACTTCCCTATTCTCTCTAAAACAGTACCGGATAATGAAACAATAGGCCTTTCTGACTTAGGACAGGTGCAAACATTTGCAGCGGATTAAACGTTTTAGTGGTACCAAACATTTAGATGTGATATCATCCATGACCCCTTTTCCTATGCATTTCAAAGAAAATATTTATTTAATGATTTTCTGGTTGGTCTCTATTATATCTAATTTTTCAATTTCCACGAAGTGAGTAGTACTACTAAGTTGCGTACGTCCTTATATATTCTGTTTTGTCCCAGATCACTGTGGTGTTATTTTTTTCTGCTTTTCTAATAACTAAATTTTTTTGTTTTGTTTCAGGGAATAAATTGCCTTTCTTTCCAACGCAGCGAGATTATCGTGGTTTTTTGTATTTTAAGTTTTCTATCTCCATTTTAGTTTTAAATATGCATGTCTCAATTGCATTGTTTGCATGTTCTGGTTTGTATCACGATTTTGTTAAAAAGGGATGACGTTTAAGACTATCACCCTTGTCAAAATGATATTTGCATCTTAGTTTTTTTTTTTGCAAATTCATTGAAATCTGATGCAATACTAGTACTAGATTTCGTCGAGGGATACGTTATATACTTTAATCCTTTACTGAGTAACAAAATCTCATTGTCTTTTATTTTTCTGTCGTGAAAATTTTAACATATTCACGTGCCTTTTCACTGAATTGATTTTTTTGATAGAAGCCTTTTTCATGATAGCTTTATTTGTTTTTGTTTTTGTTTTTGGTTTTTTTTTCGCTCTTTTAAAGTGTCTGTTAGCCATGCTTACAGATCAGAGGACATCGCAAGAAGGCAGCGTTTAATACATTTCTTGTTGTAATATTAATCCTTTGTCAAGCCTTATGAACTCGCACACCAATCAGATATAAGTTACTCGATAAGAAACCATATTAGGGGAAGAAGAGAACATTCTTCCGAAACATTGCAACCAATCATCATTTACTGCTTGATAAACTGACAAGTATACCAGATGCATTGCCCATTTGATATTTCTTATTTAACAGATGATGAAAACCATTTACTTTAGTCCTATCAGCCATTATGGGATGCATGGTTGCATGGGTGTTTTATAATAACAAAATGACAAATGTCATATTGCGGAATGGGTACAAGCAAGTGGAGGTGGTAGGTCAATCCTGGTCGGTTTGATCATTCCCAAACCATCTACAGGTACTTTTGGTTTGTGCTCCTTGTAGATGCCTTTGCATTTGCTCGCTTATTTTTTGCTTTCTGTTCATGTTCTTTTTTGGTTATATTTGTCTCTGTTGGCCTTGATTTCAATTGGTTTACACGTTATATCCCTTTTTCTGACAGGAAGACTAAATTTTTACCAAATAAGGGAGGAAAGTTGGTATATAGGGGAGGAAAGTGCGAGTATAGGGGGAGGGAAGTGGGAATTGCTACCCTCCTCCCTTGTCAACCCCCCTCTGACTTCATCACCTCGAATATCAGCTCGCCCTAGGCTCGCTTGATAATTTTGCTGATAAAGTCAGTATCAAAAACAAAAATGCCATTATCCTGTATATATCTATAATAACTAATTATAAATTACAAATATAAATCAGAAAGTTTAAAAAAAAAACAAAGAAATATACCTGTGAACATCTTATGAAAATATAAAATGGAACGGGTGGTAATTAAGTACAAGTAGAAGTTTTAATAATCTTTTTTCTAATTATTCTATGAAAGAACTGCTCATTAAATAGAATCGCTTATTATCAAAATTGCTGATAGCAACATTACCAGAGAATGTTTTTAAAATTTAAGTTTTAAAAGTCTTACTTCCTGTTTTTCAGACAGCAATCCCAACGGTTAAGAAAATTGCGAATTTCCTTAAGGTGAAGGTTTCTGATGCTTTAATCAAAGACATAGTCGACAGATGCGCTTTTGACAATATGAAAGAAAATAAATTGGATGTTTCTGTACTCTTTCATCCTGAGGGAGTATCTACATTGTGGCGAAAAGGCAAGTTCACATTTTGATAATTTTGATAATGATGTGTTGATGTATAAACCGATAGATTTCAGGGATTAACAAATGATGATATTGCAAGATGAATGCAATAGTTGACGGTTGGATGGATAGATGAAGAAGCAGATATTTTGGTTAAACACCTAGCGCGGGATGTTTAAGCTAGGCTGATAACCTGTTAGATTACACTGCTTTCTATTCTATTTTGCGTTACATTTCACCAATGTTGAATGCATAATGAGATAACTGACTGAATAATCTGTGAAGCCCCTGAGTTTACCAACCAAATTCTAAATACGAACTCTGGTGCCTCGGAGTAGTAAGCAGGAAAGTGTCATAACGTTTATGTAGTTTTTATTATGATCGCACTTAAAGTTACTGTTGGATAGCGGACAAATGCTCAGGAAGATTCAAAGTAAAGGGAGGGGTAGTACAGAATTTTAGTATAAGCTTAAACTATTACACGTTAAGGCTTATCAATGTTGAAAATATGCTGCACAACCCTATGTTTTGACCTTTGCAAAAAATAGTAGTGCATATGAACTTTCCATTCAAGGATATGATTTTTTACGAAACTTCAAAGTAAAAGTGGCACAGATTTAGCCGTAAAAGGAGTTCCTAGGGGAAATTGCATTGTCTATATTTACAGAAGTGCAACCTATATGGATTTGACTATCATTTTAATATAAAAATAAGAAGATTAAGTTTCTTTTTGGTCATATAGCTCTTCAACTAGTACTGTTTCTGTTCTTAAACATTCATGGCTTTTAAATATTCGCTTTAGGCGTTCCTGATCTAGATAAATCAAGAAAAGCGTTTCTGACGCACGAAATTTATAAATTGTTGTTTTCATTTTTTAAAATTAACGCTTCTAAATATTGATCTTCTTTTAAAACCCACTCAAAGTTGAAAGAAAATATACGGAGATAATGAATATGACACAAAAGGACCATGATCCCGCTTTTCTTCAAACAAAAATGCTTTTCATTTAGATCTTTATCTTAAAACTTGCTGAATGGTTTTCAGATTAAAATGTTGGTGTCGTGAAATGTATTTTCGAGCTCAGGAACATAATTCAATAATGTGTTATACTATCCATATAATAATCATATTTATATATACACATCTTATTTCTTTAGGAATTATTGGTGACTGGAAAAAATGGTTTACAGTAGCACAAAGTGAACAGTTTGATCATCTTTATAACAAGGAAATTAAAGAATGCAATGTTAAGTTCATCTATGATGACAAAAAAAGTTAAACTATAAGCATCTATATAAGTAATATTCCAGTACACTGTTATTCAGAGCCATATGTTTAAAAATCCTTCATTCAAATGTATTCGCTTGTTTCTTAATTTTTAATACAGATGAATTGATAAATTTAGTTCTCTCTGTGTTTTCATCTTATTATTTATCCGTCTGATCAAGAGCTTAAGAGGTTGTTACCTTTTTGAATAACAATCTTACATTCGGTTTTATATTTTCTTTTTTTTTCTGTTTACCTAGCGTATACTAGTATATTTGCAACACTCTGGGGCTAGACTAAAATTCAACAGAGATTTAAAAATTAAGATAGATTTCTAAAATGCGCAAATTTCTAAGGAAAAAACAATTTATAACAGCTGGAGGCTCATAAATTTGAGCAGGGACAGTAACATGAGGGTGTGTTTTGTCAGCACTTAAGTCCACCTTTCAGTTGAGTACCAAGAGCTTAAAGGATCAACGTGTAAATTACTCAAAAAAACTTATTTCAACAATATCCATTAAAAAATACCTGAGAAATAGACTAAGTACTAATCAAGATCTCAGCAGCAAGTTTAAATGTACCCAACGGTATCGTACACAGAAACACGATAGGAAAACAACATATTCCTTACTTGGGACGGGCAATTTCCGACCTAAAATGTATAATCATTATTTTTCAACTACTATATCTTATATGTAGATGCCCTAGACAAAGCAATATGAAAACAGTTAAAAATATTTTTGGGATTTCATTTTTCCATAACAATTTCATTTAAAAACTTCTCAGTTACAGCAACTGTATACAAAATTATCAATAATTTTAAAATAATTTTGCAGACGTATGGAAAAAAAAAGCCAGATTTTTTTGGAATTTTTCATTTACTGTTTAGCTGGCAAGGAATCAGAATAGTGCATTTTTTCGTAGTTTTATGTTATTTATAAAACTTATCACTATGTAAGTCCATCAAAAGGATAGAAACACATGAATTGTAAGTCATTGTATATAATTATTACATATACATTGTTTTCTGGTATCATATGTGTTTTTTCTGCATATTGGGTGATTAAGTGTGTTTGTGGTAGGGGATCTCATAAATGAACTTATTGATGAAATTTTATTGATACAGAATGATCTTTTGGTGTTTTTTTTTTTAATACATATAGTCAATAAAATCATGATGTGTCTATTGCCAGATGTTCGGTATGTCTATTTGGAATAAAATGAGGAGTCTGTTTTCGTAGAATCTGTTTTCGTAAAATAATACTGCTGAAATGAAAAGTTCAAATAAATACGTCAAAACAATACCATTGAATGTAAAACACCACAAATATCAGTATTGTGCTGATTTGATTCAAACGGAACCACAATAATCATTAATAATAGAAGGAGCAAAACCGATATGTCGACAGGGTTAGCATCTCCTGCTATGCATACATCATCCGCATGCAAATTTACAGTCAGGCAAAATGTCACAATTGGGAATATAATACAATCGGTAAAATTACAGATTAGACTTCTATTCTGGTATCTAAAGATTTAAGACTGCGAAAACATGTCGCTATTGAGTTAAGACACAGATATATCGTTTTGGTCAACCTATTTGTGATGTTGACCTTAAAACTTATGCATTGTCGACTTTAATCGCTTCTTCATAATTCTGTTGGAGCAGTTTTTGCGAAAGGAGCACAAGTCATCCCTGCTAATGAGGTCTGTACATTATGAACATGCACGAGCATAAGATGGGACAGAGGGTATTTCACTACTGAAAAATGGAAAGTTGACAATTTGAGAGTTGAAATCATCATGTTTGTCGTAGGTTCTTCTTTAAAATCTTCCACCTGTGTTAATATCGAAGAAAACGTCAACAGGCATTTATATGCGATGTAAGCACTCACTAAAATGTGGCTAATTGCGTGACAGGACATCATCAATATATCTGCAACAGTCTTCTTTTTTTTTTATTTATAATGAATATTTTAGGTAGGTATATATACTATTTATATCCATTATTTTATTTAAATAAGGAATACAAAATTTAAAAAACAAGTTTGCAAGATAATTACTTGATATGCGTTTTTCGAGGTATTTGGCCTTTTAAGTTTTCCAGAAGGAGCATTTGAAAAAGTACAAACGCTTGGTGATTTCAAGGGAAAACTTTGGCATAATGTACGTGATAAGCTTAACATAATTATTTGAAACAACATAATTATTTGAAACAACATCGAAGACAAAGCTTTACAAAGCATAACAAAGGTAGCATGCAAATACTATTTAAATCTTAATATAAATCCTATTTAATCAGTAAGCCCATGCGTCATACCTCATCATTAATGACAACTTTTCAAAATGAAATATTTCTTCAATTTTTTCAGTTTGGAATAAAAAGATGAAAGTTTGAAGATAAAAGGAAAGACAAAATTGAAAAGAATAAGAATACTTATATTTGACAGCCGAATGTCTATTGACCTCTTGGTGATGTTATTTGACAAAGCATAACGGGAAAAAATTGTCTTAGGATACCTTCTCCCTTGAGGTTCTAGTTAAATATTCATTATATCGCGGAGTGAAAACAAAAAGACGTAAGTAAAAAAAAATAAATGGTATAATGAAAGGGAATAAGTTTTTTTGAAAAAGAAAAGGAGCTGAAAATTTGTACATGATTTTAGCTTAAGTCAGTTGCTTCGTCATATCGTGTTACCGAATTTGACCTTCTGTGTAAGCTTATTTAATATGCAATATTTCGTGTCGTGATTGGCGGATAAATTGTAAACGCTTCAAACCCCGTTACTTCTACTGTGCATGTCTTCTTTCGACTGTCAATGACAGATTATAATTTAAAATTGCATAATTCTAACTCATTATTTTCATTTGAATATTTTTGATTGCTGGTTCTATCATTATATTTTTATGGTAATTTTTATAATTATCATAACGATCATTTTTTTTGTGGAATTCAGCATGCCATTTATTCGTGTTGATAACTCCATTTATATCTATTAGATCACTTACAACTAGCATAATTCATATAGCAATATATAATATACATCATCGAAGAACAACTTTAGAATTTTACGTATTTGTTGCTAAAGAACTGAATTCAAATATTAAACAAAAGAACCATAGCAAAAGACAACTAATGTGTAATGGAATTCAATTTACTAGGAATAATTACATTTGAACTTCTTATGACAGGTATGCATTCATAATGGGTATAAACTATTAGGCTCTCAAACATTGTAAAAGAGAGGCCAAAGATACTAAAAGGACAATCAAACACACAATTAAAAAACGACCTGACAATTCCATGGCAAAAAACGAAGAGCAACGAAAAGACACAACATAGAAAACTAAAGACTGAGAAACAGGAACCCAACCAAAACCCAGGGGTGATCTTATGTGCTCCGGAAGGGTAAGCAGATCCTGCTCCACATGTTGCATCCGTCATGTTGGTCTTGTAAGTTCAAACCCGTGAAAAGTCTAATTCGGTATGTCACATTCGGAGAAATAAAGAGGACGTGATTGTGGTAACGACATTTGGAACATATCCGTCGTCATCTGTGAAACAGATATTCCAGAAAGGTCAATCAACTCGTAAAGGCGTCCGTAAAATTTTCGAATAGATGATTTCAATTTCGCCACTTGGAATTCTTGGTCTAAGAGCCTTTTTGTAAGCAGTAACTCTCTATCAAGGAAATTATAATAGGACATGCAAGCTCTGGAATATCGTATCAACTGGGAGATGTATACTCCATATATGCGGTGCTTGAATGTTGAAATCATCTCTTTGTCGTAAAACTTTGTTCTCTACATCTCTAGATTTAAGGGAGACTTGACTGTATCTGATGTATCCTTCATTTCAAGTTCGATGTGGTAGATGCGTTCAGCATAGATACCAAACTTAAAACTATTTAGTGAGAGGACAGTGTCTATATAGCGGAACGTGAAGTTAAAGAATAATGCTAGCTTGTTTTCAGTATTCCTTAGAAGCTCCTGTATGAAGTCTGCTTAATATGAATAAAGGAACAAGTAGGCAAGAAGAGGGGCACATTTAGTTCTCATTGGAATGTCGATTGTTTGTTGATAAACACGTTCTCTAAACGTAACAAATATGTTGTCAATCAAGAAAACAAGTATCTTCATATTGTCAGTTTTTTTATTGAATCAGAGTAATTTTTTACGAAATACGAACTATCCCTTCCTAGGAATAGATATTTGTATCTACGTTGGCCATTCATTTTTATAAAACATAGCAAGGTAAAAATATTTAATTAATGTTTTAAGCTATCAGAGGTGCACCAACAAGTTTCCTTATTCCTATTACCAACGTATCATCTACTGCGGGAGACACTGCTACGTTGCGTTGTTCTGTTATTTCCTTAGACATAAAAACCGTAAGTATGACATATGTTTTAAATTGTTTTAACAGGTTTTCAGAATATGTGTAACTGTGTCTTTATTTTCAGGATGAATTTAGTAATTAATTATGAACTTACACTTTAACCTAGAAAAAGACAAAGAATACTCCCTCAACCAAAACATAAAAACTTAAGACTGAGCACCACATATCTAACGAAAAAACGGTAATGAACTCAGATGGACTCTCAGGATAAATAGTAGTATATGTTTATAAAATATCAATATACGGTAATAATTCGTTTTCAAAAATTTGTAAAGACGAAAAAAAAAGAGAACCGAATTGCAACAATGTCAAACTGAATATATCAATTCCGCTAAATATACAAATAAAAAAAGAAAGTTTATTAACACAACTTTTGACAGAATATTAAATCTCGATTAATCTTTCAAGTTTGTGGGTTTTGTTTTTAATCTTCAGTCATTTATGTATTCAAAAGCACTACAGTTTTGCTGTTCAAATTTCAGGCAGCTACACTGTCCTCAAACTTTGAGGTGAGGGGCCAATGGAGATAATTTCGGCCTAAAATTCATAGTACATCTGATGAAAGATTTTTGACATTTTTTAAACACTTAAGTGTCTACTTCTGTCGATTCAATAAGTTTATATTAAAGATTTGATATAATTTGGTCATTAAAGACACTCAAATGCAAGCTTAAATATGAAAAATCTATCAAATATACCATAAAACGTCACTTTTCAGATGGTTTTTGTCTAAAATGGAAGTAACCGCATTCGTGTTCAGTCTCAACATTTATATATGTTATGTATTATCATTTAATACAACATATATGTAAATATTAAGACTGAACACAAGTGCGGCCACTTCCATTTTATACAAAAACCGTCTTAAAATTAGCAAAAATATTAAAATTACGAAGATTTTACTATTTTTGAATGACTTAATAATGCTAGTACCTGATGCATGTCCATTGTATTGTCAAAACAGCCCATATTTATGTAACAAAAGCATTTTATTTTCCAATAAATAGCTAAAAGTTTACATTTTTAACACGCTTGTGAAAACGCTATATTTTGGGTCTTACCGGGCCTACTCCTTTGAAAGTCACAATTTTAACAATTTTTTGCACATAGTCTAATTAAAAAAAAGCTTACAACGTACAGAATTGACGAAGTGGTGAATCTGATAATATATTTGATTATAAATGACCAGAAACTAACATTTTCCTCGCAACAAAATTAAAGTAAAAATTAGGAGTGACACTTTTTTAACCTCCCAATTTTTATTGTTTTTCTTTAATCTATTCAACATCCTCTTAAACAGGAATGCTGTTAATTTCAGATAATTTTGAGCATTTTCTATAAAGATATAAGCCCTCAAAGTTTGACCCCCATTAATCTCAATGGAAGTGTTGAAATTTTTTTTTTTTTGAGTAGTATGATTATAAATTGCAGTTTATTTTTGCTGTTTTCTTTGTTTTCTTCAGCTAATTGTCATGAATTAAACCTCGATTATCAATTCAATTCATTTACACATTACCCTTTGTCTTTTTAAAATGATTAAATGTATGACCAAACAACATTGAACACTAATTCAATACTTTGGCGTTTTATGTTGTTGTTTTTGCTGTCCGTTTGATGCTTACCCCATCTCTCAAGTAATTTATATAAACTACAAAAAATCATTACCCATGATGAGAAAGCAAACCTATAATAGCAAATACCAATCATTTCGTTTATACATTCGAACATCATCATATGGCAGAATTGTTCAGTACTTTGGTAATTTGCATAGTGGCCATATTCACTTATATTGTCAACTTCATTTTTTTTCGGCCATTATGGTTTAAGCAATTGAAGTGTAATCATAGTATACGTGTTATATGATCTTAATTCGTGAAAATGCAGATACAAAACACAGATACATAAACAAGACGAGGTTGTTCATTGTTTATTCACATATAAGGAAACACTTTGCAAGTTGACCTTTCCTAGTAAATAACCTTTATCGCATCTATTTTCTTGACTTTTTTATTTCTTGTTTCCGATAACGTAAGCATACAAATAAAAACAACGGTTAAATACTTTCTTATACCTTCAATTTTAAGGTTACATGGAGAAGAATAATCAATACTTACATGTATCCATTAACTGTTGGCCGGAAGGTGTATTCAACAGATTCACGATTAGCTGTTAAAGCAAAACACGGCTGGACTTTAGTTATTAAAAATGTCACCCAAGATGATGAAGGAGAATACGAGTGCCAAGCTAGATCTAAAGGGAGTAACTTAAAAGGACGTGTTTTACTTAAGGTTAAAGGTAATTGAAAAAAAAACTGTTATATACTAATAAAGTGAATATGCGAAAATAAGGAAAACAAATACTGAAATGTGTACACACCATACGATGGAGAAGAGGGAAAATTACTGCTGAGAAATGGCCCATATATTCTTGTTTGAAGGCGTCCGTCTGTGCCAATATCCAGGAAAAGATCAAGATATGAAGCAGACCTTACACTTTCTGCAGTATTCTTAATAGAAAGTTCACTGGGTAATATAAGCACTCATTGAAATTATTATTGACTGAAAAGACATCATCAATGCAAGATGCTTTTTCTTTTTGTCCTGGAGAATGCTCTGTATGAATTCTGCTTCATATGAGTACAATAAACAAATCGTTCAGTATTGGTGCACAATTCATAACCATAGGCATACCGATTGTCTGTTGAAATATCAATCCAACATACTCAACAAATATGTTACCGATCAAAACGTCAGCATTTTGATCATCTTTGGTTTGACTGTTTTGAGAATCAGTTAGGTTTTCCCAAAGCAAGATTTTTCATGGCCCAAACAAAGGAATTTGTATCTACGTTTCCCATTTTGGTAGGAAAGCTCTGTTTAATGAGACAATGTAGTCACTGTTTCGAATCAACATAGGAACAGTAGTGTAAATCGTAGGAAAATTAAAGGTTTTGATATTACTGCAAATTTGTATCGATTGTGATTGAATATTTTACAGTAGATCTTTTAAATTTTAAAGAATCCCCATCCGATCGAAAACACTGGTTGAATATACCTTATCACAATATTTCTGAAGGCTATCTTTTGCTATAGAAAAAATGGAGGTAGGTTTCGAAAGATGTTTAGTTGAGTATCTTGACGACAACATATCGTTTTTCAAAACGATTTTTGTGAAGTTTAGGTACCCAGTGTAAAGACGGGAGATTTTCATCGTCCCTTTTTATTTTAATACGGATATATAAGGACGGATTTGTGATTTTCTAAATTCTCCTCTTTCGTGAATGATGTGGAAGTAAATGTGAGATGACCAGCGGTACTATATTTGAATGGGGACGATGCACAAGTGCAATCTGGATGTTTGTATTTTACACCCCCTTTTAAAATAGCAGGCCGACTATATAGGTGTCGTTTTTATGTTTAAATATACAATTTTTGTTTGATAATACTTTAATACGATAAAATCGTTACATTGAAATAGTAGAATTTTAAAATGACGTCATAAATAAAATACCTAACAGCATTACCAATATCAGGGTCGTTTCCGTCTGTCAGTGTTGTACTCTTCTAGCAAAAATAATGCGAAAACGTCGTAATTTGTTGGTAAACCTGTTGTCATGTTGATTTTTATACTGTTACGAGAACATAATCCTTATTTACCCGATTACATAAGAAAATGTTTCAATCTTTCTTTCTACTAGCACCTTCTCTGAAAAAAAAGTATTCTTTATTATAGAAAATCATCGTTTCGCAAAGAATTCATATGATGTTGTAGTCAAAAAAGGAAAATCTGGTCAATTGGATCCTACTGTTTTAGGTAAGTATCTGTTTCTCAAAAATGTAAAGTAAAGATCATAAGAAATTTATTGATATTTTATCCATTAAAAGTGTAATTGCTCGATAATTGAAATAAACCTTAGGTTATAACTTCTTTAGATAAAATTAATGAAATCAACACGCTGTTAATTTCATGCTTCCGACGCGCTTTTCTGGATTTACCTTCATCAGGAATGCTAAAAGCAGAATATTTGAAAGCCGATGATGTATAAGAACCGAAACAGTTGTAGAACTATATAACCAAAAGTACCTAAAAAAATAGCCAATTTCATATAAGATCAACCTTGCCAGAGAAAGTTGAAATTCCTTATGTTTTGGCTTTTCTATATTAGTCCATGTTGCTTTGATGCTAACAAATATTTAACGTGGTTGGATATCTTTCCCAAACGTATGGTTTACAAAATATATTCCTTGAATAAAACAAGTGTTCTGCACACTGAAATATTACATACTACTATCTTACTTATTGGCATTTACTATAATTTTATAATTAATATTGTAAAAAATTTATCCAGTGTGTTTGTTTGCATATGAAAAATAAAGGGATTCAGATTGTATACTTTCTGAATTGTGATTGTTGTTCAGACGATTATGAGTGAGTATAGTTATCCTCTGAAAAAAAACAGGATTATTTGTCTTTTCTTTGTTTAAAATTTTAAGTAACATGAAAAAAATATCAGCTTCAACGCGTGCCACATATGGAGCAAGATCGGCTTACCCTTCCTTCTTTATGCTCAGTCGGTGTTGTTTAGACTGTTGTTCGATTTTTACCATGGCTTTGTCAGTTTGTGTTCAACTTATAAGCTTGAATATCCATTTGGTACCTCGGGGGAGGGGATCCTTTATATTTTTTTTTATTATTATTTTTATATATCTTTGTAATTTCTTCGGGGTGTCGATTTTGTTTGATTTTTTTCTTGTTTTTTAATATGAAGTTTTTAGGGGGAAAACATAAGTATATACAATATTGTGAAAACTATGAATAATTAAAAACATACGTAATACTAGAAAAATACAAGTGCTCTTTGTATACTTATTTTAAGTACCAATTTAAATTGTAGGTGCAGAATCAAGACAGAAAGTCGTCACATCGGACTCTTGTAGACGTTTTATAGACATACTATGCATTATGGCATTGGTCGTGCATCTTTTATGATTTACACAATCATTTTTATCATTCTTATCAGTGCACAACATATATCAACAGATTTTCAAGTTTATTTGATAATTACGATCAAAGGAAAGTAAACTCGTCGATCTTACTTTACTGTATCGAACAAGTTTATCATTTAAAGCGCCTTCACGCAGACGTTTGGTCAAGGCAGCATAGAATTTTCAACATAGTAATACATAAAAGATTTAGAGGTAACTTCCTAACTAACCTTTTGTTCATTAAAAAGTTTAAAATGGTTCACTGTTCACTCATTTATAGTGCATATTATCGACAAAGAAGCTTAAAACATAATTATATTTTAGTATTACTATTGCAATTGTGGATCCTATAAATGTTGATTTTTAAAACTTCTAAAATTTGTAAAACTTTATTTACTTTGACTTTTGACAATAAGCTGAGGTCATTTCTTTAATGATAATATGTTGTAGATGTTTGTCTATTTTCAATGATTGATAAACAGTAAATTTTGTTATTTGTTTTCTTCATTACTGTACAGATTGTTCAAATCTTTCGTGCTGACCGTATCAAAAAAACAAAACTAGAAAAAGATTGAACTTCAAATGTTACAGTTTAAAACATTGAAAAAAAAATGATTGGAGAACCCAAAAAAATTGGTCAATAGAAAAACAAATGATGTTTAATGAACATGCTAAAGAAACAAACTTCAAAACGTGTACATATGCAATGGAAGAATTGTTTATTTCTTACTACGAAACCAGTATTTTGTCGATAAATACATTTACTTCTCCCTTTTAAACCAAAAGATGATGACAACTTCTTTACGAACTAACACTTAGTTTCTGTAATTATTAAGTTATTTCATTAGTAAAGCCAGAGAAAGATGACAAAACATTAAAGTCCCTTTTTTCGGAAAAACATTGACTGTTTTATAAATATCTTTAAAAACTGGACCGAGTATTTAGAGAAATTAACAGATATTATAACGTTATGAAGTCATAATATGATATTCTTTAACTATCACATAGTTTCCTTGCATATTTGCTTTAAGGAAACATTCAAGCTCTTTGAAGAAGTAGCAAAATATTTAAACAAAATGTATTATCCTTTTTTTACCATTTTCCTAAATTTAAAGTTGTTGGACATTTTTCTAATGTTCGCTTTTTTGCCGCTCTTTGTAACCATGATATGTTATTGAATATCAAAAGTTTTTCGCCATTTTCTAAATATCACGTGACTATTGCTTATCTTTAAACTTGTATTATGATACCTGCATTTTCAGCATATTTTGTTCCAAATAAGGGCATTCATAATTCAACTCTACTACCGGGCTTTTTATATAGCACTTATAGTTCAAATTGTTATTGTTCAAGCATACTATATCAAAAACTTATGGACTTATTCCGTACTCTTGTACATCCGATGATAAATCACATGTATAGTTTCATATGAATTCAAAATGGTTAACATAAAGAGGGCTAAACAAAACATTTGGCAAAAAAAATGCAGCTCAGGAGAGTTTGATAATGTTTTCATTGTCATATCAGATCATTTGAACAAAATAAAACGGCCATAAGCGAAACATACGGGAAACCTAACACAATGAAGAGGAAATATTATTATCCTAACGAGATTATTATCATTATTGCCTTCACGCTAGTTTCGGCATTAGTCATGCACACTTTGGTACATCCTTAGCTGATTAGATTGTATAAGATCTTATTTTGCAACTCTCTGAGACAAAGTTTTCAAAGGAATAGTAAAAAAAGAAAACAGTGACATAAAATAATTAGGAATGAAAATTTTAAGATGTTTAAAAGAGAGGCGAAAGATACAAAAGGGACATTCAAACTCATAAGTCGAAAAAAAAACTGACAACGCCATGGCTAAAAAGGAAAAAGATAAACAGACAAACAACAGCACAAAAAAACACAACATAGAAACCCAAAGAATGAGCAATACAAACCCCACCAAAAACCGGGGGTGATCTCAGGTGTTCCGGAAGGGTAAGCAGATCTTGCTCCACATGTGGCACCCGTCGTGTTGCTCATATTAGTACACACCCGGAGATAAGTCTAATTCGGAAGGTCACATTCGAGGAAAAGGGGACGGGATTGAAGTTAAGACAATTGGAACATATCCGTTGTCATCTGTGAAACGGATATTCCATACCGCTCAACCAACTTTAAGTGACCATAAGAGTATTTTGACCATATGCGGATACTAATATGGTCGGACCATTTGAGTATTTTACTTGTTTGGTTTAAACGGGCCGGACCATATGAGGATTCATACTATATAGGTATCGCAGAAACACAAAGCTCATTCTCGGAAATAAAAACGGCACAAGTTACTAACTGAATTCCTTTATCTTTTACATATTGTCTGAATACTACATTCACTGTATATGGTCTCTGATAAAACGTCGAATTCATAAGTTGAAAAACTGTGTGAATGATCGACCAAAGTCCGTTTTCAGAGACAAAAACTGTGAAATGTCTAGCATCTCTTCACGATAAATATGTTGTTGTTCCTGCGGACAAAGCTTAAATAATATTGTCCTTATATGTAAATCGTACTACTACGAATGTCTTGTAAAAGAATTATGAATAAATGAGCACTCGGGTAAACCCACATACAAAAACAGATCATTTGACAAGGGTGAGATTTTGGCGAATCATAAGTCCTTCAAGCTTCAACGAACATTACATTGAACAGCAAATCTGAGGACTCACCTTGTTTGTATTGGATACCTAAGCTTCACAAAATTCCGTACAAACAAGAGTACATTGTCGGCTCATCTGCATGTTCTACAAAGGAATTGTACATTAGATTGACATAAATTCTGTCCGCAGTGAAAGAGGGTCATCAGAAATACTGTGAAACTGTTTACTCGCGTAGTGGTATTAACCATATGTGGATTCTAAAAAACTCTGAAGAACTTCTGGATAATTTTACATCTCGATCTTTCTCTGAAATTAATTCTGTCAAAACTTTTGATTTTTCAACCGTGTATACCACCATTCCCCATGTGGAATTAAAAAATTGTCTAAAAGAAATAATCCAAAATGCTTTTCAATATAAAAATAGTAGCACACGCTATAAATTTATTACTTTGGGATACCATACGGCATATTTTGTTAATAGTTCACAGAGGAACAAGTGATCAGTATGCTGGAGTTTCTTATTGACAATATACTTGTTGAATTTGGAGGTAGACTTTTTCAACAAATTGTCAGCATGCCTATGGGAACGAACTGTGTGCCTCTCCTTGTCGACCTCTTCTTATTTTCATATGAGTCGGAGTTCCTTCAGACACTTGTCAAAAACAAGAAGATCAAAGAAGCCAGAATTTGACATAAGCGGTCATCTCAGTACCAGAATCTATGACAAACGAGACGTTTTTAATTTTGAAATAATAAATTTCCCCCACCTTAGTAGCAATATACCAACTTTACCTGCATATGGGATATACATTGCCAACTCATTCGGAATTCAAGAGCTCGCCTCTTTTTAACAATTCATCACATTAAGTCATCTTTTTATCAACGAAAAATTTCATGTTAACTTCAGTGCTACATGTACTTACATCGAGAAAATGGTGTTCAATGATAAATCAAATATAATGGAATTCTATGCGACTGTCATACAAGGTTTAGCTAGCTATAAATCCCGGTTTACTCCACCATTTTCTGCATAAGTAAATGCCTGTACCAAGTCAAGAGTATGACAGTTGTTTTCCATTAGTTTGATGTCTTTGAGCTCTTGATTTTGTCATTTGATAAGGGACTTTCCGTTTTGAATCTTTCTTGGAAGTTCGGTATTTTTGGTTTGTTTTTACTTTTTTCGAGTATTCGACAAAAAACAGGAGTTATCTAGATATAAAAAACGGTAATCAAATATCTTAGCTCAAAGATAAGAAAATATCATGGTCAAAGAAAATAAGAATAGACATACAACACTGAAGATGATACAACATTGTGCAATTCAAATTTAAAAAACGAGACAGTGTACTTTGATATAGTACGTGTCTCCTACTATGCCACCATCCGCCATTCGAATCGAAACACATACAAAATATAGCTTATTGGAACTGGAATTTATAGATCAGATGGCTAATCTGGCATGTTAAGATTTTAGATCACGAAATCTTGTCGCTTGTGAGTCAATACACAACGTATAGGACAACCAATTCGTGATGGTGACCGGAAAACTTGTGTAGTGTAGAATTCAGTCGTTCTTGTTCATAACCCCGCAGGAGTATTTTTGCGTTCTCAGCACACCTATATTAATGAAATCCGTTTAAAGTTAACATGGCTCTCGTAAAGTTTCAATTGAGATATGTAAAAGCCATACAATGGGGCAGATGGTATGTCATTACTGAGAAATTGGAAGTTGATAATGGAGAAATTGAAATTGTCAATATTACGTTGGTTGTCAATTTCAATGGCAAGATCGAGATACGAAGCGCACATTCTAGATTCGGGAGTATTTCTCCAATGTTAGGATCGAGCGAATGTATAAGTTGAAGCATTTTTATGAAATTAGGGAACGACCATTTAATTTCAAGGGGGAAGGGTGTTATGGTTTTTTCCTAAAAAAAATATTTTGAACCCCAATTTGATGAAAAAAAATATTCTGGTCAAGCAGATGAAAAAAAAAATATTCTGAATCCAGATTTTCCCCATACCTTATAGTATTAAATTTAAAAAAAAAAAATTTGATTGATAGCGTCGAAAAACTAAAAACAAATGTTTGCGTTTGCGCGAAAAAAATTCTGACTCAGACAAAAAACCATAACACCCCTTGAAGTTAAATGGTTGCTCCCTTATGATTACTACTATGATCTTCATCATTATCATTATAATTTGTCAGTGATTTTCAAATGACATTTAAAATGATATTTTATTACAAATCAACGAGGCTCAGCAATGATATATCCTGCTTGTTAAATCAATTACACAATTATTCTATATTAAAAATAGCATTTACAGACATTAGTTCAACGGTCAAAGTTGTAAAAAATTCTAGCCAAAGAGTTATATATCATATATATTATATTTCATTTTTTTATTTCTACGCAATTTATGTTACGAGTAAAGAGAGATTGAAAATAATAGCGACAACAAATTTTAAACATTGTGCAGTATGGAATGGTTTATCATGCTTTACCTTTTAGTGACAGGTATGAAATTACTATTATATTAATATTTTGATTCTTATCTTTGTTAAAGGTTCGTCATATCCAACTATTTCTTTTTTAAGATTTAAAATCAGTTATTTCAAATATAGCAAAATGCAGCCTATTGTTTATTGTCGTCTATTTCATAGATGGATTCTTATCTAAAACGTAAGAGTTTAAAATGAAGTGTTGAGGATTTCATTTGACTCTTAGATATATACTTCATATTTGTGCATATATATTGAAGCATACCGAACATAAAAAAAAACATTTATAAATTTCGTGCGTCCGAAAAGCTTTTCTAAATTTTCTTCATCAGAATCGCTCAAACCTAAACACTTGAAACATCTCTTTTTATGCATGTCTAGATCTCTGAGAAATGAACCAATCAACAAAAAGTTAAAAAGTAAAGTTAAAAGTATAAAAATATATGGGTAGACGACAATAGGTTGCCGAAAAGTATAAAAAACAACATATGGGTAAACGAAAAATACAAGTAAATGGGTAGAAGAAACATTTAAAAATGAATGGGTAAATGAAATTTTAAGATATCGCATATTCTTGATGACAAACGGTCAATGATCTTTTACGATCAACATTTGGAAGACATCATCATTGCTTCATCTGCTTTGTTTTCACCATCATCTCGATCGTCTGTTTTTTTTTTGTCCGATATTTTTTACTTTGTGGTGGAAGCTTCAGTCCCCTTTTGCATATAATAACAACTTTACGACAAAAGAGATGATTTCAGCTTCCCAATTGTGAACTTTCCATTTCTAAGTAGCAACATTCCAGCAGCGCCTTCATATGGAGTATATATATCCTACTTGATACCATATTCCATGGCTTGCATATCCTTTCATGATTTCCTTGATGGAGGGTTACTGCTCACAAGGAAGCTATTAAACCAAGAGTTTCAAGTGTTACAAACGCCACCACCATTTGGTTGTAAGTGACCATTATGGAATCTCTGTTTCATTTTTTGCATTATTATCATTACTGTATTATAATATAACTGTTTGTATAATATTTGATAAACGATAATTCCATAGGCCTTCAGTTTTACCGAAATTCAAAAATGATCTCTAAGGCAAAGGATGCCAATTCTCATGTCTAAAAATTTTAATGAAAAAAATATATATATATATATATATATAAACAAGTCTAATTGAAAACAACGTTCAAACCTATGATTGCGTTGGATAAAAACCGCAATTTTTATACGTGTGCATGCAAAACAAATTTCTTGTTAGAGGGGTCTCAATACAGCACAAACAACATTTTCCAAAAGACCAAAAAAGTGAAAAAGTATATTATATATATTGTAACGAAAAGTCGGTCCCCTGAAATGGAACTTGTTTCCCCTAAAATTGTGTGATGACGTTGTTTAAATTGTACCGATAATTGACTTTTCCTATTATATATTTCTTGTATAACTATGTTTAAACATTGTTAACTCTAAAACTTTTTATTATTCTTGCCTATGTTTTTACATTCGGAAAACTTCTGAATTGTTTATTTCAATTGACGTACAATGACGTGAGTTTCGGTTTTGCTAATTTAGGTATTTTCCGAAATGGTAAATGGTAAACTAAAATGGTAAACGGTAAACCAAGTCGGTAAATTGGTTTATCTAAGTATAAATACGGCGGAGAATACAGATAAGTCTTCAGCACAATTTTACTCTTGGCAAGTAACACTCGATAATTCCAAGCTATTTTGATATACGTACAGATACCATGTACCATACCAAGTAGTAACCAGACAGCCAACACTATTACAATGTCCGAGGAGACGACGTCCGTCCGTAAAATGTGGCTTTGTTAGTTCCTTTACAAGTTACACTTAGAGAAAAGGTAAAATCACAAAAATACTGAACTCCGAGGAAAATTCAAAAAGGAAAGTCATCAATCAAATGGCAAAATCAAAAGTTCAAACACATCAAACGAATGGATAACAACTGTCATATTCCTGACTTGGTACAGGCATTTTCTTATGTAGAAAATGGTGGATTGAACCTGGTTTTATGGCTAGAGACTAATTTCTCGAGAGAAACTTTATCTTTTGGCATTGAATTTGATTTACCATTTGCCGATTACCAAACTACAATTAGTAAACTTTCTTGGTATATTTTTCCGCTATCCATTTTCTTTAATTCACGATAGAAGGTTAATAAAGTATTTATCTGTTAGACTAGAATACTGTTAAGTTATTTAATATTTATACGTATTGTTGATATTTAATGCATCTTAAAGTTAATACAAGTTGATTTTTTTATTTAACGAGTATGTTATTCTTACAAACATCGAGAGTTACCATACAAAAAGCTAGTATACTCCAATCGACCCTTTTATATCCGAGTCATTACCTTACCAGTGTGTATTCTGAATACCAGAGTACCACATTGTACCACGATACCAGAGTACCACGCTACCAAAGAAAGGTCACCAGCTATAACTTTTATTTCTTATATACTCGGTACATTCTAACAAAACACATTTTTATAGCAACGCACTAAGGGATAATAATCAAAGGTGATTCTGTTCTATGTTTTCAGAAAAGCGCATTGGACGCACGGAATTAAAGTGTAATATTAATTTCAAGCTTCATTTCACTTCTTACTGACAGTTAGCTTATAATAAAAATTCACAAAATTACAAGTCGTCACCTGAACACTGATCAAAGATACAAAACTGACAATTTAGACTACCAGAAGCACGTGTCGTCTTCACACACTCATCAATGATGCGAGAATCAAACCGTTAGGTTTAAGCGTTCCTTATGAACATAGATCTAAAATGCGCTTCGGACGCTCAATATTTAAACATAGCTATTTTTATTTTTTTCGTTTCAAGGCACAATCAATTAAGAAGTTTAAGAGCATTGTTGTTTCAAATCTGGCCTGGCAATCAATTCCTGGTGATAGAAAACCTAAGAGTTCTCAAATGACTAACATTTTGAACAGTGGATTTACATAAAATGACTACATAAACGTGTCCATGTTTACATTGGTGTAATGACTATACTAAGATGGTGAAATGATCATGCCAATTCTCACCTGGTTGTAATAAGATTCGTAAGACATACCAGGCTTATATTTTAGTATTCCAGACACGAGTCATCAGTTGCGTTTGAATCATAAACGTTGAAGGGCAAACTTTTTACAAATTCAAAATATTTTTAATAAGTTTAGGATTTTCAAATATTTTTGGCTCAAACATCACTGCAGACATTTGTTGTCGAAATGCGCATCTGATGCAGTAAAACTGGTACATGTACAGTTAATGTTATTGAAGAGCATAATAAAGTATACATTTAAATTAAAAGTTAAGAGATGTTAGAGGCATGTTAAAGTTCATACTTACATATAAAAGAGAGGCGGAACATACCAAAGGAATAGTCAAACTCCTAAGTCGAAAACGCACTGACAAAGCCATGGCAAAAACAAAAAACGACAAAAGACAACAGTCTACAAACCACAACATAAAAATCTAAAGAATGAGCAACACGAACCCCAGCTAAAACAGGGTGATCTCATATGCTCCTAAAGGGTAAGTAGATCCTGCTCCACATGTGACATCCGTCGTTTTACTGTCATAAGTTATTTTGATAAGTTATATCATGTTATTAGACATCCCGCAATAACGGATTGGTAATTGACTCTTAACTAAGCCTAAGATATCACTAACTTCGGAAATCATCGGTCAAGTAAAATATTTTACCCGAAAACTGACCGAATAAGAAATTTTGAATTTAAACAACGTTTTTCAGGACAAAGGATAGACAAAACTGTTACTGGTAGAAACAACACAGACATTTAAAAATTCAAAAGCACAAAGTACAATACCGAAAATTAAAGCAAGGCAGCACCAATCCCTTTTAAACAAATCTAAGGGGCTCTCGGGTGCTCCGAAAGGGTTTGCAGTTCCTGTTCCTCATGTGGCACCCGTTGTGTTGCTAAGTATAGTACAAGACCGATGAAAGTCGTATTCAGTAGGGCTAATTCGAGGAAAAGAGGACGCGATTGCATCAATTGGAACATGTCTATCGTCATCTATGAAACAGATATTCGATAATGGTCAACCTCCACATGATGATGTTCGTAAGATGTGAGAGGGAAGTTCACAATTGGGAAGCTAAAATCATCTCTTTTGTCGTAAAGTTTTGTTCTTAATTGCAACCGACCTTCATATTCAATTTCTAGATGTATGTCAATATATGAGATATAAACGTTGATTTCTATTACTATAAACTTGATCAATTTATTTCAACTTTTACTAGTTTCAGCGATACGAGTCCCTATTCCTGTTATTGAACCTTCAACAAATGAGGTATATGTTACTGAGGGAGACACAGCCACATTGGTTTGTTCTGTTAGGTGGCTAGGCACAAAAACGGTAAGATGTGGTATTGTAAACGTTTCAAAACTATTAACTTAACAAAACGTTAATTATTAGATTTTGTCCTGGTAAAAGGCCGAACAATCTCTTAAAATATCAAGTATTTTTTACAAATGAATGTTATGCTTTTCACTTTTCATACAAGATAAAGTAACGTCGCTTCTTTATAAATTTCTTAACAAAATACTTACAAACATAAACTAGTTATAAGCTTGGTTTTAATTGTTAAAGGAAAACAATAATTTTTCATTTCTTTTTTTTTTCAAGTTTATTTTCTCAAACACCATAGCAAAAAAAATATATACACATTTTGTTTTGTTTTCTTGGGGGTTCCTCAACTTGCCATGGTTCCGATGAAAACTTTTTGATATCTCTAGATTTATGTATGATTGTTATGTTTTGTTCATATGGTAACCCGAACTTTCCTATTATATCGTTCTAAAACTTCAAGCATTATCCTTGTTTGACTCTAAAACTTGTTAAATATTTTGTTTGTTTTTACTTAATTCGCATGCAAAGTTGACTATTTCATGGTTTGCCTATTCCAATTATTTTAGTTTTTTCCTATTGCCACTATAAAATCTTCGTAACTGCAATGTACTTTGCTAAATCATAGTTTATTGACGGCCGGCATATAAAAATTATATTTTTTATTTCGATAAAGATACTGGTGTGATCGTATTAATTGTTTTTGTAAAATGAAATAATTTATATATTTGGTGCGTCCGAAACGCATTTCTGGATTTACCTTTACCGGAAACGCTCAAACAAAATGACATCCTGCAAACTTTTATGTTTAAAAGAATAAATCGCAAAATTAATCAATTTGAAATAGTGGTTGACATTTCAAATTATAAATATGAATATTTTTTTAGAAATATGTGATAATTAATTGTTTACAAACGATGTAACGTGAGGGTACCCAAATTGCACCTATTTTGACAGTTTTTTAACCTACGTTTATTTATGCTTCAGAAAAAAGTTTTCATTATGTGTTTATTTTGTAGATGTATCATTATTTTACTATATGGTTTCACCAATTTAATTTTGAATCCATATGGAATTATAGAAAAATTGGTCTGAACTGACCTCCAAACCATCAATGATTCTGTAATGAGGAGTACCCAAATTGCATCCATGCTTAAATTCGCATCGTCAAAAGTGGAATAACAGAGCTTTTGTTTAATTTTTTCAAATATTTTGAACAATTGGATATTACTCCATGCTTACTCTTCATTATTTTAAGAAATGGATACTTGTAACATATTGTATTTGCTAATTTTAAAAGATGACGTTTTGATGACGTCGCATGGCGACGTTTCCGTACATTTAAGAATAACTGTACTGTGGTTGAAGAGTTGCCACCGTCAATTGGCGATTTGACGGTCGCAAATGCAGTTTACTGGCGACGCGTAGCGGAGACAGTAAAACGGATATTTGCGACCGTCAAATCAAAATTGACGGTGGCAACTCTTCAACTACAGTACTGTTATTCCGATTCTAATGCATTACAAAAAGAAATAATACGTTAGAGCTTAAAAAAATGTATAAATTTGAAATTTAATAAAATTCCGCGAAACTTCATGAATGATTTTGGCGCAAAGACGTCATGGCTAAACATGACGTCATACAAATGAAAACTTACAAACTGAAGGTTATTTCGTTACTTCTACGATTCAAATTTGGATAAAATCACATCAAAACGGCAAATTTTGAGGTAGGTGTTGTTTTATTTTCGATAATATTGTAGTAATCGAACATTTGTTGATCCATGAATTCAAAATGGCGGGTCCCTCCTTAGTTACGACTGGTCAACTGTGGATTTGACGGTAACTTTTAGCCAATGAAAAAATTGTTACATAAAATTGCATTAGAATTTGCTTTTCAGTAAACACTTCATCTGTTGATGAATACTGTGAACGTTTTCAGTCGGAAAGCAAGCCCTTAGAAACGACCGTTGTTGCTACTTTCTTAAGACAACAATGGGACTGATATTAAAACCCGCCATTCTGAAGTTGCGTTAATTTCGCGGAAAAATAATTTGGGTCAATTTGGAAATTTTTCTTTTTCTGTTTCTTACTTGCCATTACATTTTTTTCGATTTTTAAGCATGGTTCTTATTATTAAAGAAAATAATACTTAAACATGTTAAATTTGGCCGTCTTTTAACAATTACGTAACGCCGTTGATCGTCGTTTATAAATAATGCGAAATTGACTGTTATTTTTCCTTCTTTTTTCACAGATAAACAAAGATTATATATACTATATAAAAATTAATAATACGTATCTCGAAGTTAAAAATCAAGTCTAACGTTCTATCGCCCCTTAGGAAACCCCGTTCGAACTAAATTCCAAACGAAAGACATTTTTGACATTGTAGTTTTTGGTCTTACACATCGATGTCAACTTGCATCTGAACACAATGTACACACATTTAGTGTGTTTGTTTTAAAAGCAATGGCGAGTTCAGCTGTGAATATTTGATTGGATTAATTATTCTCTTTAAGTCAGTGAAATGTTTGACTTAACTAAAACAAGGTATGGAAATTTTATACTGTCTTTGCACAACCTTAACTGCTTAATTAAGATTACTAAACAAAACTCATTCATTATTTATAATATTTAAAAAAAATTGTGATGAAGGAATCCTGCAAAAGTAAATGAAAAGCTTTGTCCTAAATTTGAACTTAAAACAATCTCTTTCAGACTAGCATTTAAATCACTCTTATTCAAAGCATGTTCATACTGACATGAAGTGTGACTTACTTTTGACTTGTGATCTAAAACATAATTGTTGACTTAGCACTCAGAAACTGCTCTGAAATACTTTTATATAAATATAAAATGCATAGTTATTATTTTTTTTAAATAGAAAAGAAAATATTAGACCGAGTCTTTTTGTTCTAATTTATTTTCAAGTTCATGATTAGAACCATTTATTTATTGGTTTAGTGTTTTTTTTATAATTTGAGTCCATTCATTAGAACTTGCATGGAATCAATGAGACAAAATTTATTGTTATATATTTAGTTTGTTCATACACTGATTGCAAACTAATTTCCTTTTATTTCAAATAATGAAGAATTTACATTCAGAATACTTTCATTATGATCTCTTTTAAGTTTAAATGAATAAGGTAGGACCAAGTATCAGTAATGAAAAGGAATTCTGTTTTGATCATTTTAATCCTGTCTTGATCCATTATTCATGAATATTTTGGCTACCCTTGTAATAATGTAGTAGAAATTTATTTCTGTGTTGAAATAATTTGGCTACAACAGTAAAAATACTTACCAAAATATAAATATTACCTAAATTAACTCTTTGAATAATAATATTATGGCACATAGGGCCTATTTCACTGAGACTGAGTTCTGAAAAGTGATAAAATGTCTTTATCTAATTTTTTGCACATGTCTTTAGTATCAAAATATATTTAATAAAATTATTTGAATAATATCCACATGTAAATAACAGCATATGGTGTTTAATATAATAAAGTTTGTTCATGAGAGTGTCAAACAAAGGGACGTAACTCGTAAATTACTATCGGCCCCTTCGTCAGAAATATCGACACATCGAAGTGGCACATTTGCGTATTACAACGTATTAAGTGGCACAAATTTGACAGATCATAGTCCAAGTTATGTTACATAACATAATTTAAATTCAGCATAGCTTACCGAGAAGTTAAGAAAGAAAATTACGATTTCAATTTCCTATGACCAATTTTTTGGTCAACACCTAGACTTTGAAGACACATTTTGAGAGAAAAATGAGTTTAATCCATAATTGAGTGGATCAATATATTTCTATATACTCAAGAATGTTCACTTAAAAGCAAATTAGTTTTAATTCATGCAAAAACTACAAATTCAAAAACGGGCTTCACTTTTTGGTAAAAATGCCCATATATGGTAATCACATGACTTCCATTGTTGCTTTATGAAATGGGGTCAAACCGGGGTCAGCTTTCCGACTGTTTTGTGTATATCTAAATATTTTTACCTATGTTGAAAGACGTGCATAGTATCAAATCATAAAAATACAAATTGTTTAGTCTCCAGGAAATCTTGTAAGATTTCCGCTGCTATTTTGCTAAATAGGTGCAATTTGGGTACTCGGTGCAATTTGGGTACCGTGACGTTAATATGTTATGATAAGCTGTATGACGTTAAATTGATTCCACAGGCGTGATACTGCATGCTTTCGTCTCACTAGATGAATTCTGTCGAATTTTTGTGTTTAGGGTTTACTTTCGGATTCAAAAGGTTTTTACGCAAACGTTTACTTTTGAAGATCTGTAAAAATCAGAATTAGATACTGGACCTTTTTTTTAATATCTGCTCTTCATAAAAATAAAAAAACGGAAGCCACCTGTTTCATTTTCACAATAAACACAGCATTCAGTTCTATAAACAAGATAACTAGTATCTAGTTTGAAACAATGCATATTTATAATTGATTTGTTTTGCTTCGTGGGTCAAGTTTCATAGATGAACCACTCTTTATAGTTGCATATATATGTCAGTTTAACAAGATTTGTTTTATTTAAAAGTCAGATACAAAGGTATAAGTATATTTTGCTTGAACACATTCCAACTTTTGAATGCAAGTTAATATTATATTCAATAAACAAGACATGTATTTATGTAAATGAACCGTTTGCGGAATATAGACTAGACTACAAACATATACATTTTATAATGACGACATTATGAAAAGTACATCAATAGATAAACTACAGTGATGTCTTTTGTATGTCTACATGATTGCTGTCATTGCTATTAAGACTTTGCTTTTCAGTAAACACTTCATCTGTTGATGAATACTGTGAACGTTTTCAGTCGGAAAGCAAGCCCTTAGAAACGACCGTTGTTGCTACTTTCTTAAGACAACAATGGGACTGATATTAAAACCCGCCATTCTGAAGTTGCGTTAATTTCGCGGAAAAAATAATTTGGCGTCAATTTGGAAATTTTCTCTTTTTTCTGTTTCTTACTTGCCATTACATTTTTTTTCGATTTTTAAGCATGGTTCTTATTATTAAAGAAAATAATACTTAAACATGTTAAATTTGGCCGTCTTTTAACAATTACGTAACGCCGTTGATCGTCGTTTATAAATAATGCGAAATTGACTGTTATTTTTCCTTCTTTTTCACAGATAAACAAAGATTATATATACTATATAAAAATTAATAATACGTATCTCGAAGTTAAAAATCAAGTCTAACGTTCTATCGCCCCTTAGGAAACCCCGTTCGAACTAAATTCCAAACGAAAGACATTTTTGACATTGTAGTTTTTGGTCTTACACATCGATGTCAACTTGCATCTGAACACAATGTACACACATTTAGTGTGTTTGTTTTAAAAGCAATGGCGAGTTCAGCTGTGAATATTTGATTGGATTAATTATTCTCTTTAAGTCAGTGAAATGTTTGACTTAACTAAAACAAGGTATGGAAATTTTATACTGTCTTTGCACAACCTTAACTGCTTAATTAAGATTACTAAACAAAACTCATTCATTATTTATAATATTTAAAAAAAATTGTGATGAAGGAATCCTGCAAAAGTAAATGAAAAGCTTTGTCCTAAATTTGAACTTAAAACAATCTCTTTCAGACTAGCATTTAAATCACTCTTATTCAAAGCATGTTCATACTGACATGAAGTGTGACTTACTTTTGACTTGTGATCTAAAACATAATTGTTGACTTAGCACTCAGAAACTGCTCTGAAATACTTTTATATAAATATAAAATGCATAGTTATTATTTTTTTTAAATGTGTATATCTAAATATTTTTACCTATGTTGAAAGACGTGCATAGTATCAAATCATAAAAATACAAATTGTTTAGTCTCCAGGAAATCTTGTAAGATTTCCGCTGCTATTTTTGCTAAATAGGTGCAATTTGGGTACTCGGTGCAATTTGGGTACCGTGACGTTAATATGTTATGATAAGCTGTATGACGTTAAATTGATTCCACAGGCGTGATACTGCATGCTTTCGTCTCACTAGATGAATTCTGTCGAATTTTTGTGTTTAGGGTTTACTTTCGGATTCAAAAGGTTTTACGCAAACGTTTACTTTTGAAGATCTGTAAAATCAGAATTAGATACTGGACTTTTTTTAATATCTGCTCTTCATAAAAATAAAAACGGAAGCCACCTGTTTCATTTTCACAATAAACACAGCATTCAGTTCTATAAACAAGATAACTAGTATCTAGTTTGAAACAATGCATATTTATAATTGATTTGTTTTGCTTCGTGGGTCAAGTTTCATAGATGAACCACTCTTTATAGTTGCATATATATGTCAGTTTAACAAGATTTGTTTTATTTAAAAGTCAGATACAAAGGTATAAGTATATTTTGCTTGAACACATTCCAACTTTTGAATGCAAGTTAATATTATATTCAATAAACAAGACATGTATTTATGTAAATGAACCGTTTGCGGAATATAGACTAGACTACAAACATATACATTTTATAATGACGACATTATGAAAAGTACATCAATAGATAAACTACAGTGATGTCTTTTGTATGTCTACATGATTGCTGTCATTGCTATTAAGACAGGCGGAATATTTCAAAGGGATATTCAATAGAAAATGAAAGGATAAGGAGTAAATGTACATGGGACAAAATCACACACACTACATAGAAAACATAGAAAATTATCAATGAACAGGGCTTTTATTCCTGTTCTTCATCTTGACAGTTGATGTAGGGTCTTCAACAATGAACAAATCATTCATACCCTACAACAAGACCAAGACGGCCCCTAGCGTCGACTTAAGCGGTACTATTGATAAAAATAAAGTAATCTGAAAGACATTGATCGCCGCTAAATTATGCATTGAAGTTACACATGTCAAACACATAAGTCGGAAACGAACTGACATGGCAAACAAAAAAACGAAAAATAAAGAAAAGACAAACAACAATCTACAAAATACAACAAAGAAAAATAACAACTGAGCAACAGGAACCCCATTAAGCTACAACTAAGTTATTGTTGCTAGAACACATTACAATTTTTGCATTTGCAAAAAATACACTTGACCACAAATAATTATACTTATGATGTCTTTTGTTGTCTAAGGGTTGCTGTCTCTATTAAAATTACCCAAATTATTTTTTGCAAAGAATTTTGCTCTAACCAGTCCTAGGGGCCGTCTTAAACTTGCATTGAGGTGAGAGTTTTTTTATCCGTGTTGAAGGCCTCGCTGTGACTTTGAAATGAAGAACAGTAATAAAAGCGCTGTTCCTTTGCTTTTTTTTTTTTTTTTTTTTTTTTTTTTTTTGTGCATGTACTGATTTTGTGTCATAGATGGATACCCCATATCCTTTGTTTTTCTATTGATATAAAGATCACTCCATAAAAAATACACATAGATCATTTAATTAACTTCTTTGTCTTTTGTTGTCTAAGGGTTGCTGTCTCATTACCATTGACACCAAATCTCCTTTTACTTATGAGACATCAAAAATAAGTTTTTTTGAACACATATCTCAATATGCAGGTTATCTGGAGACGTATTTCTGATAGCTCCCCATTAACCATTGGACAGTTTGTGTTCACTTCTGATTCACGTATATCCATTCAACGTACAACAGGATCAAACGATTGGAATTTGATTATTATGGATGTCAAACCAGGTGATGCAGGAGAATACGAATGTCAAGTTAGCGCTGAAAATACAGTTAGAAGAATGGTTTTACTTAAAGTTAATGCCGGTAATGGTAATAACAATGAATTCATATAGTGTTATGAGTTTCACAAGCCCAAAATTGTGATGTTTTTAGATATCATCAATCAGTTGTAAAATTTGTCTTTAATATTGTACAATAGTCCTACAGCTTTATGCATATTTTTTTAGAATAAATAAATGTTCTCCTTTAGATTTCGATAGTTCCTTAAATGACAATCCGAAATGAAACTGATTGTATACCAAAACTCAGAGTAAATATTCATTTTGGAAAGGTGAACGAAAATGTTTATTTCGTATAAAAAGAAATATGTATAAGAAAGTACAAACATTTGAAAAACAATAATATTGATTTACTGACTGATTGAATAATACAATAGATATAAGAAGATGTGGTATGAGTGCCAATGAGACAACTCTCCATCCAAGTCAAAATTTATAAATGTAAACCATTATATTTTACTAGTTTCAGCGATACGAGTCCCTATTCCTGTTATTGAACTTTCAACAAATGAGGTATAAAGGGCCCCAAAATTACTAGTGTAAAACCATTCAAACGGGAAAACCAACGGTCTAATCTATATAAAAACGAGAAACGAGAAACACTTATGAACCACATCAACAAACGACAACTACTGAACATCAGATTCCTGACTTAGGACAGGTGCAAACAAATGCAGCGGGTTTAAACGTTTTAATGGTACCAAACCTTCACCCTTTTTGTGAAACAATAGTGTAACATCACAACATAGAAAGACACACTATAAAATATCAACTGAAATAGCTTAACTCAATCAAAGGACATAGTAACACCATTGAACATACACTGAACAAATAAATTTGACCTACGATACAATGTAAATTCAAAATAAATAAACTAAGGGAAGAATAATAAAAGTAACATGTTATATAATGTATATTTTTTATTATTTACGTATATAGTTTTGCTTCGGAAATTCTCATTTTTAAGAAAGAAATTGTCTTCCTGTAGTTGAAATTAGTATTGATTTATTTAACCAAAACAATCAGAGCAGTTCATGTTTAACCACTTCCCCACCCCCACCCCCACCTTAAATTTCATGAGGGAAAGAAACTGTTTCAGAAGACGAGTGATTTTTTTCTGATGAAAAGTAGTAAAAAATTTATAAAAAAGTATTGTTCCTTAATGTTTTTTTTTTTTTTCAAAATAGTTTGCGTATGATTAAAGTTATAATCAATTATTTGTTTGGAAAAAAAAACACCCACAACTCACATGATAAATGATCCGTGCCTTTTCCACTCATGCGGGGACAGCAAAATTTGACGTTTTGAACAAGATAGGCCGGCCAATATCTAATCATTTTGGACGTTTTAGTAAATATAAAGTATTGCACGCACAGGTACAAATGGTTTTCACAGGACGGACAATATCTAAACCGGAAAAAGTAGAACCCTCGCGCAATGCATCAATGTTTCATGCAATTTTTAAAACTTGCACTCGATTTCTTCCTGTTTGAGGTTATGTCAGATCATGTTGTGTAACAAAGATTGTACAACTGTTCACTTACAACTAGCACATTGGAAGTAAAATTGCATTGTTACCTGAAATGTTACACCCCAGTTCTATTGTTATACTTCATAGTTTCTATTTCTGAAACAAGTGTAATTGAATAGATCTATTGTTACGAATAACAATGGATTTTGACCACAGGGTGTGACGAGCGGGGTTTCTGGAAACCCTGCTTCTTCATCCCGCAAACAAAGTCCATTGTTATTCGTAACAATAGAAATAAATAAATAGCATGAACATAAGAAATTTCTAATAGTGTTCACTACAAATTGTTTTATGATATTAAAAAAACACTTTTAGGAAATTCAATAAGCATCTATATGGAATACAAAATAATCCTTTAAATACTCCTTTGCTTGATGGTATTTTTTTATCCCAGTCATATGTCTCTTCTCCCGGACCCCCGGTTACCCAGTGGCCTATCGAGGTTGGGGTTCCGTGGATTGGACCCGACTTTTATTCAAAAGATCAATTTATTTGAATGGTTGGAACCCCCCCCCCTTTTTTCTCTTGAGTTGGGAACCCCGGCTGGATCAGCCCGATTAACCCCAAAAGGGAGTTCCTCTACATTAAATTTTGTATGTTGAGCGTGTCTGGTAGTCGGGTTTCTAATGCAGACACACCTACCCTTAGTATGTTCGAATATGAATTTTGTTTATTCTCGAGAAGAGGTTGGGGCTTTGTTTTGATAAAATCGTAAGATATAAAATACAGTTATGATTACCTTTATTAAACTGATACAGGTAAGTACTTTGGGGTATAATATTGCCTTCATCTTTAGTCTCTTCTACCAAATCCAACGCTTGCCACAAAATGTCGTCCGTCTTATACCCGTCCATATTGACAACTGTATACCAGGAGCATGATTGATGTTTTTTTTTAAATAAGAATGCACGAAACGGTCAACCTTGACCTGCTGATCAATATTAGCACATGGATTTAACGGGAATATGCAAAACAGCAACTTTGACATCTGTTAAATCTACTCACTTGTCAAAGTTTGAACGAAGATAGCCAAAGTAAGGTTACTATAAGGTTACTATTGGGGTTTCATGTAAAAAAATTCTATAAATTATGGTTTGATATTGTAAATAAATATGCTGTCCATTCTTTTTCATTTAGTAATTAATGTTAAGAAATATAGGGTTTAGAATGGGGTGTAAGTTAGTTATACACCTCGGGATACGGCGTGTCTGGATAAGAAACCCCTCCGGCCTCCGGCCGTCGGGGTTTCTTATCCAGACACACCTATCCCTCGGTGTATAACTATTACTATTTACACTTTTCTAGTAAGATTAGTTGTAAAGTTGAGGATGGTGATTCATGTGTGACCAGGGTACTGTGACTGTTATGTTAATTTGGTCCAAAGTTATCTATAATTATGTTCTCATTCGTTCCTCAACCGAACATAAAGTATTTAATTCTTAAACCACAACACAACACAGCAAAGTCTCTTGAGATATTCAAGTCTCAAGTGACCAAAACCTCAAACTAAATCAACAGAACAATTTGTTTTTAACCTGTTTTTAATCATGCCCAACTTGCCAGAAAATTCATCATGTTGAATGTGGGTAGTATATGAAAGAAGAAGAAGACTTAGGCTAGTACATAAAACAAAACAAAACATATCATTATAGGATCAGCTCGCCAGTTGTGTAGCTAAATTTAAATTTATTTAACAAACATATAAAGAGTCCGTCACATATGACATCTGCACTGGTCGCTGATTATATACTGTAGTTTGATAAACAAAGAAAA
This sequence comes from Mytilus coruscus, assembly GCA_017311375.1. Lineage (NCBI taxonomy): Eukaryota > Metazoa > Mollusca > Bivalvia > Mytilida > Mytilidae > Mytilus > Mytilus coruscus. Next base: position 88,147,694 of record CM029601.1, read on the forward strand.
CTATTCCCGCTTTTGAAATTGGTGCAACATAAGTTGCAATTTTAGACTCAAAATTACATAAGTTAAAAGTCCAATATTCGGACCCGAATAGTCAATGTTTATTAAAATAAATAAACAAATGCACGTGAATGTACACGTGGATAAGCAATATAGCCACGTGTATTAGGAACAGGAATAAATACATTGGTCTAATTAAATAGATTTAATCACGCAATGTAATTAATGCTACATCGAAACCTATGATGAAGCCCATCAGTCTTTTTTGTTTCTAAACATGTATTCTTCAGTGCTAGTTGTAGTTAGTGAACAATTGGACAACATGACCTGGCATAAGCTTAAACAGACAGAAACTGATTGCAAGTTTCAAAATTTAAAGGAAATTGTGATGCCTCACGCGAGAGTATATAGATAATTGAAAGTAAAACTTATGAATGTTTGTCCCTAGCGCTTTTCTGATGTACTTTCTACGAAACGCTGAAATGCATTGAAATATATATGCAAAATTGATCTAGTGAACACATTGTATCTATGTGCATTCCAAGCAAATTATACATTTTGTTCAGTAAAATGGCCTAAACAATTATTTTTTTGACGATTTTTACTGACCTATTTTTTTTTAAATTGCTATCCTCGCATGGTGCCCAGTTCCTCATATTTTGCATTGGACACGTGTTTTCTGATAATTTCGCAGATAACATTGCAGCTAGATTACTGATTTCTAAATTGATATTACAATGCCGTTGTAAGTTAGATGTGGTATATACAGAAGGGCAAACAACACCGTCTACATTTTAAATATGGAAGGAAAACTAATTCCAATAGATTGACGTATTTTTACAGAAAACATTCGTTTTATCAAGAAACCATCTGACGTCTGGGTGGAAAAAGGAAAATTTGCTAGATTTGAATGTTCTGCTACTGGTCGATCAAGTCCGACCCTTTCATGGTCAAAAGATGGTGTTGATGATTTTCCTGCTGCACATGAAAGGCGAATGTATACGATAGTTGATAGTGATGACTTCTTTATTCTTGGTGTAACAATAAATGATGCGGGGGTATACACATGTACAGCAACAACTGTAGATGGATCTATCAGCACTGACGCTAATCTCATTGTTTTAATCAAGTATCCCTAATACTGAATTTTAGTACCAAGTTCATACGAAATATTAGCTTTAAATAATATCAATTAGAAGAGATATTGGACGTTCGTCTGTGTAATAGCATCTCCACGACACAAAATTGAACAACCAAAAGACATGTAGAGTTCCGAATTTAGTCCTCAACAAATAATCACGTGTGAAGCTCTATAAACAGGAGGAAGTTTAATCGGTCCTGTCAAAAACGATTTCCGTTACTAAAAGAAGACAAAAAAACTTAATAATTGATAAATACTAGAAGACAATTATTGACAACGTTCCTAATTTATGATTGAATGTTGACCTTTCACTCAAAGGCACATATGTTTATACTTTCATTTGCTTTTGCCTGTATACGAATGTTTACTTGATAATTTATAAATATCTTTCATGTTACTGACATGGTATAAGCACTTTGAAATAAAAGTCACGAGTAAACGCGACGAAATTTTTAAATAGGAAAAATATCTCAAAAAGAGACTGTAATTACAGATTCGATTTAATTCAAAATAATTAATATTTTTGGGAAGAAATTGCTCCAACAATAATCAAAGTCATTAGATTCATCTAAAATCATGCAGAATTCAACACTGAAATTTATTTCATAAGGTTTCATTCAGATCCAACATCGAAGTTGCAAAACAGGAAGCGCGCGTTTTTTTTTTTATTTTTACATAACAGTTAAAATAATTCATCTGTAACAGTTCGGAAAATCGTCGGAAAATTACCATAAAACTTTTTTAAAAATCAGTATTGCCCATTCCCTGAATCTTGTATTTCAGCTATATTGATAATAAATTTTACTATTCTTGTTGTTCTATTATGTTGCAGATGTTGAAGATGCAAGTTCATTATAGAAAGCTGAACCGGGCCCAAATAGATTTGTTTCATTTACAGACGCCGGACACATACTTTTGCATTTCCAGTTTTATTCATATTAAAAATGCAACCTTATCACCGTAGTTTTGGCATTAAGTTTGTTTTTTAGTATATAAAATCATTTATCCTATCCAGACATTGTCAGTTTTATCTTAAAAAAATAAACTGGTGGGTGCTGTTAGAATTATACTTAAAAGAAAAGCACAAGCATTTTTTTCCTCTTCAATTAGTATTTTATCGTTTACCATTTTTTTAGTGGGATTGGTAAATGAAAAAAAAACTTAATGAATTTGGTGCGCCCGGAGCACTTTCCTGGACATTACCTTCATCAGGGACGCTCTATAAACCCCAAAAATTGAAAGCCAAGGATATATAAGTACCTCGACACGTGTAGCGCTATATATGACCATAAGGGAACTTAAAGAATATCCAAACCCATCCATGGTAATGGGAGTCGTGTTGCTTATCTTTAGTTTTCACCAAGTTCATTTGTTGTCTTATCTTTTCGCTAGTATATTTTTGGACATGATGTTGTCTTTCTGTTACCAACATCACGCTTATAAACACTCCATGGTATTTTTTTTTAAATGCTTTCCATGTTCAAATTGTTTTTACATGTACGGAGAAATAATGATATTAACGGTACCAATTTTACTGCACCAGATGGGCATTTCGACAATTAATGTGTCTTCTGTGATGCGTTTGGGCCAGACATAAGCCACGAATCTATAATGCACTGGATGTCGTTTGGGTTTTCTTTCAAAGTTTGTAATACCAGTGCCTTTTAAAGTTTACTATACGGTATATATATATGGGTGCTTGAGCATTGTGAAAGGTCGTGGAGTGACCTGTAAGTGTTCACGTGTATAGATAGTTGTCTCACTGGCAACCATTATCTTATTTATTTATACTGATATATAACTATTTTATAACGAATACAGTGTAAATGTTAACAGGAGTAGGCGAAGCGACCGGTCCTTACGTGTTGTGGAAAATGTGTGGTTTCAGTACTTTTTTTCAAATTTTCTCTTCCGTCCTGCTAAATTTTCGGTGTGCCCCTCCCTACTTTTCAAAATCCTGGATCCGCCACTTAATTGTCTCGCTCCCATTTTCACAATTTTATATACAAAGTATCAATTGTATCTTAGACAGCAGAATTATTCAACTAGCCATTGGTACATGTAAATTTGGTCAAGACTCTTCTGCAACTGAACTTCTTCAACGAGATGAATTGAGTTAATTCCCTTACGTTATATAACGACTGCAACACAGTGTGAAAAACAAATAATCTTACAAAATGAAACTAATCCGCAGTTTATCGTATATATAAAAACATCGGACTTCATTTTTTTTTTTTTTTTTTTTTTGGCAATTACATATGTTCTTTTAATTTCATCTTTAATATGTTTGCTGAACTGTGGGGTAGATCATAACACATACAACGCGTTGTTTTAGCGACGTTGCAAATAATAAGTAGGCATTTATATCATGCAGTTTGATTGGTTACCTTGACAGGATATGTGAACTCTATGAGCTCATATAACCTGTGAACAAAAGCGAAGATCAGAATGGTAATTAATGTTTAAATCAGGACACTCCAGTATAATATAATTGTTATTCGGATATTGGATTAAATATACAATTCCTTGATTATATACCCTGTCAGTAATCTATATGCACTTCGCCTGGCGGCGATTTAAACACTGACAGGGAATATGAGTCCAGATCCCCTCTGAATATCCAGAATAACGTGTTATACACATTTTTGCAGTAAATTTGAAGGTTGCACCAGTAATTCAACTGAATGGATTGGTAATCTAAACCGGATAAAGGCATATTTTATACCTAGATAATATAATGAAATATTAAATAATACAAACCCTGATTATCAATGGGTACTTTTGCAAAAGAATTATTTTGGTTTTACAGAAGATCTGTATATATGTTTAGTATATTTTCCACCTAGTTGTTCAGCATACTCCCAGCGACTCGACCAAGACATTTTAGATTGTATTGAAAATGATATCTCCAAATTTCAAAAACATGGTAAAATTTTACTCTGTGGAGATTTTAATGTTTCATCAGAGCCTGACTATATTGCTAATGACAGTAGTAAATTTATCCCAGTAAATACTGATTATATAATAGACAAAGAACTTCTCACTAGAAAAAATCAAGATAAAGTTTTAGATACCAGGGGAAAATACCTATTAGAATTATGTATAAGTAATCAACTAAGATTTTTAAATGGAAGAGTGCTGGGTGATATGTTTGGTACATAAACATGTCATACACCAAACGGGTCTAGTACTGTTGATTATGTTATTCTATCTGAGAGTATCCTGGATCAAATATTATATTTTAAGGTCTCAGATTTTATACCAACATTGTCAGATACTCATTTTAAATTAGAATGGGAAATACTTGCTACATATAAGCAAGAAAATCTATCTCAAGACAATAATACATATCCCTTGTCACCTAATTTTAAATGGGATGATGACTCGGTTAATAACTTTCTAATGGCACTGGGCTCTGCTGACATTCAAACCCAATTACACAAGTTAAACAATAAGACAACACACAACTCACAAATCTCAGTTGATGACACATGTCGAGAGCTTAGTAATATTATACACTTTGCTGCATGCAAATCTTTAAAAAGACAAAAAATAAACAGTAAAAAACATAAAAACACAAAAGTGGTTTAACAAGGAACTAAAAATATAAGAATGCATCTGTTAAATTAAGGGAAAATATACTCAAAGCATCCAAAAGACCCACTTGTTAAAAATCATTTTTACAAACTATATCGTCAGTACAATAAAACAAGGAAACAAACATACAGACAATACAAACAATCCTTGCTTAATCAATTAGAAAATTTACACGCAGACAATCCAAAACTATACTGGAACCTTATAAATGACTTGAAGGACACCAAAAAACATGATGACAATTATTCTACAATTGATTCATCTACATGGTTATCACATTTTCAAAATCTGAATACTTTACAGGACAAAGTCAAGGCACGCATGGAAGAATTACAAAAATAGCTAGATAAATTAGAGACAGTAAAATGTTTTATTGAGCTTGATATGTCCATAAAAGACACTGAAATATCAAAAGCTTTAGCTAAACTTAAACCTAACAAAAGCCCAGGGTTGGATAACATCTCAAACAATATGTTAAAACATGGTCAATCAATTCAATTACCTAGTCTTAAAAAACTTGTTAACACATGTCTTTCTTCTGGAATTTATCCCAAGTGTTGGAGTGATGGTTATATCTCAACAATTCACAAATCTAGTGACATTACAAATTCTAACAATTATAGAGGAATCACAGTGACCAGTGCCATTGGAAAAGTGTTTAATAGTATACTAAATAGTAGGTTTGATGATTTTCTATTGAAACATAACTAAATTCATGAATGTCAATTAGGTTTTACAAAAAAGCTAGAACTTCAGATCACATGTTTATTATTAAATGTATTTTTGATAAATATTGTAATTCAAAGGATGGAAGGGTTTATGCCTGCTTTGTGGATTTTCAGAAAGCTTTCGACACAGTCATTCATACTGGTATTAAGTTGAAATTACTATCTGCGGGCGTGGGTACTTCGTTTTATAATGTTATTAAACACATGTATGAATCAAGTAAATCTTATGTTAAGATTCAATCCAGAGTAACAAATTTTTTACAGATAAAACTTGGAGTTAAACAAGGGGACAATTTAAGTTCTAATCTATTTAAGTTATTTATAAATGACTTGCCAGAGTATTTACAAGAAAGTGAAGACCCTGTTATACTTAATGAGAAACCAGTTAATTGCTTATTATACAGATGATTTGGTCCTTTTATCAACATCTGCTAAAGGATTGCAAACAAGACTAAACATCCTGGAAAAATATTGTAAAGATTGGTGTTTAAGTGTAAATCCCACCAAAACAAAGGTTCTGATATTCAACAAAGCAGGCAGACACATTTGTTATAAATTTACTTATGAAAATATGTTGATTGATAGTGTTAATAATTATAAATATCTTGGTTTGCACTTTAGTGCATCAGGGTCATTTTCATATGCTCAGAATGAACTGTATAAAAATTCCTTGAAGGCTTGTTATAAATTGCACAAGAATTTGTTATCACTTAATCCAAGCATAAGTACCAGCTTACATGTATTTGATCATACCATAAAACCAATAATCCTATAAGGGTCTGAAATATGGGGAACTTTAAATCCATTCTCAGCAAGATTCAGAAATGGAACTTTACCATTTGATAAAATCTATTCCAGTTTAAAATGTGAGCGACTACATATCAAATTTTGTAAACTTGTTTTAGGTGTTCATAAAAATCCACGAATGTTGGAATTTTATCTGAGCTAGGGCGATTCCCATTATATTATGATATGATTAAATCCATGTTAAATTACTGGTATCGCTTGGAAAATCCTGATTCCAAATTTTCTCTTCTTAAAGACGCTTATGTAACATCACAAAACTTTCTCATTCAAAAAAATCTTGGTATGGCTCTATGAGGTCAATTCTTGAAATGATCCCAGACATTAATCATATATCTTTACCATTACCAAAAATTAATAGCTTCAAAGCTAATATGAAAAAAAATTAAAATCATATTTTATAGACTTGTGGAACACTGAATTGGTAAAGCATTCAGATGGTAAACTTAAAACTTATGTTACATTTAAATCAGTTTTTGGAAGAGAAAAATATCTTTCCATTATAGGGAATTTTGAACAGTGACGAAGCTTAACAAAGCTCAGAATTTCATCACACCATTTAAGAATTGAGTCCAGAAGGTATCAGGGTACTCTCCTAAATAACAGAACTTGTACTCGTTGTAACTCTGGAGATTTGGAGGATGAATATCATTTTCTATTCCAATGTGTTTAATTTAATGATGACCGCATTCATCTATTTCAAGAGATAATTAAAAGTTGCCCCAACTTTTTAACTCTTAACGCAAGAGATAAACTGATATGGCTTATGAACACAGAAGATAAGTCAATTCTAACTGCTGCATGTAAATTTATTTCGAAAAATTGTTAATTATGTGGCTTTCTTGTCTGCTTCAGACACGAGGAGGACTGTGTAAACAACACAGCTCCTTGAGTACCGCCCCTTGGTGTTTGTTACAGTAGGGAAACCTACACTATTCTCAATACCTATTACTGCAGTATATTTTATTTGCTGTGATACACATGAACTTTATTTTACATTTGTGTTTGTTTTTCTGCATTAGATACGAGGAGGATTGTTAGAGCTTTTAAGCACACAATCCTAAAGCATCGTCCCTTGGTGTCTGTTTCAGCTAAACAATCATTTATATATATACATTTCTAGCAAAATATTATAAAATCAAGAGAAAAAAAAATAATAAGTTTGCCACATCTCTGGAGTAGCAACTCTTAAATATTTTTTTCATTTATCATATAATAGCTTGTATGACTATGAGTTTATTATATGAATGTCATGTAAAATACTGTAGGTTGTATCGTGGAAGTATTATATTGACAGGAACTCCAACAAGCGGACTTCAAACGTTTATAGTGCGATGCCGCAAAATCGTTAAGTATCTGTTAATTAACTCGACATGTCATATGGATGCACGGGTTCCGATCAAATTTGTGGAACCTCGTGATTGATCGTAATTACGGAACATACCGAAATAACCGGATGTGTACTTAATTGTCAAGGAAATGACATTTACCGACCATGTCACTAAATGACAAATATGTCAGTTTTTACGGCTTTTGCTGCGTAAAAACAAATAAAAGAAATCCCCGCGACTGTTTTCACAAAAAAAAAACCTGAAGAGTAAAAATACTCACAAGCCATAAACATTTCAGTTAAAGTTACAATCAATTTAAATAGTTAGATTTTTTATTCATGAGAGGGCTGGTGGCTAAACACGCATAACTGTTATATATACATGCTAGGCTTGAAAATCATAAAATTCTTATAAAAAGTAAACGGAAAAAGTTTTTATCAGCAATTATTACCGCGTTTTACTGCTAACTTTGACAAATATTTTAATTAAGTGTTTACTGAAAGAATTTCCAACAAAAATTTAATTCAAAAGGAGTTTCCATGTTTATTTACATTGGTAGGTAGATAAGACACTCGATACCAAATTACGTGATAAGACCAGCTTCAGTTAACAGAACAGGCGAAGGCGGCATCGCAGATACCCCACAAAGGAGTTATCACGTACTTGATAAACCTAGTCGGAACCTTTTATTTTAATTCTTAGATAAATCAGTGGGATGGGAATGTGCTAATTTTTCGTTGGAGTTCCTCTCAATATAATACTTCCATGGTTGTATCAATTATATATGTTATGTGTATATGCCCCCTGGGGACCTAATTTGGAAAATAAAACTTATCTTATCTTATCTTATCTTATCTTATCATATAATGAAATACACTCAACAGCTGCTTTTTTTTATTCCTCAGTCGATCCTGTTTAAATATCAAACTTTGAACGCTATTTCATTTGCAAAATATCTAGTCTTAGGTCAAAGGTTTTTCACATATTCCAAATTCCCCTATTATTTCATATAAAGCACAGTTTTAAAGACATTGCCAAAAACTAATTTTAGGTACCCTGCCCCACCCCTAAATCCGCCTCTGCTTAAAACCGTTTCTAATACATGTTTGCCAAGTTGTGAGGATATATATTTTCCCTTCTAGTTAATATCATAACATTTTTACTTGGAGAAATTTTAAAACTCCCTTCAGAGTACCATTTACATATATTATCTAGTCTTGTATTTTTTCCTGAAAAAAAAAAAACTTAATGCATGAAACTGATTTCCATATAGCACCGTCATCTGTAAATTGTGAAATTTAACAAAATAAATCATTGACCATAATATTAAATAAATTGGACTAATACAACTCCTTTGGAGGGAACCATTCTCAGTTTGCTCAACTCTACACAATACACCAAATGGTCTATGATGCTATGTACCAACTCGTTTTTGGTCTATTATCCAATAAAAGTGAGCAGGCATACTCTTTACTGACAGCTACCCGTTATTCCACCAAAGATTATTCGTTAACATTACCTAGAGAAGCTACTTTTCCCACTACACTCTATAAATGTTTCCCAGATACTATATTAAAGCAATAGGATAGACTACTAGTAACTATATTTAGTGAATGATATGATTGTAAAGTGTTCATGTCTGTCTGTCAGGGTTCATCTGACATTTACCTCATTTACATTTTACCTTTTGTGCTGAATTTAAGGATTTTATATTTTTTGTATAATACTATTAATGTGTCAGCAATTTAAATCATTTTCCTGTGCATTATTTCAGGATTGTGTAGTGTATTTGTCCATCAGTCCTGCCGCGCTGAAGTACGTCCATTATTCATTTTCATTATTCAAAATTCAATAATGAATAGTGAAATAGTTCATTATTCATTATTCAACGTTAAGTTATTGTGCCGCAATGCCCATTAGAGGGGTTACGGAGGACCTAAATGCCAAAATACGCGTGAAAATAAAGAAATAGCCAATTTTGAATAATGAAATGGATATTTTGAATAATGGAATGGACTGCTGCGACACTTCAACCCCTAATGACAGATATACCTTATACGTCATTCGAAAGCTTATCAAGAGAGGAACAAAAGGTATATAGTCAATATGTCCCGCAACGCCTATTAGAGGAGTTTCGGAGGACCTTAATGTCAAAATACGGGTCAACAATAAGAAATAGCTTATTTTGAATAATGGAATGGATGCTACGACCCTTCAACCCCTAATTACATAGCAACCTTATACACCATTCGAAAGCTTATCGACAGAGGAACAAAATGGTTATAATCAATATGAGCCGTAATGCCCATTAGAGGGTTACGCAGGACCTAAATGCCAAAATACGCGTGAAAATTAAGAAATTGCCAATTTTCAATAATGAAATGGATATTTTGAATAATGGAATGGACTGCTGCGACACTTCAACCCCTAATTTCAGATATACCTTATACGTCATTCGAAAGCTTATCAATAGAGGAACAAAAGGTATATAGTCAATATGTCCCGCAACGCCTATTAGAGGAGTTTCGGAGGACCTAAATGTCAAAATACGCGTCAACAATAATGGACTGCTACGACCCTTCAGCCCCTAATTACAGAACCCTTATACACCATTCGAAAGCTTATTGACAGAAGAACAAAATGGTTATAATCAATATGTGCCGTAATGCCCATTAGAGGGGTTACGCAGGACCTAAATGCCAAAATACGCGTGAAAATTAAGAAATAGCCAATTTTGAATAATAAAATGGATGTTTTGAATAATGGAATGGACTGCTGCGACCCTTCAACCCCTAATGACAGATATACCTTATACGTCATTCGAACGCTTATCAATAGAGGAACAAAAGGTATACAGTCAATATGTCCCGCAACGCCTATTAGAGGAGTTTCGGAGGACCTTAATGTCAAAATACGCGTCAACAATAAGAAATAGCTTATTTTGAATAATGGAATGGACTGCTACGACCCTTCAGCCCCTAATTACAGAAAAACCTTATACACCATTCGAAAGCTTACCGACAGAGGAACAAAATGGTTATAATCAACATGTGCCGCAATGCCCGTTAGAGGGGTTACGCAGGACCTAAATGCCAAAATACGCGTGAAAATTAAGAAATAGCCAATTTTGAATAATGAAATGGATATTTTGAATAATGGAATGGACTGCTGCGACCCTTCAACCCCTAATTACAGATATACCTTATACGTCATTCGAAAGCTTATCAATAAAGGAACAAATGGTATATAGTCAATATGTCCCGCAACGCCTATTAGAGGAATTTCGGAGGACCTTAATGTCAAAATACGCGTCAACAATAAGAAATAGCTTATTTTGAATAATGGAATGGACTACTACGACCCTTCAGCCCCTAATTACAGAGAAACCTTATACACCATTCGAAAGCTTATCGACAGAGGAACAAAATGGTTATAATCAACATGTGTCGCAATGCCCGTTAGAGGGGTTACACAGGACCTAAATGCCAAAATACGAGTGAAAATTAAGAAATAGCCAATTTTGAATAATGAAATGGATATTTTGAATAATGGAATGGACTGCTGCGACCCTTCAACCCCTAATTACAGATATACCTTATACGTCATTCGAAAGCTTATCAATAAAGGAACAAATGGTATATAGTCAATATGTCCCGCAACGCCTATTAGAGGAATTTCGGAGGACCTTAATGTCAAAATACGCGTCAACAATAAGAAATAGCTTATTTTGAATAATGGAATGGACTACTACGACCCTTCAGCCCCTAATTACAGAGAAACCTTATACACCATTCGAAAGCTTATCGACAGAGGAACAAAATGGTTATAATCAATATGTGCCGCAATGCCCGTTAGAGGGGTTACGCAGTACCTAAATGCCAAAATACGCGTGAAAATTAAGAAATTGCCAATTTTGAATAATGAAATGGATATTTTGAATAATGGAATGGACTGCTGCGACCATTCAGCCCCTAATTACAGATATACCTTATACGTCACTCGAAAGCTTATCAATAGAGGAACAAAAGGTATATAGTCAATATGTCCCGCAACGTCTATTACAGGAGTTTCGGAGGGCCTAAATGTCAAAATACGCGTCAACAATAATGGACTGCTACGACCCTTCAGCCCCTAATTACAGAAACCTGATACACCATTCGAAAGCTTATTGACAGAGGAACAAAATGGTTATAATCAATATGTGCCGCAATGCCCATTAGAGGGGTTACGCAGGACCTAAATGCCAAAATACGCGTGAAAATTAAGAAATAGCCATTTTGAATAATGAAATGGATATTTTTAATAATGGAATGGACTGCTGCGACCCTTCAGCCCCTAATTACAGATATATCGTGTACGTCATTCGAAAGCTTATCAATAGAGGAACAACAGGTATATAGCCAATATGTTCTGCAATGCCTATTAGAGCAGTTACGCAGGACCTAAATGTCGAAATACGCGTGAACATTAAGAAATGGCTTATTTTGAATAATGGAATGGAGTGCTGCGACCCTTTAGCCGCTATTTACAAAGAAACCTTATACACCATTCGAAAGCTAATCAACAATGAAACAAAATGTATATAACCAATATGTGCCGCAATGCCAAACAGAGGGGTTACGGAGGACATAAATGCCAAAATACGCGTGAACATTGAGAAATAGCCTATTTTGAATAATGGAATGGATATTTTGAATAATGGAATGAACTGCTGCGACCCTTCAGCCTCTAATTACAGATATATCTTATAGATCATTCGAAAGCTTATCAATAGAGGAATAATATAGTCAATATGTTCTGCAATGCCTATAAGAGGAGTTACGCAGGACCTAAATGTCGAAATACGAATGAACATTAAGAAATAGCTTATTTTGAGTAATGGAATGGACTTCTCCGACCCTTTAGCCCCTAATTACAGAGAAACCTTATACACAATTCAAAGCTAATCAACAATGAAACAAAATGTATATAACCAATATGTGCCGCAATGCCCATTAGAGGGGTTACGGAGGACCTAAATGCCAAAATACGCGTGAAAATTAAGAAATAGCCTATTTTGAATAATGGAATGGATATTTTGAATAATGAAATGAACTGCTGCGACCCTTCAGCCTCTAATTACAGATATATCTTATGGATCATTCGAAAGCTTATCAATAGAGGAACAAAAGATATATGGTCAATATGTTCCGCAATGCCTATTAGAGGAGTTACGGAGGACCTAAATGTCGAAATACGTGTGAACATTAAGAAATAGCTTATTTCAAATAATGGAATGGACTGCTGCGACCCTTCAGCCCCTAATTATAGAGGAACAAAAGATATATAATCAATATGAGCTGCAATGCTGTATTCAAATGATAGTAAGGACCAGAATCTTACAAATATGCTTGTAAAAAAATACCAGTAAAAGCTTCACTATCAACTGATGCTCCCCGAACTACATTTTATGTACATATGCTTGCAATTATAGTGAGAAAGAAGCAGGAACCTTCATTGAAAATATTTTGTCTGTATACATGTGTTGCAATTAATAATGGGATACTGTACCGAAAACCAAATTAAAAAAATTCTATTTGAACTAATAGTAATTTTAATCTATTCCCTATATCAACCATCTGTATAAGTTTCATTCCACCAAGCAAGATAAATCTGTGCTACTATCTGTATACCATTTTTTAGCTCACCTGGCCTAAAAGGCCAAGTGAGCTTTTATCATCACTTGGCCGTCCTCGTCCGTCGTCGTTAACTTTTACAGAAATCTTCTCCTCTGAAACTACTGGGCAATTTAACCAAAATTGGCCACAATCATCATTAGAGTATCTAGTTTAGAAATATGTCTGATGACCGCACTTGCCAACCAACATGGCCAACATGGCTTAAAATAGAACACAGGAATAAAATGCAGGTTTTGTCTATTATCTTGAAAACTGCTACTAATAGAGGCAATAGAGAAAAATAGACAAATAGAAAGATGTTGAAATGTTCAAAATGATGAGGTCTACTTATTATCTATTATTTCAAAACTTTTGGCTAATATTCCAAAAATGATCAAAGCACATAGTCGAAATCGTCAGACGACTCTTCATTCGAGTTATTGTCCTCTAATGACGTTTTTTTATATCAATTTGAAAAACTGTAATAGATAGATAAAAACATAAAAAAGCAAAAATGATCAGCAAGTCAAGTACTACAAATAAGTTTTTGTAGAAGTTACTGTCGATTTTTACCAATATTTTACGTTTTGCCTACTATCTTGAAAACTATAAAAAAAAAAATAGATAGACACTTAAAAAGCAAAAATCAGTGTATATAATGTGCGAATCCTGAAATACCATTTTTACTGTATCCGTTATGAATTTCTAATATAGAATGATAAATAAACAGATGATTTTTTAATAAAATAAGAAATAATACATAATGTGTACTGTTTTTATAAATTCATGATATAGGTATGAGATGCGGACGGGTTTTCATCGCGCCTACAGCCATCCAGGTGTAAAATTGATACACAAATAGATAACTATTAAGAATAGTTCACGAACAGAGCGTGCAAGAGATTGAAAAGCAGCAGTTAAGTTTCATTTGCAGAAAAATGTACCTTTTAACATAATTATTAATGTTGTATAACTTAAAACAGGTTTTGTTATTCAGCTTGTTGATATTGAATTAAATTCCACTATGCTGTTTTCGTTATGCGATTTATGTTAACTGTCGAATAATGATACTAGACTTTCATTTTCACTGTAGGGGCGATTCATTTCTATTGTACATGCGATGCATTTTCACAGAAGGAAATTAATTAATTTTCATCATATAAAGTCTTAATTCAGCCGACTCTCTAGCAAAATTTGTGAAGTCAGAAGGATTGATTATATATGCATACTTTGTGAGTGAAAGTCTGAGGTAATATATCAATAAATTCCAAAAAAAAAATAGCATTTATTGCTAATATTGTCAATTCTATTTTCTCTAACAATTTGTCCAGATTCAGATCTATATGTAGGATAAAATTTATCCTTTCATATGACACGCCATCATTGAATACATATATCTTGGACAGTTAAGGCAATCCACGTCACCGAAAAAGAAAAGTTTTCGGTTTCGGTCTAAATCTACATATCATACTAATAAAACGTCATTAGAGCTATTTTCCTAATGCTTGTAGTTTAAAGGTGTAGTTGGCTTGCTTGCTTTGTTTGTATAAATGTTTGCTTAGACATTGAAATTAAGTTGAGCAAACATTTATACAAACAAAGCAAGCAAGCCAACCAAACCTTTTAACTACAAGCATTAGGAAAATAGCTCTAATGGATACATCTTAGATAACAAAGAGCATTCAAAAAACGATCTTCATTTCACGATTGAATGAGTGGTAACGTTTTCATCTCCACAAACAATTGCTTTACATTTGACGCTTGGATGACTGGATAATTGATATTTCTCATGCCATTGTGTATACATCTCATACAGTAAAGAAAGTTCGAGCAACAGTTGAGTCACCTTAATTTATGTTTGAATTTCTTATAAATCGTTGTTACAAATAAACAAATACGTAATTGTAAGAATACAAGGATATATTGAATACAGTTTATTATTACATGTTTAAATTGTTCGGGGTATAACCGCCGTACAGTTGATTCCGAACGTTAATCGCTGCATCGCAAAGCGATATTGGTAGATAGACCGTCCTAATATTTTCACCAAAGACTAATTGACGTACTGTTCAGTTAAGTATTCAATGTTTATGAAAACAAAGTTTACTGCCCCTGACAGCATTATATATTATTTATATTACATGAACACCATGTGACTATTTTAAATAGACAGGTCTGTGAATTACTTGTAAACATCGCGAAACAAACACTCTGTGTAACTCAAACTTGATTAAACTACAAATATAGCATAGTTGGTTGGCTCTTACACTAAATGCGACCGTGTATTTTGTGATTTGTTGTCGATTAAAATACATAATGCGAATGAGAAACCCGTTGTTTTATTCTATTTGCAGACATTTATTTGAAAAAAACTGACATCAGAATTTTGGCACTGTACGATTTATTCTCTTTGTAGTTTGTTTGCTTTCTTTAGTACCGTTCGTTGTACATTCTTCGGTGTGACAAATTTTCAAAGCTTACAAAGCTTTAAAAAACGTTATAGTCATAGTATATTTTCGGATCCATGACACACTAATAGCAAACTCACCAAAAATATTTGAATATGCATGATATGAACGTGTATCATCTTAAGGCGATGTGACGCATATTACCCTGACCTTCGTATGAGCTTGACCTTTGAACTCAAGATCAAAATACTGAATTTCTAAAAAAAAAACTGGATTGCAATCAGGCGATGCCGATGAGTGGGCTTCTCTAGCTCCAGTAAGTTCTGTTTCACGTCAAACAAATACAAAATTCAGGTTGTTTTAATCTTCAATATGAAATGTTAGAAATGTCAAATAGTTTTAGTAGTTTCAAATGCTTGCTAACAAAAAATAAAAGATAGGTATTTTAATAGAAACAGCTAATTTTGTTCTCGACGTTTTACTAACGAACGGTACAGGCCACCGTTTCACAAAGCCTTCTTAACTTACGATCATCGTATCAGTTTACGATCCGTTTACGTGTGGTTCTACGTTCCCGTTACGTGTGTTTCACAAAGGCATCGGAAAGGACTACTAAGTTGATCGCAAGTTACGTGCTGTGTATCATCGTAAGTGTATCGTAAAACAGAAGAGTGCTTTCTTTCACGTCCGCACTTTTATCGAGTATGGCATGCCAAATAAACATTTTAAACAATTATTACGGATGGCGAATTATGACGATGTTTTATATCAATATAAATTAATGCTAGTCAAGAATTTTAGCCCGTTTTCTATATTCAAGATATATGACACTTTTATTATAGATATAAATTTAATACAGAATTTAGTACGATTAAAGAATTATGCAAGTATTCCTGAAAATTATTCTGACTAACGATCGAGTTTAATATCATATTGCACAGGGAGGAAAGCTTTAAAATTCTTTCTTTCATTGAAATTAAATCACGACGTCGGCTGAGAGTACATGGTATATATTGTCCATTACATATATTAACAACACTTTGAACAAAATTTTATTACTATCCTTTGATTTTTAGGACAAAACAGTTAAATATATTAAACAAAACTACCCGTCACAGTGAGGGTCTGGATTGGGGGCAACGAGGGGAGGGAGGGGTGTCTTCGTTTCTTTGTTCTGTAATTCAGTAAGAAATATGCTTATTCTTTGATTTATGTGTCCCTTTTGAATCTGCCATTGCACTATACACAAATGACCCCATTTATCTATTTTGATTAATATCTGATTAAAACCAAACACGGAAAAAATATAAATATTTTAATTTATTTGTAATAATTTGGATATATGGGATAAAAGCAGTAGATCAGATGAAATTAGTTATATTTTATCTTAATATCTAGTTTGTGATATGAGGTAATAGTACTGAGAATTCGAAGCTGAGCATTAAGTTTTATAACATATACAGCACCATTAGTTATCCGACATTAAGAGTAACCTGGAATCTGATAGAATAAAATTTGATCACCAGAACTAAATTTTATCATTGATAGCCCAACTTTCCAACAAAATATAGAAAAAATCCTATTAATCAATTGTTTTGGAGAATATTCATTTAAAAGTATATTTAAATTTATTCGTAGTGAAAAACTTGTTTTATCCCCAAAAATCAAAAAGAATGTCATCCGTCCTCGAGCATTCGTTTTCCAGACCTAAGCAATAAATTGTTGTTTTGGAATGAATTATGGATCTTACACATATGAAACTGAAGACGTAAGAATCATTCCGGCGATAGCGACTTTTTGATTCTGAAATTCCCTTCATTTTGTCCACAAATTTTTACTTTATAAAGAAACTAAGGTTTCAACTCCATCAGGCAGGTTTACCTTCGACTGATTTGGGTATTAATTAGGTCCGTGTTGGTCAGATAGCTCTTCAACTGTTTCTGTTCTTTTTGCATCCTTGGTTTTAAATATTCGGCTCTAAGCGTAAGTGATAAGTCGAGAATAGCTCTTTGATTGTATGAAATTTATAACTAGTTGTTTTATGGTTTTTCTGCTATTGCAGAGCTTTTTGTTGTCAAAGGTTATTTTGGTCTGAACTCTAATAACTTCGGACACAATGTAGGAGAAGAATGTAAGCTTAACTCTGTCTGGAATAGTGGACGAAATGGTAAGTCAAGATTTGTCAACTCGTGCAAGATCGTGATTTTGGAGGAAAATGCCAATGTTTACGAATGAACATAATTTGCATAGCTAACATTTATGAACCAGTTCTGATAAGGACGAGTTCAACATTTCATTCCAATTGATATACTTATATAAATAATGAATTTGGTAAGCAGAAAATGCAGAGTTTAGTTATTTTGTTAATCATTTAATTCTGTAATCACTCTTTTTTTTCCATATCCATTTTTTTTTTACATTTTAGCACTCTTTTATTCTGTATTCTCTGTTTGTTTGCCCATTTTTCTTTATATTCTCTCTTTTTTTTTTGTGGGAGGGTCATTATTCTCTATTCTGTAAACCACATCCACAACCTCTTATATCTTGGGTTATTTCAAATAAAAATATCTGATATTCAAGCGCCTATTAGCGGGATATGATGCATAATACTATAAGAGTATCTACAAGGAGACATTTGGTGGTCTCTTTTAAAAGTCGCTACATGAGATTAATATGCTACAACCAACAAACAAAAAGGATTGCCTACTAAGAATATAAAAACTATAGACAATGTTTTTATATTTTGTATTTTGCTGTTTGTTTTTTGTCGTCTGTCTATGGCAATGGTGTATCAACGAAAACGCATGCAACTTCTTATTTCTTGTTTGAAAATTCTTCTCTCGTCATTTCACATGACACTATGACGCCATTTAGAAATATGCGCAATTTACGGCTCCTATAGTAGAAAAGTTTCTTGTAGGATAAAGAAAGAGTGAAATACGCTTTTATGTAGTTAAAATTTGGTAAGTATTTAATTATAATTTTTTTCCATATTTAGGCTTCTTCCTAAATTGTAAAAAAATGTTACATATTGGAGAATTGCGATTGAATGGTAGATTTTTTTATCGTTTCTGTTAAATGTATTAAAATGTTTACTAGTATATAAATTAGTGACGAATTAGAAATTGACATATTGTGTAGACACCTATGTATTGTTGAAAACTATACTATATGTTGCCTTCTAGATGTACTTTGTTTGTTCTTGTCGTTTGGTTGCTGTCTTATTGGCGTATACCCTACATCTCCTTACAGTTTTAGTTCCTTTTGGTGTACTTTAAAATCGGTGTATGAAAAATCATAACTAAAATGGTTATTGGGTATAGATTAATTGTCTTTCTTTCCCTCAATAATATGCTTAGAGGAAGATGGAACCGATGAGTGATGTACACAGGCACTTGTTTCTATCCATGGGAAGGTCGACTTTCCATATGTAATACATATTAATAGTCGATCTTCCCATGTGGATATGTACCTAAATCAAAAATATTAAGTAAACAAAAATAAAATGTTTCACTTTTCAATCTTTAACTCCCCATTTCCACCCCTCAATTTATTTCTACTGTATTAATTTTTGAAGACATGTCGCATATAAACAAAATCTGATTGATCTGCAGCTTCCCTCCACGCTGTTTTGATACAAACTTAAATATTATCCTCATTAAATCCGATCCCAAATAAGTCATTTAAAGACATAACGTCACGGTACCCAAATGGCACCGAGTACCTAAATTACATCTAATTAGTAAAAGTAGCATGCAGAGGAAATTTTACATTTTTCTTAGAGACGAAACAATTTGTATTTTATTATTTGACATTATGCGTCTTTCAACATAAGTTAATATATTTAAATAGGCACAAAACGTTCACAGTATACATCAACAGATGAAGTATAACTACAAAAGGTAAAATGTACAGAAACGTCGCCATGAGACATCCACCAAAGGTCATCTTTTAAAATGAGCAAAAAATATGGTACAAGCATCTATTTCTTATTAAATGAATAGTAAGCATATATTAATGTCAAATTGTTCTAAATATTTGAAGAAATAAAACAAATTATCCGTAATTCGATTTTAAGGCTGTAAATTTAAGCATGGATGTAATTTGGGTACTCCTTAGTTCAGAATCATGGACCGTTTGGAGATCTATTCAAACTCATTTTTTATGATTCAGAATAGATTCAAAATTAAATTGGTGGAACCATATAGTGAAGAATGATACATCTACAAAATAAACACAGAATGGGAACTATATATCTAAAAGTCGTAATAACTTTCATTGAGCACGAAACTAACCAAATCAGATTTTATTTATTTGGATATTCTAAATTATTATTCTTTTTGGCAGAAATTACAAAAAATAATAATTGGTTTGTTTAAAAACACTGATTTCAGATTTATATTGTACACAAAATATTATAAAATATTTTATGTCCCAACCTTCTAACATTTGCGGCATCTTGATCAAGAATAAAGAACACTGCAGCCATCTTACATATGGTTCTATTCATATTCGCGGAAAAATTACGATCGAGATACGCGTACGGACCAAATACTCATATGATTTGGAACAGAAGCAAACCTATCTTCATGCATGCAGACGGGCCTCAGGGCATAATCAATATGTAGTTTTATTTATTTTTCTCGACTGTAGATGAGTGCCAAAGACGGAGTTATTTTACTTCCAAAAAAGTAGAAACAAAAATTATTATCTAGTGAAAACTGTATCGTTTTAATGTGTATCTACTATTATAACTTTGTATATTGCGTTGGTGTATAATTAGTAAAAAATAATTATATATATTGTATTTATATATTCATTGTGGGCTCTTTTAATGGGAATAAAACATCCTTCTTTAAACGTTTTGTCGATTACCACTGTGCCTGTAGTGATATAATTATAAATAGATATCAGAACGCGGCCGTGATAGAAAGCCTATTTATTAAATTGTTGAGACGGAAGCCGGTAGTAAATAAGATGAGTTAAAAGTGATTAATACCTAAGATTTGCATTACGTACTGCTTGCACAAACAAATTGACCAATAGAAGAAAATGTAGTTCTAATATTCTTCGTCTTCTAACATTTGCGGCTCCTTGATAGAAAATAAAGAACACTGCTGCCATCTTACTAGATATGAATGGTTTAATTCATATTCGACGAAAAACTACGATGGAGATACGACTGGGTATGGCAGTAGTAAGTTACGCAAGGATTTACGTATTATTTACTATCATCTTAACTTACGACGGCTTTGTGAAACGGCTGTAAAACCTACGATTTATTTACGATGGACGTACGATGACACGTAGACTTACGAAGGCTTTGTGAAACGGTGGCCAGACCTTTGACGAAAACACGCAACAAACGTACTGAACAAAAATTGACGAACGGTGCACAACGCACAACGACCGGAATCAACCATACGTTGATTATACCCGTGTATATCCAAGTAAGCATCTACAACTAGCTTGCATTTCAAATTGTAAATATCATCAATATTAAAGTCATTAAAAGACTATTTTCAGTTGTTGCATGTCGAATTATCATATAAAACAACAATGAAAATTCATCGCACCTCCAAAAATTCCACATCAGAAATGATCGCACTTACAGTGATAATGCATCGCATTTATAGTTAAAATGAATCGCATTCAGTTATCAATATTATGGATTCAGCTGCTTTAGTTACACTTTTTTGGACTTTAATCCTGTTTTTATATACATTAAAAAGTTATATTCTAATGAAATTGTGTTAAATAGATATAAGAAGATGTGGTATGAGTGCCAATGAGACAACTCTCCATCCAAGTCAAAATTTATAAATGTAAACCATTATAGGTCAAAGTACGGTCTTCAACACGGAGCCTAGGCTCACACCGAACAGTAAGCTATAAAGGGCCCCAAAAATTACTAGTGTAAAACCATTCAAACGGGAAAACCAACGGTCTAATCTATAAAAAAACGAGAAACGAGAAACACTTATGAACCACATCAACAAACGACAACTACTGAACATCAGATTCCTGACTTAGGACAGGTGCAAACAAATGCAGCGGGTTTAAACGTTTTAATGGTACCAAACCTTCACCCTTTTTCTGAAACAATAGTGAAACATCACAACATAGAAAGACACACTATAAAATATCAACTGAAATAGCTTAACTCAATCAAAGGACATATTAACACCATTGAACATACACTGAACAAATAAATTTGACCTATGATACAATGTAAATTCAAAATAAATTAAAACATACTTTCAAATCAATTATTTTGTATTTTCAAAAAGTAAACAAACGCAGTTTTTCCCATCATCTTTTTTTCTACAATAGACATACTCGCATACGACAGTGAAAATGAACTAACTGGATTCGCACTTTATATACACTGAAAATGATCACCAAGACAAGATCTACAAATAAGTCAAATTTTGCCGAAATCGTTGGTTTACTCTATACAGGAGTGATTTCCTTAAATTTTATTTTTTCATCTTTTTTTTTTTTTGTGTTTTGGACTAAAACTAAAGAAAAAAGAGAGAAACTTTAAACAGAAAAATTGATCAGCAATACAAGATAAAAAAAAGTTTTGTCATGAATTCTATTCTAGAACTTTGTTGAAGATGCTCATAGACCTAGGTGAGCGACACAGGCTCTTTAGAACCACTAGTTAAATTATATTCTTCTTTGAGTAACATAAGACGGTAACCATACCTTTATTCTATAGACCCAAAAATGAACAGGCTTACACAGTTGTTTTAAAAGACGCGATGCCTCTGCAGCTAGATTATTCAACAAAAAGGCACGTGGACATCCACAAATATTACTGTGCAATGCCAGAAAAATGACAAACCTGCTCCAGATTATCCTCAGATAATACTGTTCGGTCATCAGTGAACGGAAGAATTGTTCCTCTCTCCTTTTCACATGACATAACTTGAAAACCCAAAGCCTCATATATCTTGTAACATGGTCAAAACCGAAACGTGGTATTCAAAATGAAGGGCAAAACGTGAGTTTTTCAAACGAACACGAAAAAACATCTATATCCCTTCCGCAGACCTAACAAATTCGAAAGTTTAATTTACCAACATTTAGAAAAACAAAATTAAATTATCAAAATTATAACCACTTCAAACTGTCCAGAAACAACCAAGCCACTCACATTAACAATTAAAAGATTCCCGTAAAAGTTGCAAACTGTCTTGGATTAAACGACTACAGACAGTGTATTCCATAGGTCTTAATGACAATATCATTGACCAAGGAAACATATCGAAAACTTCATTGATATCATTACTATTTTTGATAAAAGACAACGCAATCATGGGTCTCATGGCAATCGCATTAACCACAATCAAAGAAATAAACATCGTTCTAATTCTACGATAAATGATCCCGTATATATGTTTAAAAACAATGGTAGACATCAATTAGTATGCAAACTGGGTCAAATGCCAATTAGTAAAATTACATAATATTTATAACGAGTATGAAAAAAATCGTTTTTTAGTCCCAAATATATGTGTTCACGTATCATTACAGCTTTTTGTCACCATAGACTGTTCCCTCGAATAAACAAACCCGAAGATCATAAAAGGTATTTTCTAAAAAAAAAATACATTTCCATTATTTTTTCTAGTTTTTTTAATGACTCTACCGTTCAAAACATTATACCTCCATATTTTGAACCACCTATAATTTCTCATACGTATACAAAAATCCAGTACAAGTTTAATTTTTAATTATACGTCAGTTACATAAAACGTCAGTTGTTATGATATTGTAACTATTATATTTATTTAGTTGGCCTTATTTGTTTTGTGTGGCCTATTATATGTGTTTACACTGTGTACAAAATTATACACATTGTGTTACAACTATGCAGTTTAGAAATCACTGGAACAATCATTGATACTCATGGAATGATTAGAACTTTCTATTTCACTAACATAACGTTTCCAGAATGATCATAACACAAGATGCGTAATTTAAATTTCTAGCGTTGTCTAGAAGTTTCCGTTTGAGTATATATATAAGTATGCAGACCCGATAGATATGGATAGACTTAGACATCGATAGACATCAACATTCTCAGCAGTTGGATTGACATTTTTATTTACAAACTACATCATACTAGATTGTGACCAATTGGATATAATATTCTGTGGATTCCGAGAAGATTTCCGGATAAAGAAAAGATAAAAGATTGGACATATATTTTGACAGTTAGGGAGCTACCATTTGATTTTTATGGGGAGGCTAGGATTAAAAATTTTGTCCTGCCTTTTTATTTTTCCCTCTATTCGGTCCAGCCTTTTTATTTTTCACTGTTTTCGGTCCTGCCTTTTTTTTTAGTTTATCCTGACTTTTTTTTTTACATAAATTGTCATCCTGCCTTTTTTTTTTTTTTTGCCAAATAATCTCATCCTGCCTTTTTTTTTTACTCAAAACTCCTATCCTGCCTATTTTTTTCAAATTTCATCCTAGCCCCCATAAAAATCAAATGGTAGCTCCCTTAAGTTGACATTTCTTTTTATGTAATACTTCTTGTAAACTTGTGTATAATAAATCTTGTTAAATTTTATTATTGATTTGTGTCTTTTGTTGGCTACAATTAAAAGTCGATCTTTCTGTTCATAACACAGTATAGAAAATAATGCTCCTAAAGGTATAAACATTCTGATTAAAAAGATAAAAATATTGTCCTCCGTCGAAAATAAATTGGAAAGTGTGTCGTCAGGTCATTTAAGATTCTCTTTCATCCTATCGTAAAAAATGGTATAATCAAGAGAAATCTCACAAAAAGTCACTTGATTCCTATTTCAATATTAAAATGTCTGAATATTGTAGATATCCGCATATCACATTTTGAAAATAATTTAGAAATAAACAAAAGTAAGTAATACTTCCAATTCTAGGACTAAAAACAAAATTTAAGTAATCGCAAAGCATTTTGTGTTCGTACCGGCCGACAAAGCAGCCAACGATGTGGTGCTGGTATGACTTAAATACTAGACGGAAGTCCTTAAGAATGAAATTACACATTCAACTACATTCAAGGCCGTGCGCTCCATACAGAGTCAAATAGTAAATAACCTTGTCGCTACCACCGCACAGCTAATGGACTCCTCTGAAAATTTGAAAGTCCCTACTACGTATTGGCATCCTAAACTACACAAAAAAAAAAAACGTGCATATTTCGTTTCCTCTCGGGTTTTAGTAAATGTTCTACTTCTAATGTTTTGGATAAATTACGTGCTTTTGATGGTCCGTTCAATTCGGTTCAGTTATGATATTTTCGACTCTATACACTATATTACCATATGGTCGCAGATTTAATTGCTTCAAATCATATAAGGTTCTTCTGTAATGAAAACGGGAAACATGCTACTTTTCAGTATGTCTTTTTACCGTCCCCGATTTAGTGGTGTTGCATATTACAAAGTCTACCCGAAGTATTTTACAAAGAATTTCATTCAAACCGGTGCTGGGGACCGTCTTACTCTTGCAGTAAGGTGAAAGTTTATCTTTTACTCCGTGTTGAAGGCCTCACTGTGATTTAGAGATGAAGAACAGAAATGAAAGCGCTGTTCCTTTGCTTTTTGTGTGTTTTTTTGTTTTTTTTTTTTTTTTTTTTTTTGTGCATGTACTGATTTTGTGTCATGGATGGATACCCCATATCCTTTGCTTTTCTATCAAATATGCTTACTGGAACTGTAATGAGATGATTAGAGCTTTAAATTTTCTTCTTGACAACATATATGTACGTTTTGCCAATAAAGGTTAACGAAATTATGTAGGTATTCCGATGGGTACCAATTGCGCCCCTTTGATAGTAGACTTGTTGTTTTATTGTTATGAATCACAATTTATGGCCAAAATCAGTAAAAATCCGTTTAAATTACATTTAATTGATAAATTTAAAACATTTACAGTAATTGATGATATTTTTGCTTGAAATAATCCAGAATTTTCGAATTTTACTGCGGGAATTCACCCAAAGGTAATTAGTTTGAATAAATCTAATACATACAGCAATATTTTTCTTTATCTAGATTCGGATATTTCAGTTCCACACGGGGAAACTCTATACAAAAATTTACGACAAAAGAGACGATTTATCGTTAATTTTCGCCTTTAGGATGGTGGCGTTCCTTTTGCCCCTACTTACGGTGTGTATTTTTCACAATATGTTCTCTTTGCCCATGTCTGTAGTCATGTTTTAGATTTCAATGAACGTAATTCATGTATAACTGATAGATTTTTAAGTCAGGGATTTCGTTATCAAAAATTAATTAAAACCTTTTCCAAATTCGATATTTAGTTTAGAAGTTTGGCTGTACCTGTAGAGTTCTTATTAAAAGTGGAATACCACATCCTAATTTTTTCGATAATGTTGATTATAAAGCCCGTAAATTTAGATACAATCAATGTAAACTAATTGATTCTATATATAAACTTATCATTAAAGGTTATAAATTTACCACAGTAGTAAAATCTTTCAAGATTGTTTTTATTGGTATTAACATTGATTTTGTTTTTGATAAAATAGAACCATGAAAACTAAACATATATTACTATATATATTCCTACATCCTGTCGATACTGTTAACTTATATTTGGGCATTGTACAGGAAAATGCATTTCTCAGACTGTTTATGACGTCTTCACATTAAATATGTTGGATGTGTAAAGATTGATATATAACATAATTTATCTTTTACTGGTAATTGGGTTTGAGTAACTGCGAGTACTCTTATTTCGGTGCTTTATGTTGTGATGTAACACCATTTTCCCAGGGTAGGGGAGATTGAGCGCTGACAAACATGTCCTAAGTCAGAGTTTTTTTTATTTCAGTTGTTGTCGTTTGTTCATGTCTCCCATATTTGTTTTATTGTCTTTTTGCCTTTTATAGCCGACTACATGGTATTGTTTGTTCCCCTCATTGTTGTAGGTCGTACAGTTGCCTATGATTGCTTGCATCCACTTCGTTTGAACTTTGAAGGATAGTTGTCTCATTAGCAATCATACCACATCTCCTTATTTTTATATAACTTCCCTTCCCAGTTCAATATATTGCTTGTGTAAATGTTTCATTCCAATCATGCAAAAAAAAAAATCAAGTTAGAATAATCCTACAACCATTTAAAAAAAAGAATAAGGATAAGCGAATAAGGAACGGGTACATTCGCGCTAATAGGACAATTTCACCGCTACGAACTAAGAACTAACACCAGAGAGAAGAACAGAAAAGAAAGCATTAAACAGGTGCAGCGTATAAAAGGCGAATAAGGAACAAATAACTAGCGAATAAGTAACAAGGTATCAGTCGAGCGTTGAAACTGGTACATATGCGCTAACGGGCTTATTCTAACTCTGCAAAAACAGAACTAACACCAAAGACATGAAAAGAACTAAAAGGGATGTACAAGTACCCGGCCACGTCCACTCTGTGTTTTGTTACATGTATTTCTATTTGTATCCATCTGATGAGTTCAGCCTTTTTTAACTGATTTTTGTAGTTCGTTCTTATGTTGTACTGTTACACCACTGTCCCAGGTTAGGGTGGGGGTGGGGATCCCGCTAACATGTTTAACCCCGCCACATTCTGTATGTATGTGCCTGTCCAATGACGTATAAGGTATATCTGTAATTAGGGGCTGAAAGGTCGCAGCAGTCCATTCCATTATTCAAAATATCCATTTCATTATTCAAAATTGGCTATTTCTTAATTTTCACGCGTATTTTGGCATTTAGGTCCTGCGTAACCCCTCTAATGGGGATTGCGGCACATATTGATTATAACTATTTTGTTCCTGTGTCGATAAGCTTTGGAATGGTGTATAAGGTTTCTCTGTAATTAGGGGGTGAGGGGTCGTAGCAGTCCATTCCATTATTCAAAATAAGCTATTTCTTATTGTTGACGCGTATTTTGACTTTTAGGTCCTCCGAAACTCCTCTAATAGGCGTTGCGGGACATATTGACTATATACCTTTTCTTTTTCTATTGATAAGCTTGCGAATGACGTATAAGGTATATCTGTAATTAGGGACTGAAGGGTCGCAGCAGTCCATTCCATTATTCAAAATATCCATTTCATTATTAAAAATTGGCTATTTCTTAATTTTCACGCGTATTTTGGCATTTAGGTCCTGCGTAATCCCTCTAATTGGCATTGCGGCACATATTGATTATAACCATTTTATTCCTCTGTCGATAAGCTTTCGAATGGTGTATAAGGTTTCTCCCTAATTAGGGGCTGAGGGGTCGTGGCAGTCCATTCCATTATTCAAAATAAGCTATTTCTTATTGTTGACGCGTATTTTGACATTTAGGTCCTCCGAAACTCCTCTAATAGGCGTTGCGGGACATATTGACTATATACCCTTTGTTCCTCTATTGATGAGCTTTCGAATGACGTATAAGGTATATCTGTAATTAGGGGCTGAAGGGTCGCAGCAGTCCATTCCATTATTCAAAATATCCATTTCATTATTCAAAATTGGCTATTTCTTAATTTTCACGCGTATTTTGGCATTTAGGTCCTGCTTAACCCTCTAATGGGGATTTCGGCACATATTGATTATAACTATTTTGTTCCTGTGTCGATAAGCTTTGGAATGGTGTATAAGGTTTCTCTGTAATTAGGGGCTGAGGGTCGTGGCAGTCCATTCCATTATTCAAAATAAGCTATTTCTTATTGTTGACGCGTATTTTGACTTTTAGGTCCTCCGAAACTCCTCTAATAGGCGTTGCGGGACATATTGACTATATACCTTTTCTTTTCTATTGATAAGCTTGCGAATGACGTATAAGGTATATCTGTAATTAGGGACTGAAGGGTCGCAGCAGTCCATTCCATTATTCAAAATATCCATTTCATTATTAAAATTGGCTATTTTTAATTTTCACGCGTATTTTGGCATTTAGGTCCTGCGTAATCCCTCTAATTGGCATTGCGGCACATATTGATTATAACCATTTTATTCCTCTGTTGATAAGCTTTCGAATGGTGTATAAGGTTTCTCTGTAATTAGGGGCTAAAGGGTCGCAGCAGTCCATTCCATTATTCAAAATATCCATTTCATTATTCAAAATTGGCTATTTCTTAATTTTCACGCGTATTTTGGCATTTAGGTCCTGCGTAACCCCTCTAATGGGCATTGCGGCACATATTGATTATAATCATTTTGTTCCTCTGTCGACAAGCTTTCGAATGGTGTATAAGGTTTCTCTGTAATTAGGGGCTGAGGGGTCGTAGCAGTTCATTGCATTATTCAAAATAAGCTATTTCTTATTAATGACGCGTATTTTGACATTTAGGTCCTCCGAAACTCCTCTAATAGGCGTTGCGGGACATATTGACTATATACCTTTTGTTCCTCTATTGATAAGCTTTTGAATGACGTTGAAGGTATATCTCTAATTAGGGACTAAAGGGTCGCAGCAGTCCATTCCAATATTCAAAATATCCATTTTATTATTCAAAATTGGCTATTTCTTAATTTTCACGCGTATTTTGGCATTTAGGTTCTGCGTAACCCCTCTAATGGGCATTGCGGCACATATTGATTATAACCATTTTGTTCCTCTGTCGATAAGCTTTCGAATGGTGTATAAGGTTTCTCTGTAATTAGGGGCTGAAGGGTCGTAGCAGTCCATTCCATTATTTAAAATAAGCTATTTCTTATTGTTGACGCGTATTTTGACATTTAGGTCCTCCGAAACTCCTCTAATAGGCGTTGCGGGACATATTGACGATATAACTTTTGTTCCTCTATTGATAAGCTTTCGAATGACGTATAAGGTATATCTGTAATTAGGGGCTGAAGGGTCGCAGCAGTCCATTCCATTATTCAAAATATCCATTTCATTATTCAAAATTGGCTATTTCTTAATTTTCACGCGTATTTTGGCATTTAGGTCCTGCGTTACCCCTCTAATGACCATTGCGGGACATTTGATTATAACCATTTTGTTCCTCTGTCGATAAGCTTTCGAATGGTGTATAAGGTTTCTCTGTAATTAGGGGCTGAGGGGTCGCAGAAGTCCATTCCATTATTCAAAATATCCATTTCATTATTCAAAATTGGCTATTTCTTAATTTTCACGCGTATTTTGGCATTTAGGTCCTCCGTAACCCCTCTAATGGTCATTGCGGCACATATCGTTTATACTCAGTTTATTCCTCTATCAATAAGTTTTAATTTAGTGTATAAATGTCTCCTTGATTAGGGGCTGACGGGTTGCAGCAGTCCATTCTATTATTCAAAATAAGCTATTTCTTAATGTTCATGCGTATTTCGATATTTAGGTCCTTCGTTACTCCTCTAATATGCGTTGCGGAACATATTGACTATATACCTTTTGTTCCTCTATTGATAAGCTTTCGAATGAGGTATAAGGTATATCTATAATTAGGGGCTAAAGGGTCGCAGCAGTCCATTCCATAATTCAAAATATCCATTTCATTATTCAAAATTGGCTATTTCTTAATTTTCACGCGTATTTTGGCATTTAGGTCCTCCGTAACCCCTCTAATGGTCATTGCGGCACATATCGTTTATACTCAGTTTATTCCTCTATCAATAAGCTTTAATTTGGTGTATAAATGTTTCTTTGATCAGGGGCTGACGGGTTGTAGCAGTCCATTCCATTATTCAAAATAAGCTATTTCTTAATGTTCATGCGTATTTCGATATTAAGGTCCTTCGTTACTCCTCTAATATGCGTTGCGGAACATATTGACTATATTCCTTTTGATCCTCTATTGATAAACTTTCGAATGAGGTATAAGGTATATCTATAATTAGGGGCTAAAGGGTCGCAGCAGTCCATTCCATTATTCAAAATATCTATTTCATTATTCAAAATTGGCTATTTCTTAATTTTCACGCGTATTTTGGCATTTAGGTCCTGCGTTACCCTCTAATGGGCATTGCGGCACATATTGATTATAACCATTTTGTTCCTCTGTCGATAAGCTTTCGAATGGTGTATAAGGTTTCTCTGTAATTAGGTGCTGAGGGTCGCAGCAGTCCATTCCATTATTCAAAATATCCATTTCATTATTCAAAATTGGCTATTTCTTAATTTTCACGCGTATTTTGGCATTTAGGTCATCCGTAACCCCTCTAATGGTCATTGCGGCACATATCGTTTATACTCAGTTTATTCCTCTATCAATAAGTTTTAATTTGGTGTATAAATGTCTCCTTGATTAGGGGCTGACGGGTTGCAGCAGTCCATTCCATTATTCAAAATAAGCTATTTCTTAATGTTCACGCGTATTTCGATATTTAGGTCCTTCGTTACTCCTCTAATATGCGTTGCGGAACATATTGACTATATACCTTTTGTTCCTCTATTGATAAGCTTTCGAATGATGTATAAGGTACATCTATAATTAGGGCTAAAGGGTCGCAGCAGTCCATTCCATTATTCAAAATATCCATTTCATTATTCAAAATTGGCTATTTCTTAATTTTCACCCGTATTTTGGCTTTTAGGTCCTCCGTAACCCCTCTAATGGTCATTGCTGAACAATCGACTTGTTATATCTATAATTAGAGGATGAAGAATATTAAAAGTCCAGTGAGAATAAAAAAAACGACGTAGAGTATTTTAATTTATATATATATATGTTTTGGTATTCTGGTCGTCCATACATTGAACCAAAGAATATCTGTTAAAATAGTTAAGAAAATCCACTAGTTTATCCTCCGAAACTAGGAACCAGATAAATAAATCAAATTAAAATTTAAAGAGCTAGTGTTTTTATTTATTTTTTCTGATATCAATTTGAATATTTGTTAGATTACACCAAAAAGAATGTAGAAATACGGGATATAGCTATAGTGTCACAGCCTCAATTTTTTATTTTTATTTCACTATTCACCGCTTCAACTTGAATAACGAAACATAAACTATTTCATTATTCATTATTAATCACTTAACATTGAATAGTGAATAGTGAACTATTTCATTATTCATTATTGAATTTTGATTAATGAAAAATGAATAATGAACGTACTTCAGCGCGGTTACATTCAAATTAGAATATAGACCTCTGATTTCGTTATACTCAGTATGGAGTATAACGAAATCAGAGGTCTTTATTTTAATTAGACTGTCAGTGCTAATATTGTTGATAGCTTTAAACCATTGACACTCTATTGTATATAAGTGCTCTTTGATGAAGTTTGTTTTCCAATTTTGACTTTTTTTCCAGCTATCAATCCGTCACCTTATTCAAAAGTTAAATTGAGCTGAATTTACTGTAACTCCATTTACAGGTAAATTTCATTAATTCTTATTGCCAAAAATCACGTTTCTCCATCAAGAACCTATTTACCTGTAAACAAAAATATCAAATGTTGGAGATTTAAAGATCTATAAACAGTGATTTCACAAAAATAAAAATCATAAATATATTCATAATTATTGCAAGAAACTGCAGATATTTCTGTATTTACAGAAGAAAAAAAATCATTTGATTTAGACAAGAAATATCTTATTAGATTTTTGATTAAAAATGTATAATAATAATGTACTGTACAGCATCTGGGAAGGAATGAGTGATGAGGACACAAAAACCTTTACCTCGGCAATACATGATGGCAAGGTACGACTATGTTTATTATAACTTGATAATGAAACGTTGATTTTTATTTCAAAACTTCTTTCACAATATAAAAAATACACCAGAAAAACATTTCATAATAGTTCGCTTACATTCAGCAAAGGTCAATATTATAATTTGAATGTTCGAACATCGTCATATTAACTGTGACGATATTAATGTCCTTGTAACAGCTGCTGCATGACGTGGGTGTTTACTGTTGAGTTGATTGACGTACTATTCAACAAACATACAGTTCATATATATAAACTAAATGTTATATGCGCATGATGTTCACAAATAGGACTTGTTGTGTTCTCCTGATCTGGAATAGAATAATTTTTAACCACTGGGATACATTTAACATAAATTGGTCACAAATAGTACAAGAATTTTCATTACAAATATAGGGATTTGATATGATGTGATTTGACTTTCAGGAATTTAATAAAAAGGGTATTTCTAAGAAAGATTTTTGTAGTTTTATTAAAACATTCAAGGAATTGTATATTTAATTTAAATATACAATTCCTTGATACATTACATTGCATGTATGTTTCATTAGCATCCGTAATTTTGATTGGATGACAGCAATCGCGAAGCACTCCAATATCATTTTCTATTTCCGTATAATATAACATTACATGTATGTTTCATTAAATCCGTAATTTTGATTGGCTGACCACAATCGCGAGGCACTTCAATATCATATTTTATTTCCGTATCAAAGACAACAGCTATGAATGTACTCCCTATTCGTAACAATGTTAAAACTAAAACAATGCATAGAAAAACGAAAACAAGCTTGATATAACTCTTAATTTCATGGTTGTAGCATAAAAATGTAAATATACGAATTGAATGCTTCTCTATAATCCTTCAAATCCTAAATAAAATACAACAGCTATGGCAGCACGTGATATTCGTGACAATGTTAAATTAGTCCATTGTAACACAAAAAAAAAGCTCTATATAACTATTAATTTCATGGTTGTAGCATAACATGTACTTCTAAAAATTGAATGCTTCTTTTTAGGGTTGTAAAAGCGTTGATCGATTTTTAACATGAAGCGCTACCGCATCATACACAATGTGTTTCGGTCAACCCTTTTATACCCAATAAATTATAAAAAGAAGCATTCAATTCTTAAATAAAGAAACAAGTATAAGACCTCTCTTTTATGTTTAATAAACTTGTGAAATTATCGATAAATGTTATAGATATACGGTTGTTTTGATATCATTGTGTCTAGTATTCTGGGGGCTGGGTGTTTGAAATACTACTACAGACTACTTATGTTTCAGTTCTCTACACTTTACTCTTGGTGTCATTGCACCGTATCGTGTTTTCTGCACTGTTCATTAGTAACTGTGTGAAATTCACTCCAAAGTAAAGTGACCGATATTAGAATATGTATGTAAAAAGGCGTTTTTTATACTAGCAGATTTAGTAGTGTGAGAAATTTCAATAATTACAATCATTCTTTAATATAGTGAGTTATTTAGCATTGTTTTACTTGTACTTTTACCTGTGTTTTGGTCATCTTTTATACAGTGAGTTATTTAGCATTGTTTTACTTGTACTTTTATCTGTGTTTTGGTCATCTTTAATACAGTGAGTTATTTAGCGTTGTTTTACTTGTACTTTTACCTGTGTTTTGGTCGCCTCTAATTCAGTGAGTTATTTAGCATTGTTTTACCTTCACTTTTACCTGTGTTTTTGGTCATCTTTAATACAGTGAGTTATTAAGCGTTGTTTTACTTGTACTTTTACCTGTGTTTTGGTCATCTTTAATACAGTGAGTTATTAAGCATTGTTTTACTTGTACTTTTACCTGTGTGTTGGTCATCTTTAATACTGAAATTATATTCGATAACCGATCTTTATTTGCATTATCTCAAAGTGCCTGTTTCGAGTCAGAAACATTGTTAGGGGTTGTCTTTCGTTATATATCAAAGGAATCTTAGTGCTTCTCTCGTTTAAAACATTTGGAGTTTGTTTCTTTGCTAATATCTGTGATTAAAATTCCGAGCAATTTAGAGCATGACACATGATAGAGAAATGTATTTATTATTGAAGACGTCAACCTCTAGATCTATATTCCAAAAATTGATAGTTGTTTACATATCTTTGACCACACAATAAAGCCTATTTTAACATATGACTCAGAAATTTGGGGAACATGTAATTTAGCTGTTATGGGAGAGTTAGGTCGTACTCCAATGCATATTGACATTATTTGTTCTTAAGTTTTTGCAAAGAATTAATGATTTAGAAAAGGATCATATCTTTGACCACACAATAAAGCCTATTTTAACATATGACTCAGAAATTTGGGGAACTTGTACCTTTAATTTTTCAAAATGTCAAACAAACAACCCCTTTGATATTGAGAAAAAATTTAGTAAGTTTGATTGCGAGAAGTTTAAAGTTCTACAAATACATTCTCGGGGTAAATAAAAAGTCATGTAATTTAGCTGTTATGGGAGAGTTAGGTCGTACTCCATTGCATATTGACATTATTTGTTCTTAAGTTTTTGCAAAGAATTAATGATTTAGAAAAGGATCATTTGTTAAAACAAGCCCTTTTCACAAGTATTGACAATCACACATGTAATAAGTCATCTTGGTATTCTAATATTGTATATATTTTAAAATGTATTGATGTTGATATAGAAACGTTTGACGTTGAAAAAGTTAAAAATATTTTGATTAGTAGATATAGGATTTACTGGAAAAATACTATAGACGATAATGCAAATGTTAAAAAAAGGAAAATTGCGTACTTATTTAAAATTTAAAAACATCTTCAAAAGGGAAGCATATTTATGTCAAGTTAATAAATTTCAGTATCGAAAAAGCTTAACTCAATTTAGAATCATTGCTGATCAGTTAGCTATTGAGAAAGGTAGATATAAAAAGATCGATAAAGATAAAAGATTCTGTGGGCAGTGTAAAAATATGCAGGTTGAAGACGAGTTTCATTTTTTGATAGAATGCACTACATATGAAAAAGAACGAGATTTTATTCTTGATGAAGCAAGCATTCAATGTAAAAACTTCCCTTATATTTCAAAGTATGAACAATTTATTTGGTTGATGTCATGTGAGTCTGAAAATGTTAATATGTCAGTGTCAAGATTTATAAGTACTTGTTTTGAAATAAGAGAAAATTTGCATTCCAAAAACTAAATATACAGAGTAGTGATGTAGTTTATTTTGAATTTTAATTTTTTATGTATTATAGAGACAAAATATTCTATTTTATTTATTTTCAAACACCATCTAGTATGGAGTATAGTTATTCAATCATTTATATTTAATGTAATATATCTTTAAAATTACTGTATAATTAATATTATATATATATATGTATATGCTCGAAACGGGCCCTTTGATTGGATTTAATAAATATTGTTATTCTTATTCTTATTCTTATATCATTTCTGGTTATATTGTAATCGTAGCTCACGTAAATCAACTTCTCCGTTTCTTTATATGTGTTTTTTCGGTTGTTTTTTTTTTTTTGTGTGTGTCCTTACTGACGTATACCCAATTAACACCTCCTTATTCATATATAAATATTTATATATGTATTTTCTTTAAACTGTTAGACGGGTATTTCGTCTAAAAATCGGTATATATATGTTACCAGGCGTTTAATCAAATAAATATCAGTAGATAAAAAAATCTTTGAATGGATTTTTTCTTGACATTTAAAAGAGTATACAAGATTAAAGGCTATTTAGAAATATTAAAAGAACCATATTACTTTCGACGGTACAGTGGACAAGATATAAATATATATATATATACCTATTTCGACGCTTTAAAATTCAAGAGTCCATCCTAAATTGAGGTAAATTATATGGCCTTCCAAATACCGTTTCGATCCATAACATCACTGAAGAGACATTAATTGTCGAAATCCGGACATGGTGTATAAAATTTTTTTGCACCTCATGTTTGCGATATACCATCTCTTTTCGCAAGTTTATTGTTTTCTGTTTGGTATTAAAATTAATAATTAAGATCCATGTAACATCTGGTGATCAATTTATTTGGCAATCGCCAATGGCAGTCAGCAGGGTTTAAGAACATCTGTTGTTCGACCTGTTAGTCAAATGCGTTTTGTTAAAATATACTTTTCACTTTTTGGTCTTTTGGAAAATGTTGTTTGTGCTGTATTTAGACCCCTCTACCAAAAAATTTGTTTTACATGCACACGTATAAAAATTGCGGTTTTTATCCAACGCAATCATAGGTTTGAACGTTGTTTTCAATTTAGAGTTATATATATATATAAACAAGTGTAAATTTAATATATATATATTTTTTAAACCGAAATAAACATTTGGATTCATTTGCACTTCTTGACTGTGATGCAAGTCTTATGCACGAGAATGACGTTATTGTTAAACCAATAACAGTAGCATTGTTTGTTTTAAACGCCATAGGACATGTGATTGACATGTTATGTTAATATACAGGTGAAGTGCAACTGAGTCTTTTAAGTGCATCATCGTGTAACATCTTTTTAATTATTGATAATCTTCAACACGTTTAACTGAAGAAGGTCAGCAAGTCGAATTAGTTATTTTCTTTAATGCAAAGGCTTAATGTCATATAAACTATATGCAATAAATTTGTGACAAGTACAAGTATAGAATAAGAATACTCATTGATCCTTTGAATAAGGATATCAATTTAACACACCATAATAAGATTTTTTAATGTTGTTGTAGTAGGTTCTAACATTAATTTTGTTTTTGATAAATTAAAAAACATAACTTACTATGTATTGTTACGAAGTTATTTAAACTTATAGTTCTACAGGTACTTATAATTTACATTGCACAAGGTTGTTGCTTTTCGGCCTGTTTATGACGTCATACACTAAATCCTTTTGATGTGAATTGATTGATACTTTAGTATGAGAGAAATTAAATGTTTTATTCATTAGCTGTAATTGGCTTTGAACTAGCCTTCAGTAACAGCGAGAATTCTAAGATCTTTATGTTAGTTGTTTTTTTGTGCTTCGTATCAATTAGATGAGTCAAGCAAATTTCATGTTGTGTTGCTATACCGCTGTCTCTGGTTAGAAGAGGATTGCGCGCTCATAAGCCCGCCGCATTCTTTATGTAAATGTCCCAAGGCAGGAGCCTGTAATCCAGTGGTCGTCGTTGGTTGCTTTCGGTCATATTTGTTTTTCGTTTGTTGTTTTGTATTAAATCCGACTTGATTTTTCTCGTTTGAATTGTTTCACATTTTGTCATGTCGGGGCTTTAACTGACAATGCGGTATGGGTTTGCTAATTGTTGAAGGACGTATGGTACCTAAAGCTGCTTACATCCATATCATTTGGATTCTGGTGGATAGTTGTCTCATTGGCAATAATGCCACATCATCTTTCTTTTCTTCTTCTTTTGTGCCATTTTAATTGTCTGTCCAATTTAAACAAATTAAGTTTATGAAACGATATTTTGTTCAGTAAATAAAAAGGGATATAAAAGAAATATAAAAAAAGAACAACCGATCACTTCTACCACCAACACATGACTCCTCCGAACAAATGCAGACACATAAACAACAAAGAACAACACATATTCCACACAATCAAAATCTGCGTGGTATTTCTTACCCTGACCCCCCCCCCCTCCCCATGTTTTCTGCATATCAAATATACACAGAAGGGGATTGGGTTATAAGTCACCAAGAACGCACAAAAATGAAAACTTTTGATATGACAATACTGATACCCAAATCTCATGTCTGGAAATAATCCTTGGTATACCATACTAGTATGGAATTCCCTTACAGCATCATCAGCTAGAATGAAGTCATAATATACATGTGTGAACAAAGTGAAACATGCGGTAAACGTTAATTAATACGTAGTGAAAAACTCATCAAAGATACCAGGCTTATAATTTGACGCTCGAATCAAAAAAAGTTAAATGGCTTAATATAGTACAAAGTTAAAATGCATTGAAGCCCATTATTCCGAAAGGTTTTGCTAAATACAGCTACAGTAATCTATTCCTGGGGTAGAAAATTATTAGTTTATCGAACAATTCAAAGTCTTGTAAACAGTTGATTTAGAAGTATGATCATATCAAGGATAATTCATGTCAACACACAAATACTGACTACTGGGCTGGTGGTACACTCGGGTGAAATCTCCACAGCAATGGCATCG
The DNA here is from genome assembly GCA_017311375.1 of Mytilus coruscus. Taxonomy (NCBI): domain Eukaryota; kingdom Metazoa; phylum Mollusca; class Bivalvia; order Mytilida; family Mytilidae; genus Mytilus; species Mytilus coruscus. Next base: position 88,186,179 of record CM029601.1, read on the forward strand.
ACCCAGTGTTTGTAAAAAAAACCTCGTCAAAGATACCAGGCTTATAATTGTGAACGCCAGATGTACGCCTCTTCTACAAAAGACTCATCAGTGATACTCGAATCAAAAATTTAAAGGTCAAATAAAGAACAAATTAAATTGAAGAACATTGAGAACCATTTATTCCGAATGGTTCTGCTAAGTACAGCTAAGGTAATCTGTTCCTTGGGGTAGACAAATCCTTAGTATTTCGAACAATTCCGACTTTTTCAAACAGGTACCTAGTTTATTACAATTCATGTCAACACACAAGTGTTGACTACTTGCTGGTGATACCCTCGGGTAGGAAACCTCCACCAGCAGTGACATCGACTCAGTGGTTAAAACTCATTAAAGATACCAGGCTTATGATAATAATCCAGCCAAGAATGTATAAGAACCGAAACAGTTGAAGTGATTTATGACCAAAAATGGACCTTAAAATAATAAACAAATCTATCTCAACATTGCCTAGGGATTTAGAACCTTACTTTCTTCATAATTTATCAATTCATAAACGGACAATTTAGGAAAGTTCTGTTATAAATCACGTTGGTCGTACACAATGTTAATCCTGGTATCTATGGAGTTTATCAGTACTGAAGTACTGACTAAAGAGCTGATGAGACCCCCGGGGACTGATACTAGTAGTCCACCAGCAGCGGTATCGACCCAGTTATAAAAAATAAATACCTTATAGTGTTAAATTTTGAAAAAAATAATTTGATTGATAGCTTCGAAAAAACTAAAAAAAATGTTCCGACTCAGACAAAAAATGTTCCGACTTGTAGGTAAATGGTTGTTCCCTAAGTGCATATATCAAATATATACAAGCTGTGAATATATTCAACAGCAATTACTAAACATTTGTTACTTTTCAACAAATGGATCAATCCAGATATGATGTTCAAGAATGCAAACTCTGTTGTTCTGAGCATGTCTGATTTGACGGGACCTCATTTGCGAGAGTGTTTACAATGCGCAACGTAACTTTGAAGGACGAACAGCAAATAGCAAAACAAAACAAAAACGCAAACAAGCTAAGATAACAGGTACACGGTAGGTATAGTGTCCGGCTAGGGTCGTGGTTTTTCGCGTGAATCGGTCCACTTTTTTCGAGTGTAGATCGGGTTTTTTCGAGTAATAAAACATGCGATAAGGTCAATTAACTGCTATTCCGTAATTATAATAGTTTTTTTACTTGACTACCCATCTTATTTTGAATACGATACATGTTTTGAGCAACAAAGAAGCACAATTTCCTTGTATTTAACGAAAAAATGCAGTGTTTGATATTTTCCGGGTTTTTTCGAGAGCAACTGTGAAAACGTCCGAGTTTTTCAACAAATGGTCCAGGTTTTTTAAAGAAAATTTATTAAGAAAAAGGTATTCTTGACTTTAAAAAATTACTTTTTCTAGTTTATAACTGTAGTTAAGTGAAGGACAATATCATATATTTCCAACAAATCACCAAAACATATTACTACGATGATCAAAATTAACCTTTTCCAATTTAATGCAAATTTTCTGATCGGAAAACGTTCTACCACAACTTTCCAGTGTTAAATTAGAAATTACTGGATCCTTTATAAAACGGTCTTTAGAACATAGTGCAGGGGACTCGTAATCTTTTCAACTTCATTTCATGCTACTTTTGTTTTCACAGTAAATGAATGTTAATAATATTTTTGTGGAGAACCCCGGAGTTTTTAAAAAAAGGAATAAGAAACCTGCTGGACAGCAGTGAAGAATCTTCTAAAAGAGGCCTGCCCCACCCCCACAAAAAAAATCCTTTAATTAAAAAAGAACAACACACACACATGAAATCCGCCCCATTTTTATTCCCATTGACAATAAAAATTTGAATTATTTTTCATATATAGTTAACAATGAAATGAAAAGTACATCAGCTTAACGTCTCAATCCAAATTGTCTATGCTTACATTAGCTTGTTGACAACACGAATATATACTGTAAATTTATAAGATGGGACAAACAACAATATATACAAATGAACGATATTTGTTTATAAAATATAAGTGATAGTACACCATTATCAAACTGATAAATGCATTGGTTTCGAGCCTTGAAAAGTACTTAATTTGAACCTTTTTTTTCTTGTTTTTAAACGTAAATACACTGACACATAACATTTTAAGCTATAGGAAATTTGTATAATCACTCGATAAAAACCCGGACTGCTCTCGAAAAAAAAAACGGACATACAGAAATGAATTTAGTCTCAAAATGTCTTTTCAATGCAATAACAAGAATTTTTGTAAAGTGTTTGTATATCTAAGATATATAGATTCCGTGTATACATTTCCTGCGACATTTGCATTGGTATGTGTATAAAAATGGCTTAATTTTCTATTTTGGAATAAAAGCATTGTAAGGCTTAATTTAACTTTTTTAACGAAAAATAATGTCGGATTGATATCTTTTTATCTGAAATACTAACATACCTTGTATAACCTTGTATATTAAACTCAAGCTTCTATACCACGTCTTGTCAGAAAGGAAGAGCTTGATCATATTCACTCGAGAAAAAAAAGTGGTCACACTCGAAAAAACCCGATCAAATCACTCGAAAAACCACGATCCTAGCCGGACACTGTACCTACCGTGCGGTATATATTACAAATACTAGTATATGGAATCGTGGTGTTTTTTTAAGACTTCACTTTTGTTTGTTTGTATTAGGTGTTGGATATTTTCAAACATTTTGGCCACGAGCATCACTGAAGAGAGATTAATAGTCTGGCCACGAGCATCACTGAAGAGAGATTAATAGTCTGGCCACGAGCATCACTGAAGAGAGATTAATAGTCTGGCCACGAGCATCACTGAAGAGAGATTAATAGTCTGGCCACGAGCATCACTGAAGAGATATTAATAGTCTGGCCACGAGCATCACTGAAGAGAGATTAATAGTCGAAATGCGCATCTGATGCAGTCACATTAATGTTGTTTACTTGGATCCTCAACTCTATTCTGAATTTAATAAATTTATTGTGTTCATCAAATTCTGTTTTCTGACCTAAATGATTTTTGTAGTGTCCCATGGACAAGACATGTATTTTGCATTGCCTCTAGAATCGAATAGCAATTGGCATTTTCAGAGACATATATACACATATAGTATATATGTCTCTGGCATTTTGTAACCAACCCACAACTACTTTTCAAGTGATACCATTACAGGATTTTTAGTAAATAATAGAATTGTGCACAAAGTTTATATTTGTCCCAAGGATTTTGGGTGTTCACACAGCAAAACATATAAAAATGAAAAGCAAGAGGCCAAAACACGAGACAGGTGTATAGACAAGGAGACGAGCAAAGATAATACTTAATAACTGTTGACAATATGTTAACTCTCATCAAAACCGTTAATGATACCAATGCTTCGGAAGTGCTAGACTAGAAAAATGAAATGAAATGTTGAAAAGGAGGCACTATTGAATTCCATCTATTGATTTAGCAGAATAAGAATCCAGTGTGTGGGTCTAATACAAATCAGGGTTTCTTCTGAAAACACAGTTTCAGTCAATCAGTTTCCTTGATGCTAGTTTATTCAAGGGTCTTAAAGTTTTGGACTGTCCTCGTCCGAAGTGTTCTTTTCAGGTTTGGTTGCTTAACATGGAGTAGCAAATATTGTAATGCAAAATCAGATCAATTGCCAGGATCGAATCTACGATTGTCTTTATTAATTGTGTAACGTTTACTGACAAATATTTCTTACCGATTCAATACAACTTCTAGAATCTGTAACTTAATTAGTTCAGAACATAGCTCAATGCAGTTTATAGACAATTTCAAATCAGAAAAATATGGCAAGACCACCAGCATGAATCCATAGCAATACATATTATTTTTTGTATGATGGGTATTTTCCTTATTCAAGAGGTTGTCTTTTTCCAGGTTTCAGATGTGACATTTTTATTTTCACTGAAGACCATGCATAAAGTGATGGTACAGAGATGTGCATCTCTTGTATATAATTTGATAGTATGATGAAAATGTTACAATCAAAGGGCAACATTCAACATGGAAACTTAGCAATGTCAATGGACTTCAACTGAAGGAAGGGGCAGATTATCTCCATGGAATTGATATGTATCAACGCTTATACAAGTGCATACCAATAAATTATTGACTTACCATTAGTAGTTTTGCTTACACTGACCTAGTTACAACCTTGAACATGTAAACTTTGCAAAAGTTTTAAAAGTCAATGGATCATGACCAGACAGGGGGCAATTCTCTTCATGGAAATGAGACATGTGTCAATGCTAATACAACTGGATACACAATATCATTGACTTAGTGGTTCACCTGAAAGTGACCTTTTCACTAACTTAACAATAGTTGACATCACTGACACTGACATTTTAAGCAGCATTTGTCTCTCTTAGGTATTTGTGAACTGTTTGTTTTTAGTCTTTTTTCGTTTCGTTACAATGGTATTATTTTTATTTCTGGGAATTATGATTTTTGATTGTCTCTTTGGTATCTTCTGGCTCTTTTTTCCCACTACTTCATCAATTGGGACACAACAATAGTAATGAAAGAGATATTCCTTTGAAATTGTTGTTATATCTAATTGTTGTCTCATGCACCTTTCTTTTTCAATATTACTTATCATCAAATTCAAACAAGAGGCTCTCAAGAGCCTGAATCGCTCACCTGTTATTTTTTGCTTAAAATCTTTCCACAATGATAATTTTGCTTTTTAATATATATTAATGAGTGTCTTAAAATTTCATTTAAATGTTCTTTGTATCTGTCATATTTTCTTCAAAAGCGAAAAAAATGCATTTTACCCCCTATGTACCATTTTAGTCATAGTGGCTATGTTTCTTGACGTACAAGGAAATAAGATAAAACAAGAATGTGTCCCCAGTACACGGATGCCCCATCCGCACTGTCATTTTCTATGTTCAGTGGACCGTGAAAATGGGGAAAAATCTCTAATTTGGCATTAAAATTAGAAAGATCATATCATAGGGAACATGTATTCTAAGTTTCAAGTTGATTGGACTTTAACTTCATCAAAAACTACCTCAACCAAAAACTTTGACCTGAAGCGAGACGAACGGACGGACAAACAGACGAACGCACAGACCAGAAAACATAATGCCCATTTATGGGGCATAAAAATTTATACTAGATATTCTGAAACTCATTCAGCCTAAGTTTTGCTGAAATTGATTCAGCAGTTTTAAAGCAAGCAAACTAGATGAACAAATTCAGATATATTGTCTTTAAAGGACAGAAACTCCTTAAGGGGTCAATTGACAATTTTGGTCATATAAAACTTGTTTGTAGATCTTACTTTGCTGAACATTTTTGCTGTTTACAGTTTATCTTTATCATTAATAATATTCAAGATAATAACTGAAAACTTCAAGAATTTCCTTAAAATTACCAATTCAGTGGCAGCAACCCAACAATGGGTTGTTAGATTCACCTGAAAATTTCATGGCTGATAGAACTTGACCTAATGAACAATTTTACTTCTATCAGATTTGCTCTAAATGCTTTAGTGTTTGAGATATAAGCCAAAAACTGCATTTTACCCCTATGTTTTTTGACGAAACAGAAAATAAAACACAAACTTTATTCTAGATACCCTAAGGATCATTCAGCTAAAGTTTGGTAGGAATTGGTTCAGTAGTTTCAGAGCAGATGTTTGAAATAGTTTACACCAGGCGGACGACGACAACGGACGCCAAGTGATGGTAAAAGCTAAAAAACTACATTTGCGTTTAAAAAAAAATTATGACCGCTAAGTGTTTATTTTTGGTTTACTTAAATACATGGGGTTGCTGTATGATTGAAATTACCCCATGTCTCCTTGATATTCAAAATAATAGGGAACGGTGAATATATTTATTATACTTTATTTAATACTCAGAACATTTTAATGTGACAATAAGTATGCTGCTATAGCCAGCACTGAGCAATCTAACACACCATCCATTAATTCTGATCTACAATTAGACAGGACAATGTAATCCCTAGTCCTTCATAGAAACTGGTTCCCTAACTCCAATACAGAGCAAACCATTCTGTGTTGTTTTGTTTCAGGAGGATTCAACTTTTCAAAATTACTCATGTACATCTGATTCAATTTTTTGGGGATATTTGTTTAAAGTTTTTAAACAGAACTAGAGATAAATTATTTTGATTTCTCATTCCATTATACATTATATTTACATTTATGTTAATACCCCTTCATCTGTTTCTCTGGAATTCTTTCTAATTATCTTATAATCTGTTCTCAAGTGTAAATACAATGGGGAAAAAAATTTGAATAATGACATTAATAAAATAATCTCAAAGAAATCATCTGGAGTATGGGACACAAAAGATTACATTACCCTATCTACAAGAAAATAGAAAAGTTTAACAATACAACTGCCATTTCATAAAAAATCTGTTAAAATCTTGTAAATGTATTTCAATTCATCAAAAACTAACAAATAAATTTGCAATGACTTATATTTGTTTTGCTTGATTATCAGGTGATATTTCTGTGTATCTAAAAACTGTCTCTGTGTGAGAACATTTTACTACATCAAATCAAATGGACTCTTCAATTCAATTTTCAAACCTAAATATTTAATCTAATTCTGCCTCCAAATAATATTCATCTCTCTTAGTGTTTGGCAAGTCTGTTGATAACAATTTTTTGACATATTAAATACATTAAATAAAACAAAAAACAAAATATCTTTTGGGAGTGTTGAACCCCTTATTGTACTACTTATTTCCTTTTTGTTCAGAAACATAGAATAATGCCTTTTAATTCAAGAACAGTAACTGTTTGGCATTTGTATTTTGAAAAAAAAAAAATCTGAAACAACTTGAACAGTTTTTTTCTCTAAATTATTTTGAAAAACAATTATTTCTTAAAAAATGTACTTGCATGAAAACACCTGAAGTAAGTAAGATATCCTACTATTTATTTCAAATATAGAATCAAGGACGTCTCAAGGTCATAATACTTTTATGAAAGATAACATTTCAAATTCAATTAAACATCAGAAAGGTATAGTCAAACAAAAGTGCAGCACATTCTCTAGCAAAACAAATCCAAGGCAACATTTTGTCATGGTTGTTTTTTAATTCACATATTGTTATCTACCAACTTTAGGGAAATAAAAACCTACTTCAGTTTGCATGGCATAATTTTCATCCCATGGACGGTTTTTAATTATTAGATTGCTGATAAATGAACATAATCATACAAATGAAAACAACATAATATTATTACTGAATGAAAATCTCAAGATATAATAATCCTGACAAGTTGTCAATGTCAACTTTAAATTAAGGTAGTTTCAATTATTCAAGTAAAGGCTTGTTTTTTCTTCATACATGATATGAAAAATATGAGTCATATGACTTATTTTTATTTCAAAGATTTAGAACCCAAAGCATTCATGTAATTTTGTGCATTTATGTCCTGGTCTTTTAATTGTGATTTTCATTAATGTCCTGGTCTTTTAAGATTAGGTGATTTTGCATGTCCTGGTCTTTTATGATCATTTGATCACTTAACCAAGACATAAACATGATAAATGCAAAATTTGTAACATACAACATGGGTGAACTTCAACTTGCCTTGGTCAAATTTCAGAGACACCATTCTATTAATATATTAAAGTAAAATGTCTGTACTTGAACAAGAATCTGACATGTTTTACTATACTGATGTCTAATATACAAGATATTAGTTTATTTAACCAAAGTTTCATAATTATGCTAACAACTATAATAAATGGGTGAAACAATCATCAATGGTATAGATATAGGGAAGAACATGAGTAGTGTCAACTAAAAAAGCTTTCTCCTATTTTAGTTTACTCAGCATGGAAGCAGTGTGTTGACCATGGCTGACCATACCATAGACTTTTTTTGGTCGTCTTTACTTTTTTTTTTTCAGTAAATTTACTTCTTTAACACCATATTAAACAACTCAATATTAATTTAGTTAAGGCTGTTCGCTACTCTGTTTAAAAATAACAAGCTTTTTAAAAGACAGTTATAAATTGAGAGTATATAAATAAAGGAACTAAAAGAGCAGAAAAAAATTAGGCTCCGTGTGCTTGTTTTCGAGATAAAAGCCATTGAAGATTTGGCGGGAACTGTTTCTCTCTTGATTTTTCATACATTTAACATTGGCACCTTTTTTTCTTTCAAAAACTATGAAAAAATAACAAGGATTATATAAGATTTTCAAAAACGACTTTTTAAACAATATGTAATAAAATTATGAAAAGAAAAGTAAGGGTTAGAGGGCAAAATTTTTATTGGCACTAACATGGATAAAACTAGAGGATTCCGAATATCTAACAAAAAGTCAAAAACAAGAGTAAAGAACATCCTTAAACATGTAATATATCTATAAAATGAAGCCACAATATGTTTCCCTAAGAACAAGTAGACAGGAGATAGTTGGAACTCTTTTTAATTTTAACAGACAAGTCAGGGAAGGTGAAAAGAAAACCTTAAGAAGACAAAACAAGCCTTTGCAGTGTCATGTGACAATTGAGCTGAATTAACATTGATTTCAACATGTACACATTCAAGTTCTGATGTACAGAGTATAAATTAGATTAGCATTCATGACTTAATTTACTTAGAACATACATGTACAGATACATTCAAGATTGATACAGAATTAAAAAAAAAATCAATTGCACAATTTTTATAAATTCACTTGGCATCAAACGTAATTTATGTCGATGATAAAAAAATAAAAAGGGCCTTTCTAGAAACAGTTTTGGCATCAAACAAACACCATTATTTACATTTTATTGGATATTTTCATGGTTTTGATAAGTAGATTCCCAAACCAAACTTAAATGAAATACTAGACTAAATCCAGTTTCCACTTGTATGCAAATAATAAAAATGAAAAATTTAGAATATTGATTTTCTAAAAACATGAAAATTGTTCCAACCAAATTAAATGACAACAGTTTTTGGATGATTCTTTTCCCTAATCCACAAGAAATTAAAATAAAAAAACTTTTACTCAAACTTCAACATTATTAATTTCTTTATTTTCACCGTTGATTATTTTTTCTAGAAAAGCCCTGTAAGAAATAACTTACTATTCTACATACATAACATCAGAGTTTACAAATGTGAAATTTTAGCACTTTTGACTTTTCGTGTGTGTTAAGTTCATTGACTGTTAAATATAACTTATTAGTAGTCTTCTCATTTAAAATAAAAGTTTAACATTATTTTTTTTGTATTATTTCCAATTCATCTTTATAACTTTCTTGTTAAAAGTTCATACTGACACATTTTCAAAAACTCTGACGCTATGGTTGCACAATCACTGATGATTAAAAATACAAGTTCCGAATATTACAGAAATTCTAAATAACTACAATATATACCACTGACTGACTAGGGAAAAAAATGACATAAATAAATATGTGATGATATACTTAAATGAAACATACATTGCATTACATTTTTCAAAGTTCAAATGTTTTCCTTTTTTTTTAAATCTGACAAACTAAACCATTTTCATTCAACATCCTAATACGTGGAAAAAAAGGACACGTTCTTCAATCAATACAACTATCAGTGCATAAGTACCAATAGATACACAAAAGCAAACTATACAAACGTACATTCTAAATTCTTTCATTTTCCCTTATTTTTGGCAACTTTTAGAATTTAACATTTTTTAACTGTTTCATTGAAAAAATATACAGTCCCAACAGAGAAAAGTTATTTATTTTCTGCAAACATGACTGTCATCAGCTTTTTTTCCTCTTGACAAGGAATTTGAAAATGCAGACAACAGATTTATATAATTTTATGGAAATTTATTAACAACTTTATTATTTCGCAAGTTATGCTGAGAGAAAATACTTATCTGAGACAAAGATGTAAAATTCATCTTTGGTCCACCTTCGTTGTATAATATGAATTCTTAAAAAAACTGAAAGGAGCAATCAGCAAAACAAATAAAATTAAAAAAATCAAAATAGAAAAAAAAAAAAAAAAAATAAGACAAAAAAATATAAAAAAAACTTTCTTTGTTTGTAGTATAATGACAGTGACACCCTAGAAAAAATAATCAAAACACTTCATACTGACAGTGGCATTCTCAAAAATCTTTAAAGATGTTAGATCAACATGGACAATTGAACAAAACTCATGAGGTAGAACAAAGTAAATAAAAAACTCTGCAACAAGATTGAACAATTCATTTGCAATATTCATTGCCAGTGACTACAATTATAAATACCTGTAGTCAATGAACAATTCAATTTAAGAATTCCCATTCAAAGCTGTGTAAAATATGTTTTTCTGTGAACAGAGGATAACCTCCCTTGTCCAGTGAGCACCATTTCTAAAATTTCTCAAAAGCGCAAATAACAAAACATTATCTTTCATCTATCAGCAAAAATTAACATAGTTTAAATGACCGTATGATAAATATATGTGGAGATATTTTAACAAAATGCATAAACTCTGTTCAAACAGAATTGGCTATAAATTTAATAAATAACGTTAACGAGTTGGTAGTCTGAGGTATTAAAAGACCCGCTCATAGGTGACAATACAATGTGATATAAATAAAAATTGAATTCATTCTACACAATGCCAACATGCTGATGTATCTTTTAATTATTCCTGAGGTTATTAGGTGATCAAAACAGCATACTGGACTTTTGTATGTGTTAAATTTCCACTAAGTTTGCAGATGCTACTTATAATGTGAAATTTTCACTCCAAAATTCAACAACCTTTACCTTTGACTAAAATATTATAAAGCTAAAATTCAAGATGCTGGTTTTGTGCTTAATTTGTGTAGAAGGAAGTACATGTATAAAAGCCGAACCTTTCATAAAATCAAGAACTTTTGTGAAAATAATATCAAAACATTCAAAAATAAAAGATACATGTACCATCCTTTTGAATCAATGTTCAATTGAGGTCTGCAGCTTTTATGAAAGACCTGTTATATTGATAAAACAATGAATGGAATAGGTCTAGATATCTAAAGTATCTCTTCAGGCCTGCTGACTTTCCTGAAAAATTTCGGACTATTTCTTGAATATTAGATCCCTTAGCATTTAATAAAACAGCTCATAAAAGACCTTTGTACTATAATATATGAATGAACAAATACAATCAAGAGTTCCCATTATGTATTTTAGAAGGGGACAAACTCTCCAAGAAATTATCATGCTCTTGTATAATCATTAGTTTCTTGTTTTCTATTGGTAAAAAGTATCAATCTTAAAAAAAAAAACAACAACAAAAAATATACTGGGGTCAACTTTTGTACTGAATAAATATAATGACTCCTATAAAGGAATGGGTCAACAAAAAACTATTGATATTCTAATTAACAGGTCTTTATGAAAATCAATCAAAAATCCACGTATTCTACAGACTTGTCAAAAAGATTTGTTTTCATTGGTAATTTCCTAAAATGTATTTACATTTAAAAGGGGTAATTTTCATACCAATACTCAAGTGATAAAAGAAATTTGACCAATGAAGTGCAAGTGACAAAATTCAAAATTGTTGTTTTCTTTCAAAATATAAAGTTTAATGGTGTCTTATTCAATACTTCTTAAAAAAATGTTTTTTGTTTAATCCACTTGTATGTGACATAGATCAGCTAGAGTCCATACTTTCACATAATACATTTTCAACAAGATTTGTCAGTTAAAAAAAAGTAAATTTCAAGCATATAATCATAAAATTTGCCATTTCCACTTGCTAATACAGAGGTCACAGAAAACTTAGCTTTATGCAAATCAACTCTAACAGTAAAATAAATTTTACAAATATAAAATGGACACTAAAATATCATACGCCGTAAATTAAAGGGTATGGGTAAGTTAATTGGAGATAATGCTATAAAATGAGAAATAATATATGACCATTTGCACCATTCATAACTCTCATAAATTTGTGTCAGTATGATACAACATAAAATGATACTACATAACAACTATCATCATTTGTACAAATCTGTCAGTCTCTTTCCTTCTCTCAAGCCTGTCAGCAATGCTCCATGTGTAGTTGAGTAGTGAGTTGGATGGGTTGCCTCCCCTGCAAAGCACACTTGAGGCTGAAAAAAATAAAAATACCTATAAGTCCCGAAGAACAAGAATGTGTCCATAGTACATGGATGCCCCACTCCCCCTATCATTTTCTATGTTCTGTAGACTGTGAAATTGGGGTCAAAACTCTAATTTGGCATTAAAATTAGAAAGATCATATCGTAGGGAACATGTGTACTAAAAAATTGAAAACAACACGTTAAATAATTTCATGCGTCCGAAGCGCTTTTCTGGATTTACCTTCATCAGGAACGCTCAAAGCCAAACATTTGAAATCCGAGGATGTATAAGTACCGAAACAGTTGAAGAGCTATATGACAAAAAATACCTAAAACAAATAGCCAAATTCATCTAAGGTCAACTTTGCCTGAGGGAGTTGAAACCTTAGTAAGTTTCAAGTTGACTGGACTTCAACTTCATCAAAAACTAACTTGACCAAAAACTTTAACCTGAAGCGGGCTGGATGAACGAATGAACAGAGGCACAAACCGAAAAACATAATGCCCCTAGGTGGGGCAAAAAAAGTTGGTCTTATACAATTTTTCAGTTTAGGACTTTTTTTGTTTTGATGAACATTATGTATTATCTATTTAGCTTCCTTCGTACATGTGCATTGCTTATCTGTAATGTACAGTATTTTAAGAATACTAGCAAACATGCAATGAATGAAAAAAGCAAACAAAACACCCAATTTTGTATGTGTAAAAAAATTGACTAGAAAAGTGTTTTTGTTTTAGACTGTATTCCATAACATTTTAACATAAACAATTGTAAAAGTAATTAATTCAATTGAGGACTATGCTCATTCATGTTTTGTTGTATATTTCTATAACCATTTGGCAATGTTTGGAAAAAAATGGTTTAGGGCTGTTCAACCTTGATTTGATTGTTATTATTTGTGCATAAGGGAAATACATAATTAACAATCAATAAAATGATAAGAATGTGAAATAACAGATAAAATCAATTAGGTCAGGTTGTTTATCTAAAATATTTTCATGTTTTATTGTTAGTGACATGATGACTCTCACTTTTTTTGTTAAGTTGAGGTCATACACTGCCATCTGGTGATTTTTATTGGTTTTTTTTTTTTTTTAATTCTTAGCTTCATATGATATAAATAGATTTACCTGTTGGCAACACAAGACAAAAAGATTTAGAGAAAATTTGTCAATACTTCTCCAAAACTTCAACATTATGTGTTCACTGGTGAAATAGAAGCACTGGTACCCCAAAATAGTTTGTATTTTTTTAAAGCTTAGAATAATGGCTTTAAGATACTGAAAACCAACTCATTAATGGGGAAATTTAATTATGTGACTTTTGCAAGTAGAATAAAATGCTTCACTGAGCGCAGCCTGATATGACCGCAGTGGTCTAACCCTGAACAGTTGGGGCAAATTTGGACACAATATTCAAGCTTGATACTATCTGAATTTGGATGGTTATCAAATTTTTGCCATAATATAGGTTTCTGACACAAAAAAACATGGTCAAAGATTTTACAAATCTAATGCACAATACTGTGCAACTGAAGATTTCTTCTCAAAACTTTTTAAAAATTTGAAATTCATGGCTAGAATTAGAAAACCTTGATCAGCAAAATTTAATAGTAATATCTAAAAAATAAATTCCTTCATCAAACCAAACCAATTTAAGTACATCATATAAGTATTAAATAGAAAATGACATCATAGTCATGGCTAAAAATAGAAAACCTTGATCAGCAAAATTTAATAGTAATATCTAAAAATAAATTCCTTTATCAGCATTTAACAAAAGTTCTAAAAATAAATTGACAGCTAATCACCTCAAAAGAATATAACATTTCTCCATAACAAAACCATTGAGAACTTAGAATTGGTTATAGGATTTGAATTTATGCTCAATATTTTTCTTTTTGCATTTTTCTTTTTAATTTCTGAAATCTGAAATGAGAAAAAATTGTCCCCCTCCCACTACTTCTTTTTTGCCCAAACAACCCCCCCTTTTTTTTTGCAAAAAAAAAATATATGAAGAAATTTTCTTTTTAATTTCTGAAATCTGAAATGAGAAAAATTATTCCCCCTCCCACAATTTCTTTTTTACCTCCCTCCCAACCATTTTTCCAAACAAAAAATTCTTTCCCTCAAGTTTGGTCATAATCTCAATTCAATTTCCATTGGAGTTTGCAACCATAATTACCCATTTAAATACATCATAAAAGTCTTAAAATAGAAAATGACATACAAAACCATGGCAAAAATCAATATTCCTTCATCATCATAAATTTAATAGTAACTTCTTCAAGTAAATTGACAGCTAATAACCTCAAGACAATACAAGATTTCTTCATACATAATTTAAAAGCAATGTAAAAGGTAATCAAAATATTACATTTGGATTACCTCCCTTACACTGCTTTCAAATTGTCTTAATTGTACATTAACACACACAAGTTATTGTCCTGAAACTAGAAAAATGCTTGTTTTTTGCCCCTAATTCCTAAAATTTTGAGGCAATTAACCCCAAAATCAATCCCAGCCTTCCCTTTGTGGTATGGTACCTTCCAGTACAATTTCAGAGAGATCCATACACTTGAACACAAGTTATTGTTTTGAAACTACAAAAATGCTTATTTTTGGCCCCTTATTCCTAAACGTTTTGGGCAATTACCCCCAAACTCAATTCCAGCTTTCCCTTTGTGATATGGAACCTTGTAGTACAATTTCAAGAGTTCCAAATGGTAAAGTTGAAATTATCCCTTCGTAATTTTTACGGACGCCATCACGAGTTGGTTGACCGTTATGGAATAACCTTTTCATAGATGATATTGGATATGTTCCTTATGTCGTAACTACAATACTTTTCCCTTTTCACGAATGTGACCTACCGAATTAGACTATTTACCGGATTTGTAATAACATAAGCAACACGACGGGTACCACATGTGGAGCAGGATCTGAGATCACCCCCAGTTTTTAGTGGGGTTCGTGTTGCTTAGTCTTTAGTTTTCTATGTTGTGTCATCTGTACTATTATTTGTCTGTTTGTCTTTTTATTTTTGGCCATGGCGTTGTCAGTTTGTTGTCGATCTATGAGTTTGACTGTCCCTCTGGTATCTTTCGTCCCTCTTTCAGAAAGATCCATACACTTACAAGTTATTGTCATGAAACTAGAAAAATGCTTGTTTCTGGCCCCTAATTCCTAAAATTTTGAGGCAATTACCCCCAAAATCAATCCCAAAATTCCCTTTGTGATATGTAACCTTGTGGTACAATGTCAAAGAGATCCATACACTAACACACAAGTTATTGTCTGGAAGTTACAAAAATGCTTATTTTTGGCCCCTAATTCCTTAACTGTTGGTATCATAACCCCCAAAATCAATCCCAACCTTACCGTGGTATTAAACCTTTTGGTAAAATTTCATAGAGATCCATTCACTTAAACTAAAGTTATTGTGCGAAAACCAATGTGTCTTTGGACGACGACAGCGCCAACGTCATACCAATATACGACCGCAAAAATTTTTGCGGTCGTATAAAAATTATGCCAATATAAATCTTCATGAATATGTAAAATGTTGTTATTTTCTTACATGCATACATCAACAAAGTTTGAAAATAAATCACTCCTAAGTCAGCTTTGGAGGGTTAAATGCAAAAAAGTATCCACACAAAAATGAGTAAGTTTAAAGCATCAATTTTCCAGAAAACTATGGAACAAATATGTTTTAGAAAACATGTATTTAAATAGTCCTTTTTTATAACATATCTTTATCAATTCATGGATACACGCTATATTTTAAGTACTTGTTGCATAAAAACAAGCATGGATACCCCTGAATTTTGGACTGTTTGGATGTATCTTCTTCATGCCAAAAAATTAGAAATTTGTAGGACATCATTTATTATTTCAAACTGACCTTCTTTCAACCTAAACTTTATATATGTAACAGTATAACAATATGCTGACCTAAAGCTAAATGTCTCAAAATGTAAAGAATTTTCTCATAAAAAGTATACTACAAAACTTATTTTATTTAAGCAGAACACAGAGTAAAGATAATCTAAACATAATCAAAAGAAAGTTTAAAGTATATGCATATACATCATGTTGTTTTCTTTTTAATCAATAGCTTCCACTTAAACAAAAACTTAAAACAGACTTAAATAATATAACCTGGTCAATGCTAATAAAAAATCTATAATGGATCATTCTTTGAAAGTAGGTCAAGAAAAGAATTACAGGTAACTAAAGTAAACACTGTCAATATAAAGGATTGTTTATGATATGTTGACATGGAGTCAGGTAATGCTTAGATAATTTTCCTCCTTTTTTTCTGATTTTGATAATAAAAAAATCTAATAACCCTTCTGAGTGTGTGTATGTGTGTGTTATACTCAGGAATATATAGATATATATATATATCTTTATTCAGCACATAATTTCATTCCTATCCCAGAATTTGTTACCAATTTCAGTTATGTTATCCTTCAAAAATATATCACTAATTTTTTCCTAGTTCCCATGTGCATTCTTTACTCTTATCTCTAAAAATTGTTTGGCATAACATTACATTATTAAATAATATTGGTTTTTATACATGTCCATCAAGTATAATATCTCATCTAGGACTGTTTTTTTCTGCCCAGTTTGAATGGGGTAGTCAAATCTAATACCCTGTGTTGAAAGAAAGTCACACTCTCTCTGTGTTGAAACTTTCTTACAACATCTCATTGGTGGGTTAGTAGGTTGCCTGTTACAAGACCACATTTCCTCCCCTATCAAACTTTCTCTTTCTTATTGGTAGCCCAGGTCAAATTTTCCAACCTCCATCCCAGTCAACCCACTTTGCAATCATCCTGAATATGTAATATTGGCAACTAAACATTAATCAAGTAGTTGGCCCTGTTTTCTCATATCCAGAAATTCACTTTTTTAATCCATTTAAGTTTTTTAATAATCCCTCACCTTATCAGATTCTGATCCCATTAAGGGTTCTGACAGAACATCTATGTCTACAGCCTGAGCTCCTACTTTCAGGAAACTATATGATCCTCTAGTGAAAGGGTTATTTCCCCATCTGGTCCTGAAAAAGACAAGCTAGAATATAATCCCATGGAAATAATACATCTGTTCTACTGTCAGGGTAGAGATCTGTGCTCCTTGGGCAGTCATAATGATATCATGACTGTATATTGTATACTTGTATGCAATCAAATGACCATACCCATACCCATATACATACATAGTTGTAAACTACAATTTCTCTGTTAAAAAAAATAATGAAATCTCTCTCTGACTCTGGAGTCAAGTATCCTGAGTAGAGATTTGAAATCTCCCTTTTCAGAGATAAAGTCCGATCAACCAAAACAAAAGTAATATTCTACAGATTATGAAAAGAACAGCACAAGTTATAAAGAAAATTTGAGAACTTACAAAAAAATATGTAAAACAGGAACTACCTCTTTCAGTTAAACACATTCAAGGTCCAAGACAGACTCATTAACGAGAAATTATTTAAAAATACTTCAGAAAAAAAATATCAGCTTTTTAATTTATTACCCTCATTTCACTAACCTACTTTTTTCTATTTTTGTAAAGACACTACCATGTCAAAACCCATTATGCAGCTAAAATCAATATATAGACCCGATTAATAAGTCATTTACTATGGTATATAATACATCAGGTCTACTATTATTCCATCCATGTAAATTAATTGGTCAGACACTATCCTATAAATCATCTTTCTAAAGAGACAATAAATTAGTCATATAAATACAATGAAAAATAGAAAAATAGCACAGCTCACAAATTCTTTACCCTGCATTTGACAGACATACTGACACAACAATCTCTTTTAATATCATCCCTTCAATATTTTCTGGAATTTAATGAGGAATGGGATTTTTGTCTGTTCAAGTATATTATATTCTGATATATTCTTACTGCAGTGTGCATAAGCAGCAAATGGAAATTTTAAGGTCTTTGGTTTATAAATAAAATCAAACCTAGAACCCTTCACCAAACCAACTTCAGATAAGACCATTGAAGCATTTTGACTTGAAATGAATTAAGAGGATTGTTTCAGTCCAATTAATGAGACAGATCTTTTTATATGCTAAAAGAAAATAAATTGTGTGAAATAATCACTCAACAATGTATCAAGACTGGTAACAATCCCTCATAAATTCATAACACTTGTTTCTTGACGTATTTCCTTTTCTGCTTACTTGTATTTGTTTAGTTTGGGCAACTTTTTTAATAATGTGTTTAATTCTCAGTTTGAAAACTTCATCTGATACCTCTACAAATTATTTTTTATATTCAAATCAGGTCTTATCCTCCTTGCATCATTCATTTTAATAAATTAATAAGAAACTTGCAAATTTCATCCAATTTTTTATCAA
Organism: Mytilus coruscus; assembly: GCA_017311375.1. Classification (NCBI taxonomy): domain Eukaryota; kingdom Metazoa; phylum Mollusca; class Bivalvia; order Mytilida; family Mytilidae; genus Mytilus; species Mytilus coruscus. The sequence goes on from CM029601.1 coordinate 88,204,713, forward strand.
CTTTTGAAGATCCATCACAACAACAGACAAAAACGTCATAAGTTATCTATTACAATTTGAATAGCTCAGCTACAAGACACACATTTGCATCAATGTTCTACTAATGAACTTAAGTAGACCTGTTTTACAGTATATTCAATTACCTGAACTGGTATCAATATAACAATTAAGAGATCATTTAATAGAATTTCCAACATATGATAACATTTGGACAACTGCCAATATTAGTCAATTTTAACTTTCATTTATACTTACTGGCCTTTGGTGAAAGAGATAATACAAATATAGTTTATTTACAAACATTCATGTGACATCTAGGGATACAATGGTTGAGAAACAAGGCTTTTGTTTGACAAAAATATTGTCTTATATCTAGAACAGCTCTGAGCGACCTTTGCTCCATTACAGTCAAAACATCACATGGCATAAACACTTCTCATATATCCTATTAGTTGGTAGAAAGAAAATAATATGCATACATACATCAGAAAAACCAATGTAGTGAAAAACTGATTGGAACAAACAATTGCATGATTTGATATTGTGCAATTACCATGATAATGCAATTCTTAGATACCAGATAAAAATAAAAGATTGCATCTCAAGAAGTTTAGTATCTCTACAAAGGTGGTAATCGCTTTCATTCTTATCTACATAAAGTAAAAGAGTACTTATTAAGGCAAGGAAACATGAACTGCTCTAAATACAAGGTCCTGCATTTCTTTTCACAAACAAATCTTACAATAAAAATTGATAGAAAGATATGCTGAAATGTATATTTTTTTTTTTGTAAGATTGTTGGTTTAAAAAATTTGTTGATTCATAAGATGTTCACACTGCAGAATAAATATACTTTTTTCTGCTTCATATAAGATGATCAAAACACGTTGGTGGACGATATAGAGGGCATCACCCTTTTCTGTACAAATGAAATATAATTTTTCCTATCAAGGTCCCACCAAGGGGATCAAATAAGAAGGATTTAAGTGACAAAGTTCAATGATTACTGCATAATCAGAACAACATATTGTCAAGTTATTGCAACAGAATCTACAAAAAAAAAATCTCATTTTTTTTTTTTTCAGCAAACAAAAAAACATTATAATACAGAACAAGGACTTCTGTTTTTTAACATCTACTGTACAAAAAGTACTCTTCATATTAAACATCAAAAGTACTTTGTTTATTCATAAGCCAAATTTCTAAGGATTGTGCAATGTAAAAACATTTTAACAATATTTCCCTGAATATTGAACCACAAAGTCAGGAACCTTGGTGCTTGTCTGTTTTTTTTTAAATACTGCTTTTTGTTCTGCAAAGTTTTTAGTCTTAATGGCAACTCTTTGGTAGCCACAACTTGTCTGGACTCCACACATAAAAGTTAGACATGTGGTATAGACTTGTCTATTATTGTTATTTCTGTTTTTTTGTGTTTTTCTATGGAAAGGTTAACCTCATGACATATACCATACAGCTATGACATTAATAAAAATACCCTTTTAAAATTAATATAGACTTGAATAAACTATAAAAAAGATAATAAACAACAGTTCAATGACTTTGAATTTATATGTTTTGTGAAAAAACCTTACCATGAAGTTAATTATAGTGAAATAAATTTGTTTAATGTCTGGGGCCAGGCGGATCTGAAAACTTTGTTTACACTTCAGGCAAAATTTTGTTTTGAATGACATACAGTGTATGGTTAAATTTGCCTAATAGTGCATAACAACTGTCTAACTATCTACTGAAATAAATACTGGAATTTAACCTGTGTAATACCTTTTAACTCAGCTTTGTTGAACAGATTATTTTTTCCCAATTGCAAAAACCTGGATTTAAATAGTTAATCTAATAACATTTACTTTATTTCAAATTCCAGACATAACAAAAGTAAAAATCTAAACAGTCTCTAGGCAGGTGTATAATTTTTTTTTAAAATCTCAATTTTCTAATGAAAGTTAGTATTTTTCAAGCGTTACCTATATGAATCAAACATGGCTTCTGTAAAAAATGTTCTCTATTCAGGAAGGCTAAGGACAAGTGTATAATTAGAATAGAACTGAGGCTACAATTGAATATTCAATTTGATACATGAAATTCTAATGCTACAATTGAATATTCAATTTGATACATGAAATTCTAATGCTACAATTGGAAAATTCAATTTGATACATGAAATTCTAATAACTGAAAATTCTGTACTGTGCACAAAAATTTTCATTAAAATGTTTGGAGAAGTGTTCAGGATTTCACTGAATTTTCTGTACAGCACACAGAGTTTTGATTGGGTAACAGTGAAAAACAGAAAAAAATAAAATTAAAATTAATTCCAAGTCCATATAAAAAAAAAAAATTTTCAAAGAAAGAATATATGAAAGCAGACAGTCTACAATATTTTAGTGGTTATATTCAACCGATCAATTCATCAATTTTCCTTCAAGGCAAACATCGGGGATGACTGTCTACATGTATGTTAACTGGAACATGTTGTGATTTCAACAACTACTCTTGTTTTTTAAGTGTCCTTATGAAAGTATGAATAAAAAGTATGCATTGTCTTAGTTCTGCAGATGAAGGTTAATAAACCATTCTTCCATTCCGATGATTCGAAAAGTACAACCATGTATCCATTTAGCAAGCAAAATAAATAAGAGTATTAGAGAATCCTTAACAAATTTGGATCTAAACTTTACAATTACCAATTAACGATATCCTTTAATGCCAAACCAATTAATTTTGACTTATAAGATAAGATATATTTTATTACCAATTAAGGGCCCACAAGGGACATACAGAAAATACATGTATAAGGAAAAGAACATTGATTAGCATAGATACATAGAACTCATATTGACTTGAATAAATTTTCCAACAACATTAAGAACCTGATTGTCTTCACAGCTCTAGTTATATTTGCACCTCTATTATATAAGCTGAGAAAGTAAGGTCCTGAGAGGTCTGAAAACAGTGCTATAAAAAAGAAGATGTGGTATGATTGCCAATGAGACAACTGTCCACAAGAGACCAAAATGACACAGAAATTAACAACTATAGGTCACCCTACGTGCTAGTTAACATTGTACTATTACCACGAACTGTGATGTTTTATGATAGAACTAGATGTAATGTAACAAAGCACACTGTAACTCAAACTCTTATTTACCATTATACATGTATACTTATAAACAAACAAAAATGGCTAGATAACTGTTTAATTTCATAGTGAAAAAAAGATAGTCATTGGTACCACTATATTTCCCAGCCATTCAGATGCTGGGACATAAAATAAAGATATAAACACAATACTTAAGATGCAACTTTATAAGTGACCATTAGACTGTAACTTATAGTTCATAAATAAATAAATCTGCTAGAGTTGTCTTTCTTCTTAAAAAGTGCAGTTATATAGTCTGTACCTAGACAATGTAAAAATATCTTTTTTTAAACTAAGATAGCAAAAATTCTCTTTAAATGTATGCTAACATTTATTTTCAGATGGATTCCTGCAACTGGACTTATCGACTTGATAAATTCTCATCAATCATTTTCAGCTGAGCATCAGAAATATCTTCTAGTACCTTTACAAACTATATACATTGTAGCTTCAAGTACTGCTACTGTAACATGTATTTGTGTTATATATATATATATATATATATGCTGGACTCATATTGGTGAGATATGCAGTTTATAAATAAATAAAATATGTGCATTAAATTGTAACAAGGACATTATTTCTGGTTTACTATATCTCTGTTTGTCACTGAAGATGACAATTTTATGATAATTAAGTTTAAATTAGATTAAAATGTACTTATCAAATAAAGAATTTCAAAATACAACTTAGGATACATGATGAAATGTTGTCTGTCCACAATTTTTCACATACATGTAAATGACTCATACTAATTAAGCCTTATGAATAAACAATAAATTTAAGGAAACCCTAAATGCAAACAAATCTAGTTTAGTAAATTTAACAATTATCATATGCAGCAAAAAAATGTCATTAAAGATAGATCATAATGCGTACAAGAAAACCACAATATTATAATAACCGTAAAAACAAATTAATAATGAAAGAGGACACACAGAAATGTCTTGCTCATGCAAATGATTATGACTGAATGATATGTTGAAACAGAAGCCACAGGAACATATAATAGACTTTAGAGGTATTGAATCTAACAAGTAAAGTAATTAGAAGTAACAGAATTAAATAAGCAAAATCTGATTCACTGAACCATGAAAATGAGGTCAAGGGGGACATTTACTACTCACAACTATACCACATACTGGTAAAAAATATTGTTGTCCTATCATGTGTACTTACTGAGGAAAAGATCTCATCCTCAAAACTACATGTGACCTCTTCAAAACCCAATGTGACATTAGAGTGTGACATTGAGGTCAGCTGTCAGGGTCATATGACATAAAACAGACAGACATATATTCCAAATATCTATTATCGTTGACTTATAAACAGAATTGCTAAGGAACCTCATCCTGAAAACAACCCCTAATCCTGAAAAACTATCCAGCCCACTGGGGCATGAAAATGTAGTCAAGGTCAAGTGACAAGGTCTCATGGTGAACTACCTCCATACAATTTTTTGTAATCTAAGGTCAAAGAGGATAAGATCAAGTCAAGTTGAAGATGATACATATTGAGGTTATTTGCAAACTGTTAATGCAGGTGTTGCTGCCAAAGGAAAAGTAATATGAATGTCTAGCCTAACACGACTATCATTGCATGCAAAACAAAATTAACATTGTCACTAAACCTGCTAGATAAGCATATTTAATTATATGTCTCATTACACAACATTTGACCCTGGGACCAAAAAATTTAAAAAAAATATCATGATTATGTAATGTGTTGCTGGATGAAAAGGCTTTTTTTAAATGAAAAGTCTCCTATCAGATTTGAAAAAAATTTGATTGCACCATGATCATGATGATGGGGTATGCTTTTAAAAGCAAGGTTTAATAAAAAAAAAAATCAACTCTAGTTTTGACAGATTGAGGAAAAAGAAGAATTTGACTGTTTAGTGATTTAAATAATATTCACTAAACATATGTACATGCACCAGCTCACTTCATTTTCAAGTATCATATTAAATTTAAAAATATCAAATTCCATTTGGCAACATATTGCACTTTGATTAGATGCAGGATTTATATCCCTAATCAATACAAATGTTTTAGTAGAAAATTCAAATTCTAGGAAAAGCTCTCACAAATTATCTTTAAAGTAATAAACAATTTATGTACTCTTGAGCTTTATTGTGGAGAAAAAGGGAAGGGAGACAGTTGTTTGTACAGGTTTTCCTGTTTATTCAGTCTGTCTCTTCCTGATCAAAACATGACCATCAAAAGCATGTCTTCCTTTAGTTTAAACAAACTACATATTTTAAAATAAACAAATATGAAATCAATGAACCAAAATGATCCGATTTCTTAAACAGGTATATTTTTATGTCTTTTTTCCAAGTAATCCACAATTTCCTTGTTTTCTTGTAATTCTCAGCCTGTTGCATTACAATTAAGTCATGCCTGATTCTCATTACTCATAATTACAGAACTCAAGTGTGTTTCCAAGGACTGCTTTTAACCAAGCAACAATGATAAAAACTGAATCATAAATTATGAAACGCTCTGCTTTAAACATACTAGACAAAAGAATATTTAAATTACTGAGAGATGCAAACAAACCCCACACCTTAACAGATGCCACAAAAATGTGGCGCAATCTTTGTTGTAGTAATGAACGCTTTCACTGTTACTAATCCAGTGTAGGTGGAAAAATCAATGATCACATAACATCCTGTCAACAGATGAATATTTCCTTTTAAACGTAATTTTTTATGTCATAATTTAATTGAGATTCTAAATTTTTTAATAAAAGTACAAGCATAAGGAAGTTTATGCAAGGACAAATAAATATAAACTTGATTTAATACTCAGAAATGTACTAAACCCACCCTTTACATGTACGCAAAATGTTTGTCTAGTAACTGGGACTGTTTACTCATGACAAATCATGACAAACATTTAAATCTTGAACATATTTCACAACACATCATCAATAAGTCAGATAACTAGGTCATAACTTCATCATCCAATATGTTATGAAATAATGGAAGGAAATTTTAATTTCAAATAAGAATTTCTAACTTCCACATCACATGTTGTGTCACATACAATTTTGATATTATTGATTGGAATTAATTGGTATTGGTTTCAAATAAGAAAAACATAATCTTTATTCTTAGATTGAGGTAAAGTGTTTGAATAAATATATATATTTCACATTGAGTGAATGGTGTATGTCTAATCATTGTTATTGTATAGTTTCAAAACAGAAATCAATTTCAAAATACATAAGATTTCTTTTCATATAATGTCTGTGAATATTTGTTGACACTGGCAAATACAATTATGTTCAGCCTGAAACATATTTGTTTATCTCCAAGGACAAGAAGAGGAATATGCCAGCTACGTGTATATATACAAGAATCCACTGTCAAAGCAAACAGATGTGATTTATTAGGAAGTTTGTTTTCTTTTGATCACATTTTTTCAAGCACATGATTAATGAAGTCAGATTCTCCCCCTTTTCCTGAGGATAACTTGGCTACCCACTATAGTATGGTTTGGTTTTCAGAAGCCGTGCTTTGTCTTAGAATTCTGACAAAAACATATCATCAGCATCTGTTTTGCACACTGAAATCCGAAATTTCTGGAAATATTATGTGGAACTGACACCATTAAACCATCAGCTATGAATATAACACTTAATTAGTTTGTCACTATTTTCGACCAAATTCAATATTCAAAGGTGATTGATGAAAGTTATATAGAGGAATGAAAGAATAATGAATTATAAAAGACTTAAGAGAAAATCATCAAAAGTTTTGTGTGTTATCTAACATTAACAGGATTGAGGCCCTCAAACAATCTGAACAATTGTTAGATTAGCTCAACATATATATGCATGCTAAATCTTGTAACAGGTTTAACTGTTTATATATTGAGACATATGTTATATATAAATTCTTTCACCATAAATAGTTACAAATTGACCCAAAACTCATTAACTCACACCTCTGAAACAGAAGTCTTGACCTTAATATGTCAGTTTAAAGAAAGGACTACATATATCATATAACCTAATAGGGTTCAAGTGTCAGACCTTAACATTCAAACATCTGTCTTCTTGTTTAACATACCTAAGCAAAACATTTTTAAGCCATAGGTGTAGAAATTGGGAACAATGTCAAACTTAGTGATCATATGCTGATCATCTTTTACTGACTTCAAACTAGAGGAAGCAAAAAGCCTATACAGCATTTTTTATGAGTTATAATTAGTGTGTGTTATTGAAATTATTATTTTGACAAGTGGCTACTGACAGATATACAAATGAATAAAAGGTGAAGTGGGGTATATGTCAATGGAACAGCAACCTGATGACTTCCAGATTACATAAATCAATAGTTCTATACCCTAAGAGTAGTAGGCCAACTGTAGTGTGTTATCCTTCCCAACAATTATCCATTTTAGGTTAGTTGGGGAATAATCCTTTCTGTCATTACCATCAGTTACTAATATTATGTCTACTACTTCCACTTGACTCCCTAATCAGGCTAATGACTCGGCCAATAACATTCTCAGACTAAAATAAACTCAGCCTATAACAAAATCGACCTCACAAACTCAGCCTAGCACAGAACCGGCCTATAACAAACTCAGAATATCAGACAGCTTCAGATAAGATTATGAAAATTATATTGCATAGTTTATTTGAAAGAAAAATTTTAATTCAAACAATTTTTAAACAGTTTCCAAAATTACAAATGTAAAAATTCTTATATATATTCATATAAATAAATGTGCATCGCCAACCGCAGCTGGATACGACCGCAGAGGTCCACCCCTGAACACTTGGGGCAAAAATGGACACAATATTTCAAGCTTGATACAGGTCTGAATTTGGATTGTAATTAAATATTTGACACATTATAGGTTTCTGACACAGAATAAATGTAGTAAAAGAACTTGCAATTGGTTATATGATATGAATTTATATTCAATTGAAGATTTCTTGCTGTTGTGCAATACACTATGCTGTTGCGCAATACTAAGTAAATCTGTTTTCAGACTATATACAAAGAATTAGCAAAACATTTTTTTGTGGTTCAATTTCAGAGCAATCAAAATACTTATACACAAGTTATTGTCCTGAAACTAGAAAAATGCTTGTTTTGGGCCCCTTTTTGGCCCCTAATTCCTAAACGGTTGGGACCATCACCCCCAAAAACAATCCCAACCTTCCTTTTGTGGTATTGAACCTTTAGTTTAATTTCATAGAGATCTAACACTTAAACCGGAAACCAAATGTCTTCGGACGACGACGAGGACGTGATAGCAATATACGAGCGGTCGTGTTGTTTGAGGTATACATATCCTGTATGAAAATTATAAGATTTATGGAATTGGATCACTAACATATTTCATATAAAATGTCAGATTCAGGGGAATTGGTTTACTTTTATTTATATATCTAGTTATACTAATAAATATCCTGTTAAGTTATTCACTTCAAATATAAAGCATGTAGTAAGATCTAATAAACCTATTTGTTGTTTTAGGCCAAACCTATTTTTTTTATATATATATATAATAAAAACTAAAAAACGCCTTTAAACGGGGGAGAAGACTGTTCAAATCATTCCTGTTGTCAAATGGATTCCAAATACCTCATGACTTTAAATCCAGTAAAACTTTCAGAAAACATGGAGAATAAAACCTTGGTGCAATCAAAAACCATAAGTCAAAGAAAAACAGACACTATCGCTAAAAGGAAAAAAGAAAAAAACACTACACAGACAACTAATGATTGTGATAACACCACCAAAAGACTGAGGATCATCCAAATGAGTATCTGCTCTACTAGTGACAACAACCACCACCTGTCTTCAAAATGTCTTCTTTTTTTAATAAACCGACTTCTAGAGCTTAATTGTAGAATTTGTAAATCTTATAAAACAAGACTTCAAATGCTGGGAGAAAAGATCAGCAAATTCACACAGTATCTGGCATTAGAGAAAAATTTCCAGCTGTAGATATCAGACTCTTATTTTCACACATTGCCTGTGACGAACATTGAACATGTATAAATATACATTTCATTTTCATTTGACACCACACAGTATTTACTTAATTCAGGTGTGTTTCCTCCCCCCAAAACCCCTAAATACCTTCATCTCATCAATTACATGTATGTAAATGGATCATCTATGTCTAAATTAAGCAACAAATCGTATATTCAAATATTCATTATCTGAAAGTACTACAATATTAATTAATGTACATAAGCGATATTAGCCAATATGTAGGAAGTTTACTGACGGTGAATAACGGCTTAGGTCAATAATTGGTCATATCCTTGGGCTCAGACCTAAAATAACTCAGTAACAAAGATGAAATAAATAAATATACTTAGTATATATAACCCATATCAAAGTACAGAGCTCTTTGTTCATCTCCAATTTAGAATATGACTTGTTTGATGAATTATAAACATACCACAGAATTATTGAACACCAATACTTGTGATTTAAATAAAGATATAACATTCAGAAATATTAGTTCCACAAGTATTTTCCTCATGCAAGTCAACATTACACAAATCTGCATAACTTCCTTCCTCAAATTCAAAGTCATACAATCTACAGTTCTCTGTCTGATTTAAGATCTGCACAAAATCTCCGGCAAGTTAAAATAATGGATTCAACAGTATTGCATGGTGTATTATTCTTGGAAGCATATATTGTCAGTTGTTTGAAGGAGGGAGGGGTTGAGCGCTCACAAACATGTTTAACCCCAAAACATTCGTTATGTGCCTGTCCCAAGTCAGAAGCATGTAGTTCAGTTGTTGTCGTTGCTTTATATCTATCATATTTGTTTTTCGTAAATTGTTTTGTTATAAATTTGGCCGTTAGTTTTCTCAATTTAATTTTTTCATATTTTTCATGTCAGGGCCTTTTATAGAAGACTGTACGATATGGGTTTTTCTCATTGTTGAAGGTCATACGGTTGCCTATAATTGCTCACAACCACTTCATTTGAAATTGGGTGGATACCACATGTCCTTATTTTTATATTGGCAGTGTACTGAATGAGATATGATGCTTTTAAGGTAAAGAAATACATTAAACTTGATTAATCTGTTGACATTGAGAGTAGAACTTATCCAACATGGGAGGTGTGTATAACTCTAGATGTTCTAATGGTCTATACTTGGCCTTTATAATGTAATGAATTTTTTTCCTACATAACAAAATTGCCATTCTTTGAAATGAACGACTCTCATCTTGGCCCATATTTATTTGAACTTACAAACTGTCACCAGAATAATTACTTATATTCAATCAAAATCATTATCATCTATTTAGGACAACTTATCTTGCATCTATGGTTAAATATATTATTATATCCACCATAATTTTACAAGAGTGCACACGCTGAAATGTCTCGCCTTCTTTACTAACCATTGATTTTATGTTGATAGTCCTAAATATAAAGCTTTACTACAAGTAACACATAAACTTAACATGATCCAAGAAAATGAGGTCAAGGTCAGATAAACCAAACGAGAAATACATGTACACCTTACAATCATTCAATAAACCAAATATAGTTGACCTACTGCTTATAGTTTCTAAGAAACAGTCTTAACCAAGAAAACCTAACATTGACCAATGAACCATGAAAATGAGGTCAAGGTCAGATGAACCATGCCAGACAGACATGTTCACCTTACAATCAATTTATGCATTAAATATAGTTGACCTATTGCTTATAGTATCTAAGAAACAAACTTAAACATGAAAACTTAACATTGACCAATGAACCATGAAAATGAGGTCAAGGTCAGATGATACCTGCCAGACAGACATATAAACCTTACAATCCTTCCATACAACAAATATAGTTGATCTATTGCTTATAGTTGAAGAAAAACAGACCAAAACACAAAAACTTAACACTGAGAAATGAACCGTGAAAATAAGGTCACGGTCAAATAAAACCTCTAGACTGACATATACATCATAAAATATTTCCATACACCAAATAACTCCCTAATCAGGCTAATGACTCGGCCAATAACATTCTCAGACTAAAATAAACTCAGCCTATAACAAAATCGACCTCACAAACTCAGCCTAGCACAGAACCGGCCTATAACAAACTCAGAATATCAGACAGCTTCAGATAAGATTATGAAAATTATATTGCATAGTTTATTTGAAAGAAAAATTTTAATTCAAACAATTTTTAAACAGTTTCCAAAATTACAAATGTAAAAATTCTTATATATATTCGTATAAATAAATGTGCATCACCAACACAGCTGGATACGACATGAGAGGTCCACCCTGAACACTTGGGGCAAAAATGGACACAATATTTCAAGCTTGATACAGGTCTGAATTTGGATTGTAATTAAATATTTGACACATTATAGGTTTCTGACACAGAATAAATGTAGTAAAAGAACTTGCAATTGGTTATATGATATGAATTTATATTCAATTGAAGATTTCTTGCTGTTGTGCAATACACTATGCTGTTGCGCAATACTAAGTAAATCTGTTTTCAGACTATATACAAAGAATTAGCAAAACATTTTTTTGTGGTTCAATTTCAGAGCAATCAAAATACTTATACACAAGTTATTGTCCTGAAACTAGAAAAATGCTTGTTTTGGGCCCCTTTTTGGCCCCTAATTCCTAAACGGTTGGGACCATCACCCCAAAAACAATCCCAACCTTCCTTTTGGTATTGAACCTTTAGTTTAATTTCATAGAGATCTAACACTTAAACCGAAACCAAATGTCTTCGGACGAGGACGTGATAGCAATATACTGACGTGGTGTTGTTTGAGTATACATATCCTGTATGAAAATTATAAGATTTATGGAATTGGATCACTAACATATTTCATATAAAATGTCAGATTCAGGGAATTGGTTTACTTTTATTTATATATCTAGTTATACTAATAAATATCCTGTTAAGTTATTCACTTCAAATATAAAGCATGTAGTAAGATCTAATAAACCTATTTGTTGTTTTAGGCCAAACCTATTTTTTATATATATATATAATAAAACTAAAAACGCTTTTAAACGGGGAGAAGACTGTTCAAATCATTCCTGTTGTCAAATGGATTCCAAATACCTCATGACTTTAAATCCAGTAAAACTTTCAGAAAACATGGAGAATAAAACCTTGGTGCAATCAAAACCATAAGTCAAAGAAAAACAGACACTATCGCTAAAAGGAAAGAAAAAACACTACACAGACAACTAATGATTGTGATAACACCACCAAAAGACTGAGGATCATCCAAATGAGTATCTGCTCTACTAGTGACAACAACCACCACCTGTCTTCAAAATGTCTTCTTTTTTTAATAAACCGACTTCTAGAGCTTAATTGTAGAATTTGTAAATCTTATAAAACAAGACTTGAAATGCTGGGAGAAAAGATCAGCAAATTCACACAGTATCTGGCATTAGAGAAAAATTTCCAGCTGTAGATATCAGACTCTTATTTTCACACATTGCCTGTGACGAACATTGAACATGTATAAATATACATTTCATTTTCATTTGACACCAGACAGTATTTACTTAATTCAGGTGTGTTTCTTTCCTCCCCAAACCCCTAAATACCTTCATCTCATCAATTACATGTATGTAAATGGATCATCTATGTCTAAATTAAGCAACAAATCGTATATTCAAATATTCATTATCTGAAAGTACTACAATATTAATTAATGTACATAAGCGATATTAGCCAATATGTAGGAAGTTTACTGACGGTGAATAACGGCTTAGGTCAATAATTGGTCATATCCTTGGGCTCAGACCTAAAATAACTCAGTAACAAAGATGAAATAAATAAATATACTTAGTATATATAACCCATATCAAAGTACAGAGCTCTTTGTTCATCTCCAATTTAGAATATGACTTGTTTGATGAATTATAAACATACCACAGAATTATTGAACACCAATACTTGTGATTTAAATAAAGATATAACATTCAGAAATATTAGTTCCACAAGTATTTTCCTCATGCAAGTCAACATTACACAAATCTGCATAACTTCCTTCCTCAAATTCAAAGTCATACAATCTACAGTTCTCTGTCTGATTTAAGATCTGCACAAAATCTCCGGCAAGTTAAAATAATGGATTCAACAGTATTGCATGGTGTATTATTCTTGGAAGCATATATTGTCAGTTGTTTGAAGGAGGGAGGTTGAGCTCACAAACATGTTTAACCCCAAAACATTCGTTATGTGCCTGTCCCAAGTCAGAAGCATGTAGTTCAGTTGTTGTCGTTGCTTTATATCTATCATATTTGTTTTTCGTAAATTGTTTTGTTATAAATTTGGCCGTTAGTTTTCTCAATTTAATTTTTTCATATTTTTCATGTCAGGGCCTTTTATAGAAGACTGTACGATATGGGTTTTTCTCATTGTTGAAGGTCATACGGTTGCCTATAATTGCTCACAACCACTTCATTTGAAATTGGGTGGATACCACATGTCCTTATTTTTATATTGGCAGTGTACTGAATGAGATATGATGCTTTTAAGGTAAAGAAATACATTAAACTTGATTAATCTGTTGACATTGAGAGTAGAACTTATCCAACATGGGAGGTGTGTATAACTCTAGATGTTCTAATGGTCTATACTTGGCCTTTATAATGTAATGAATTTTTTTTCCTACATAACAAAAATTGCCATTCTTTGAAATGAACGACTCTCATCTTGGCCCATATTTATTTGAACTTACAAACTGTCACCAGAATAAATACTTATATTCAATCAAAAATCATTATCATCTATTTAGGACAACTTATCTTGCATCTATGGTTAAATATATTATTATATCCACCATAATTTTACAAGAGTGCACACGCTGAAATGTCTCGCCTTCTTTACTAACCATTGATTTTATGTTGATAGTCCTAAATATAAAGCTTTACTACAAGTAACACATAAACTTAACATGATCCAAGAAAATGAGGTCAAGGTCAGATAAACCAAACGAGAAATACATGTACACCTTACAATCATTCAATAAACCAAATATAGTTGACCTACTGCTTATAGTTTCTAAGGTACAGTCTTAACCAAGAAAACCTAACATTGACCAATGAACCATGAAAATGAGGTCAAGGTCAGATGAACCATGCCAGACAGACATGTTCACCTTACAATCAATTTATGCATTAAATATAGTTGACCTATTGCTTATAGTATCTAAGAAACTAACTTAAACATGAAAACTTAACATTGACCAATGAACCATGAAAATGAGGTCAAGGTCAGATGATACCTGCCAGACAGACATATAAACCTTACAATCCTTCCATACAACAAATATAGTTGATCTATTGCTTATAGTTGAAGAAAAACAGACCAAAACACAAAAACTTAACCGTGAAAATAAGGTCAAGGTCAAATAAAACCTGCGAGACTGACATATACATCATAAAATATTTCCATACACCAAATATAGTTGACCTATTGCATATAGTATTAGAAAAAAAGACCAAAACTCAAAAACTTAACTTTGACCACTGAACCATGAAAATGAGGTCACGGTCAGATGACACCTACGAGTTGGACATGTACACCTTACAATCTTTTATCCCACATAACAAAACTTGCCATACTTTTAAAAGAAAGACTCTCATCTTGGCCCACATTTATTTGAACTTACAAACTGTCATCAGAATAAATTCTTATATTCAATCAAAAATCATTATCATCTATTTAGGACAACTTATCCTTGCATCTATGGTTAAATATATATAGAATAAAGGACTTCGGGCTCACCTGATATTTTACTGTGATAAAGTCAGTATCAAAAACAAAAAGTCCTTTATTCTGTTTATCGGTAATTATGAAAAAAAATTAACTACAATGATAGAGAAAATAACAAACGAACTACTTTTTCGCGTCGAATCACGGCGAATCACACTTGACGTCACAAGTTGCATTACGTCATTTGAAATTTTGTCACAATGCAGTAAACATGGTGTTCTCTTGTACATTGCGTTTCATTATTCTGCTTTGGACATTACTTTAACAATTTTGAATATTTTTTCATAAAGCATAAGAATGATACGATATGAATCAGCAGAATGTCAGACAATCACATTGTTTTAGAAGTTGAACGACGTTGACAAGTTAAATATTTTACTTACAAGTAGTCTATACTATAGAGTCATTATACGCTCAGTGTTCACCCTGATTACATTGATTTCAAATCATTTTAGGAAAGCACTGTGTTCGCAGACTTATTTACAGGAAAACGAGTCTGTAAATTATCTAAATAAGCTAATTTTTTGTCAACTTCATAATATTATAATGTCAAATATTCTAATAGATGTCACTAAACTTTGGCGTATTTCTCTTCGCTTAAAATTCTTGTTTTTTTCAAAGTCCTGTTCCTTCTATAAATAAAATGCTCCATGAGGCGCAGCTTGATTCGAACCCTGAACAGTTGGGGCAAGTATGGACACAACATTCAAGCTTGATACAGCTCTGAATTTGGATTGTGATTGACTATTTGACACAGCATAGGTTTCTGACACAGAATGAATGTGGTCTAAGAACTTAAAAATTTTAAATTGGACATTCACCTATTATGGTCCAATATCCAAAATCTAAATACATGGTTAGATTCAGCATATCAAAGAACCCTAAGAGTTCAATTTTGATGAAATCAAACAAAGTTTAATTTTGGACCCTTTTGACCTCAATGTGGAAAAAGTTGATAACGGGCCCAAAATCAAAAATCTAAATACATGGTTAGATTCAGCATATCAAAGAACCCCATATATTCAATTTTTGTTGAAATCAAACAAAGTTTAATTTTGGACCCGATTTGGACCAACTTGAAAACTGGGCCCATAATCAAAATTTAAAGACATGTTTAGACTCAGCATATCAAAGAACCCTAAGAATTCAATTTTGTTAAAATCAAATTAAGTTTAATTTTGGACCCTTTGGACCTTAATGAGACCAATTTGAAAACAGGACCAAAAATTAAGAATCTAAATACATGGTTAGATTCAGCATATCAAAGAACCCCATATATTCAATTTTTGTTGAAATCAAACAAAGTTTAATTTTGGACCCTTTTGACCTCAATGTGGACAAAGTTGATAATGGGGCCCAAAAATCAAAAATCTAAATACATGGTTAGATTCAGCATATCAAAGAACCCAATATATTCAATTTTGTTGAAATCAAACAAAGTTTAATTTTGGACCCCGATTTGGACCAACTTGAAAACTGGGCCCATAATCAAAAATTTAAAGACATGTTTAGATTCAGCATATCAAAGAATCCTAAGAATTCAATTTTTGTTAAAATCAAATTAAGTTTAATTTTGGACCCTTTGGACCTTAATGTAGACCAATTTGAAAACGGGACCAAAAATTAAGAATCTAAATACATGGTTAGATTCAGCATATCAAAGAACCCCATATATTCAATTTTGTTGAAATCAAACAAAGTTTAATTTTGGACCCCAATTTGGACCAACTTGAAAACTGGGCCCATAATCAAAAATCTAAATACATGATTAGATTCAGCATATCAAAGAACCCTAAGAATTCAATTTTGTTAAAATCAAACTAAGTTTAATTTTGGACCCATTGGACCTTAATGTAGACCAATTTGAAAACGGACCAAAATTAAGAATCTAAATACACAGTTAGATTCGGCATATCAAAGAACCCCAATAATTCAATTTTGATGAAATCAAACAAAGTTTAATTTTGGACCCTTTGGACCTCAATGTGGACCAATTTAAAAGCAGGGCCCAAAATCCAAAAACTTAATACGGTTAGATTCAGTATATTAAAGAACCCCAAGAATTCAAGAATAAAACCCCATTGAAATTGGTCAAGAAATAAGCAATTTATACAAAGTATCTTCTTTTGCACAATACTGTGCAATTAAATATTTCTTGCAATTGCGCAATACTGTGCAATTGAATATTTCTTGCTATTGTGCAATACTGTACAATTGACAATTTCTTCCTATTGTGCAATATTGTGCTATTGGATATTTCTTGCTATTGCGCAATACTGTGCAATTGAAGATTTCTTGCTATTGCAATACTGTGCAATTGAAAATTTCTTGCTATTGCACAATACTTATTATATAATAATTTACACATCCTGTTTGGTGTATCTCCTGCCATATCATTATTATTTGCTTTTAAATATAAATCAGAAATAACCAACTTAAAATGGAAAATTTTAAAGAAAAAAAAAGGAAAAAGGAAGAAAAGGGAAAAAAAAATCCCCCAATTTTTGAACCCCTTATGATTCATCACCCCAAACTCAATCCCAGCCTTCAATGAGGTATGGTACCTTGCAGTACAATTTCAGAGATCCATACACTTAAACACAAGTTATTGTCTGGAAACTAGAAAAATGCTTATTTTGGCCCCTTTTGGCCCCTAATTCCTAAACGTTTAGGCAATTACCCCAAACTCAATTCCAGCTTTCCCTTTGTGATATGGAACCTTGTAGTACAATTTCAGAAAGATCCATACACTTACACACAAGTTATTGTCCTGAAACTAGAAAAATGCTTATTTTTTGCCCCTTTTTTGGCCCCTAATTCCTAAAATTTTGAGGCAATTACCCCCAAAATCAATCCCAGCATTCCCTTTGTGATATGGAACCTTGTGGTACAATGTCAGAGAGATCCATACACTTACACACAAGTTATTGTCTGGAAGTTACAAAAATGCTTATTTTTGGCCCCTTTTTGGCCCCTAATTCCTTAACTGTTGGTACCATAACCCCCAAAATCAATCCCAACCTTCCTTTTGTGGTATTGAACCTTATGGTAAAATTTCCTAGAGATCCATTTACTTAAACTAAAGTTAGAGTGCGAAAACCAATGTGTCTTCGGACGGCGGCGACGGACGACGATTTACGGCAGCGGCGGACGACAAAAAATTTTTGCGGTAACCCGGACCATAATTGAGATATATGAAACATTGAAAGCTTGTGGTTTCAGAAGCGGAATTAGGAGAAATTGACCTGGGTCACACCTTTTAAACGTATAAAGGCTACATTTATGGTTAATGCAGACTTTATATCTGTTTAACATCAAACGTCTATAAAGTTTGGGGCCCACGGGCACCCGTTTTTTTTCAAAATTTATCCTGGATCTGCATTTGTATTTGATTGCTTGTTTGTTCTTTCTATCTGTCTATATATTGACAATGAAACTACATATGGACTTCTTTTAAAATAGTATATGATGGTCCCAAAAATATGTCGAAAATGTGTACATTTCTTTTTTTTTTTAGCTTCTCTCATGCGATAGCGGAACCTTTTTGGTCACTATTTATGTGTTGCGTCTAAATATGAATTGTAACACTTTATAGTGACTGAACAGGTTGAACAAATACATCTTTAGAAACAGAAAAAAGAAGACAACTTAGAACAGCACCAGACTATGAATGAATAAAAACTCAGATCGGAATAGCATGAACGATATGTCCATGTGAACAGTAACATGTTAAGCAACTTATGGAAAGATATCACTGAATAATACTGCAGATAATGCAAAATTCTAAAGTTTATCAGGTTTTTCGTACATTTCTGCTTAAATTTTCACACAATCGTTCAAAAAGGCTAAACTACTGAGACTTTCATCAAACATCTCGTGCGTTTCTGCGGAAAAAATCATGCGCAATTTTGTGCATGAAAGGAAAAATAGATCCTTACGCGGTACACCCACGCATGTCAATTGCGAACTGACCCAATAATTTTCATATCACGTCCAGTCCACTGATACTGACATTATCAGAGAGTACACATCAAAGGAAAAATACACAAATTACCGATAAATTATTATATCCACCATAATTTTATTACCAGTACATGTATATGCAAAGTGTACCATAAAAAATTATAATTTTGTGAACCTTTAACTTCAAATGCATGGAACAAGGAAAAATCAATATAGAATTCCATGTTGCCAGTAAATATTTCATATCTTGATAACAGCTTTCATTCTGGATAATCTCTCTCATGTCCAGAGAGATTTTAGATTTACATTTAATTCTCCCTGTGCAAGGATTGAATAACCTCTGGTGAAAGTCATAATGTTGAACAAATACATCACATCTGCTAAGACTAATGGATATGTACTCTTTATTCCAAGGTCCATCTTATTCCATAAATGGAACTTAAATGCTTATAACTTTAATTAAGACTTGGAAACCTTACTATTTGGCAACATAGCAGGGTGTATTTATAATTTATACTTTTTTTTTATTGACAACAGAACAAGTAGCTTCAAAACTTTTGTGGAAATTTTTACTTTTAAAAGTAGTATAGAGGTGAAACTGACCTTGCTTAAAGTTGGGAGTTCTTGGAAAACCTTCCACTGGATTATAGCTTTTCAGATGAAGAACAGTAAAAAAAAAAAGCACTGTGTTCCTTTGATGCACAAAGTACAGTTATTTCCAAGTATCTTTTGGATATAGACCAATTTTGACTTCCTTTTTATGAATGAGCAATATTTACACCATTATCGAGAGGTCAATCAGCGTAAATGTCATCAATGAATAATGAACTCTTACTATGATGTAATAACATTAGCACTGTGACATTAGGAATGTATGGGGAAATGAAAGAATGTGAAAGTCATGTATGTTCTATATGTATATCCACTAAATATCCTTTTTCCCTGTCTACCCACCAATACATTTTCTTAAAATAATATCCATTTGATTTAAGAAATAATTCATGGGGGCTTGAATATATTGTGATTTTACCACGGGTTGGCACTTTATGCTAAATATTTTACCCTGAGCGATAGCGAGGGGTAAAATATCGGCATAAAGTGCCAACCCATGGTAAAATTACGATATATTCAAGCCCCATGAATTATTTCGATTCTAATAGGACAAACACGGCAATTCTTTTGGATTGAAGCGCTCTAGGTGAAGGCAAATATTTGCCGTTCCCATAAACAAACGCATTATACAATTGACATAAAAGAACGGAGCAAACTGAATTAATGACATGCTTACACTATTTATAATTATGTATTTAAATAGGTTTGGATGAATTTAAATAAGAATTTTATTTATATATCTAATATGTATAAAAAAAATGGATTATAACACATTTTAGAATCGTTTGTTTACGTTTCCTTGTTGTGATGATTTTCGGTTTCACAAGCGTGTATTTTCCCGTAAAATCCTCATATTTTTACGTCATCGTTGTATGACGTCGGGTAGCTCATTCATAAAAAAGTATATGACGGGAGTACAATCGGAACAGCCCAAACAATATATTCATATTTTACCACGGGTGTGTACTCAATGCATATGAAGAACGTCAGTTAGAATTACATGTTAACAATGGTTATGATGAAATTGCTAGAGATTATGGAATATGATTTTGCAATTATTTAAGTTGTTGGAGATTTTGGAAAATTGTTTCAAAATATACATATATAAAAATAAGGAGATGTGGTATGATTGCCAATGAGACAACTATCCACCAAAGTTCAAATGAAGTGGATGTAAGCAATTATAGGCAACCTTACGGTTGATGGTTTACTTCAATTTTTTGACACTTTGGTAACACCTAAATCATGTTTATCAGGTTTGTAAAGGATTAGATATATATATGTGCATGGAAGAAAGTTAAATAACAAAACAAATAAAATGCTCGCAGGGCGCAGCTTGATACGACCGCAGAGGTCGAACCCTGAATAGTTGGGGCAAGTATGGACACAACATTCAAGCTTGATACAGCTCTGAATTTGGATTGTGATTAAATATTTGACACAGCCTAGGTTTCTGACACAGAATGAATGTGGTCTAAGAACTTAAAATTTTAAATTGGACATTCACCTATTATGGTCCAATATCCAAAATCTAAATACATGGTTAGATTCAGCATATCAAAGAACCCCAAGAGTTCAATTTTGATGAAATCAAACAAAAAAAGTTTAATTTTGGACCCTTTGGACCTTAATGTAGACCAATTTGAAAACGGGACCAAAATTAAGAATCTAAATACACGGTTAGATTCGGCATATCAAAGAACCCCAATAATTCAATTTTGATGCAATCAAACAAAGTTTAATTTTGGACCCTTTGGACCTCAATGTGGACAAAGTTGATAATGGGGCCCAAAATCAAAAATCTAAATACATGGTTAGATTCAGCATATCAAAGAACCCCATATATTCAATTTTGTTGAAATCAAACAAAGTTTAATTTTGGACCCGATTTGGACCAACTTGAAAACTGGAACCATAATCAAAATCTAAATACATGTTTAGATTCAGCATATCAAAGAACCCTAAGAATTCAATTTTGTTAAAATCAAACTAAGTTTAATTTTGGACCCTTTGGACCTTAATGTAGACCAATTTGAAAACAGGACCAAAATTAAGAATCTAAATACATGGTTAGATTCGCATATCAAAGAACCCCAATAATTCAATTTTGATGAAATCAAACAAAGTTTAATTTTGGACCCTTTTGACCTCAATGTGGACAAAGTTGATAACGGGCCCAAAAATCAAAATCTAAATACACGGTTAGATTCAGCATATCAAAGAACCCCATATATTCAATTTTGTTGAAATCAAACAAAGTTTAATTTTGGACCCGTTTTGGACCAACTTGAAAACTGGGACCATAATCAAAAATCTAAATACATGTTTAGATTCAGCATATCAAAGAACCCTAAGAATTCAATTTTGTTAAAATCAAACTAAGTTTAATTTTGGACCCTTTGGACCTTAATGTAGACCAATTTGAAAACGGGACCAAAAATTAAGAATCTAAATACACGGTTAGATTCGCATATCAAAGAACCCCAATAATTCAATTTTGATGAAATCAAACAAAGTTTAATGTTGGACCCTTTGGACCTCAATGTGGACCAATTTAAAAACGGGCCCAAAATCCAAAAACTTAATACACGGTTAGATTCAGCATATTACAGAACCCCAAGAGTTCAAGAATAAAACCCCATTGAAATTGGTCAAGAAATAAGCAATTTATACAAAGTATCTTCTTTTGCACAATACTGTGCAATTGAATATTTCTTGCAATTGCGCAATACGGTGCAATTGAATATTTCTTGCTATTGCAATACTGTACAATTGACAATTTCTTGCTATTGTGCAATATTGTGATATTGGATATTTCTTGCTATTGCGCAATACTGTGCAATTGAAGATTTCTTGCTATTGCGCAATGCTGTGCAATTGAAAATTTCTTGCTATTGCACAATACTTATTATATAATAATTTACACATCCTGTTTGGTGTGTATCTCCTGCCATATCATTATTATTTGCTTTTAAATATAAATCAGAAATAACCAACTTAAAATGGAAAATTTTAAAGAAAAAAAAAGGAAAAAAAGGGTCAAAAAAAAAAAATCCCCAAATTTTTGAACCTCCTTATGATTCATCACCCCAAACTCAAACCCAGCCTTCCTTTTGAGGTATGGTACTTTGCAGTACAATTTCAGAGATCCATACACTTGAACACAAGTTATTGTCTGGAAACTAGAAAATGCTTATTTTTGGCCCCTTTTGGCCCCTAATTCCTAAACGTTTCAGGCAATTACCCCAAACTCAATTCCAGCTTTCCTTTGTGATATGGAACCTTTAGTACAATTTCAGAAAGATCCATACACTTACACACAAGTTATTGTCATGAAACTAGAAAAATGCTTGTTTTTGCCCTTTTTGGCCCCTAATTCCTAAAATTTTGAGACAATTACCCCAAAATCAATCCCAGCATTCCCTTTGTGATATGGAACCTTGTGGTACAAAGTCAGAGAGATCAATACACTAACACACAAGTTATGTCTGGAAGTTACAAAATGCTTATTTTGGCCCCTAATTCCTTAACTATTGGTACCATAACCCCAAAATCAATCCCAACCTTCCTTTTGTGATATTGAACCTTATGGTAAAATTTCATAGAGATCCATTCACTTAAACTAAAGTTAGAGTGCGACGACGACGACGACGCCAACGTCATACCAATATATGACCACAAAATTTTTTGCGGTCGTATAATAAAAATGAATGAAAATAAATGATGAATTTTGGCCTATCAGTATCTGCACATAACATAGTGAAAACAGTATTTCAGGGCAAAAACAAGTGAAATAAAATGGCAGACACAATGCACAAAAATTACCCTAAAGGCTAAAATAACTATACTCAAAACTCCAATGCATGCTATTGTATTTTATTTAAAAACTTGTGTTTTCAATTCCTTATACATGTATCATGCCAATCTTTTTTTAATTTTTGAGGAATGGTCAGTACCTGCCACATGAACTCCTCCCCTTAGGAAACGAACGTCAGTTTCTAAAAATATAACAAGTTCATCCTAAGGATTTTCAGTGTCAGATATATCATTTTCATATTGATTCTTTCTAAGATAATAGCAAATCATTAAAGTTGTCAATTAACATGAATGGACTAATTTTCAACAGGTTGTTAAGTACATGTAAACAGTTATTGGAAGTATAGATTTGTTATTTGTTTTTCCGGTTAAATTCAATTTCTTTCAAATCCATGAATGCAGTCAAGAAGAATGCATGGACAAAATTATTGGTCACCTAAATTTTTTTGCTAATAAGTATTTCATACAATAACACACTTTTTACAGCAAAAAATTTTGAATTGTTCAGTCATGAGTTGAATATTTTTCAATATTTAAATTCATTGATTAGTTATTCTTTTTAATACACTGACCTTTGACTTTTTAATGGAAATAAAGTATAAAATCAAAACTATGTACATGTATGGTTATAGGTACAAAACAAAGATTGCATTTCCAGCAAGCAGAACCGGTTCTTACTGTTGAGAATAATATTCTTCAAATATCAACAATTGAAAATCTTCGAGGTGTTAGAATCTATTCTAACATGTCATGGACAGGCCATGTTAATTACTTATGCTCATCAATATCACCTAGACTCTATTTATATATGTATAACTCTTTAAGATTGTGAAATTTCTAAAAATTGATTCAAGAAAATTATTGATAGATTATTAGGTCTTTCCACTTTTCTGTGGAAAGACCTATTGTATTTGTTCTGATTATTATTTTTTTTTCTTCTTGCGGGCTATTGTGGTTTTACAAGATGTTGCTTAGATTTTTCGCATATGATATTGAACAGTTATTGCGCTTTTGAAATTGACCCTGCTTAACCGAATATTTTTCTTTGTAGGAGTTATCTCCCCGAACACTGTTTTCCTTGTGAGTGCATCTCCTCTGTAACCGTAAAAGAAAGTGAAAAATTTATTTTACCAAATTGCTCGCTATATTTTCAGGATTTTTTGTCCAATTTTGACAGAAGCGATACGAATACTCCATATGAGAGTTATTTCCCCTAATGCATTTGAAATAAGTGATATGCATTTGTAACTGGTAAACCATATGTGATAGAGACCTAGGGTCTGTTGATTTGAGGTCCTTGGTCCTAAGAATTGAAAACTAGGTCAAAATCAAAGGTCAAGGTCATGTTGTAATTTTTACATTAAGTTCATATCGCTTCTTCCTAGAAAGAGTTATATATATCGACACAACAATTTAACCAAAATGTTTGTCGCGACACATCCTTACCAGAAATTTTTTGTCGAAATGGTACGCGTCATTTTATTGCAGGGTCAATGTCCCTGTTATGGTCGAATCAACAAATTAATTATCAAAACTTCAAACTTTGCAGCTATCACGTTGTAAATGTTTCTTATCTCAATTATCAACCACAGTCTACCACTACACTCCCCCCCCCTTTTTTTTCAACTGATTTTTTTTTAGTTTTCCCATTTCTATGACAAGAAAATCGCTTTTAGTCCCGTACATTTTACTGTAAAATGCTAATCCTTCTTATGTACAAATTTTTTTCTGAAATAGAAATCCATCCCTGCAAAAAATCTGCTCCAATTCATGTATTTTCTGAAATTAATCGATGAGACACATGCGGTCCGCTTGATTGCTAAATTAAAATCATTGTCGTAGAAATCGCTCCCAAGTTCATAAATATTACTGAAATCCTACAATCAAATTTCTAAACATGCATTAAAATACAAATCTGTGCTCCAGTAAACATGTGTACGTAAAATGCATACATGATCCGATATCAATGACCTGTACAAAATAAAAACAATAGTTATCGTGTTTCTCTGATCAATACACATGTGCTCTGTTCAACGGTCTCCCCTGAAAAGATATTAATTTTCTAACTCAAGACATATATATTTGAGAGTCACGTGACTTCACAAACACCACCGCGCGCGCGGACCTAAATTTGGAATAAAAAATTCCATATCCAAATAAAGAAAATGGAACTTCCACGACAAAATGTTTCTTAGTTTTCCTACAAGCTCAACTAAAATGCAAACAAAACAAATAAAAAAAAAAACAACATGAAGTCAAGAGTTCCCGTAGAAAAAACAGAACATTTATAAAATGATGATGTATAATTTTTATTCATAAGATAATCCTGGCCGTCCATTTGGCTAACCGGTGTCATATGGTATTTTGAACCCCTAAAAGTGAACCGGGTCAAAATACCATGCGTAAATGACCCCGGGTCATTATACCGCATGGTATTTTGACCCGGGGTCATTTTTCACATGTGGTATTTTGAACCCCTGTTTTAGATAAATAGTATTGCAGATTATCTAGTTTACAATTTGTTGGCTATCATTTTTTTAATTGGAGGTCTATAGTAGGGGTTCAAAATACCATGGCTAAGTGTAATTTTCAAAACATCTTTTCAAGCATGTTAAATACATACATACTACTTATTGAGTACTATTACTATATAAAGGAGTTAGAATAGTTAGAACTTTTAAATAAAAGGTCTATAGTAGGGGTTCAATATACACAGGGGGTCAAAATACCATGGCTAAGTAAAATTTTCAAAATATCTTTTCATGCATGTAAAATACATACAAACTACCTATTGAGTATAATAACTATGTAAAGGAGTTATAACAGCTAGAATTTTTGAAATTAAAGGTCTATAGTAGGGGTTCAATATACCATGGTAGGGGTCAAAATACCATGGCAAAGTAAAATTTTCAAAATATCTTTTCATGCATGTAAAATACATACAAACTACTTATTGGTGTATAATTACTATGTAAAGGAGTTACAGTAGCTAGAATTTTGAAATTGGAGGTGTAAAGAGGGGGCAATATACCATGGCAGGGGGTCAAAATACCATGGCTAAATAAAATTTCAAAATATCTTTCATGCATGTAAAATACATACAAACTACTTATTGAGTATAATAACTATGTAAAGGAGTTATAACAGCTAGAATTTTTGAAATTAAAGGTCTATAGTAGGGGTTCAATATACCATGGTAGGTCAAAATACCATGGCAAAGTAAAATTTTCAAAATATCTTTCATGCATGTAAATACATACAAACTACTTATTGGGGTATAATAACTATGTAAAGGAGTTACAGTAGCTAGAATTTTGAAATTAAAGGTGTAAAGGGGAGGGGTCAAATGCAAAATGTTTTAAAATTTTACATAGCCATTTTGACCCCCATGTATATTGAACCCCTAATATAGACCTATTATTTTAAAATTTCTAGCTATTCTTACTCCTTCACAAAGTAATAATACTCCAATAAGTAGTTTGTTTGTATTTAACATGCTGGAAAAGATGTTTTGAAAATTTTACTTAGCCATGGTATTTTGACCCCAAGTGTATATTAAACCCCTACTGTAGACCTGTAATTTAAAAAATCTAGCTATTCTAACTCCTTTACAAAGTACCTGTAATTTAAAAAATCTAGCTATTCTAACTCCTTTACAAAGTAAAAATACTCAAATAAGTAGTTTGTATGTTTTGAACATGCTAGAAAAGATATTTTGAAAATTTTACTTATCCATGGTATTTTGACCCCCCATGTATATTGAACCCCCTATTATAGACCTATTATTTTAAAATTTCTAGCTATTCTTACTCCTTTACATAGTAATCATACTAAGTAGTTTGTATGTATTTAACATGCTAGAAAAGATATTTTGAAAATTTTTCTTAGCCATGGTATTTTGACCCCCCTGTGTTATATTGAACCCCCGACTATAGACCTCTAATTTCAAAATTTGTAGCTATTCTAACTCCTTTACAAAGTAATAATACTCCAATAAGTAGTTTGTATGTATTTAACATGCTGGAAAAGATGTTTTGAAAATTTTACTTAGCCATGCATGGTATTTTGACCCCCCTGCAGTATTTTGAACCCCCTACTATAGACCTCTAATTCAAAAAATTCTAGCTATTCTAACTCCTTTACATAGTTATAATACTTCAAAATGTAGTTTGTATGTTTTGAACAGGCTCGGAAAAGATGTTTTGAAAATTTTACCTAGCCATGGTATTTTGACCCCACTGCGATATATTGAACCCCCTACTATAGACCTATTATTTCAAAATTTCTAGCTAATCTAACTCCTTTACATAGTAATCATACTCAAATAAGTAGTTTGTATGTATTTAACATGCTGGAAAAGATGTTTTGAAAATTTTACTGCCATGGTATTTTGACCCCCTGCAGTATATTTAACCCCTACTATAGACCTGAAATTAAAAATTCCAGCTATTCTTACTCCTTTACATAGTAATAATACTCAAAAAGTAGTTTGTATGTATTTAACATGCTGGAAGAGATGTTTTGAAAATTTTACGTAGCCATGGTATTTTGACCCCTCCCTTTTTACCATAGGAAATTTCAACTCCTTTATATGTTAAGTTTTAAATACAGTAAGCAAAGCATTCAAGGTACATGGTCTAGTCATACTGTTTCAATAAGGATTTTAATGAAATTTTGTTGTTAAGGCCTTCAGCATGTTCAGAGCACTTATACTGAGCCATGGCATTATTTTTTCCTACCATGGAAAATTTACCTCACCTTTGGTATGCATGTATGTATGATTTTCAATCTATTATAAGCTTAAAAGTAATGTATAATGTTCTTATTATTATCTAGAATAAAAAAACAGGGGGTTCAATTTACCATGGGGTTCAATTTTCCATACAGGGGTTCAATTTACCATGGGGGTTCATTTTACCATAGCGGTATTTTGACCCGGGTCAATTTACCATGGGGTTCAAAATACCATATGACACCGGGATGTACAAATACGCAGCCACATTCACTCAGAATATTAACGTTTAGTCTGATGCCTCGCATAGAGAGAGTGCCATGCAAACTTTCAATCAATCAATCAATCAATCAATCAACCAACCAAACCAACCAACCAACCAATCAGTCTGTTTAATACGGGGGTCCAAGATCTCATTTGTTTCTTTTTCGCTTGTTCCAAGAGACCCTATCCCATGTGTTTAATTACTATATCAGCCAACCAACAAACCAACCAATCAATTAATTAATTAATCAATCATGTTTCTGAGAGGAAAGACCGTTAACAATTGTTTTAAAACAATTGATTTATATTTGTAATATTGTTTGCACTGGAAAATGTGCTTAAAATAAGCTAGTTAGAAAAATAAATTCTTGAAAAGGGCATCGACTAGCTCTAGATTTTGATTCATAAAAGGCCCCAGCATGACAAAGTGTGTACGTAACAATTCAAAAATGAAAACGAACAGATTTATGCTAAAAACAATAAAAGAAAAGCAAAGATTGCAAACAGAAACCAACAACAATCACTGAATTATAGACTCCCGACTATTATTCCTTTTTGATGTTTATTTGTTTATTAGGTCATCATTTTGTCTCCAGTTGTTTCAATTTTCTGCTGATGTAAACACTAAATGATAAAAATTTAGATTTTCAAAAAAAATAAATCAAACTACCATACAATAAACTGCTTCGCTGAGCGCAGCTGGATACGCCTGCAGAGGTCCAACCCTGAACAGTTGGGGCAAAAAATGGACACAATATTCAAGCTTGATACAGGTCTGAATTTGGATTGTAATTAAATATTTGACATATTATAGGTTTCTGAATAAATGTAGTCAAAGAACTTGAAATTGGTTATATGAATTGAATTTATATTCAATTAAAGATTTCTTGCTGTTGTGCAATACACTATGCTGTTGCGCAATACTTAGTAAATCTGTTGTCAGACTATAAACAAATAAAATTTATAAAATTCTAAAGGGAGCTTACATCAATACATATAATTAATTCACCAAAGTTTCATAGAATTGCTGAAAGCATTTTTGAGTTATTGTCTGAAAACTGGAAAATCCCCCCTTTTTTAATGAATATATATAAAACCCCATAACTCGGAAATGTAAAATGTAAAATTTATAAAATTCTAAAGGGAGCTTACATCGATAGATATCAACAACTCATCAAAGTTTCATGAGAACTGCTGAAAGCATTTTTGAGTTATTGTCCGAAAACTGGAAAATCCCCCCTTTTTTTTATGAATAAAACCCCGTAACTTGGAAACGTAAAATCTAAAATTTATAAAAATTACAAGGGAGCTCATGTCAATAGATAGAAACAATTAACCAAAATTTTTTGCAAGTTGGTGAAAGCATTCTTGAGTTATTGTCCGAAAACTGGAAAATCCTCCTCTTTTTAATGAATAAAACCCTATAACTCGGAAACGTAAAATCTAAAATTTTTAAAAAACGAAAGGGAGCTCACATCAATAGATATAAACAATTCACCAAAGTTTTATGCAAATTGGTTGAAGCGTTTTTGAGTTAATGTCTGACATGTTGACAACAGACGGACAACGGTATACCATAATATGTCCCGTAAACGGGCGTATAAAAACTAGAATTAAGGTGGGGTTATAATAACTACTAGTGTTTACATATCCAGAAAATGAAAAGTTTTAACAACAAAATTATACAAAAAATAAATAAATGGAGAATTGATGTCCCTTCTTGCATAAAACATTATAAAGGGACATAACTAGAGAACTGTAAAAGTGATGCCACCCAAATTCGAACTTGATCTGTGTTTTATGGTCATAAGCATTGTGTATAAGTTTCATAACATTAGGTTGAGGCAAACTAAAGTTAGAGAATGGAAATGAAAAATTTAGCAATTTTTCCATTTATAAAGGGGCATAACTCAGGAACAATAAAAGTGACACCATCAAAATTCAAACTTGATCTGTGTTTTGTAGTAATAAGCTTTGTGTATAAGTTTCATAACATTTGGTCAAGGGAAACTAAAGTTAGAGAGCGGAAACCAATTTCTGGATGGACGTACAGACGGACAAGGTTACCCTTAATGCCCCCTCCACTTTGGCGGGGGCATAAAAATAATAAAAAAACCTGTGCCATATCTGTTTCTATTTGTTCCAAGCTTAAGTTGATTTAAATTCAACTAGAAATGACTGTACAATATTTTTTAAATTTGGTTTTATATGAAATATAGTGGAAAATCGCAAGTGACCAATAAACTTATGCCTGTGCACTGTATTAACATTTGATCCTATATCAAACTACAATTTCAGTATCTCCTACCATCAAATGTACACTACTTTGGCACAATCAGTTAATTTGAATAGGACAGGTAATTTTCACTACTTCTAAAGTAAACAAAGATAAGCTTTACCACTAATATTTATGCATAATATACCTACATTCCCTGAAGCAGTACATGTAAATACATAATCGATTATATTGGCAAATATAATACATTTCTTCTCACGATATCATGTTGATTCAAGATTTTCTAAATTCAGACTGATTAATCGGTTTAAACTCTAAAAGCTGCAAAAAACCTGCAACTAATTAGAAATTATCAGATATGTATTCCATTTAAATGACAGTTTTTGTGCTATGGCATAATTACTACCATATATCCCATACCCCATGGCCATTTACATACATTAGTTTATAAATGAACAGAACTAAAAGCCCTTTGAAGCTCTGAAGGTTATAAACAAAATTTAAAGCAGTCATTTTGAATGTCATAGGACATTTGGCAATGACCATTAAAATACAGCCTGGATAGTAAATTAAACTTGATCAAATGACCAACTATATATGTTTGTATATCAAATCAAACAGGATATAAGAACAAACAGGATATTTAAGAACAAACAGGATATATAAGAACAAACAGGTAAATTGAACTTGAACTGAATGTGTCCATTGTCAAAAGATATACCATATATAAGGAGAAAATCGTCATCAATAAAATCTGTTGTCTGTAGATTTTTAAAAAGTTATTAATCATTTAAGGATCAGGACCCCCTTTTTGATACAACGATATATTTCACAGTAAAGTTAGTTAAGGAATTGATCTAGCACCTGTCATCTGTGCAAGCAGAACTGTTCAAGATGGTAAACATTAACCTTGCACATCGATATGCTTCCTTAAAAAATTTATGCCAATTTCCCTGTTTAATTTTCAAATCAAAGCTGAACCCTTAGCACTCTACGGTATTTGACCCCCAAAAAGCTGCAGCACTCAAAGGGTTATGCATGAATTCTACCCCTAGCTCAATATAAATTGCCCTTACAGGATAATACAATTTACCAAATTATAGTTGGGTGAGAATTCATCCAATATCTATTTTCATTGGACGTAAATTTAAAGCAAGCAACAATCAACCAATCATCATGATCTGATGTTCTTGTGTTCCAGTGCTTTATTTTTTTGTTTTATGATATTTCGTAATCATTGTATTTCATGAGGGACTCCAGAAAGATAAGTTGTATGACTAGTCGAAAATGTGCTATGTATACACTTTTTGAATATAGAATTATGTTATTACATTTGTGCAATTTCCCCAAAAATATCCATGCAGTCACATGTGTGCATTTTATATAGATTAGACTGTTGGTTTTGAATGGTTTAACACTAGTAATTTTTGGGGCCCTTTATAGCTTGCTGTTCTGTGTGAGCCAAGGCTCCGTGTTGAAGACCGTACTAAATTGACCTATAATGGTTTACTTTTATAAATTTTGACCTGGATGGAGAGTTGTCTCATTGGCACTCATACCACATCTTCTTATATCTATTATCTGCATTTCCATTTGAAGACGTTATCATTACATTTTGTAAACACTCATTGTGGTTCTTTAAAACACCTAGTGTCATATAAAAGCTTAAATCTGATGCATGTACATATGAACAACTCTCAACACTAGTGGCAAATAACTTAAGCTTATTGTCTCATAAATATATATATTTAGGCTATTTTTAGCAAATAAAATAAATTTACCAGACTATATTATGAAACTGATGACATTTAAAAAGGTTTTTAATTTTTTACGGTAGTTGGTCACACCAAACTTCAGGGAAATTCTTAACATGAAACTTTTTGATAGCTTACACAAACTGTTGTGAGCCTGAAGGTATAGGTCACTATCATGAATAAATATTTTCAAGCTATTGCCGCCAGGAAATCTGTCTAGATGTTATATATCTAAAAGGCAAATAAACATGTTAAATTTTATTTAAATAATTTCAAGGTCTTCAAAAATGTAAATTAAATAACAAATTCTTTTTAAATGATGATTGTTTGCTTGACAATAAAATGAGATATTAAATGTCTAACAATTCGCCTGTCGAACATGCTGGCACTGTATGCAAAATGCATAGTATGTTGCACAAGCATTATTACACCTTATTTTCTTAAAATTAACAGCACTTGTATTACTGTCCTAATGGTCATTCCTTTTTATTACATATAAATTTTCAAAAACCTTGTTCAACCATAGATTTCACAACCGAAAACATCAAAACTGGACATCAGATTTCTTCAAACTACTTTTTTTTAAGTTAATTCCAAAAGATTTTAAATCTACCTTCATCTATCCCATTAAAAAAAAAATTGATTTATTACAGCACATGTAAGCAACAGAACTGATATATATGTGTATACTAAATATAAATACAACATAGCTACAGCTGACTTATACTGTACTGCTGAAAGTCACTTTACCTATTATTAAATTACCAAAAAATATGTACACTGCAACTACAGTATAGATGATATGTAACCTTGAAGATCTCTAGTAAAAACATGCATTTGTAGCCTTCGGTATATATAAAACTTTCCATTCAATGTGGTATATTATTTGTCATGTATGCCTTGAGAGTCATATTCAATAAAATACAGTACATCTATACTACTAAATCTAAAGACCGTTTTTTGTTCACCTAATAAACTTATATAAGGGTATAATTACTTGATAGGGTATACTGAAAATTTTACCCTTTTACATCGATTACTGTTTGAAACAATAAGCAATTAGACAAATTCATAAGTTCTGGAACTATCCGATGCGATTTCCTTTTAGTCATGTCAATATATTTCCAGTCTAATGTAAGCAGTTTAACATGCTAAAGAACAAGTAGTATAGATATCATCATTCATAATGAAACAAAGTACCTGCCCCATTATACACTAATCATGCTGTACCGAACTTGAAACAAACTACTCCCGGCCCCGATATTTATACACTGTACATGTACTCTCTATACTACTAAATCTAAAGACCTTTTTGTTCACCTAATAAACGGGTATACTGAAAATTTTACCATACTTATTTAAAAAACAAAAAGGGTTACATACACTCCTTCATAAAATACTGAATATAAATACGGCGATATATCTATCTATACTACTAAGATAACGAGGTCCAATTTGTTAGCTGTCATGACGTAAAAATGACAAATTATAGAATTCAATTTTATATATAACTTATATAGGACAATGGTGTTGATTAAAAATTACACCATTCCAAGCCCTTTTGTTTTCCACATTTTAAAGATATACTTTAAATTGTTAAACGTTCAATTAGCTCTCGCCGCGATATAGCCTTTTTGCGCTAAGGCGTAAAGCAAACACCAATCAATCAATCAATCAATGTTTTCCACATAATTTATATTACCAATAATTGAGCAAGTTCCGGGTCGACGGGTTCAAACAGAAAGATTTTGAAAGCAGAGAAAACTGTGCACCTTATAATCAGCATAACTTTATTAGATGACAATACGAATACTAAAAAATAAGGCGTAGGTACTTTAATTCAGTCCCGGTCCCGTGATATCGCGAGTGTGTTCTAGTTTTATATAAATTACAAGTTTAGTTAATTCTGTGCAACTGTTTCACATGCAAGAGTCTTAATCCAGGTATTTATTCCTTGCAGAACTGAATTATGACAATGAACTATTTGAGAATTTACATGTAAAAATGTAATGCTTAAAACTGTAGATATTTATACAATTTCACCAGTATACCAAAACAATGGACAAAAAAAATATGTGCATACAAAAATTTATAAAAAGTCATAATTAAATCAATGTTAAATTCAGGAAGATCATTACATATTTCAATGATCATGACTTCCCTACTGAACAAAAAATTTCCAAGAACTTATCCATTTAAGTAACATTTTATGCCAGAAACATGATATTGTCAGGATTCAATATTCCAGTTATACAGACTACTTAGTGTTAAACACAATTTATATGTTTATGCAGTTTCTGCTAATATGTGCTATTGTAATTAAGTATAAACTAATTATTCCTTATAGAATTTTTGAACATTGGAAATATATCCCTGATCTGAGGATTTGTTACCAAGTTCATTTGGGGAGCTGTTTCACATTTGGCAGGTTGTGACAAGTCATTTGGGGAACTGTTTCACATTTGGCAGGTTGTGACAAAGTCATTTGGGGAGCTGTTTCACATTTGACAGGTTGTAACAAGTCATTTGGGGAACTGTTTCACATTTGGCAGGTTATGACAAAGTCATTTGGGGAGCTGTTTCACATTTGGCAGGTTGTGACAAGTCATTTGGGGAACTGTTTCACATTTGGTAGGTTGTGACAAAGTCATTTGGGGAGCTGCTTCACATTTGGCAGGTTGTGACAAAGTCATTTGGGAGCTGTTTCACATTCAGCAGGTTGTGACAAAGTCATTTGGGGAGCTGTTTCACATTCAGCAGGTTGTGACAAACACTGATGAGGTTCCTGAGAGGCACATATATATACATTTAGCAGGTTAAAGCTAGGTTTTTAAGATCTCAATCCTCCACATTTTTTTAATGCTCTCCAGTTAAATAACAAAGAGCACACAAAAGAACACCTACAATAAAATCAGATTGTCACTGCAAAAGAATGAAGCATTTGACCATATGTTGACAGGAATAGAAATTTCTTACTAAAAGGTTATCACTAGATCTCCCAGTCCCTGATGCTTATATGACCTAAACTTCCAACTCTCCTATAAACAGCAGCATATATGCAAGAACAGGAATAAAAGCCCTGTTCATTGATAATTTTCTATGTTTTCTATGTATTGTGTGCAATTTTGTCCCATGTACATTTACTCCATATCCTTTCATTTTCTAAGAATTATATACATATATATGTACTAATAATAGTACCTTACTTATTATGCATGTGTTCATAGCATTCTTAACAAGTACTATCCATAATATACAATTATATGTTCTTCAAGCTGCAATCGACGAATCGTCTAGAATGCCTTCCTCAGTTCTTGAAATGAGGACATTAAAAGCCACTTAAATGTAACATTAGTTGTCACAAACTACAAGACATTACAAGTAGTTCTGCCTTTTATCTAGATTGCCTGCATACATAGAAATATGCTTCCAGTGAAGTGAAATGTATGAAATATTTAAGTTTTAATATGAAGGAACAGAGATCTATGTGAAGTAGACCTAAATGACCATGCAATAAGACATCTAATTCATAAGGTCAATATACCATATTCAACAATAGACATATGGATAGTGTTATTCCAGAAAGGGCAGATCTTAAATGCTCCAGGTTCAGACATCTAATGTTAGTCCATATCAATTGCTCCAGGTCCAGACATTTAGATATAAACAAAGATAACCACCATGGAGTTTTCTGACTTGGTACAGACAAATTAATGTATAGTAAGGTCTAACTGGTTTGGGAATACCATTACTACAGTTTGTTTAACAAACTTGACTACCCATGAGGGTATCACACTTGTCGGAGCTAAATCAACTACCTTAATAAAGAAAGCAGATAACAACCATACTGTTTTAATGTTTACTTCATATATATTGTTGAGTGCTAAGGTTACGTCACACACTGACGTCAACCATAGACAAAATATGTAAAACGCGACGTCATAACTCACAGGGTATTCTCAACAACACTGTTGCAGATGCCCTGGCTTACGTTTTTATACGACCGCAAAAAATTTTTGTGGTCGATATTGGTATGACGTCGCGTCGTCCAAGACGCATTGGTTTTGCACTCTAACTTTAGTTTAGGTGAATGGATCTCTATGAAATTTTACCATAAGGTTCAATATCACAAAAGGAAGGTTGGGATTGATTTTGGGGTTATGGTACCAACAGTTAAGGAATTAGGGGCCAAAAGGGGCCAAAATAAGCATTTTGTAACTTCCAGACATAACTTGTGTGTTAGTGTATGGATCTCTCTGACATTGTACCACAAGGTTCCATATCACAAAGGGAATGCTGGGATTGATTTTGGGGTAATTGCCTCAAAATTTCAGGAATTAGGGCCAAAAAGGCAAAACAAGCATTTTCTACTTTCATGACAATAACTTGTGTAAGTCTATGGATCTTTCTGAAATTGTACTACAAGGTTCCATATCACAAAGGAAAGCTGGAATTGAGTTTGGGGTAATTGCCTGAAACGTTTAGGAATTAGGGGCCAAAAGGGCCAAAATAAGCATTTTTCTAGTTTCCAGACAATAACTTGGTTTCAAGTGTATGGATCTCTGAAATTGTACTGCAAGGTACCATACCTCAAAGGGAAGGCTGGGATTGAGTTTGGGGTGATGAATCATAAGGGGGTTCAAAAAATTTGGGGATTTTTTTTTTTCTTTTTTTTTCTTTAAAATTTTCCATTTTAAGTTGGTTATTTCTGATTTATATTTAAAAGCAAATAATAATGATATGGCAGGAGATACACACCAAACAGGATGTGTAAATTATTATATAATAAGTATTGTGCTATAGCAAGAAATTTTCAATTGCACAGTATTGCGCAATAGCAAGAAATCTTCAATTGCACAGTATTGCGCAATAGCAAGAAATATCCAATAGCACAATATTGCGCAATAGCAAGAAATTGTCAAT
Source organism: Mytilus coruscus (assembly GCA_017311375.1). Classification (NCBI taxonomy): domain Eukaryota; kingdom Metazoa; phylum Mollusca; class Bivalvia; order Mytilida; family Mytilidae; genus Mytilus; species Mytilus coruscus. The sequence goes on from CM029601.1 coordinate 88,241,938, forward strand.
TGTACAGTATTGTGCAATAGCAAGAAATATTCAATTGCACAGTATTGCGCAATTGCAAGAAATATTCAATTGCAAAGTATTGTGCAAAAGAAGATACTTTGTATAAATTGCTTATTTCTTGACCAATTTCAATGGGGTTTTATTCTTGAACTCTTGGGGTTCTTTAATATACTGAATCTAACCGTGTATTAAGTTTATGGATTTTGGGCCCGTTTTAAATTGGTCCACATTGAGGTCCAAAGGGTCCAAAATTAAACTTTGTTTGATTTCATCAAAATTGAATTATTGGGGTTCTTTGATATGCCGAATCTAACTGTGTATTTAGATTCTTAATTTTGGTCCCGCTTTCAAATTGGTCTACATTAAGGTCCAAAGGGTCCAAAATTAAACTTAGTTTGATTTTAACAAAAATTGAATTCTTAGGGTTCTTTGATATGCTGAATCTAAACATGTATTTAGATTTTTGATTATGGGCCCAGTTTTCAAGTTGGTCCAAATCGGGGTCCAAAATTAAACTTTGTTTGATTTCAACAAAAATTGAATATATGGGGTTCTTTGATATGCTGAATCTAACCGTGTATTAAGTTTATGGATTTTGGGCCCTGTTTTAAATTGGTCCACATTGAGGTCCAAAGGGTCCAAAATTAAACTTTGTTTGATTTCATCAAAATTGAATTATTGGGGTTCTTTGATATGCCGAATCTAACTGTATTTAGATTCTTAATTTTTGGTCCCGTTTTCAAATTGGTCTACATTAAGGTCCAAAGGGTCCAAAATTAAACTTAGTTTGATTTTAACAAAATTGAATTCTTAGGGTTCTTTGATATGCTGAATCTAAACATGTATTTAGATTTTGATTATGGGCCCAGTTTTCAAGTTGGTCCAAATCGGGTCCAAAATTAAACTTTGTTTGATTTCAACAAAATTAAATATATGGGGTTCTTTGATATGCTGAATCTAACCATGTATTTAGATTTTTGATTTTGGGCCTCGTTATCAACTTTGTCCACATTGAGGTCAAAAGGGTCCAAAATTAAACTTTGTTTGATTTCATCAAAATTGAACTCTTGGGGTTCTTTGATATGCTGAATCTAACCATGTATTTAGATTTTGGATATTGGACCATAATAGGTGAATGTCTAATTTAAAATTTTAAGTTCTTAGACCACATTCATTCTGTGTCAGAAACCTATGCTGTGTCAAATATTTAATCACAATCCAAATTCAGAGCTGTATTAAGCTTGAATGTTGTGTCCATACTTGCCCCAACTGTTCAGGGTTCGACCTCTGCGGTCGTATCAAGCTGCGCCCTGCGGAGCATTTTATTGAGCATTTGATATAATTTACTTTTACAATAAGGTATTTTATGTATTTTGAGAATATTCAACGTCCCTCTTTTTTAATATCCTTCAGGGACACTCCGTACTTTGAGCAAAAAACATACAGAGGATAATGTGCAAAAAAGTATCAATTAAGTAAAATACTTGACTTCAATTTATAATATTAATACCAGGTTAAAAGACAACAAAAACTCAGAGCTTTCCAAAAAAAAAAATGCATCAAAGAATGCTTGCATTGCTGAAAACTCAGGTAAGTATCTGGCCTTGCGGTCATAAAACTTTCGAGCACAATTATTGTACTCAGACTCAGAAATCAGCCAATCAAAATACTGGATTTGATGTTTCGAGCACATAATTTGTACCGAGTCAAGTTTTATGACCGTGGGCCCAGGTGATATAGTATGTTAAAAATCAAATTACAGTTTGAGTCAATTCTGTGGTATTTATTGTATTCTGTTTTCAATTATTATAATAATACAAAACTGTTGAATATTAAGTCAGAGTTAATTAATTTGAACTTATATTTCTTCATTTTGGCCATATTTCATCTTTATCATGAAGTTAGATATATGTAATTATACAAATAGAAATCAAAAAGAATATGAACCTCAACTTTTATTTTTTAGTTGTATTTAGTAGCTTTTGACAATTATATTAAAAAAGAATATGATCCATTATAATTCATTATTCATTACCAATTATTTCTGACTAAGAAATTATAGGTTTAACGGTTTTGTGACTTTTGTCCAATTGACAAACATTTTTATTTTGAAATGACAAATTTTGGTTCCTATTTTGGTCTTACTTTTCTTGCTTTGTTTGTTAATTGTTTATTATTTACTGTTGTTTTGTTTTTAGATTTTCCCTTTTGAAGTAAGATGTAAATTGTTTTAAACTGAGTGCTTTAAGTCATTGACCGAAACGAGTGCATAACGATGACTTTGACAAACTGACAGAATTTTAATAATGTGCGGTTTCACATGCACTCTATCAAATATACTTAATATCTTATTATATTTTAATACTTCTTTGTAAAGGTATTTACATGTATTTATTAATTCACTAAGGCAAACTGAAGTCCACAGTTTATATTTTAATTAAACTTTGAATATATATGTGGAAAACATTTAAATACATACATGTATGCTTGTAAAGACATACATAATGCTTTTGGGTAGACATTCTCTCATCAACATTTGAAGAAAAGATGAATCATACAACTTCTAAACCTGATCAGATTAAAATATACCCATGAATCACAAATCTATTATCCAATAATCATCAATTTCTAGTGATTCACGTGTTAAAACTGTGTCATCTATTCTTTTTTTGCAATTGAAAATGAAAAAAAAATCTTTACACAGATATTTCAACAATCAATACTAAGACCTGACTAAAATATGTGAATATTTGAGAAACTGATTCAGCTAGATGTGAATTTCATTCATATTCAAGCTGGTCTAGATCTGCTGATTTTTAAGGCTTGTACAGGAAATACCTATTGTAATTGTTAAATATCTCATTACAACATCAAAAGTCTGAGTATTTTTACCTGTTTACAAGTTTAACACTTGTAACAGGTATACAATGCTACAAAACATGATTGAAGGGGGTGTGAGAAAAGAGTGGTAGAAAAAAAAGACAGGTAGAAAAACCCAACACACCTGAATTATCTGAACGTTTACCCATGATTAAAAGTATATATATGTTCCAAGTCACGTACAGCCCTAGATGACAGATAAAGGGAGGACTTGTAGAAGTACAAGTTATTTAAAATTGATATCAAATATACAAGTTGATACCTGAAATATTTTAACAGAAGTACCCAGGGGAAAATATTAATATATTCCATCTAGGGGCATGCCTGCCTTAATATGAAAGACTGATATAAGTCTAGATGATGTCAAATGAAAAAAAATCAACTAATGACCTGCAGACCATCCACATATAGCCACTCTCTGGTTGAAGGAGGGTTTGTCAAGTCAGTTGAATGACATATGCATGTCAATCAGTACTTAAATCAATAATTTGAATAAACATATAATAATTAATATGCATGATCCAGTAAAAACATGGGTCACAGAAATATCTGATCATGTAAATGTATGTAAAGTGTAAGTAAACATGAATAACTGTTTAAAATGTCTTCTTACCTGATGACTTTTCTTGGCTGTGGAATGTCTTTTTTATTAAGGAATTTTTTCAGAGCCTCCACAATGTCTTGTCCTATCTGCTCCTCCGTCAATGACTCCATATACAGTGCTTCTTTACCACTTAACCATCCTGAAAAAATAGATCAGTTCCTGAAACATCATTTAACATAAAAATAAACAGATAACAGATTTATTGAGACTCCTTAGCTTGCACACCTTCTTTTAACATACTTTTTGCAAATGTCTCACTCTGAAGTGTTCAGAATATTTGTCTTTGAACAGGGTTATAATGCACGGCCCAAACCTATCCCCCTTATGGCGCTACAAATATGATTTCTGCATTACAAAGGCTTTTATCAAGTCCCACTCCTAGCATTGTCTTGTTAAGCCCCCCAAAAATAACTATAGCTGGTGTCAATTGCAATTGTTTCACTGTAAATAAGGGTGATATTTGGTGATAACAATCTGATTTAAGAACTTTTTAAGTGAATCACAGTGTGTGAAACCTTTTTTCTTGAACTCGCCAATCTGGCCAGCAGCTTTTCATTTCAACTCGCCAAATTAAAATCCCACTAGCCAGCTTGGCGAGTTTCTAAAATTTTGAACTCGCCATCTTATTCGTACATTATTGTATGTAATAAACATTTTAGAAATAGCTTTATTCTAGGTTTACTTATATATTAGGTTGAAGATTTTCAGGAAGTATCTGTGATTTCCTTTTCTCTTTGACAGTTTTATGTATTAATTTTGTTCAGTGGCTTCTCATTCAGGAGTGCTTGGTCAATAGAAAGGGTTACTGGTATTTATATAATACTCTAGATAGGGTATAATAAATATAATATATAATAATCTAAATAGGGTTAAACAGATTAACTGAAGAATTTAATTTAATTTGTGATTTAATAAGAAATCACATGAAAAATGATATCATTTAAGCAACAATTCATGGGTTTTAACTTTTTGATATCTGGTTATATATTAACTTGGTTCCAAAGAAAATGTTGGTTTTAGAGGACTATATAAATCAAGGACTTATAAATTTTCTTTATCTTGAAAAAATGCTTTAACATGTTTAATATCCAAAGTTGCTACGGTTGACCATAATTAATGCATTTTCAATATTTATGCTATAAGAAAACAAATATTGTTCTGCAATGTACACTGTTAAGATTATTTTGGTTACCCTTTTCTTCCTTTCATGTCATTTAAAAGCTGAATTAATAAAGCAATGTACACTGTAAAGATTTTTTTGGTGACCTTTTCTTTCCTTTCATGTTATTTAAAAGCTATTATTAGAATTAAGTTTTATTTACAGTTTATAGGAAATTTACTCTTGATTCAATCTTCAAAACATATATTAAAATTACATTGCCAAAAGGAAAGTGAAAGTAAATTTATCTACATTTGTATCTATAAAACATGTTTTGATTGGTTTAAGTTTTTCATTTAACAGTCATCTAGCCAATCAGAACACATGTAACATAATATGTATCATCTGGGTTCCTGTTTAAACAGAAGTCATGTATAACAGTATAGATTTTGCGGGAAAAAATGTTTTTGTGACGATCTTTTTGCTGGCTTGATTCAAAGTCGCCACAGAAGAGTCACTCGCCACAAGGGCGAGTTTTATTGAATCTGGACTCGCCAAACACGATTCTTACTCGCATTTGGCGAGTTGGCGAGCGGAGGTTTCACACACTGGAATCACCATCATTCAATGTGAAAATTCGCCAGCAAGAGTGATTTTGACTAAACACCTACAAATGTACCGTAATCGAGAAAACAAGATAGTTTAGTGCAAAAATAAAATTGAATTGACAGAAATATCAGAGATTGTAATCCATATTGATATATACAAATCTTGCCTGGATAAAAGTATTTGTCACTTGGGTTTTTATGTATTTTAAGTTGATATAAATCCACATTTTTTTCAATAAATTACAAAAAAAAATGATTGTGGAGTGGTTTCTGGTTGCTATTGGGTACCACCAGAAGCAGAATTGTCACAGTTTTACTATATTTATGTTGTGCTTATATGATACTGATAAAATGGTTTATTTAAACACATGTACATTTTGAACATGTATACTTTACCTTAAATAACCTTGCATTTAAATTTGAGTGAACCTACATGTACATGTTTTGTTATTGTATACATGTATTATATACCACTACCATTGATTTAATCATTAAAAGGAGATTAAGCATGCTGCAAGACAAATATATGACCACAAAATCAAACCTAAACTTAGAAGCATTATCCTGGATGTTCTAGTTCTGAATATTTATTAAATCAGTGGGTTTTTTTTGACAAAATTTAACATGACTGCTCAGGTAAATATGACCGCTTCCTGACCCTTGTCATGATTGTTGATATACATAAACATGCATAACTTGTAAAAAATTCTAAAATTCAAAAATAACAAAATATTCTTTTTTTAGCATGAATATAGATATATTTGAACATGTGCTAGTAATGTACATTTACAATGATGTCTGAGGAAGTTGATAACTTACAAAATGTACATGCAGAGATAGAAGATCAAACAGTTACACGCATGTACAGGTGAACAACTGCTGCATGTAAAACATTATTAAAACCATTAAATATACTTTGTACTTTATTTCAAGCAGATAAATGCATCTATTATATACAAATATAAGTGCATGTGTACTTTCAAATCTGTATCCTATCACTAACAATAGAACCGGTACAACACATGTACAAGTTTGCACATTTATTATATGAGTCAGGCCAGTTTTTGAAAATAATTTTGTCTTATGCAAGTAATGGGACACTTAAACTGACACTGCATGAAATTTGTCTGTTAAAAGTACATTTTCATTAGTCAAATCTTATAATTCTATTGAAACAAGAGTGCAAACGCTGAAAAGTATCACATAAATCACATAAACTTAACATTGTCAATGATCCATATAAATGAGGTCAAGGTCATATGAACCCTACATGTACCAGACAGACATGTACACATTACAATCATTCCATACACCAAATATAGTCAGCCTTTTGCTTATAGCATCTGAGAAACCGACCTAATTACGAAAACTGAACATTGAAGAATGAACCATAAAAATGAGGTCAAGGTCATATGAACCCTGTGAGACACCATGTATACCATGTAATCATTCCAAACACCAAATATAGTTGATCTATTGTTTATAAATTATAGTATCTAAGAAACCGACATAATCATGAAAACTTAATATTGACCAATGAACCATAAAATGAGGTAAAGGTTAAATGAACATTGCCAGACAGACTTGTACACATTACATTCATTCCATAGACCAAATATAGTCGACCTAGGCTATTGCTTACACTGGGAAAGCCATTTGGTTAATACGCCTGCTTATTATCTAAAAATATGGACTATGGTTAAAAGATAACCAGTAATCTCTAAATATATATGTTTGACAAAGAATTAGATGTTTGACAGGAATTAGATGTCCGTCTTTAACTTTAGCTGTTTGCTGTATTTTAGACGTTTACCGTAATCCCTCTCATACTCTTAGATAATATTAATGATGTCCCTTTAATAACTCGCTTGAACGATAACGTGTGTATTAATTAACGTTAGCTATAGTATTGAAATGTTCCAGTTAAATTAATGCACATGATATATCTAGTTTGACGGGAATTAACTTTTCGTCCGACAAAACTGATGTGTATTGAGTTGTCAATAAAAGAACCAGTGATGCGTGAGCGACGGTTATAAAAACATTGTTGTAAGGAGATGAATACATAAACAATGTTTACAGAATCTGTTAAAACTAACCATCTTATTTCCCTTCGTATAAACGATGTTTTTGTTGAAAATATACTAATAGTTACCTGTGAATTAAGACAGACACAGATAATATAGATCTATGAGTTAGATGGTTATAAATATTTTTTCTTGGAAGCTTTTATCAGTGTTGCAGGTTTCGAACTAAGGGGAAAGATCGACATACAAATACGAAACGCTTTTAAGCATGGCTTTCCTGATGAATTAAATATCGAATTTTTTCATTGGTCAATAATACACATCTATTTAAATACAACCAATGGACAAGATGAATACACGTGGTAACTTTGTAATACACAACTACAAATTTATGAATGGAAGTGGTTTAATCAAATTAAAGGTTCAAATTGACAAATGTGTTTAACTGAGTTTTATTTCTATTTTTTGTCACTTGTCAATAGCCTATATTCATTCTACAACAAAGGATGCCGTTATAATCGATAAGTATGTTTCAGCTGGGAACAGTATCATGTTCCTGGTTCCAGGTTATAAATATTAGGGACTAATAAAATGTTTTTGATTACAGGTACATGTATATTGTTTGGTATGAACACACTTAACAGGCACGTGATATTTATTATTGTTATAATATGATGACCCTACTAGAATTTATACATAAAATGCCTTTCTGGTAATATTACGATCTAATTTTAAAATATGTAGTTTTTATTTTAAAGTCAGAGTCAAATAGATGTATGCTATTTTTTGTTGTATATAAGTAATTTAATCACATGCCTGTCAATTTGAAAAGTATAAGATTGTTACGAACATCAGAGTTTTACTGGGACAACCTTTAAATTAATTGTTTTACTTGAGATAATTGTTTCGTAAGAAGTTTATGATTAACATATTTTTACCACTAATTGAAAAGGGGGCAGGAAGAAATTTGAAAAATAAGCAGGACCACCAGCATTAATTATCGAGGGGGTGGACGGGTACAGGAACATGAGAATGAGGGATCGGGAAGTGGGTGTCAGATGGACGAAAGCAGTAGGGTGCGGAAATGGTTACTAGGTTTGTTCTTTACTCTCTTCTTAATTTTCGGTTATTAAATCCAAATAATAAGTATATACATAGAATACGTAAATACATATGGTGCACAGAATGTATAGAGTTCAATTTGCAAAGACCACATTTCATATAAAATATTTGTATAGGTATGTTCCTTCCACACAAAGATCATTACATTCTTTCTGCAACAGTCATTTTGACTTAAAGACTTTTAAGTTGCTGCATATTTATACCTGCCACAAGGGCCACACAACGTGGAACAGGTTTCGAAATTCCTATCAAAATGAAGATGTCCAAGGGATGACCATTAGTTATGAGCCTGTTGTTTCGTACTTTGGTTTACTTTGTTGTATTGTACATATCATGACCGACTCTAAATAAAATTTACTTACTTACTTACCTGGTGTAGTTTATAGGTGTGTTAACCTTTGTGGTTTTGAATATAAATAAGGCCGTTGGTTTTCCCGTTTGTATGGTTTACACTGGTCATTTTGAGCTCTTTGTAGCTTGCCCTTCGATGTGAGCCAAGGCTCCGTATTTAAGGTCGTATTTCTCGAGGGGAGGGGCATTTTTCTTGGTAGGGTGACGGAAACATCTAGTGCCAAACCCTTTTCGTATATTTTGTTTATGAAAATATATACCTTGTCGTATATCAATAAATAAAACAGACCTATGTCTTGAAAAGTTGTCTGACTGGCACACATACCACATATTCTATACCCCAGTCAAACTTGGAAACGAATAATTAGATATAGGAAGATGTGGTATGAGTGCCAATGAGACAACTCTCCATCCAAGTAACAATTTATAAAAGTAAACCATTATAGGTCAAGGTAAGGCCTTCAACACGGAGCCTTGGCTCACACCGAACAGCATGCTATAAAGGGCCCCCAAAATTACTAGTGTAAAACCATTTAAACGGGAAAACCAACGATCTAATCTATATAAAAATACTATGTTCCAGAGTCAGCTCAGTAATGTGTACGTTGACCAATACTCGGCCCCGTCCCCTTCAGAGTCTGTAGCCCCATATTTCTTAGTAACTTAAGATAATCTTTTTTATGAAATGGTGTGTTTAACATAGGCGGGTCCAGGAGCCCCCCCCCCAATTTGTGGGGAAAATTGATTACATAGGGAATCACTGAGACACGACTGGAGCCCCCTTCTAGGACAGTCCATGTCCCCCCTTTATGAGCATTTCTGGATCTGCCACTGTATAATTACATAATTCGTCCTTGTTATTACGTCCAATTAATATTCTCTTTATAAATGTCATGTGACCGAAACACAAAATGGACTAAGTTGTATATAGACATACCTGGGTAAACCGGACCCTGAATACACCGGATTCCTGTCTATTCTGGTCCCAATATTTTCCTTTCATAACCTTTGCAAAATACCTCTATAAACCGGACCCTGTGTATTCCGAATTCCGATCTCATTAGGAAGTCCCATTACACATAATTGCATTATCAAATGCTGTCAAAATCGGTTTAATTTATTTAACTGTACATCATGATTGAGTATTGATCGCCGTCAATCAACACAAATTTGTTTACACAAGAGGGTCCTTACGAGTATTAAACCGTGACCTTATTGTAGTGAACTGTTTTTATGAACAATATTAAGTGGTCATTAAAATAAGTTAATTCAAACAAGAATGCAGAAACTTTATGTACGCCTAAAAGAGAAAATAAGATTTTGATAACATTCTTAATACACCTTCGCCGAAAAGGTCTCGCAAAGAACTTACATTAAAACAAAAGTACAATCTTATTACGGAATATGAAAAACACCTAAGCCAACGCAAAAGATCTTGCATTACAGTTTGGGATCGGCAAAACAACTGTTTCATACATTTAAAAGAGAAGTGGTGAATATAAAACAATTTACGAGGACAACACAACATCTGCAAGAGAACTGTACAGTGCATGATAACCTATAAAATGAACTAACAATCGCCATGGTTTATATATTTAATTAATTTTACCAGCATATAACATTATTACAATGAAAAAATAATTATCTATTTTTTAAATCTAATATATCAAACTATTATATTCTTTTAAACTTTAATGTCGAAACACAGTTCCACCATTTATTAGATTGCACTTTCATATATAATAGCTAAATGTCTTAAATGTTAACATTCCTGGATGAGAATAGACCAGTATTCGCCAAAAAAAAAAAAAAAAAAATTATATTACTTATCTTCAATAACGAATTCTAAAATGTATTAAATAATTCTTTCATAGTAGATTTGACTTTTAAAGTAAATTTTAATAGCGAAATTATGCACGTCATTTATATATTTGCATGCCAGTAATCAATTTGATCTTGAACTTGACTTAGCTCACAATAGAGAGCTGAAATCAATTTTGTCAACTGCACGAGATTTTCATACGGCGGTAAATAGCATGTAACGAACATAAGTGATAAAACTGACAGACTGTGGAAAGTCAATTCAGGGTCAACTTTGATGTGTAACGATTGACATTGTTGTGCGTTAGCGTTGAGGCTCTTGAGGAAAGTTCATTACGATTGATTAACGAGAATCTAAATTAGTGCTGTTTTTCTCGATAATTTCACAGTAGAGATAACAATTTTGCTTGGTAGAATTGCTGGAAATACGCATTGATAGTTTTGTTTATTATCGTTACAGGAGAATAATTCACTTCAAGTGAGTAAACGCGCATTTTCGAGTATCGACATTACGTTGCACTCGCTTTTGCGAGTGCGACACAATAAATATCGGAAATCCACATTTTTTCAATAAATTACAAAAATAAATGATTGTGGAGTGGTTTCTGGTTGCTATTGGGTACCACCTGAAGCAGAATTGTCACAGTTTTACTATATTTATGTTGTGCTTATATGATACTGCTAAAATGGTTTATTTAAACACATGTACATTTTGAACATGTATACTTTACCTTAAATAACCTTGCATTTAAATTTGAGTGAACCTACATGTACATGTTTTGTTATTGTATACATGTATTATATACCACTACCATTGATTTAATCATTAAAAGGAGATTAAGCATGCTGCAAGACAAATATATGACCACAAAATCAAACCTAAACTTGGAAGCATTATCCTGGATGTTCTAGTTCTGAATATTTATTAAATCAGTGTTTTTTTTGACAAAATTTAACATGACTGCTCAGGTAAATATGACCGCTTCCTGACCCTTGTCATGATTGTTGATATACATAAACATGCATAACTTGTAAAAATTCTAAAATTCAATAAAATGCTCCAGAGGCGCAGCTTGATACGACCGCAGAGGTCGAACCCTGAATAGTTGGGACAAGTATGGACACAACATTCAAGCTTGATACAGCTCTGAATTTGGATTGTGATTAAATATTTGACACAGTATAGGTTTCTGACACAGAATGAATGTGGTCTAAGAACTTAAAAATTTTTAAATTGGACATTCACCTATTATGGTCCAATATCCAAAATCTAAATACATGGTTAGATTCAGCATATCAAAGAACTCCAAGAGTTCAATTTTTGATGAAATCAAACAAAGTTTAATTTTGGACCCTTTTGACCTCAATGTGGACAAAGTTGATAACGGGGCCCAAAAATCAAAAATCTAAATACATGGTTAGATTCAGCATATCAAAGAACCCCATATATTCAATTTTTGTTGAAATCAAACAAAGTTTAATTTTGGACCCAATTTGGACCAACTTGAAAACTGGGCCCATAATCAAAAATCTACATACATGTTTAGATTCAGCATATCAAAGAACCCTAAGAATTCAATTTTTGTTAAAATCAAACTAAGTTTAATTTTGGACCCTTTGGACCTTAATATAGACCAATTTGAAAACGGGACCAAAAATTAAGAATCTAAATACACGGTTAGATTCGGCATATCAAAGAACCCCAATAATTCAATTTTTGATGAAATCAAACAAAGTTTAATTTTGGACCCTTTTGACCTCAATGTGGAAAAAATTGATAATGGGGCCCAAAAATCAAAAATCTAAATACATGGTTAGATTCAGCATATCAAAGAACCCCAAATATTCAATTTTGTTGAAATCAAACAAAGTTTAATTTTGGACCCGATTTGGACCAACTTGAAAACTGGGCCCATAATCAAAAATCTAAATACATGTTTAGATTCAGCATATCAAAGAACCCTAAGAATTCAATTTTGTTAAAATCAAACTAAGTTTAATTTTGGACCCTTTGGACCTTAATGTAGACCAATTTGAAAACGGACCAAAATTAAGAATCTAAATACACGGTTAGATTCGGCATATCAAAGAACCCCAATAATTCAATTTTGATGAAATCAAACAAAGTTTAATTTTGGACCCTTTTGACCTCAATGTGGACAAAGTTGATAACGGGCCCAAAATCAAAAATCTAAATACATGGTTAGATTCAGCATATCAAAGAACCCCATATATTCAATTTTTGTTGAAATCAAACAAAGTTTAATTTTGGACCCCGATTTGGACCAACTTGAAAACACGCCCATAATCAAAAATCTAAATACATGTTTAGATTCAGCATATCAAAGAACCCTAAGAATTCAATTTTGTTAAAATCAAACTAAGTTTAATTTTGGAACCTTTGGACCTTAATGTAGACCAATAATTTGAAAACGGGACTAAAAATTAAGAATCTAAATACACGGTTAGATTCGGCATATCAAAGAACCCCAATAATTCAATTTTGATGAAATCAAACAAAGTTTAATTTTGGACCCTTTGGACCTCAATGTGGACCAATTTAAAACGGGCCCAAAATCCAAAAACTTAATACACGATTAGATTCAGCATATTAAAGAACCCCAAGAGTTCAAGAATAAAACCCCATTGAAATTGGTCAAGAAATAAGCAATTTACACAAAGTATCTTCTTTTGCACAATACTGTGCAATTGAATATTTCTTGCAATTGCGCAATACTGTGCAATTGAATATTTCTTGCTATTGCGCAATACTGTACAATTGACAATTTCTTGCTATTGCGCAATATTGTGCTATTGGATATTTCTTGCTATTACGCAATACTGTGCAATTGAAGATTTCTTGCTATTGCGCAATACTGTGCAATTGAAAATTTCTTGCTATTGCACAATACTTATTATATAATAATTTACACATCCTGTTTGGTGTGTATCTCCTGCCATATCATTATTGTTTGCTTTTAAATATAAATCAGAAGTAACCAACTTAAAATGGAAAATTTTAAAGAAAAAAGGAAAAAAGAAAAAAAATCCCCCAAATTTTTTAACCCTTATGATTCATCACCCCAAACTCAATCCTAGCCTTCCTTTGAGGTATGGTACCTTGCAGTACAATTTCAGAGATCCATACACTTGAACACAAGTTATTGTCTGGAAACTAGAAAATGCTTATTTTGGCCCCTTTTGGCCCCTAATTCCTAAACGTTTCAGGCAATTACCCCAAACTCAATTCCAGCTTTCCTTTGTGATATGGAACCTTGTAGTACAATTTCAGAAAGATCCATACACTTACACACAAGTTATTGTCATGAAACTAGAAAATGCTTGTTTTTGCCCTTTTGGCCCCTAATTCCTAAAATTTTGAGGCAATTACCCCAAAAATCAATCCCAGCATTCCCTTTGTGATATGGAACCTTGTGGTACAATGTCAGAGAGATCCATACACTAACACACAAGTTATGTCTGGAAGTTACAAAATGCTTATTTTGGCCCTTTTTGGCCCCTAATTCCTTAACTGTTGGTACCATAACCCCAAAATCAATCCCAACCTTCCTTTTGTGATATTGAACCTTATGGTAAAATTTCATAGAGATCCATTCACTTAAACTAAAGTTAGAGTGCGAAACCAATGCGTCTTCGACGACGACGACGACGCCGATTTACGGCGACGACGACGACGACGACGCGCCTAACGTCATACCAATATACGACCACAAAAATTTTTTGCGGTCGTATAAAATAACAAAATATTCTTTTTAGCATGAATATAGATATATTTGAACATGTGCTAGTAATGTACATTTACAATGATGTCTGAGGAAGTTGATAACTTACAAAATGTACATGCAGAGATAGAAGATCAAACAGTTACACGCATGTACAGGTGAACAACTGCTGCATGTAAAACATTATTAAAACCATTAAATATACTTTGTACTTTATTTCAAGCAGATAAATGCATCTATTAAATACAAATATAAGTGCATGTGTACTTTCAAATCTGTATCCTATCACTAACAATAGAACCGGTACAACACATGTACAAATTTGCACATTTATTATATGAGTCAGGCGAGTTTTGAAAATAATTTTGTCTTATGCAAGTAATGGGACACTTAAACTGACACTGCATGAAATTTGTCTGTTAAAAGTACATTTTCATTAGTCAAATCTTATAATTCTATTGAAACAAGAGTGCAAACGCTGAAAAGTATCACATAAATCACATAAACTTAACATTGTCAATGATCCATATAAATGAGGTCAAGGTCATATGAACCCTACATGTACCAGACAGACATGTACACATTACAATCATTCCATACACCAAATATAGTCAGCCTTTTGCTTATAGCATCTGAGAAACCGACCTAATTACGAAAACTGAACATTGAAGAATGAACCATAAAAATGAGGTCAAGGTCATATGAACCCTGTGAGACACCATGTATACCATGTAATCATTCCAAACACCAAATATAGTTGATCTATTGTTTATAAATTATAGTATCTAAGAAACCGACATAATCATGAAAACTTAATATTGACCAATGAACCATAAAAATGAGGTAAAGGTTAAATGAACACTGCCAGACAGACTTGTACACATTACATTCATTCCATAGACCAAATATAGTCGACCTAGGCTATTGCTTATAGTACTTGAGAAACAGACTCAAACACAAAAACTTAACTTTAACCATTGAATGAACCATGAAAATGAGGTCAAGGTCATATGAACCCTGCTCGACAGACATGTTCACCTTACAATTATTCCATACACCAAATATAGTGGCCCTATTATTGCTTATAGTATCCAAGAAATAGACCAAACTGGAAAAACTTAACATTGAGCACTGAACCATGAAAATGAGGTCAAGGTCAGACGAGACCTGCCAGTCGAACATGTTCACCTTACAATCATTCCATACACCAAATAGCAGACATTCCCAAGGTCACTGGACATTCAGGCAATGGCCAGTTAAAGTTGGTTTGGTCCATTCAAGTGATATGCATTATTGGACCAAATGACCAGTAAAACAGACAAGAGATATGTATATATACAGCACAGAAATCCCTGTGTGACATATCTGCTTTGGCAAATTTGCCATAATTTTTTTTTTATTTTGTGTCCAACACACATCATGACCGTGACATGTTACATGAATACATTTTTTGTACATCATTCTTTTGACACAATAGTTATAAAATAATTAATCATTCTGCCATTTATTTGTGAAAATTTCAAATCAATATCAAACACATTAGAAATGACCAAAGAATAATTTTGAAAAAGAATTTAAATTTATAAAGTATGCTCATTACATTTGTCATAGAATGTATATATGTGGCCATGCTTATAGCCACAAGCAGTGATTATTTTAAGACTTTAACATGTTTAAGTACTACCAAAATATTCTTCAGTGTCTGAGGATGAAATTAATTAACCAAACATAGTGGGAAAATAATTGACTTATATTCGGGATAGAAAAAATCATTTACATACATATGGGTAAGACAGAAAACAACTCTCTTCACAAAATTATCAACATCACCCAAGGTTAGTATTGTGCAGAAAGTTTATTGACCGCTGCAATTGAAAGAAGGCAAATGCTACACTGAGCCTTCATTATAATCGATACAGAAGACATGAAATAACCCACTGACTGAAAACTGACCGGGCAATGAACTCTTTACCTTTTGTAATTCTACAGACTGGGGATGCCCTTAAAATTAAAAGATCATTTATAAATGTATGCACACACACAATTATACAGTAAAAATGCAAATTTATGATTCTAAAACAATCAATTTGCAATATTTCTACAATATCAATTTCACAAAATATGGTCAGAAACATTATAGGAAGATAATTTACTAAGTTAGAGTATATATATAAATGTATTACTGATGCAACACTGCACAGCTTTCATGTCACACAAGGACAAATCACAGGTTACTGTCCTCAGAGACAATTACTTTACATTTTCATTTCTTACCATCCCTTCACCTTAAAAGTTAATCGTTTTCACAGCATGCTGTCTGAGAGGATCAACATTTCTGTTGAGTCACTGCTTCACATATTTTCTGCAATCAACCTTTCCTTCTTTTTTTCTCTTTTATATAATTTGAAAGCCAGCTTTGAAATTGTCAGAAACCTGGCCGAGATGGGCTTGTCCTTTGTAATAATTGATGGGTGTATACATTACTATGAATAACTGTATTAAAGTACCAGTTGAACCTGGATAGTAACAAATCATAAAAGTCTGAATTCAATACAACAAGGGTGAAGAAAAGTATTATCATGCAAGACCTACAATGTACACTTACATGCACATGTAACAAAAAAAGTGGAACAGATCATTTACTCATCACATTGCTAACTGAAGTTAGGATCTTTTATGCTGGAAACAACTTTTTTCAAAATTGGATATATTTTTAAAAGTTAAAAAAAAAACACGATAGTTTTTATTTTTATATTTTTTCAAAAGTCTGACAAAATGAAAAAAAATTAGGACCAATTGGGTTGGTGGTAACAAGTATTATTTGCATGCCTAAATGTATATATATATGTATATGTACATGTTTGTACATGTACAAATATATTTGTAGCACCTGGTAACTATTGATTTTGTTAAGTTACAAATGTACCATGGTAACAAATGAATTATAATCATGATTATAATGATTATAACAGTACTTAATAATAAATAATACCTGAAAAAGAAATATTTACACAAAAAATCTCTCCACAAAGAAAAATTATTCAAAACACTTCAGGAAAAAACAAAACACCCTTTTCCTTGGATACATGTACATGAACATCAAAGGTAAATATAAATGGCCAAATCAAACTGACCTTGGCCTCCTAATTTTACATTGTCCGTATTCATGTACATACATGTACATGTAAGATTCCCTAGTAGTACAAAAATATTCTGCAAGTTTTTATAAACCAAGATGTTATATAATTGGATATCCTGCATTTATCATGCTTTACCATAAAATAAGATCAAATTGCTGCAAGACCCCTTTCCTAAATTATTAAATCCTTCTTTTGTATAATTAACCATAAATTAGATACAGCCAATCATGCTAACGTCCTCATGAGTGTATCTAATAATACTAAAAGTATTGTTATGACATGATATTTGTACTGATGAAGCAATACTAGAGTGGTCATAATGGTCTTTTAGTTTAATATTAAACTGCACAACACCACAACAGAATTTAAACTTTAACAAGAATGTGTCCCCAGTACATTTTCTATGTTCAGTGGACCGTGAAAATGGGGGAAAATCTCTAATTTTGCATTAAAATTAGAAAGATCATATCATCATGATCATAGGGAACATGTATTCTAAGTTTCAAGTTGATTGGACTTCAACTTCATCAAAAACTACCTCGACCAAAAACTTTAACCTGAAGCGGGAGAAACGGACAGACGCACAGACCAGAAAACATAATGCCCATAAATGGGGCATAATAAATGTGGCATAAAAATTCATTATTCATTCTTTGATTCAATCTAGGTGAAAAAAAGCAACAATGCTACTTTAACTAACATACATTGTACTCACCAACTAAAACATTGTCATGTACCACTTCAAAAGAGTATATTTTACGATACCATGTGTGTCGCAGATCATTCATTTCAATGAGATCATTGTCCCACACAAGTTCTACTCGAAACAATTCGGGCTCTGTCACTGGTTCATCAAACTGAACAATAACTTTGTCTACAATGCCAAATCCTACTGCATCAATTGCATCTAATTTCATTTTAGGCAATGGTGGGCTAAACATCCTATCACATGCAGCTTTTAAAACACCTAGTGAAACTGTACATATTACGTGATTTGCATAGAATTTTTCACCGTTTTCACATTCAACACAACATTCATAAACATTTTTTTCTGGCTCTGGAAATTGTCTATTCCATCGTATACATTTGACTGGATGATTGAGTAAAATATTTTCCTTTGGAATACTACTTTTTAGGATTTCTAAAACTGCAGTAAAACCGGGTGGGATTGTATAATGAACACCTGGTAGTTCTTCATAACTTCCAAACTCACTCAAAGAAACCTCTGACAATGTATCACAGCCAGATATACAACACTCTAGCCTTTTTCGCTGATCAAACAACAATTCTCTAATATGACGGTCACCATTTGTATACCGTTCTAAAGTGTCTTCGTATTCACGTTCCAGAAATGCTCCAACACTATCATTTTCTTCCATTGTGGGCATACCACTTTGATAAAAATCCTCTGCTTGCATAATAAGTTGCCCATAGTTCAAATTTACTTGATTGACTATTTTTTCAGTAACTTCATCTCCGTTTTCCATTTTAAAGGATGTTTTATTACGAAGACCTTTATTGCCATGTCTCAATTCTAGCAAATTATTGTCATCAGCAATTTTAAAAATTGGGTTTCTTTCTATGCCGTGTATCCAATTGGCCCCCATTTCTGCTTTATGGCCTTCAGCATCTGAAAAACGTCATATTTAAAAACAGGTATATTACTCAATTTAGAATTTCATTTTCTTTGAAAAATATTACTAATTTTAATGGAGTTCTAGGCTTTAACATGTACATGATATTGACTTTGAAATTTTTAATTTCAATTTTTAATTTGCCATTTTCAGAAATAATGTATATACATGATATATGTACAAATGTAGTCATAAAAATCATTCAACCAGATGCGAGGTTTATATATGTCAGGTTTATATGTGGTTACAGCCAATTTAATTTATATAAGGAAGACTAAATGAGTGTACATGTATACAATAATAAGTTAATACACTGATTTTAACAAGAATGGTTACAAAAAGTGTGCAAAAATGATATATGTATAAAAGGAACAAAGAGTCAATCCTATATAAAGCATTGACATGTACCAAAGAGAATACAAGTATACTCTGATCAATGGTTTTACATTCTACATGCATGTATGTCCATGTTCCAATTCATGGCCATGAAACTGTTTTGCACCATCAATATATCTATAGTTAACATAACATTATATAAAGATGACTATGACTTAGTAACTTGAGTCACTTCTTTTTTAACAAATATCTGATTGTTACATTTAATGTACATGTAAATTATATTGATATTGTTACTTGTACATGTAATATAATATTAACTTCTTCAAATAGATGAATATTTAAAAGCTTCAGGACTATTTGGATTTTTGTTGAAAGCTGTAGGGTGATCTATGGTTGCTTAAATCCATGTCATTAAGACTCTATTAATTTGTTGTCACATTGGTAAACATACATGTACCAAATTCTCTTAATTGTATATAAGATTTCTATAGAAAAATAAAGGGAAAAGACTGAGAAATAGAAAGGAAGCATGTTATATGTATTTCTAATAACAAAGAACATATATTGTATTTTCCTACCAGACTTTTTTGTCATGTTGGGGCCTTTTATAGCTGACTATATATAGAGTATATGGGTTTACTAATTGTTGTCGAAGGCTGTACATGTATGTTGACCTATAAATGGTAATATCCGCTTCATTTGGACTCGGTTGGATAGTTGTCTTGTTGGCAATCATACCACATGTCCTTGTTTCATATTAACATAGAGTTGGTTTCAATTTTTCATGAAACATGTAGGTACAATTTGCAGCCTTTTATTAAAAGGCCCCAAATTGTACCTATTATCAAACAATTATAGCTGACTATACAGTATGGCTTTACTAATTGTTTTCCAAGGCTGTATGTTGACATAATTCCTTATATCCTTCATTTGGACTCTGTTGGATAGTTGTCTCATTGGCAATCATACCACATGTCCTTGTTTCATATTAACATTGATTTGGTTACAATTTTTTATGATAGGTACAATTTTCCTTTGTACTAATAGATACTGCATTGTGCAAAGTAGTGACATCTCATCATGATGTCTTGTGGTATGATACTGACATGTGCATGGTACAATTGTACCTTGTGCTTGTCTGTTTCTGGTTCAAAAGGTACAAAAACTATGACAAGACACAGTCTGCCATTTACAATTGCACCACTTCTGTACACATGGCTTAAAAAAATGCCACGTCATGAAACTAATGTGGCAAAAATCTTTAATCCTAGCTATACAGTCAGGTGAAGTTTCAAAGAGCATTTCAAACCATCAAATAATATAAAATTTTATGAACATTAGTCTTCACTCAGCCTCAGGTCCATCAGCCTACAGTGGCTTGTAAAATTTTTATCCAGACAGTAAGTTTTGGCAGCAACAGTTTATCATGAAAACTGTTTTTCGAGTAACAGTGAACGTAATAATATTGTTACACATATTTTTGTCATATTAGTATTAATCTACATTTTCTTATTGTACCTTTTAGCATGCCATATAATAAAATTTATATAAAAATATTTTATAAAATCGTTCAACTTGACCTAATGAGCATGATGAGTGTGGGAAGAGAGTACTAAACATTTAAAATTAATAGTCTGATATTATTCTTATTTAATAATATTTTTTAGGTATACTATCCACAACAACTTCAACAAGGCCCAGTGTTCACATCTCTTTATCTGTTTAATATACAAAAAGAAAAAATATATATAATTTCAAATTATCTTCATCCTCTGTATGATGTTGATATATACATGTACATGTAAATATATCTTAATACAGGGGATGAAGATACTTTGAAATACTGCAAAATTTTTATAAAATTCGGAAATAGTCAGTCCAAGTATACATTTTGAACATGTGAAATGAAAAAATGTGTGTCTACCCTGGGAACAGTATATCTCAATATATATGTTCCTGGTCTACCAAACATAATTTTTCTTGAAAACAAATGAATTCCTTGTCCCTGTAGTAAAACTCGTTCTATTTATAGATAGAAATTTGATTGGTTTGTTGCCAGACGTACATATGTCCTATTTTGACCTTCACACAATCATTCACAAAAATCTAAAAATGTGTCATCGAGTTCAGGCAATGTTATTTCGTAAAATACAAAGACGTGCACCATCGCCTAATGATACCGACAAATGAACATACTAAAATATTATTGTAAATATATTTTTACTATGATATTGGGTTACTTTCTTTTTGCTAAGGTGACAATTTTTCCAAACGAGAACGTACAGAATTATCACGAAATGAAACCATGGCATACATTTTACACTCGGATAACTTACCGAGATTGACGGTATAAATTCTACCGCCTGTTCTATTTGACGCTTCAAGTATAACGTAATCTTTGAATCCATTTTTAGCGAGATGGTCTCCTAAGGCTATCCCGGAGATCCCTCCACCGATGATCACAATTTTGGGCTTTGTTTCACCCATATCCTTCAAAAGTCAACAGCTGACATACGTCACGTACTTGTTATAAAAAATCACAATAGTTGAATTAAAAATGTTGTTTCATCCACATATAAAACAATAAAATTATACAGTTTTATAAACACTTCCAATGATTTGTCTCTCACTGTGTTAGTCCTTGTTTTCATAACATGATTTTGATTATGAATGTATCGTCGCAATCGGAGCGGTTTATCCACACATATTTCAATGACGTCAGAGATTTTACCGTATGCAGGTGAAAGTTCAAAGTTGACAGTACTTTTGTCCGTAGAGTTTTTTTGCTGTGCTTTTTTAACAGTGGAAACATTGGTAAGCAAGTTACAAATATGAGATTGCTTGGCTATTTAGGTAATTAAAAAAAGTGTTTTAATAACAAAAGCATTTTCATCAAAATTATAACGATGCCGTCTGCTCTTACAAAAGGAGTGGTATATGGGCGGAGCCAGAAAAATAGGGTTTATTAGTAAATTTTACGTTTTCATAAAAAACAAAATAATAGCAATAACATCAAAACAAAAACAAAATAAAAGCAATTAAAAAAAAAATTAAAATAATTATTTATTAAATTTACACAAAAAACAGGATAAATTAATTTACAAAAATTGATGCATTGTTCATTGTCGTTTTATTTGTACTTTTCCTGTATGTTCTTTTATCTTCCCTTTGTTACTCCACTGAATATTATAAACATTAAAAAGGGGGAGGGTTGAGATCTGTCAAAAACTTTATAGTAATCTAATCACATGCTCTTTCTGGACCTTTTATTTTTCTTCAAAGCCGCAAGACAAATCAAAGACTTTAAAACTGGTACTTCCAGAGGCGGATTTAGAGGGGGCCCCAGGGGGCCCGGCCCCCCCCCCCCCTTTTCTGAGAAAAATTTGGTTGATTATATAGGGAATCACTGAAGCTTGACCAGAGCGGGCCCCCTCTTAGGAAGTCAGTGGGCCCCCACTTATGAAAATTTCTGGATCCGCCACTGACTTCGTAAGATTTGGTTTGTGCTAACCCAGTTTTAATTAGCGTGGGCGTTTGTCTTCCTGAACAGCGTTCCGGTATACTTGCACCCTAAAGTCCTGCAATATTACGGTAGGCTAGCACAAAGCAGCCAAAATTATATTGAAATACTGCACTGTAATACCCCAATGGGGTTGATGTCATACATGAAAATTAACAAAATAACACATTACAGTAATGCATCACAAAGATAATATAATACAATTTATATATGTACATGTCATGCAGTTGTTGAATCCACTCTCCTCTGGAGAAGCATATGTATACTGCATAACTAACGGAATTGAAAGACATGAAACCAATTTATCCAAGTTATCCATATCATCTATATTTGAATCGATATTTTTATTTTTTTAGCCCTTGAATTCGACAAGTCTCAAGTTGTCATTTGTGTACATTTAAATAAAAAATGATCTTCATCGTCTATTTTATTTAAAGAACAATGATGATAGTATTATACATAACCTTTTGGCTTTTTTATCATTATTTAATTTTATTGACTTATGTTTTTCTTTTGTACATATAAAACTTTCTCCAATTGGCCGTTTCCGAATCTAAAGGACTGTGGTTAATTTCATTGTTCGTACCCCAAATTGAAAATAACGTCACGTCATTGGTTGAATTTCCATTGTTTAGAACGTTTTCAACCAATTATGACGTTTTGGTGTATACTTTTGAAAATATTACCCAGAATTCATTAGATTCTGAAACGGTGAAATACTATTCATAAATTCACAAAAAAAAAACAAACATATAGGCCTATTTGGGTTTAAACATCACATTTGGCAACTAAATTCACATGTATATACAACAATTGTCATAACAAATTTCTCCTCTCTTTACTTGACTGCTGGTGTACTACAACAACGACGCTGCTGCTCTTTGCCGTTTGTTTGGCATATTCTCCTGTTCCGGCTCTTGGTGGCACATACTTTAATTTCTTGTTCTTTTTATTTATCTGGTTTTATCTTATTTATTTAATCTATCAGCTATCATTTATAAATTTATTTATTCATTTATTTTTTATCAAATATTTTTCATTTTATTTCTATTCTTTTTTTTTAACAATATTTATGTTAAATATTTTTGTATCTCAAACTTATATTAAATATCATATATGGTAAAAATGAATTAAATGAATGCCCCCAAAAGGCGTAAGCTATGACCGACCGTGCGAGGGCTTTACATCCCGTCAAGGTTTAAACACACCCATTATCATTTTCTAAAGTAATTTTTTTGAAAGAAATCGTGAATTTTGGACATTTAGTGGACGATGTAAAAATCATATAAAAGAAGTGTAAATAGACTTATAAAAGATCTTTAAACTTTACTAAAAAAGTTACCGTTTTCTGTTAATACTCTTCCAGGCTGAAACAATATTATGTCGTATTTCTGGATCATGGATGGGGTAATCGTAATCGATTGTAATTGATTCAATTTTTCAAATAATCGACAATAATCTGTAACCGTCAAAGTATCCGATTACGGTAATCGTAATTTAGTCGATTACAGCAAAACATGTGATGAAATCATCGATTACATTTCGAATACTGTAATACAATAGTTTTATAAAATAGAACTTAGTTTAAATGAATATATGGACAACTGCATATATTCTTCAGTTTATAGTACAGATAAAAAAGAACATATCTGAACACATAGACGTTTTGGATTTCAGTGAGCGTAATCTATGTATTACTGGTAAATTATTAAGTCAGGGATTTCGTTACCACAAATTACTTAAAATCTTTACTAAATTCTTCCATAGATAGAAAGATTTGGTTTGCAAGTTGACTGTACCTGTAAAAAACTTATTTCAGACGGAATAGCACGCCTAAATTTTACGGTGATGTTGTTTACCGAGCCCGGAAATTTATATACGATCCGGGTAAACTTATCAATCCGTTAAATAAACTTATTCCAAAAGGTTTCCAATTCAACACTGTAATTAGATCTTTGAATATTGTCTTTATTGGTATCTTTATTGATTTTGTTGTCAGTAAATTAAAACCATACTAAATAGTTTTGTTATACACACAAGCTCTTTCACGGTACTACAATCTGTCGATACCTATATTTTGGCATTGAACAAGGTCATGTTTTTGTCTGACTGTTAATGACGTCTTTATACTTATTCCATTGGATGTAAAATTGTTGGATGTGTTCTGATTGATATGTTAGTCTTCGATACATGATTTCTTTTATTAGTTGTTATTGGCTTTGAACTAACTGTCAGTAACTGCAATTACTTTGCACAATGTACAGTATCACAAAAAGGCATAGATTTAAAAAACAAAAACAATAAATTGAAAAGATTTATGAAGAACAAGCGAATTTTCCATCACAGTTTATTTGTGACTTCAAAAGATACTGTTGTATTTCACGTTGCCCAACTCCTTTGATTTTGAATAGTATGAGGAGTTGATAATAAGCCGGAGCTTGTTAAGTGGGCCACAGTGGTTGGACCCTACCGAATTTTGAGGGGTGGTCGATCTGATTAAAATACAGATCTTGTTTTCATACTAAATCTGTATTTCAATAAGATTTTTTTTTGGGGCGGGGAGGAGGAGAGTTACACAAAAGATTTGTGAAGAACAAACGAATTTCCCATTACAGTTTGTCGTGGCTCAGTTTTATAGTTACAGTTAGATTTCACGTTGAACAACTCCTTGATTTTTAATATTATCAAAAAAAAAAAAAAAAATAGACTCACTATTATGTAATAGTAAACGCAGTTACGTGCACACAACCAATAGTTGCGTGAAATTACATTTTGATTATTGTGTTTATCGTTTTTCGACTGGATTAAGTCGGCATTTTCATGTTGCGTAGTTGATGTTTAATATATTTTGGATGAATGGGGATGGGATTCACTTGAATCGCCGTCAGATATTTTAGTTAAATTAACAAACAGTTGTTAAACAGGCACTGCTAGAGTAACTATTTTTTAATCTTCCTTTCATCGATGTTTTAAACGCTATTATAATAAACAACAAATAAATAGGAAATTGGAGTAGAATATAATACGAGTAAACAACCCATATATGGTAAATGTCGCAATTTAGGCGAAAATAATATATGTATATGTGTGATGGTAAAAAGTGATGACGACATTTAATATCAAAAATCATGACGAACATCAACATATGGCAAACTTGTAGTTGCGTGAGACACTCGAACGATTGAAAAAAAATATCCAACTGTTGCATCCGATTCGATCAATATGAAAAGAATTATATTCACATATATTATAACAGCAGTACAGATAATTATATTGCCAGGAAAGAAATGTCAACAAAAATATTTGTAATCTGAGCATGTCATCTTTATTCCTAGTCTAAGCATGACATGAAGCCGATAAAGAGACAAAAAATATTCAACTATACTAGTCTACATTCATAAACCGAACAAAACAAATGATAAAAGTTTGAACTATTATAGAAACACATGTAAAGCGCCAATACCACTGCATGGTAACCGCATATACACGTTGAAGCAGAGACAGAATAAAGACAAGCAGTTCGATAATGGTTAAATTTAATTTTCCATTTAAATCTATATGTACGTCACCATGTAAAACGGCAATTCCTGGGGGATCCTGAAATCCTTATTATAGTGAG
Organism: Mytilus coruscus; assembly: GCA_017311375.1. Taxonomy (NCBI): domain Eukaryota; kingdom Metazoa; phylum Mollusca; class Bivalvia; order Mytilida; family Mytilidae; genus Mytilus; species Mytilus coruscus. The sequence goes on from CM029601.1 coordinate 88,268,445, forward strand.
CTATTTTTTTGGTAATCCAATTTTGATCTACCTATGTTGTAAAATTTAAGTGTAAATTGACTTTCAACAATTCATTTTCATTACTTTCCTGTGTAGTGTTTTGTGGCATATTGTTATTTTTATTCTTTTTTTTTCTTTTAAGGAATGTTGTTGTCTCTCCATCTGTGACTAATTAATTTTGTATTGCCCCTTTGATATTTTTTTCAAATGGTGACAGTTTTCCCAATGAAATCTGAGTTAATTTGATACATTGAATATTGTTTGGTTTATTAAAATAAAAAAAGGTTAAATCAAGAAATATTTAACTACTTATTTTGCAAGCAACCAGGGGGTGTTGCATTCTGCTTTAAATATATATATTGAATTCTTATGTTATGGAAGCGGTTGAATCAAAATTATAGTATTTCCCCCAAATTAAGTTTCGCGGTATTGTAAAACTTTACAAATTATGTTTTGGGTAATATTCTGGGGTAAAGATGCGTTTTAGAAAATTCGAATTTTAAAAGAAGCACAAATTTTAAAATATAAGAAATAATTATATGTGTTCCGAGCTCCATGTAGAGAAATAAGGGATCCTGGTCCTTAGGAACTGTTGAACCCGTGTTCAACAAAAGAAGCTACGGCTCTGTCAAAATTAATTTATGTATATTCAATTTGATGGTTTGAGGATAAGTGGCGGATCCGGGGCAGGAGGGTTCCGGGGGTTGGAACCATCCTTTTTTAAGACGATCAATGCATTTGAATGGGGACATATAGTTGGAACCACCCTTTTTATCCTGGGTTGGGAACCCCCTTTTTGAAAATGGCTGGATCCGCCCCTGAGGGTGCAACATAAGGGATTGTATATAGCTGATTACGTGACAGCTGGCAATTCTGCATGTGCAGGACATGCATAATGGTCAAATAATGAAATCAAATCAAGAGGGACCTGAAGAAGAAGAAAAAACGTACGTATCAACTGAAAATGATCTGGTGTCATGCCTTTTATAGCCGACCATACGATTAGGTTTTGCTCATTATTGAAGACCGTACAGAGAAAGAGAGCTATATTTGCTTTAATACGCTTCATTTGGACTAGGATGGATAGTTGTCTCATTGGCAATCACACCTTATCCCCTTATTTTTATACTGTTGCACAAAGCAAATATTTTTTTAAAAGACCAAAGGAGGCCAGAGAAAAGGAGACCTGAGGTATCATAATAATCATTATTTGGCACCTTGAAATTGCATAAATTGTCAATTTCTTCATTCATTTCAAAATTATGTTAATTTTTATTGATAGATGAACAAGATGATTTTTCTGGTTATCTTATATAGTAATGTCCTTTACGATGTTATTGACATGTCAAAATACACATTTTTAAATATTTGACGATAATTATCATTTTACACATATCGAATAATTTTATGAGAAACAGTCTTATCATAAAATAGGTTTCCTTTAAATCAACATATTTGTAAAAGACACTTTTTGGTAATCCTTTTGGGCAACAGTGTTGCCCAGATCTAATTTTGAATCGGAAGATCTGAAAATTATGGCAGTTAGAGGTCTATTGAATTAAGGTTTAAAGCAGTAACGAAGGACAAAATTCAGACATATTATCACAGATATCTAATAGATTTATGTGTTGTGAACATCTTGGGTATGTTGTGAAGTCATTTAAAATGCCTTGTGATTTTTTTACTGCAAGTTGGAAATAAAAGTTTTGAAAACACGATACTCTCGTTCGCTTTGAACTTAACTTAGATAATTCAAAGTAGAGATGCGCTGCCGTTTTAGATCCTTTTTATCAATTTGTTTCTTTGTTTTTTGTCCATTGTAGACTAAAAATTAATCGTACAATGTTTTAATGGACTTCGGGGCCGGGACATTTTAACAATTTTCAGATGGAATTATGATACTCTATAAACGTAATCAGCAGATTATTTTAAATTACTTCCTTATAAGCGGAATTTAGGCTGTAGTAACACGCTATTTGTCAGAGGTTAATGTAGTGTTCTGGCGTGCAATATACAAATCACTGTATACTTTGTTCAATGAAAAGTAACTTTCCTAGAAGAAAAGGCTTAGCATTTAAAGGAAAATGAAAAAAAAAATCCGTTTCTGTTCTGAAATACTAGAATATTTAATATCAGGACTTATACGCCTTTCTGAAGAATCAAAAATAAACCTTAGATGTAACTCTATTGTTCTATATTATTTTCTAGGAATGGACAGGTATCAGAACTTTCTTTATCACGTTTGTTATTGTGATTGTGATTGTGGTCTGATCTTACCTTAATAGTCTGTTGCAAAATCAGTTTCAAGTTTGCATAATATATGAATAAAAAAAGGTGAGACAACGTAACAGAGACAGCAAGGAAACAAACAACACAATAATAAAATATGAAAGGCCGTAAACTACGAATTTTAAGTTACCATTGTTAGTGGTTGTAACTTAATTCACTTTTTTCCGCGGACCCGGGTTACTGATAAACGTTCTGACTTTAAAACAATTTTCAATGTCCATTTTTCTCGACGTATGAAAACGAGAAAGAGCTATAGTTATTGTACATTTTCCAACGGGTTTGAACTTTTATAAAGACGAATTGTTAATCAGGCTATCTTATATGTCTTTGTTGCCATTTTACAGAATAGCCATGTCGTCTCAGTCATCACAGAAAAGAAAATTTCTTACTCCTTTCATTTCGCCCTTGACGACCGGTGTTACAAAATTGTCAGAAAATCCAACAATCATACAGAAACAATACCGCAATAGAAGTATTTCAGAGGGGAGAAGAATTTCGAGCAAGAATGAGTATAGATATAACAACTGTCAACCAAAAAGCCCGAAGAGAACACTTTACATATTCAAAGAGCCGTTAGAAAATGCAGAAATCGTTAAAAATGAAGGCACTTCTAAGAGGGAAAAGCGCTATTTAATACAACCAGCAATAGCGGAGAAAAATAAACCTGAATCCACAATCTGCGAGATAACAGAGGATTCTGCACATATTCCACCCTACAACATAGATACCTGGTTGAATGAATCTGCAAAAATAACTGGTACTAATTCATCTGTGTCCCCGCATAGGCGTGCACGTGAATCTTGTCATCAACATTCGTCTTCCAAGAAAGGAAAAATTCCAAGGAAAACTGCAGCAACCGAAAGACAGGTATAGCTTCATCTGTTAGAATTTAATAACTCTTACGTCTACTAAACGCATCTGGAGCTACCGCTACCCTCTGGCCTCCGCTACAGTCATTCAACTTTTATTGAAATTAATGTATATAAAAATAAAAAGTTGTGGTATGATTGACAATGAGACAACTCTCCACCAGAGATCAAATGACGTAGATATTTCCCTTCTCTCTATATATAGATAACAACGTATTAACACATGCTTTATGATACTTTTTATATAGATTAGACCGTTGGTTTTCCCGTTTGAATGGTTTTACACTAGTAATTTTTGGGGCCCTTTATAGCTTACTGTTCGGTGTGAGCCTAGGCTCCGTGTTGAAGACCGTACTTTGACCTATAATGGTTTACATTTATAAATTTTGACTTGGATGGAGAGTTGTCTCATTGGCACTCATACCACATCTTCTTATATCTATTGAGGTCAGCATCCCATTGTTGATTTATATTTCTTGATGAGTCTAATATTAAGTAAGAACTGAACCACATTTATTTCTTATTTTTCCCAAGCACCATTAGATGATTATTTAAGTAAATACATGGCGTAAACAAAATTTACCTACACTTAATTGAGTTTTTCTCTCAGTCTTATCTTAAAAAGAGACAGCCTAAACATGTACAATATAGGAATTCCCGTATCCGAGTGCTAACACCCTAACTGGTCAGGTTGATGTTGGTAAATCTTGGTAGTTATTTGAATATAATACTATGGCCGCAACTTAAATTCTTATCTAGTAGAGTTGCGATTCTCTTGTATTATATGTCTCTGTTTGAATCAAGCTAACATATGAACGATGTTGAATCTAATACTTAGAACCTGCTAGTAATAATATGTTTATACATGTGCTATTGATACCGTAAATCAATCATCTTGTGTATATGATGTAAGATTTTTGTTCCGGATTGATGTTTAATTTATTGAGCAAAATCTTTCGAAAAAAACTTTAATTTTAAGATCTATATCTTATTTCCATTCTAGAAAATAACAAGTATCTTGAAAAATGATTTCTATTCTCGAATTGAAATTTGTGTAAGTCGACCTTTTCTTTGGATTTATATTTTTGCTGATAAAAGACAAACTTGAGCTCTTTTCTGCAATTTTCTATTGCATCTGTCAATTTCAGGTAAAACTAAATGTATTGTGTTCGATACTAAAGATGAAGAATGAACTTCAAATAATACGAAACAGACGAGAGAAGCTTTGTGGTATGTTGAATATCTAAAGATATTTACACTTTACCATATGTGTGTATTTAGACTTTGAAATCCATAAAACATGTTCCTACACCCTGGCCGCACTAAAGGTTTGATCAAAGTTGTGATGATATTTTTGTAATGTCATGAAACACAAAACACACAACACATATGTGAAAACATTTCGGGTTCTGGATAAGGTTTTTTGAACCATACACAATAGCTTTATAAAACTTGGTGGTTTGAGAATTTACATAATGCAAAGTAGTCCCCTGCTGGTTTTGAGGTTAATAGGTCAAAGGTGAAGATATCAAAAGCAATTGAATTTCCAGACATTCTGTTGAACCACATGTCCATTCTTTACCTAGCTAGTGACATTTGGTAGAAAAAATATTAATAATGCCACAGTGCAAATAGTATGACCAAATACGGAGACTTAAATGTAGGGAAAAAGTTAGTTTCCAACAGTAGGTCTTTACAAATCTTTAGTGGATAATGCACTTTGGGTGAAAAAGAACCCTATTGATTTTGATGTCTCAAGGTCAAAGGTCAATTTCACAGCAGCAATTTATGGACTAAAACTGAGTCAAAATTATGGTTTTCATATGATATATGTTGATCTGTCCAACCTTCATCAAACTTATCTTGAAAATGACCCTTGGAAAGAAGAAGACACCATGCATTGACTTTTGAGTTAGTAGGTCAAAGTTAAAGGTCACAAGGCCTTTCCGTAGACAGTAATTTTGGGAAAAAGATTCATTTATGGACAATATCTTTGGAGCCTAAACTCAGATGTTTACCAATCTTTGGTGGATAATGCACCTTTGGCTCAAAGATAAAGGTCACAGCAAGCAATTAATACACAGAAATTTTGGAAAATGTTTGGTTTTCAGATATCTGTCAGCAGATCATCATCAAAATATAAAAAAACCTAGTTTCTTCTACTTCAAATCCACAACAAAAAAGAAATAATAGCTTATACATTTATTGTGCTACTGTAATTTCTTACCTCAAATTTCTTGAATGATTTTTGTTGTGCAGTTTATTTCATTTTTTTACTGTTGAAAATAATAGGGGTAGAGTTGAGTACTCAGAAACTAGTTAATAGTGCCATATCTTATAATAATGTTTTGATTTCATAACTTTGGAAAACTAGCTTGTCACAACTTGTCTGGCTCGATAAATTTAAAGCATTTATTCATTTTATTTAATACATAGTAGCTATTTAATAAGCACTCAAAACTTTTGAGCGATTTTTGCCTTAACAACTTTCCATAGGGTGTAGAAGCTTTTGAAATGTAATCACAAAATGACATATACAATGTACTAGTAGCTTGAAAAACCATAAAAAAATATATTTTACTTGGATTAAAACATTATGAATAGAAGCTGCACTTAAATCAGATGCTCCATAAAGGATAGCAGCTTCAGCTTGACATATACATGCATCCAGTTTAGTACAAGCTGAGAAGGTGTATGGTCATAAAATTGTGCATGAAAAACCATATCCAGTATTTTGATTGATTTCTTAGTCTGAGTATGATAATCATACTCAAAAGTTTTATGACTGCAAGGCCTGAATTGGAAGTGTTATAAAGTATAAAATAGGTCTTTTAATTATGTGTAATTTGTCTGTAAATATTTTTCATATTACAGGCAACTTAAAGGAAAATACTACTTACCAAGAAGAATAGGTACTAAAACAGATGAATTAACAAAATCTATCAACATTCTAATAAGAAGTACAAGTGTGCTGTTTTCTAAAAAAATGAAATATATACATGTATCTTGTTTATGTATACATTTAGTATCAGGAATACTAAATACATTTTATATTATTGTTTTGGTTTCATACTTGTTGAAATCATCTTATTTATTGTGATAATTATAATTTTATCTGTTATAGCTGGTTTCTGTTTTCAATGGGTAAGTTTATTGTTATTAAATTTATCATGAAATAACCTGAGTCCTGGTTTTTTTTTTAAAGATCATGATCAAACTGGCATTCCTTGAAAAAATTCAAGGTTTAAATCTAAGGTCATATGAGTTATATATATATTTATCTGCTCAACACTTAAAAGGTCAAAATCCTGAACAGTTGGGGCAAGTATGGACACAACATTCAAGCTTGATACAGCTCTGAATTTGGATATTTTATTAAATATTTGACACAGCATGGGTTTCTGACACAGAATAAATGTGATCAAAAAACGTAATAAAATGCTCCGCTGGGCGCAGCTTGATACGACTGCAGAGGTCGAACCCTGAACAGTTGGGGCAAGTATGGACACAACATTCAAGCTTGATACAGCACTGAATTTGGATTGTGATTAAATATTTGACACAGCATAGGTTTCTGACACAGAATGAATGTGGTCTAAGAACTTAAAAATTTTTAATTTACCTATTCAAACCATATCATTATTATTTGCTTTTATATATAAATCAGAAATAACCAATTTAAAATGGAAAATTTTAAAGAAAAATAAAATACTTCGCTTAGCGCAGCCTGATACGACCACAGAGGTCGAACCCTGAACAGTTGGTGCAAGTTTGGACACAATATTCAAGCTTGATACTGTCTGAATTTGGATTGTGATCAAATTTTTGACATAATATTGGTTTCTGACACAAAATAAATGTGGTGAATTATCTAAAAATGTTAAATGGGTTAAAAAATTTGTATTAAATTTCAATTGAAGATTTCTTGCTATTGCGCAATACTGTGCAAAAGAAGATTTCTTGCAATTGCGCAATACTGTGCAATTCAATATTTCTTGCTATTGCGCAATACTGTGAAATTGAAGATTTCTTGCTATTGTGCAATATTGTGCAATTGAAGATTTCTTGCTATTGCACAATACTGTGCAATTGAAGATTTCTTGCTATTGCGCAATACTGTGCAATTGAAAATTTCTAATGGAATTTATTAATAATAAAGTTTTTGGCAAATTTCCAATATACATAATTTAAAAGCAGTTTAGGTGAGATAAACAAAAAAGCTTCATCAGCAACATTTTATATTGGCAAATTTCCAATGAAGTTCATTAAACTAAAGTTATTGGCAAATTTCAATGGAATTTATTAATTATAAAGTTTTGGCAATTTCAATATACATAATTTAAAAGCAGTTTAGGTGAGATATTCAAATGAGTTTCAATAACCAACCTTACACTGCCTTTTAAATTATGTTTTGTACTTAAGCAATTGTCCATTAACCTGGAAACCCTTTTCCCCCCTTTTTTGCACCTTATTTCTTAACGGTTTGAGCAATAACTCCCAAAGACAATTCTTACCATCCCTTTGTGGTATTCCAATATCCAAAATCTAAATACATGGTTAGATTCAGCATATCAAAGAATTCAATTTTTGATGAAATCAAATAAAGTTCAATTTTGGACCCATTAAACCTCAGTGTGGACCAATTTGATAAATGGGCCCAAATATCAAAAACCTAATTACATGGTTAGATTCAGCATATAGAAGAACCCCATATATTCAATTTTTGTTGAAATCAAACAAAGTTTAATTTGGACCCTGATTTGGACCAACTTGAAAACTGGGGCCATAATCAAAAAACTAAGTACATGTTTAGATTCAGAATATCAAAGAACCCCAAGAATTCAATTTTTGTTAAACTCAAACTAAGTTTAATTTTGGACCCTTTGGACCTTAATGTAGACCAATTTGAAAACGAGACCAAAAATTAAGAATCTAAATACACGGTTAGATTCGGCATATCAAAGAACCCCTATAGTTCAATTTTTGATGAAATCAAACAAGTTTAATTTCGGACCCTTTTGCCCCCTAATTCCTAAACTGTTGGGACCAAAACTCCCAAAATCAATCCCAACCTTCCTTTTGTGGTCATAAACCTTGTATTTAAATTTCATAGATTTCTATTTACTTATACTAAAGTTATTGTGCAAAAACCAAGAAAAATGCTTTTTTGGGCCCTTTTTTAGCCCCTAATTCCTAAACTGTTAGGACCAAAACTCCCAAAATCAATCCCAACCTTCCTTTTGTGGTCATAAACCTTGTGTTAAAATTTCATAGATTTCTATTTACTAATACTAGAGTTATTGTGCGAAAACCAAGAAAAATGCTTATTGGGCCCTTTTTTGGCCCCTAATTCTTAAACTGTTGGGACCAAAACTCCCAAAATCAATCCAACCTTCCTTTTGTGGTCATAAACCTTGTGTTTAAATTTCATAGATTTCTATTAACTTATACTAAAGTTATAGTGCGAAAACCAAATTTCTTCGGACAACAACGACAACGACGACGTCATACCAATATACAACCGCAAAAATTTTGCGGTCGTATAAAAATGAAAAAAAAATCCCCCCTCAAATTTTTTGAACCCCCTTATGATTCATCGACCCCAAACTCAATCCCAGCCTTCCCTTTGTGGTATGGTACCTTGCAGTACAATTTCAGAGAGATCCGTACACTTGAACACAAGTTATTGTCTGGAAACTAGAAAAATGCTTGTTTTTTGGCCCCAAATTCCTAAACGTTAAGGGCAATTACCCCCAAACTCAAACCCAGCTTTCCCTTTGTGATATGGAACCTTGTAGTACAATTTCAGAAAGATCCATACACTTACACACAAGTTATTGTGACGAAACTAGAAAAATGCTTGTTTTTTGCCCCTTTTTGGCCCCCAATTCCTAAAATTTGGAAGTAATTACCCCCAAAATCAATCCCAGTATTCCCTTTGTTATATGGAACCTTGTAGTACAATGTCAGAGAGATCCATACACTAACACACAAGTTATGTCTGGAAGTTACAAAAATGCTTATTTTTGGCCCCTAATTCCTTAACTGTTGGTACCATAACCCCCAAAATCAATCCCAACCTTCCTTTTGTGGTATTGAACCTTATGGTAAAATTTCATAGAGATCCATTCACTTAAACTAAAGTTAGAGTGCGAAAACCAATGTGTCTTCGGACGACGCCGGACTACGACAACGACAAGGACAACGACGACGCCAACGTCATACCAATATACGACTGCAAATTTTTTTGCGGTCGTATAAAAATTTGATATTGAACATTTACCTATTATGGTCCAATATCCAAAATCTAAATACATGGTTAGATTCAGCACATATATCACAATTTAATCAAGAATGATTTCAATGTCAGCTGATTTCAAAGTTATTTGGATTTACTTTTAGTTATGGTGAGCATTTTTGAAATGATATTTTATAATCAAATATATACCATTAAGTAGTTTTATCCTGGAAGTCTTCTGCAATACTGATATACTGTAAACCAACTAATTTCGCGCCTTTTGCGGGTAGAAAAATAACGTGAATATAAATCGTTGCATTATGTAAAACTTGAATCTTTCCTCATCAACTACATCAAGAGAATCTGAAAATCGCTAACTTTAATCTCTGTGAAGTTGGCTAGAAAGAGCGAAATGTGAAATAAAGTATCCACGAAAATAAGTTGGTTTACAGTACCTGAATTTTGGGATTTTTCTGGTTTTTTCTACTGAAACAGATAATGGAGAGAGACTTGAGGTAATTGACACATAGAGTATCTAAATCTTTTATCATTTTACTTTATGTATTCATAAATTGTTTAAACTCTGGGTAATTCAAAGCTTCCAATTCAGTGGACTCTCGTTAAATGCTGTATGGTAACCTGTAGATGTCTTCTATTTTGGTCACAGTGTGTTGCTGGGCAGCTGTCTCAATGAAGTTCATCAAACATCTCTATTTTACTTCATATTTATCTATTCTTAGAAGTTATAGGTCTATAACTGTCCTGTTAACTTTTATGCCTTTTGATTTTCAATATTATTCTACTTTGCATTCTCAAGTCTTACCTTGATAGCGTAGAAAAGTTAATTGCAAATTACTAGAAGTAAGGGCCACACATTCTTAGCAGACACCACAAGATCAGCATTAGCTGATAGGAGACATTAATATAAAACATGTTATAACAAATACTTCTAATCTTAAAGTAACGTAAAAAGAAAAAAAAACAATTGTTTTATTATCATTTTTATTCAAAACATATCAAAAACAAAGTTATAACAACAAAAAATGTAAACAAATATCTGTGATTTCTATTGCTTCTGATGTAGAAGATTGCCAAAATCACAAAACTGGTACATAAAATTTTAAGACAATTTATCCCAAATATAATGCCACGTTGGTAAATGGTAAATTTTCTTTAAAAAAATGAAATAAACGATTGTTTAGGAATTCCTCAGATTTCAGTTAATCTTCTATTTCAAACTTTATTCTTCTCCCTTTCATCATGCATTCTGACACAGCACTTCCAGTACTTTTCTTGCTTTCATCTTTCAATCAACCAATTATTTTTTTTTCTTACTTCATCCATTGTTCCTTTTTTTTCACTCTAGCATATCATCTTTTTACAGTTAGACCACAATCCATTCTTATATCGATGACTTTCTTCCTTCATTTTCTTACATAACATTCATTTCTTTTTCTCTCTTTTGTCTTTGACACATAACCTATAAATACCCTTTCTAATTTTTCAGATAGAGGATATTTGTGTACCAGCTTCTTTTCTTGTAGAACATAAAATATGAATAATCTTAATGATTTTTTTTTAACCACCCCCAACATTTAATAATTGTATGAACAAATTGATAAAAAAATAAATATAACAAAACTAAAAAAAAAAAAAAAAAAAAAAACCAAATAGTCTGTTATTATATATTTAAAAATCCTGAAAACTAAAATCAAGCAAAGTTGAAAAAAAATATTCACATTTTATCAAACATATGGGAATCTTCCAAAAACTGGACCAAAGAAAGTGACAAGAGTACTTTACTACTTGTTTAGATTTATTATATATAAAATTAGACCTCCTGCAAAATAATCTGTTAAACTATAAAATAAAACAATTTATTCTTCTGTTTGAGTGATCATCAATGTTGACATTTAAATGAGAGACATATGCAAAAAGATGTGTCATACATGCAACATGCACGTATCTATTTTCAGTTCCATTGGTACTAACTTATATCTAGGTCAGTAAAATAACAACTTCTTACATATTCAATGCATGTTACAATTATTAAAAAAAAAGGTGAAGTGTAATTGAAAAAACATAAAAGTTGTCACAGGTAAAAAAGTGATTGTTGACAAAATGAAATTTGTTTCAATTATGTATTTAAACAATGCAATAAAACCATAATTTGACCGTGGGAAATTGTTCAAGGCCAAAAACTGAGAAATGAGGTGAATTATATATTCTGTAGATATAAACTTTGGTCTAATTTTTAATACATGCATAATTTTAACCAGAATATACAATACACTTGTGGTAGGATAATTTTATTTGCTACTGTATCATTTTTTATATGCAAAAATTCCAACTAACAATAATTTGGTTTGGTTCAAACAACATCTAAATCTATTTGTCTGAAAAATAGTTTAAAGAAGGTATCTTAATTATAACTTTTTTATTTTAATATAATACCAGAGCACATAGCATTTAGGGATTTCAATATTAACAGAAAACAAACACAATCAATGGTAACATAAAAGATAAAAACTGCGAGTAAGGTTAACAAAAGTCATAACCCTGCTCCACCATTTGTTTACATACCCGGTAAGACAAAGTCTATGTTTTGCTATGGGAAACCCCCCAAAATTCTTAAGATAACAAAATGTGAAACGCACAATGGCATTATATTACCATGGCCAAATTCATTGAAATCAAGTCAGTTATTAAAAAAAAAATTGTGGATATACGACGCTGCCCTCCTGTGAATATAGCAAACTTTATATTTTGCTATGGGAAACATAAAAAATCATTGGAGAAAAAACTTAAATATAAGGTGCACTATGCCATTACACACTGAATTCTTTTAAATTACATTTAATGGCTTATAAGAAGTTACAGAAAGATGAACAATGGAATTGACAAAAGAGGAAAATAATGAAGACATACCCCACATCAATACCAGTAAAAGGGAGTGTAGATGATCATCAATACATACTCCCACATCAGAACCGGTAAGTGGGATTATAATAACACTGATTTAACACTGTAACTCAGTGTTTTATTGGTTCATTGCACTAGAAATCATTATTACTCTATGTTTACTACACACATTTCCACTAAATGCTAATGAATTGTGAATAATTTAACACAAATTATACAGGGTGATTTGCTCTATAAAATTATGTTAACACAATGTATGCAAATGATTGATATTAAACATTATGTACAAAGTCCTGCCTAATTCAAAAAAATAAGAAATGTTCAATACTACAGAAAGTAAACATTCTCTAAAGTACTCTGAGTACTCTCTAAACATTCATTTTTGTTCTGACATTCTTTTATGACATTTGACTTTAGATTCCAATGTCAAAAGTAAGAAAGAATAATAAATGAATAAACTTGTCTTACTATCAATGAACCAAATCTACTAACAAAAATATTACATAACAAATATGTATTGTATCAAAACTAAATGCTACGAAAATTTCCACCAAAAATTGTACAGATAAATTACTGGTAGAAAAATTTCATTTATTAAAGAGCAATAAACAGCAGAGTTTTCTTTAACATAACATTTTCCCCTTATAATATTTGAGTCAGGGTTTTTTTTATATAAGTAACGAAAAAAGTATATATCATACCTTTAATAGAAATACTTTGTATAATGCAACTAACAAGTAATAAATGTATAAGACTTTTCCTAAATTATCACCAAGTTTAACAAGCAATTAACACTACAGTGAGAAACCAAATTTGTAGTGCAAAGCTGTTTTAGTGCCAAAAAATATTTGAAATTGGGGAAAAAAAGTTGGTCTCTGACTTGTAATGTAACAACAGAATGTGCATTCATGATATACACATCTATCTATGCACAAAAATATTACAAATAATGTACATACTGGATGCTAAATGCAATGAAAATGTTTTCCAAAAATTATAAATAATATAATATAAATATATACAGTAAATTTGTGCTATGTGTATATACCATGAAAATATGTGAATTACTGAATTACCCGGTACTGAAACCTATAGAATGCATATCAAACTCATATTCAAAAAATTTTAAAGTTAGACAGTACATATATTGACAAAGCTATATCAAATATTTAAAAATATCACAATATGCATACAATTTATATATTCAAAGTTTCTTTTTTATCTTCATTTTTTTTTTACATATCTGTTTTCTCTATCTCCTCACCACAAAGCATATTGCAAAAAGTTATTACAATTTCCTCTTTTACAGTGTCAAGTATAATGAATTCTCCTTTATAAGAATAAGGAAATGAGGTATGATTGTCTTTCTCTGTGAAAATAAACTCTTTTCTTTACTGTTCATATGCCTCCTCTCCAGGTCAAGTAATGAATGTTACCCAATTCATCACCACAGGCAAGAGAGACAACTGTATATGGATTCCGTAAAACTTTCACAATTGTCATTGTGGTAACTGGTGCTGGACAGAAGAATAAACCAACCTATAACAGAATCATAAAATCAGTTACTAACAAATGCAAACAAGTACAGTTTATATTCACTTGAGATAGAAATTAATAACAGGAGGCCCAGTGAGTCTCCAGTGTAAAGATGAGCCTGTCCTAGTTAAGAAGAATTGCCCTTGAAGAAGCTTCTGTCCAAGTTTCACAAAATTTCATGAAGGTTATTTATGTCTTAAAAACTTATTCCAAGACTATATGTAAATATTAACTGCAAATAAAATGCTCTGCTGGGCGCAGCTTGATACAACTGCAGAGGTCGAACCCTGAACAGTTGGGGCAAGTATGGACACAACATTCAAGCTTGATACAGCACTGAATTTGGATTGTGATTAAATATTTGACACAGCATAGGTTTCTGACACAGAATGAATGTGGTCTAAGAACTTAAAAAAATTTTAATTTACCTATTCAAACCATATCATTATTATTTGCTTTTATATATAAATCAGAAATAACCAATTTAAAATGGAAAATTTTAAAGAAAAAAAATGAAAAAAATCCCCTCATATTTTTGAATCCCTTATGATTCATCATCCCAAACTCAATCCCAGCCTTCCCTTTGTGGTATGGTACCTTGCAGTGCAATTTCAGAGATCCATACACTTGAACACAAGTTATTGTCTGGAAACTAGAAAAATGCTTGTTTTTGGCCCCAAATTCCTTAACGTTTAGGGCAATTACCCCCAAACTCAAACCCAGCTTTCCCTTTGTGATATGGAACCTTGTAGTACAATTTCATAAAGATCCATACACTTACACACAAGTTATTGTCCTGAAACAAGAAAAATACTTGCTTTTTGGCCCCTAATTCCTAAAATATTCAGGCAATTATCTCCAAAATCAATCCCAGCCTTCCCTTTGTGGTATGGTACCTTGCAGTACAATTTCAGAGAGATCCATACACTTGAACACAAGTTATTGTCTGGAAACTAGAAAAATGCTTATTTTTGGCCCCTTATTCCTAAACGTTTTGGGCAATTACCCCAAAACTCAATTCCAGCTTTCCCTTTGTGATATGGAACCTTGTAGTACAATTTCAGAAAGATCCATACACTTTCACACAAGTTATTGTCATGAAACTAGAAAAATGCTTGTTTTTGCCCCTTTTTTGGCCCCTAATTCCTAAAATTTGGAAGTAATTACCCCCAAAATCAATCCCAGCATTCCCTTTGTGATATGGAACCTTGTAGTACAATGTCAGAGAGATCCATACACTAACACACAAGTTATGTCTGGAAGTTACAAAAATGCTTATTTTTGGCCCCTTTTTGGCCCCTAATTCCTTAACTGTTGGTACCATAACCCCCAAAATCAATCCCAACCTTCCTTTTGTGGTATTCAACCTTATGGTAAAATTTCAAAGAGATCCATTCACTTAAACTAAAGTTAGAGTGCGAAAACCGATGTGTCTTCAGACGACGACGACGACGACGCCAACGTCATACCAATATACATAAAAACTAAGTCCATTTTATCAGTAAAACACAGAAAAGTGTAAAAAAAATATTTTCATTACAAAATTTGCTTCAAATAGCATCTCTTAATTATAAAAATGACCTGTTTCATATCTTTATTCCACACTTTGACTGTCCTATCATGAGAAGCAGTAAAAATAAGATCATCTGTCAAATCAACAGCTGTCACTGCACCACCATGTACCTGGAAAGTCAACACAATACAGTAATAAACAAACAAACAAAAACTAAATAAAAGAAAAGAATTTGATCTCGAGATCAATGATACCCTTTACCAGTATTAAATAGTTAGTGAGCAAGAAAATGTGTTCCTAGGACATCATGCCTTGCAAGAACTAATACATTTCTATGTCTAGTGAACCATGAAATCTGGGTCAAAACCCTAATTTCATAAAAATTGAATATGCAAAAGAATATATCAGGAAAGTGAAAGGGTCACATAATGCTTTCTTGGAGATTCAGGAAACTCTTAAAGCATACTATGGTAATTAATAATAACTTATGGTTCTTGAGATACTTGACTACTACAGATAAAGAGAGTGATATTTTAAATTAAATCTTAATTTGCTTCTCAACCAATCTAGAGTGTGACTAGTTTGGTCCTTGAATGAACCATCTTCAAAGACTAGTTTAAAGGTTCTTGAGCTAACACTCTATTTTATACTGTGGATGGTTTTTGTTCATATTGGATCCATTGATTCATTTTGAGACTGTCTCTTACTAGTAGATCAGTTTCAGATTAGCTATTAACTTGTTTTTTTTTTTTTCATCAGAGATCACAGTCTTTTTTTCTAGGCTGGTAAATCATTTATCAATACATCACCAAGTTTTTTTTTGATCATATGGCAATGTTGTCTTATTAATTTATTTTTCAAGTAGGGTCTGTTTTCAAACAGTTGTTCAAAGGCTGTTAGGCCAACTAAAATTAATTAGTAGATTTTCATCCAGATTTTTTAAAAAACTGGGGCGGGTGGAAGGATTTAATTTTTTAATTTTTATTTCCTCAGAAACTCTTTTTGTAATGTGTTCTTCATATATGCAAGGGTAATAATAGGCTTATATACATATCATGTATATAAAAATAAGGAGATGAGGTATGATTGCCAATGAGACAACTATCCACCAAAATTCAAATAAAGTGGATGTAAGCAATTATAGGCAACTTTAAGGCCTTCAACAATGAGAAAAACCCATAATTATGAAACAATTCAATTGAGAAAACTAACGGCCTAATTTATAACAAAACAATTAATGAAAAACAAATATGACAGACATGAACCAACGACAACTACTGAATTGGAAGCTCCTGACTTGGGACAGGCACATAAAGAATGTGGCGGGGTTAAACATGTTTGTGAGCGCTCAACCCTCCCCTAACCTGGGAAAGTGGTGAAACAGCACAACTTAAGAACAAACTATAAAAATCAGTTGAAAAAGGCCTACTCATCAGATCAATACAAAGTAGAAAAAACATCAAGCATAGACCGGACGTGGTAGGGTATTTATCCATCCCTCATCCCTAAAAACAAAATGGACACTAAGTACAGATCTGAGAGTACTCGCAGTTGCTGACAGCTAGTTCAAAGCCAATAACAACTAATAAAAAAAATCATGTATCTAAGACTAAAATATCAATCACTATACAGGAATTCTACATAATTTTTCAAATTCTTAATAAATATTTCTGATTGGCAACCACTGTTCTAAATGTAATTACCGCTTTAGAAACTTATTTTCAGTAAATAACAAAAAGGTGAAGAAATGCTCTCTTTTAGACTACCTACATCAAATTTATTTTGCTTTCTAAGCTATGGTTTTTAGTTGTCATAAAATGAAGCATATGCATTGGTATGAAACAAAGTGTTATGAGTACTGAGTGAAATGAAAACCCAAACTGTGTTGAAAATACTAGAGTTGATGCTTTATCATTCTTATGCAAGGTGCAAATATAATTATACAATTTGTAAAACATGAACTTAACCAAAAAAAAAAAAGTTGTTTAATGACTTTATTGGGGTGCTTGGGGCAGAGGGTATATGCTGTTTGTCAACAAAAAAACAGCCATGGGGAAAATCTAGTAATGGCTTTACATAAGTTGGCCGACTTTTTGTACTCAATATACGGTCATAAATCGCACAAGTTCATGCTTGTGTCAATTTCTTTATTCCAGTCATGTTTTTTGTAAAAAAAATGTGTTCCACGATTCTTGCGCTTGCTTTGAATATCATTTACAGTCCAAATTTCCTATCACAAAGTCATTGTTTAAATAAAAATATACACGGTTTTCTAATCACTGAAATTTGTGACATATGAGGATACCGCGATTTGCGTTCTTGGGACACCGCCTATAACTTGTCACTCGAATATTTGATGCCCTTCCGTAATCAATATATATTCTGGAAGGATAATGATGCCATCATAGAGCAGCAGAATATGCCGACTTAATCATTTTGGTTAAATTACTCGGAAGAAATACGAAAAATCGAAAATTTCCAAAAGGAAGTTTTGAACGAAACGAAATTATCTACGGTTACCGGTAACGGAAATGAACAAAATCCGGCAATCATAAATTTCTAAAAATAAAAAAATCAGGGCCGGACGATTTCAGAGGGGCGGGTGGGGATCAAAATCTATCAATTAATTTTAATTAGCCTTATTACTTGATCTATTTATTGTATGTTAATCTTACGGTTTCCGTAAATATTAAATCAGTTAAAATGGATGAAATTCAGGCATTGTTGTGGGTGCTGTGATCCAGCCAATCTGACTTGAAAATTTGTAATGTAAACTTTTAGACTAAACTACTTCTTATAAATTATAACTCCATCTGGTGAACCATCTCATTTGTGTTTACTTTCGTTAGAGGGTGTCAGACCACCAATTACTCCCTCCAATTTAGAACGTAAGTAAAAGTAGCCCTACTCTGACACAAAATAGTGCTTTTGATGTCCTTGTTTACTTAAACTAACCAACAAATTTGCAGAAATGAAACTTTTGGTGAAAGAGAAATATATTTAGACCATTTTGAGCCAAAATTTACTTGTCTATGAGTTTGCATTAAAAACTGAGGGGTTATTTTTGGAGTACCTCTTTTTGAAAGTCAGTTTTTTTCTTAGAAGGCTTTAAAGGTATGTTGAAAATTGGCATGCAGAAAGCTGATACATGTACAATTCAGAATATACCTGGTTTCTATGAAGTTAAACTTAAGGTAAATTATTTAGAAAGCTGTGAAATTTGCAAAATTTGGTTGAACAGATAGGGATATTTAATTGGTGGTCTGATACCTAGAGTCTCCTGAAGAGGATACCTTAATGCTAGCTATAGCAAAACTTACCTTTATTAGAAAACACATCTAAGAGTCTGAAATTTTAATGAACTTACTCGACATGTTTTCTCCTGCTAGGCAGGCGTCATCAGGACAATTCATATACAGAAATTAGTTACTAAAGTACAATGCTTGGTACATTAAATTTGACTGAGCAATGTGTGTTGCTATTATTAAGATCTCTTTTAGTCATAAAGCTCCTCATGTTTTATGGTATTTACACATCCTTGGCTTTAAAATGTTTGGGTTTAAGCATTTTGATGAAGGTAAATCCAGAAAAGTGTTTTGGATGCACAAAAAAATAAACCTTTCTTTAGTTTAAAAATATTAACTGTTCTTTTTTGCAATAACTCAGAATGGATTGTCACCCTTAAACTGTTTTATAACTCTCTGCTCCCAAAATTCTGAGAAAATAGTGTAGGTCTTCTTAAGTACTTATGACAATTAAAGTGTTCGAAACCACTATTATAAATGGAAAGATTTGAAGATCTGTGTGCATTATTTCAAATAATATTTGTCTTTCTGTGAGGTATGGAGACAGACAAAAATCCTGATATACACATTTGAAATAAGTAAAGAAAGACAATAATTTGTTTAAAGTTGATGAAATGAGCTTGATGTGTGCCAGTATCTGAGGGTCAATTTCAAGTTTTAAGTTGACAAAATTCAAAACAGAAGAAAAAGTACAGATTTCTTCACCATCTTAAAATCCCGAGTGATGAAAAAGACCCAGATTGGCTGGATAAAAAACTAGAGGCTCTCAAGAGCCTGTGTCGCTCACCTGTATTTACTGATGCTTTGGAAATTATGTAAAATAAGGTTAAAATCATAATTAATAGTATTAGATATTAGAAATTATAATGATATCTAAGATAATAACAAAAAACTGCAAAATTTCTGTAAAATTACTAACTCAGGGGCAGATAAATCTAAATCTGATGAACAATTTTGCCACCTGTCAGATTTGCTCTAAATGCTTCAGTTTCAGAGATATAAACCAAAACTGCATTTTACCCCATGTTCTATTTTAACCAAGTCAGCCATGATGGTTGGAAGGCGGATCATCGGACAAATTTTTAAACTAGATACCCTTATAATGATTATGGCCAAGTATGGCTAAATTTGTCTCAGTAGTTTCAGAGAAGATTTTTGTAGAAGATTACAATAAAATGCTCCATGAGGGCAGCTTGATACGACCGTGAGGTCGAACCCTGAATAGTTGGGGCTTGTATGGACACAACATTCAAGCTTGATACAGCTCTGAATTTGGATTGTGATTAAATATTTGACACAGCATAGGTTTCTGACACAGAATGAATGTGGTCTAAGAACTTAAAAATTTTAAATTGGACATTCACCTATTATGGTCCAATATCCAAAATCTAAATACATGGTTAGATTCAGCATATCAAAGAACCCCAAGAGTTCAATTTTTGATGAAATCAAACAAAGTTTAATTTTGGACCCTTTTGACCTCAATGTGGACAAAGTTGATAACAGGGCCCAAAAATCAAAAATCTAAATACACTGTTAGATTCAGCATATCAAAGAACCCCATATATTCAATTTTTGTTGAAATCAAACAAAGTTTAATTTTGGACCCCGATTTGGACCAACTTGAAAACTGGGCCCATAATCAAAAATCTAAATACATGTTTAGATTCAGCATATCAAAGAACCCTAAGAATTCAATTTTTGTTAAAATCAAACTAAGTTTAATTTTGGACCCTTTGGACCTTAATGTAGACCAATTTGAAAAACGGGACCAAAAATTAAGAATCTAAATACACAGTTAGATTCGGCATATCAAAGAACCCCAATAATTCAATTTTTGATGAAATCAAACAAAGTTTAATTTTGGACCCTTTGGACCTCAATGTGGACCAATTTAAAACGGGCCCAATATCCAAAAACTTAATACACGGTTAGATTCAGCATATTAAACAACCCCAAGAGTTCAAGAATAAAACCCCATTGAAACTGGTCAAGAAATAAGCAATTTATACAAAGTATCTTCTTTTGCACAATATTGTGCAATTGAATATTTCTTGCAATTGCGCAATACTGTGCAATTGAATATTTCTTGCTATTGTGCAATACTGTACAATTGACAATTTCTTGCTATTGCGCAATATTGTGCTATTGGATATTTCTTGCTATTGCGCAATACTGTGCAATTTGAAGATTTCTTGCTATTGCAATACTGTGCAATTGAAAATTTCTTGCTATTGCACAATACTTATTATATAATAATTTACACATCCTGTTTGGTGTGTATCTCCTGCCATATCATTATTATTTGCTTTTAAATATAAATCAGAAATAACCAACTTCAAATGGAAAATTTTAAAGAAAAAAAAGGAAAAAGGACCCCCCAATTTTTGAACCCCTTATGATTCATCACCCCAAACTCAATCCCAGCCTTCCCTTTGAGGTATGGAATTTCAGTACAATTTCAGAGAGATCCATACACTTGAAGACAAGTTATTGTCTGGAAACTAGAAAATGCTTATTTTGGCCCTTTTGGCCCCTAATTCCTAAACGTTTGGGCAATTACCCCAAACTCAATTCCAGCTTTCCTTTGTGATATGGAACCTTGTAGTACAATTTCAGAAAGATCCATTCACTTACACACAAGTTATTGTCATGAAACTAGAAAATGCTTGTTTTTGCCCTTTTGGCCCTAATTCCTAAAATTTTGAGGCAATTACCCCCAAAAATCAATCCCAGCATTCCCTTTGTGATATGGAACCTTGTGGTACAAAGTCAGAGAGATCCATACACTAACACACAAGTTATGTCTGGAAGTTACAATAAAATGCTCCACAGGGCGCAGCTTGATACGACCGCAGAGGTCGAACCCTGAATAGTTGGGGCAAGTATGGACACAACATTCAAGCTTGATACAGCTCTGAATTTGGATTGTGATTAAATATTTGACACAGCATAGGTTTCTGACACAGAATGAATGTGGTCTAAGAACTTAAAAATTTTAAAATTGGACATTCACCTATTATGGTCCAATATCCAAAATCTAAATACATGGTTAGATTCAGCATATCAAACAACCCCAAGAGTTCAATTTTTGATGAAATCAAACAAAGTTAAATTTTGGACCCTTTTGACCTCAATGTGGACAAAGTTGATAACGGGGCCCAAAAATCAAAAATCTAACTACATGGTTAGATTCAGCATATCAAAGAACCCCATATATTCAATTTTGTTGAAATCAAACAAAGTATAATTTTGGACCCCGATTTGGACCAACTAGAAAACTGGGCCCATAATCAAAAATCTTAATACATGTTAAGATTCAGCATATCAAAGAACCCTAAGAATTCAATTTTTGTTAAAATCAAACTAAGTTTAATTTTGGACCCTTTGGACCTTAATGTAGACCAATTTGAAAACGGGACCAAAAATTAAGAATCTAAATACACAGTTAGATTCGGCATATCAAAGAACCCCAATAATTCAATTTTGATGAAATCAAACAAAGTTTAATTTTGGACCCTTTTGACCTCAATGTGGACAAAGTTGATAACGGGCCCAAAAATCAAAAATCTAAATACATGGTTAGATTCAGCTTATCAAAGAACCCCATATATTCAATTTTGTTGAAATCAAACAAAGTTTAATTTTGGACCCTGATTTGGACCAACTTGAAAACTGGGCCCATAATCAAAAATCTAAATACATGTTTAGATTCAGCATATCAAAGAACCCTAAGAATTCAATTTTGTTAAAATCAAACTAAGTTTAATTTTGGACCCTTTGGACCTTAATGTAGACCAATTTGAAAATGGGACCAAAATTAAGAATCTAAATACACGGTTAGATTCGGCATATCAAAGAACCCCAATAATTCAATTTTTGATGAAATCAAACAAAAGTTTAATTTTGGACCCTTTGGACCTCAATGTGGACCAATTTAAAAACGGGGCCCAAAATCCAAAAACTTAATACACGGTTAGATTCAGCATATTAAAGAACCCCAAGAGTTCAAGAATAAAACCCCATTGAAATTGGTCAAAAAATAAGCAATTTATACAAAGTATCTTCTTTTGCACAATACTGTGCAATTGAATATTTCTTGCAATTGTGCAATACTGTGCAATTGAATATTTCTTGCTATTGCGCAATACTGTACAATTGACAATTTCTTGCTATTGCGCAATATTGTGCTATTGAATATTTCTTGCTATTGCGCAATACTGTGCAATTGAAGATTTCTTGCTATTGCGCAATACTGTGCAATTGAAAATTTCTTGCTATTGCACAATACTTATTATATAATAATTTACACATCCTGCTTGGTGTGTATCTCCTGCCATATCATTATTATTTGCTTTTAAATATAAATCAGAAATAACCAACTTAAAATGGAAAATTTTAAAGAAAAAAAAGGAAAAAGGAAAAAAAATACCCCCAAATTTTTGAACCCCTTATGATTCATCACCCCAAACTCAATCCCATCCTTCCCTTTGAGGTATGGTACCTTGCAGTACAATTTCAGAGATCCATACACTTGAACACAAGTTATTGTCTGAAACTAGAAAATGCTTATTTTGGCCCCTTTTGGCCCCTAATTCCTAAACGTTTCAGGCAATTACCCCAAACTCAAACCCAGCTTTCCTTTGTGATATGGAACCTTGTAGTACAATTTCAGAAAGATCCATACACTTACACACAAGTTATTGTCATGAAACTAGAAAAATGCTTGTTTTTGCCCCTTTTGGCCCCTAATTCCTAAAATTTTGAGGCAATTACCCCAAAAATCAATCCCAGCATTCCCTTTGTGATATGGTACCTTGTGGTACAAAGTCAGAGAGATCCATACACTAACACACAAGTTATGTCTGAAGTTACAAAATGCTTATTTTGGCCCCTTTTGGCCCCTAATTCCTTAACTGTTGGTACCATAACCCCAAAATCAATCCCAACCTTCCTTTTGTGATATTAAACCTTATGGTAAAATTTCATAGAGATCCATTTACTTAAACTAAAGTTAGAGTGCGAAACCAATGCGTCGGACGACGACGACGACGCTGGACGACGACGCCAACGTTATACCAATATACGACCACAAAATTTTTTTGCGGTCGTATAAAAATCTTATTTTGGCCCCTTTTGGCCCCTAATTCCTTAACTGTTGGTACCATAACCCCAAAATCAATCCCAACCTTCCTTTGTGATATTGAACCTTATGGTAAAATTTCATAGAGATCCATTCACTTAAACTAAAGTTAGAGTGCGAAACCAATGCGTCTTCGGACGACAACGACGACGACGCCAACGTTATACCAATATACGACCACAAAATTTTTTGCGGTCGATAAAAATTTACAAAAATTGTTAAAATTGACATAATTAATAGTATTAGATATTAGAAATTATAATGATATCTAAGATAATAACAAAAAACTGCAAAATTTCTGTAAAATTACTAACTCAGGGGCAGATAAATCTAAATCTGATGAACAATTTTGCCACCTGTCAGATTTGCTCTAAATGCTTCAGTTTCAGAGATATAAACCAAAAACTGCATTTTACCCCCATGTTCTATTTTTAACCAAGTCAGCCATGATGGTTGGAAGGCGGGATCATCGGACAAATTTTTTAAACTAGATACCCTTATAATGATTATGGCCAAGTATGGCTAAATTTGTCTCAGTAGTTTCAGAGAAGAAGATTTTTGTAGAAGATTACAATAAAATGCTCCGCAGGGCGCAGCTTGATACGACCGTGCAGAGGTCGAACCCTGAATAGTTGGGGCTTGTATGGACACAACATTCAAGCTTGATACAGCTCTGAATTTGGATTGTGATTAAATATTTGACACAGCATAGGTTTCTGACACAGAATGAATGTGGTCTAAGAACTTAAAAATTTTAAATTGGACATTCACCTATTATGGTCCAATATCCAAAATCTAAATACATGGTTAGATTCAGCATATCAAAGAACCCCAAGAGTTCAATTTTGATGAAATCAAACAAAGTTTAATTTTGGACCCTTTTGACCTCAATGTGGACAAAGTTGATAACAGGGCCCAAAAATCAAAATCTAAATACATGGTTAGATTCAGCATATCAAAGAACCCCATATATTCAATTTTGTTGAAATCAAACAAAGTTTAATTTTGGACCCGATTTGGACCAACTTGAAAACTGGGCCCATAATCAAAAATCTAAATACATGTTTAGATTCAGCATATCAAAGAACCCTAAGAATTCAATTTTGTTAAAATCAAACTTAGTTTAATTTTGGACCCTTTGGACCTTAATGTAGACCAATTTGAAAGACGGGACCAAAAATTAAGAATCTAAATACACAGTTAGATTCGGCATATCAAAGAACCCCAATAATTCAATTTTTGATGAAATCAAACAAAGCTTAATTTTGGACCCTTTGGACCTCAATGTGGACCAATTTAAAAACGGGGCCCAATATCCAAAAACTTAATACACGGTTAGATTCAGCATATTAAACAACCCCAAGAGTTCAAGAATAAAACCCCATTGAAACTGGTCAAGAAATAAGCAATTTATACAAAGTATCTTCTTTTGCACAATATTGTGCAATTGAATATTTCTTGCAATTGCGCAATACTGTGCAATTGAATATTTCTTGCTATTGTGCAATACTGTACAATTGACAATTTCTTGCTATTGCGCAATATTGTGCTATTGGATATTTCTTGCTATTACGCAATACTGTGCAATTTGAAGATTTCTTGCTATTAGCAATACTGTGCAATTGAAAATTTCTTGCTATTGCACAATACTTATTATATAATAATTTACACATCCTGTTTGGTGTGTATCTCCTGCCATATCATTATTATTTGCTTTTAAATATAAATCAGAAATAACCAACTTAAAATGGAAAATTTTAAAGAAAAAAAAGGAAAAAAGGACCCCCCAATTTTTGAACCCCTTATGATTCATCACCCCAAACTCAATCCCAGCCTTCCCTTTGAGGTATGGAATTTCAGTACAATTTCAGAGAGATCCATACACTTGAAGACAAGTTATTGTCTGGAAACTAGAAAAATGCTTATTTTGGCCCTTTTGGCCCCTAATTCCTAAACGTTTTGGGCAATTACCCCAAACTCAATTCCAGCTTTCCTTTGTGATATGGAACCTTGTAGTACAATTTAAGAAAGATCCATACACTTACACACAAGTTATTGTCATGAAACTAGAAAATGCTTGTTTTTGCCCTTTTTGGCCCCTAATTCCTAAAATTTTGAGGCAATTACCCCAAAATCAATCCCAGCATTCCCTTTGTGATATGGAACCTTGTGGTACAAAGTCAGAGATCCATACACTAACACACAAGTTATGTCTGGAAGTTACAATAAAATGCTCCATGGGCGCAGCTTGATACGACCGCAGAGGTCGAACCCTGAATAGTTGGGGCAAGTATGGACACAACATTCAAGCTTGATACAGCTCTAAATTTGGATTGTGATTAAATATTTGACACAGCATAGGTTTCTGACACAGAATGAATGTGGTCTAAGAACTTAAAAATTTTAAAATTGGACATTCACCTATTATGGTCCAATATCCAAAATCTAAATACATGGTTAGATTCAGCATATCAAAGAACCCAAAGAGTTCAATTTTGATGAAATCAAACAAAGTTTAATTTTGGACCCTTTTGACCTCAATGTGGACAAAGTTGATAACAAGGCCCAAAAATCAAAAATCTAAATACATGGTTAGATTCAGCATATCAAAGAACCCCATATATTCAATTTTGTTGAAATCAAGCGAAGTTTAATTTTGGACCCGATTTGGACCAACTTGAAAACTGGGCCCATAATCAAAATCTAAATACATGTGTACATTCAGCATATCAAAGAACCCTAAGAATTCAATTTTGTTAAAATCAAACTAAGTTTAATTTTGGACCCTTTGGACCTTAATGTAGACCAATTTGAAAACAGGACCAAAATTAAGAATCTAAATCGGTTAGATTCGGCATATCAAAGAACCCCAATAATTCAATTTTGATGAAATCAAACAACGTTTAATTTTGGACCCTTTTGACCTCAATGTGGACAAAGTTGATAACGGGCCCAAATATCAAAATCTAAATTCATGGTTAGATTCATCTTATCAAAGAACCCCATATATTAAATTTTGTTGAAATCAAACAAAGTTTAATTTTGGACCCGATTTGGACCAACTTGAAAACTGGGCCCATTATCAAAAATCTAAATACACGTTTAGATTCAGCAGATCAAAGAACCCTATGAATTCAATTTTTGTTAAAATCAAACTAAGTTTAATTTTGTACCCTTTGGACCTTAATGTAGACCAATTTGAAAACGGGACCAAAAATTAAGAATCTAAATACACGGTTAGATTCGGCATATCAAAGAACCCCAATAATTCAATTTTGATGAAATCAAACAAAGTTTAATTTTGGACCCTTTTGACCTCAATGTGGACAAAGATGATAACGGGCCCAAAAATAAAAAATCTAAATACATGGTTAGAATCAGCATATCAAAGAACCCCATATATTAAATTTTTGTTGAAATCAAACAAAGTTTAATTTTGGACCCCAATTTGGACCAACTTGAAAACTGGGCCCATAATCAAAATCTAAATACATGTTTAGATTCAGCATATCAAAGAACCCTAAGAATTCAATTTTTGTTAAAATCAAACTAAGTTTAATTTTGGACCCTTTGGACCTTAATGTAGACCAATTTGAAAACGGGACCAAAAATTAAGAATCTAAATACACAGTTAGATTCGGCATATCAAAGAACCCCAATAATTCAATTTTTGATGAAATCAAACAAAGTTTAATTTTGGACCCTTTGGACCTCAATGTGGCCCAATTTAAAAACAGGGCCCAAAATCCAAAAACTTAATACACGGTTAGATTCAGCATATTAAAGAACCCCAAGAGTTCAAGAATAAAACCCCATTGAAATTGGTCAAGAAATAAGCAATTTATACAAAGTATCTTCTTTTGCACAATACTGTGCAATTGAATATTTCTTGCAATTGCGCAATACTGTGCAATTGAATATTTCTTGCTATTGCGCAATACTGTACAATTGACAATTTCTTGCTATTGCGCAATATTGTGCTATTGGATATTTCTTGCTATTGCAATACTGTGCAATTGAAGATTTCTTGCTATTGCGCAATACTGTGCAATTGAAAATTTCTTGCTATTGCACAACATTATTATATAATAATTTACACATCCTGTTTGGTGTGTATCTCCTGCCATATCATTATTACTTGCTTTTAAATATAAATCAGAAATAACCAACTTAAAATGGAAAATTTTAAAGAAAAAAAAAGGAAAAAAGGAAAAAAAAATCCCCCAATTTTTTGAACCCCCTTATGATTCATCAACCCCAAACTCAATCCCAGCCTTCCCTTTGAGGTATGGTACCTTGCAGTACAATTTCAGAGATCCATACACTTGAACACAAGTTATTGTCTGGAAACTAGAAAATGCTTATTTTGGCCCTTTTGGCCCCTAATTCCTAAACGTTTCAGGCAATTACCCCCAAACTCAATTCCAGCTTTCCCTTTGTGATATGGAACCTTGTAGTACAATTTCAGAAAGATCCATACACTTACACACAAGTTATTGTCATGAAACTAGAAAAATGCTTGTTTTTGCCCTTTTGGCCCCTAATTCCTAAAATTTTGAGGCAATTACCCCCAAAAATCAATCCCAGCATTCCCTTTGTGATATGGAACCTTGTGGTACAAAGTCAGAGAGATCCATACACTAACACAAGTTATGTCTGGAAGTTACAAAAATGCTTATTTTTGGCCCCTTTTTGGCCCCTAATTCCTTAACTGTTGGTACCATAACCCCCAAAATCAATCCCAACCTTCCTTTTGTGATATTGAACCTTATGGTAAAATTTCATAGAGATCCATTCACTTAAACTAAAGTTAGAGTCACGAAAACCAATGCGTCTTGAGACGACGGCGGCGGCGACGACGGCGACGGCGGCAGCGGCGCGCCAACGTCATACCAATATCGACCACAAAATTTTATTGCGGTCGTATAAAAACAACAAAATTTCCTTAAAATTACCAATTCAGGGCAGCAACCCAACAACAGGTTGTCAGATTTGTCTGAAAATTTCAGGGCAGATAGATCTTGACCTGATAATCAGTTTTACCCTATGTCAGATTTGCTCTAAATGCTTTGGTTTCAGAGATAAAAGCCAAAATCTACATTTTACCCCTATGTTCTATTTTTAGCCATGATGGCCATCTTGGTTGGTTGGCAGGGTCATCGGACACATTTTTTAAACTAGATACCTTAATGATGATTGTGGCCAAGTTTGGTTAAATTTGGCCCAGTGGTTTCAGAGGAGAAGATTTTTGTAAAAAGCTAACGACGACGGACGACGGACGCCAAGTGATGAGAAAAGCTCACTTGGCCCTTTGGGCCAGGTGAGCTAATAAAAAGTGAAAAATATTATTCTGAGCATGAATGCTTTTTAAATTTGTATACCTACCCTTGTAGTAGACTTGGTTGAGTTGGTTATTTGTCCCTTGGAGTCTCCAACTATATGTACTTTACTATCAACAGCAATGCTGTGTACCCAAACTGGTTGTTTCTTGTGTATTACTACATCTGTGTCGACTGTGTTTGGAATTGAAATCTTGCTGTGAACTTGTATGTTGCATTTCTGAAAGGACAGTTACAAGAATGATATATAGTATGTTCTTAAAACTTCAATTTAAACAAATCATGTTCACAATCATATACCTATAAATGAATACCATAGAAAACAAAAATATCAACTGGGTCTTGCTTCTTTTATAATTCTGATGGTATAATGCACACAAAAAAGCACAAGCGGCACACCTATACAGTCTTGCTTCCCAAACTTTGCTGCAGGCAAGACAAAAGCCATATAATTCAGAAAACAGAATACAAATTTGCTTTAAAACAAACTTTTGAAAAAATACTATGCAAATGTGTACCCCAGTTAATATCTCTAATATCTTAGTTTTGATATATCAAATCCTAAGCCTTTTAATGATAATATAACTCAGTAAATACTGTGGATTCATTTATTTTCAAGGGTACTAATTTTTGTGGATTAAGAAAAAATTGCATTTTTTAGGAATATTTGATTTCATGGTTTTGCCAAACTCTGCATATATACAAGCCTACAGAAAATTTCTACTTTGTTGAATATTTAAAATTGTGGTTCACCTGTACCCATAAAATCCACGAAAAATTGGTATCCCAGAAAAATAATGAATATAAAGTATGAAATTTATTCTCATTCTAGTACAGTCGAACCTCGTTGTGTCGAACTCGTTTGTGTCGAAAACTCGGATGATTCGAAGTAATTTCTATGTCCCGGTAAAATTCCCGTTTGATCAATGCATAATTACCTCTGATGAGTCGAACTCGGTTGATTCGAATACTCGGTTAAGTCGAGTAAATTTTATAGTCCCGTCAGTAAAATTAATGTAAATTGACCCGATGTCTCGAACTTGAAAGTAAAATTTTGAAATATGCAGACCTAATGATAAAAATTCAAATCAGATGTATTTCTTATGTCACCTAATCATTTTCAAAAGAGATTAAAGCCGAGTAAACATACTTGTTTGTATAACAGTTAAAATGACATGTTTATGGTGACCGCCAATTAAAACCTTTGTTGATCGTTCGAGCATAAATGTTAGTGTGTTGAACATTTTCACCGAGATAAAAGCGAAACTAATTTAAATGACCCAAGCCGAGATTAAATGAATCGTTAGATTTAAAACTCATTAATTACAATAGATAAAAGGATTAGGACAATTATAATAAATTCATGATAATTTAATGTAAAGCAGACGACTTCATCACAGACCGTTCAGAACTTATTTCGTGCCTCGAGGGATTTCATAATTTATAGCGACTGACCTTTGTAAATATTTGTGTAGCCTATTGATTTTATTTGTGCATGATTTTTACCTGTACTTGTGTTTTTAATTATTAGAAGGACCAAAAATGGAGATTGAATACACAATCATAAAGTGTCATATAGAAAAAAAGGCACACTGTTCATTGTATCTAGTTTACACAAATCTCATACCGTATTTCATGCATTCAAAATTTATGACGACACACTCGACCTTGGATGAGTCGAACCTCGGATGAGTCGAATATTTTGGTCCGGTCCCTTCGACTTCAACACAACGAGGTTCGACTGTACCTACTGTATAAATAGGTGGAAAGGCTTGTGATCATTCCCGTCGAGTTCATTCAAAATATAATACAGTTCTATAAATGCATAATGCTAATATAAAAGTAAGATGATAATACTTTTTTGTAAACTTTAATAAATAAATGGGGAATGTGTCCATGGGACACAGATGATCCCCCCGTTTGCATATACCTCAAGAACGATAAAAGTGACACTACCCATATTAATACTTGATCTGAGTTTTGTGGTATAAGTATTGTGTATAAGATTCATAACGTTTAGTTGAGGCAAACCAAAGTTAGAGAACGGAAACGAAAAATTCAGCAATTTTTCCTTTTGTAAAGGGGCATAACTCTAGAATGGTAAAAGTGACGCCACCAAAATTCAAACTTGATCTGTGTTTTGTGGTAATAAGCATTGTGTATAAGTGCATAACATTTGGTTGAGGCAAACCTAAGTTAGAGAACGGAAACGAAAAATTCAGCAATTTTTTCGTTTGTAAAGGGACATAACTCTAAAACAGTATAAGTGATGCCACCAAAATTCAAACTTGATCTGTGTTTTGTGGTAATAAGCATTGTGTATAAGTTTCATAACATTTCGTTGAGGCAAACTAAAGTTAGAGAATGGAAAACAGACAGACAAGGGTAAAACTTAATGCCCCCTCCGCTACGGCGGGGGCATAAAAAGAAAACTTTGATTAATTTAACAAGCAACTGAACAAAATTATACAGGTTATTATCACATTTCTCAAAAATCTATGCAGAAAATAATAAAATGCTCCGCATGGCGCAGCTTGATACGACCGCAGAGGTCGAACCCTGAACAGTTGGGGCAAGTATGGACACAACATTCAAGCTTGATACAGCTCTGAATTTGGATTGTGATTAAATATTTGACACAGCATAGGTTTCTGACACAGAATGAATGTGGTCTAAAAACTTAAAAATTTTAAATTGGACATTCACCTATTATGGTCCAATATCCAAAATCTAAATACATGGTTAGATTCAGCATATCAAAGAACCCCAAGAATTCAATTTTTGATGAAATCAAACAAAGTTTAATTTTGGACCCTTTGACCTCAATGTGGACAAAGTTGATAACAGGACCAAAATTAAAAATCTAAATACATGGTTAGATTCAGCATATCAAAGAACCCCATATATTCAATTTTGTTGAAATCAAACAAAGTTTAATTTTGGACCCGATTTGGACCAACTTGAAAACTGGGCCCATAATCAAAAATCTAAATACATGTCTAGATTCAGCATATCAAAGAACCCTAAGAATTCAGTTTTGATTAAAATCAAACAAAGTTTAATTTTGGACCCCGATTTGGACCAACTTGAAAACTTGGCCCATAATCAAAATCTAAATACATGTTTAGATTCAGCATATCAAAGAACCCTAAGAATTCAATTTTGTTAAAATCAAACTAAGTTTAATTTTGGACCCTTTGGACCTTAATGTAGACCAATTTGAAAACGGAACCAAAAATTAAGAATCTAAATACACGGTTAGATTCGGCATATCAA
Source organism: Mytilus coruscus (assembly GCA_017311375.1). Lineage (NCBI taxonomy): Eukaryota > Metazoa > Mollusca > Bivalvia > Mytilida > Mytilidae > Mytilus > Mytilus coruscus. The sequence goes on from CM029601.1 coordinate 88,300,875, forward strand.
AGAACCCCAATAATTCAATTTTTGATGAAATCAAAAGAAGTTTAATTTTGGACCCTTTGGACCTCAATGTCATGAATGTGGACCAATTTAAAAACGGGTCCCAAAATCCAAAAACTTTATACACGGTTAGATTCAGCATATTAAAGAACCCCAAGAATTCAAGAATAAAACCCCATTGAAATTGGTCAAGAAATAAGCAATTTATACAAAGTATCTTCTTTTGCACAATACTGTGCAATTGAATATTCTTGCTATTGTGCAATACTGTACAATTGACAATTTCTTGCTATTGTGCAATATTGTGTTATTGGATATTTTTGCTATTAGCAAAACTGTGCAATTGAAGATTTCTTGCTATTGCGCAATACTGTGCAGTTGAAGATTTCTTGCTGTTGTGCAATACTGTGCAATTGAAAATTTCTTGCTATTGCACAATACTTAATATATAATAATTTACACATCCTGTTTGGTGTGTATCTCCTACCATATCATTATTATTTGCTTTTAAATATAAATCAGAAATAACCAACTTAAAATGGAAAATTTTAAAAAAAAAAGGAAAAAAGGAAAAAAAATCCCCCAAATTTTTGGAAAAAAATTTCAGAGAGATCCCACTTGAACACAAGTTTTTTGTACCCCTTATGATTCATCACCCCAAACTCAATCCCAGCCTTCCTAAAATTTTGAGGCAATTTGTGGTATGGTACCTTGCAGTACAATTTCAGAGATCCATACACTTGAACACAAGTTATTGTCTGGAAAAACTAGATAAATGTGTTTTTAAACTAAAGTTAGAGTGAAACCAATGCGTCCGACGACGACGACGCCGACGGCGGCCGAAGCGTTTAGGGCAACGTACCCCCAAACTCAAACCCAGCTTTCCCCAGCTTTGTGATATGGAACCTTGTAGTACAATTTCAGAAAGATCCATACACTTACACACAAGTTATTGTCCTGAAACTAGAAAAATGCTTGTTTTTGGCCCCTTTTTGGCCCTTAATTCCTAAAATATTGAGGCAATTACCCCAATCATCAATCCCAGCCTTCCCTTTGTGGTATGGTACCTTGCAGTACAATTTCAGAGATCCATACACTTAAACACAAGTTATTGTTTGGAAACTAGAAAATTCTTATTTTGGCCCCTTTTGGCCCCAATTCCTAAACGTTTAGGGCAATTACCCCCAAACTCAATTCCAGCTTTCCCTTTGTGATATGGAACCTTGAAGTACAATTTCAGAAATATCCAAACACTTACACACAAGTTATTGTCTGGAAGTTACAAAAATGCTTTATTTGGCCCCTTTTTTTGCCCCTAATTCCTAAAATTTTGAGGCAATTACCCCCAAAATCAATTCCAGCCTTCCCTTTGTGATATGGAACCTTGTGGTACAATGTCAGAGAGATCCATACACTTACACACAAGTTATTGTCTGGAAGTTACAAAAATGCTTTTTTTGGCCCTTTTTGGCCCCTAATTCCTTAACTGTTGGTACCATAACCCCCAAAATCAATCCCAACCTTCCTTTTGTGGCATTTAACCTTATGGTAAAATTTCATAGAGATCCATTCACTTAAACTAAAGTTAGAGTGCGAAAACCAATGTGTCTTCGGACGACGACGACGCCAACGTCATACCAATATACGACCGCAAAATTTTTTTGCGGTCGTATAAAAATGTTAGAAAAACAGGAAATTCTAATCAAAGATTTACACATCAAAAATTTTGTTGTGTGATAACATACCAATACTTGTTAGAACCTGCATCCAGATAAATTAGAAAATATCACGAATATGTAATTGGTAAGCTTTACCTTCTCCATTGTAATTTTCATTTCAATCACCAATCCACTAGCAGTGGTAGCAAAGAGACTTCCAGGTTTAGACTTTGTCTGATACAAACTTAATATCCAGTCTGCTTGATCCACTATACATTTTCTGTAACATTATAAAAAGATTGATTTTTGATTGATTGTTGGTGTTTTAACACCACTTTCTGCACACATGGCTATATCATGGTGGTCTGTTTTAGGCCAGACTTTTTTTTTTATCTGTTTAACGAGAAAATTTGTAAAAAATTAGGGTCGAGGGGACGAAATAAAAAAAATAATAAAAGTGCAAAATTGGTCCAGTCGACACTAAAAATAAAAATAAAACCGTTATATGTGACCTTTTTTTTTTTTTTTGAATTTATAAAAATACAAGAACAATGAAATGAGAACAGACCAGCATAGTAACCCTTCTATTAATATGAACATAAAAACTATGTTTTGATTCTTTATTTCCACAAATATAGATCCATGGCACCAGGCAAATATATCAACCTGCTGCATATACACTATATATGTATAATTTAATTTTGGATGTAACGCGTCTTCTGATTGGCTGACGTTGTTTTGTTTATCAGCTGATAGACATAATTTTGTCATGTGACCGTGACGTCATCAACGTTTTTTTTTATGTTTTACTCCGGTTTAAAATTGAATCTAGAATTAAATTATAAGAAATGACTAATATTTTTTCTGTCTGTTCGAAATAACATAAAAAATGAGGTGCACACTTTAAAATAACCCACTACGCAGTGTGTACCACATTTTTTATGTTATTTCTTCATAGACAGAAAAAAATATTACAGTCATTTCTTAAATATATACCTGTCACCCAGTCAGGAACCTCTTATATAATTAGTGTATGCAGAGACATATATACACATGTGTATATTAAATTTAATAAAAAAAATAATAAAAACTTGAAACTTGAAACTTGATATATGTCTCTGGTGTAATAGTCCCAGATTTGAGCAAATTAACCTATAAATTGAAACAATGCATATACATGGAAATATATACATTAATCAAGATTGATTGATTGTTGGTGTTTAAGCCACTTTTAAGCACCACTTTTGGGCTATTCGTGGCGGCCAGTTTTTATTGGTGGAGGCCGGTGCCGGAGAAAACCACCGACCTTCGATAGGAAAACTGATAATCCTAGTCAATTAAGATTGAGTCGAGTGCACCCGCACGAAGGGGCATTAATCAAGAAGATCTAACCAAAAGTATGTTATAATAATAATAAATTCTTTATTTAAAGAGGGTAACTCAATTAGAAGTAGTCAAATTTTCATGTTAATGGGTGTGGAATGCGTAATTTTCCTTTTGGACCAATTTTGTATGTCAGCAGTGCCATTCATCGTCCGTAGTCATTATCGCAAGAATCCGGTTTCGGACATAGCGGTCCGTTTCCGATGAAATCCTGACTCGATCCGTAGTTCTAGAATAATATGCCCAATAATATAAATGTCGGACGATAAAAATTTACAAAAATAAACGATGTTTGATACGCTATTTGGAAAGGAATATGACGTTTTACTGCAATACATGGATAATAAGTTTACTCCTGGCTAATTTCATCAAGTTCTGATGAAGTAATAACTGATTTTGCGAAGTTAGAATGATTTGATGTACGCTCTCGTGAAAATCCGAACATCGCTATTAAACAAGTATGAAAAACATGCCACCGGCTTAAAAGTCTTTTGAAGAAAATATATCGTTTCTGCCTTGAATTTCTTTACTTTTTAATGAAAATTGCTGTTTCATCGACTTGGTAAAATTAAATATTACCGATTTATACAGATTTTATTTTGTTCCGAGGATTTCGTTACAGTCGGCGGTAAAAATAAAAATAAAAGTAAAAGCACTACTTTTATTTTTATTCTGAAATCGGGAAAGGTGGAGTCGGCGGATCTCGTTAAACAGATAATAAAAATGTCTGGCCTTATTGGTCAAGGAAGCCACAGTACCTGGAGGATACAATTAAAATTGGCAAGCTTTGTCAAAACCATTTTTCTTAGGAAGGTTAGAACTCACAACCTCAGTGTTGACAGATTTGTGATTACTGTAGATGAATACCCTAAACCACTCAGCCACCAAGGCCCTTACATTATAAAATGAAAAGAGAAATAATTTTTATCAATTATAAATCAGCTACTGTAGTCTTTCTGATTAAAGAAGATTGCAATTTTATAAGACCTACAAAGTATGATTTACAACTAATTAGGGTACAGAATTGAGTCTTTTATGCATACATTAAACAATGTTATCAAACTCATTTGTTGCTTTTTTGTTTGTGTTATCATCTGTGCAAACTTTGGTAGTCACAAAAATTCTGTTGGTGTCAAATATTTTAGGCAGATACATAAACAGGGGGTAAACAATTTGAAATGTACCTTTTAGATTTATCAAGTCATAAAAATGTGTCCACTTCAATTGTATAAAACTGGCTCCTATGATTTTAAAACTCTTTTTTTTTTCATTCTAAGCATTTCATTTTTATATTTTTGATGGAAACAAAATTTCTGTCAGCAAAAACAAAGATAATGTAACCACACAAGTCCATGCTGTTGCCAACATATCTTTAATGTAGTTGCATCTAAAATGCAACTGCATACTTAATATTTATTTTTCTCCAAATAACACTTTTGGAAGTTACTGGAACACACAATCATCAATTCAGTAATCGGAAACATTGGTTTTTTATGGTAATAACAAAAGGATACCCCAACTAGCAAAATGAATTATCTTTCCTTTAACTTGTTGGACAAGGATTATATCCGTTAAGGAGATCCTTAGTTAGTGTTCTACAATAATTTAATTAGTATCGGTTCAACATTTTTGGACTTCTGAGAGACTATTCTCACATATTGCAACACTGCAGTAAGAAAGTTTGATTATCTCCCCTTCAGCATGCAGGACTGGGATTATATATACTGTAAATTCAGAAATTATTGCGATGTTTTTATTATTGCGAAAAATGTGACAGGGTTATAATCGCAATAATTTAAACTCGCATTTTGAAATTTTTTATATGAATTAAACAGGATTTTTCTCAATATCACAAAAATTAAAATCACATTTTAGTCCAAAATGACAAAATCGCAATAATAAATGCACACAATAATTTCTGAATTTACAGTATACAATATGCTTCTTCTGATAGCATTTTACAACTGTGTACATTTTCATCAATATTATGTCCATCTGCTTAGAAGATGCACTAACAAGGTACATTTATGATTGACAGAAGGGCAGATGAACAAATAGATAGACAAGTGGATTCATATATTCACCCAAAACTTTGGTTAGGGTACTGCAATAAAAAACAGAATGGACAAAAAATGCTGTTATCAAACTTTGTAGTAGAACCAAGCATTATCAAAGTGTACACTTAAATGTTCATTTGTTTGGGTATGTTTTTTATTGTTCGGTTACCGTGTAATTGACATTTCCTTTTTTGCTTAGCACCCAATAATCATAGACCCTACCTCTCAACCTGTTTGTTGATCTTATATACAGTTACTTCCCCTTTCCAATTGCCAGAGAAGAAGTGACCTGTGGATGTAGATTGCAGCAGACAAGTCACGGGTGTTGAACCTTTTTCTATTACAGAGGATTTCTCAATTCTAAAATAAAAGACAAAATTTATATTTTGTAGATAGACATTAGCATAACAAAAACCTTTGGTTTTTCACCCAATTTCAAGGTAAATTTGGATGATTGAATAGAAGCTATATATTTCTTAATTCTAAGTTATAATTCATTTTAGGGGATGACCATTAGATATTCTGGGGAGGGGAGGCAGGAGGATTTGCCCCCAGATTGATCAATTATTTTCATCTGCTGCTATGCATGCCTATCTTTTCCTCTCATTTTTGTACACATTTGTTTCCTGCATTTTGTGTTGCAGAACATTCATTTTCATCCTGTCTTGTGCATGGTTATATATTTTCAGTTCTTACTAGGCCTAGTTATTCATTTTCAAAATCCTCCTTCCCACCCCCAGATAATAAAATGGTCGTCCCCTTATAACAATTGTAGAGAAATATTGTTTTTCTTACCAAGATTTTTGTAGTAATTTTTAGTTTATTGATAATGATTCTTTCTGTGAAGACAGCTAACATTTTCATGAAAATTCTGAGTACAAATTGTAAATTCCTCAACCAACACAATCTGTAACTGTCACTACCCATGGAACACCTACATACTGGATAATAGATCAATACAATGCAGGTACAATAAACTTGGGGATCCTAGTAGAGTCGCCTAGCAAAAATAGCTAATTTCTTCAAGCTACAGATGTTGTTGTTTTCATCAATCCAATGAAGTTTCAAAACATTTTGCCTTGTAGCTTCAGATGCAAAGATTTTTTAAATTGGCTAATCAGAATTAAAGATTTTCTCTTGTGTACAGATTTCATTCCATTTAATGACGCTTTATATTTGTATAGGATCTTTCAAATATCATTACTACCTTCATTTAAAATAGCCAATGCGGCTTCAGAAGAGATGAAGAGTAAAATTGTCAAATGACAGACAGAAAAACAATGGACACGAAGTGAGGACAAATATTTACATGTGCCTATGTTCCAGATGTCAGAGTTAAACACTTGTAAATGACTTACAAAGGGAAATTACTTAATAACAGACAGGGATAAAACCAGAAACCTAGTGATATGGTGTCATCATTAAAGTTACATGATTGTAAAACATACCTCTTGATTTTCATGCCATCTCTTGTGACAGACCAAGAAACAATTTGTCCATCTTCACCTGCTGTTACAACATGATTATCAATTTGGAATAAAGCAGCATTAACAGACTTCTTGGAAACCTGTCAGTGACAAATGGAATAACATATAATTGCTAATGAAAAACATCATTATACAGTATCAGCATACATTAAAACTAGATGACTAAACTTTCTCATAAATCTTTCACAACAAAACTGAGTAAATGTGTGCCATGATGAAATTTGAATTTAAAAAAATCGACAAATATAAAAAGAATCCTTTGAATTATTTTGAGGTTTTACATGCTATATTTGGAAATACACACAACTTTATTCAATGAAGGAAATTTGTTTTGTACCTGTTAAAGTAAGTTATGTATATGAAAAGTGATAACAAGACGATATGCTTACCTGTATTGATCTCTCACAAACAAATACACCATTGTTTATGCTCCAGAACTTTACAACACCATCCCTTCAACAAAAGAAAACAATATAGAACTGAAAGGAAAACTTTATCAAAATCATATATATTATTGTCTCCTTCATAAAAGAAAAGACTGTCAGTCCAAGCGACATATATTTTTTGTCCAAGTGTAAGTGGGTCTTGTTTTGCACCATAGCCAAAGAATTTATATCACGGATCAGACTGAAGTGAGGCAAATCTTTTAAATAATTTTTCAATAGAACTCACTCAAATTTGGTGGAACTTTCAGGAAAAATTTCAATTCTAGGCTCAGCTGGAACAAGGTTGCATATTGCTAAATGTAAAGAAATTCTGGCCAAGCACCAAATATTGTAAATGGTGACATTTTTCTAATAAAAGTTCAGACACATTTATTTGGTTAATGAAGTTTCAATTACACCTTATTGTCAAATTCCATGAAGAGAAAATTATTGAACTATGAAATGCACCAACTAGAGGCTCCAAGGACCCTGTGTCGCCACCTGATATATCTGACATTTGACCTATTGTTCGGGTTTATAGTTGTGACATCATTTTCAATGTAAAGAAAGAAACACCATCATCAGGTATTAATGTGGGTTTTTTTCATGTTATAGAATTATCAATTATTTTTATTGCCAGTTCATTAGTAGATTGTTTTCTATATTGATTTTCTACTGCAGTTTCAGAAAAGAAGATTACAAAAGGAAAACATTTTGTAAAACTTACCAAAATTTACCAAATTAATGAAAATTGTTAAAATTGACTATAAAGGGCAATAACTCCTTAAGGGTCAACTGATCATTTTGGTCATGTTGACTTATTTGAAGATCTTACTTTGCTGAACATTATTGCTGTTCACAGTTTATCTCTATCTGTAATAATTTTCAAGATAATAACCAAAATGGCAAAATTTCCTTAAAATTACCAATTCAGGGCAGCAACCCAACAACCAGTTGTCCAATTCATCTGAAAATTTGAGGGCAGATAGATATTTACTTGATAAACAAGTTAATCCCTGTAAGATTTGCTTTAAATGCTTTGGTTTCAGAGTTACAAGCCAAAATCTACATTTTACCCCTATGTTCTATTTTTAGCCATGGCAGCCATCTTGGTTGGTTGGCTGGGTCACCGCGCAAATATTTTTAAAACTAAATACCCTAATAATGATTGTGGCTAAGTTTGGTTGAATTTGGTCCAGTAGTTTCAGAGGAGAAGATTTTTGTAAAGATTACAAAATTTACAAAAATTGGTAAAAATTACTTTAAAGGGCAATAACTCCTTAAGGGTCAACTGACCATTTTGATCATTTGACTTATTTGAAGATCTTACTTTGCTGAACATTATTGCTGTGAACAGTTTATCTCTATCTGTAATAATTTTCAAGATAATAACCAAAACGGCAAAATTTCCTTAAAATTACCAATTCAGGGCAGCAACCCAACAACCAGTTGTCCAATTCATCTGAAAATTTGAGGGCAGATAGATATTAACTTGATAAACATGTTAATCCCTGTAAGATTTGCTTTAAATGCTTTGGTTTCAGAGTTACAAGCCAAAATCTACATTTTACCCCTATGTTCTATTTTTAGCCATGGCAGCCATCTTGGTTGGTTGGCTGGGTCACCGCACATATTTTTAAAACTAAATACCCTAATAATGATTGTGGCTGAGTTTGGTTGAATTTGGTCCAGTAGTTTCAGAGGAGAAGATTTTTGTAAAAGATTACAAAAATTTACAAAAAATTGGTAAAAAATTACTTTAAAGGGCAATAACTCCTTAAGGGTCAACTGACCATTATGATCATGTTGACTTATTTGAAGATCTTACTTTGCTGAACATTATTGCTGTGAACAGTTTATCTCTATCTGTAATAATTTTCAAGATAATAACCAAAACGGCAAAATTTCCTTAAAATTACCAATTCAGGGCAGCAACCCAACAACCAGTTGTCCAATTCATCTGAAAATTTGAGGGCAGATAGATATTTACTTGATAAACAAGTTAATCCCTGTAAGATTTGCTTTAAATGCTCTGGTTTCAGAGTTACAAGCCAAAATCTACATTTTACCCCTATGTTCTATTTTTAGCCATGGCAGCCATCTTGGTTGGTTGGCTGGGTCACCGCACACAATTTTTAAACTAAATACCCTAATAATGATTGTGGCTAAGTTTGGTTGAATTTGGTCCAGTAGTTTCAGAGGAGAAGATTTTGTAAAGATAACAAAATTTACAAAAAATTGGTAAAAATTACTTTAAAGGGCAATAACTCCTTAAGGGGTCAACTGACCATTTTGATCATGTTGACTTATTTGTAGATCTTACTTTGCTGAACATTATTGCTGTTTACAGTTTATCTCTATCTATAATAATTTTCAAGATAATAACCGAAAACGGAAAAAAATCCTTAAAATTACTAATTCAGGGGCAGCAACCCAACAACCCATTGTCCGATTCATCTGAAAATTTCAGGGCAGATAGATCTTGACTTGATCAACAATTTTACCCCTGTCAGATTTGCTCTAAATGCTTTGGTTTCAGAGTTATAAGCCAAAATATACATTTTACCCCTATGTTCTATTTTTAGCCATGGCGGCCATCTTGGTTGGTTTGGCAGGTCACCGGACACAATTTTTAAACTAGATACCCCAATGATGATTGTGGCCAAAAATAAATAATTTCTGTTGATATTCAACTATAATGAAATATTTGATCTGATCAACATGATAATTGTCTCAATTGATTTTTTTAAAGCCTTCAATTTTTATATGGAAGTGAATATACTATTGTCAGGACAGAAATTTGGTAACTCACGAGCAAACAGAGGGAGAGTTTGTTCCTCATATACTTTTAAGTCTGTGAAAAAAACCCTATCATTGGAGAGGTCAACAATAGTACTAACAATAACATGTATTAAAGAGCACCCACCAATGGGAGAAAATAAAGTCAAGTATTCAATTGGATTGTAGTCTTGTATAAATCTATCTTTTCTATTTTAATCTATGCTGATCTCATACCTGCTTCCAGTCAGTAATCCTGTTCCATTTTCTATAGAAATGACAAATGTCACTGATCCATTATGTCCTGTATCTGATGCTGTTGTTGACAATTGTGGAGCCCACAGACGGACAGACTTGTCTAGACTGCTTGTACACAATTTCCCTTGTGCGTCAGATGATACACTGAGTACTCTGTCATCGTGTCCTGACATACTGGCAAGCTCATTAGCCTAAAAAACAATAAAATGCTTCGCAGGGCGCAGCTTGATACGACCTCAGAGGTCGAACCCTGAACAGTTGGGGCAAGTATGGACACAACATTCAAGCTTGATACAACTCTGAATTTGGATTGTGATTAAATATTTGACACAGCATAGGTTTATGACACAGAATGAAAGTGGTCTAAGAACTTAAAAATTTTAAATTGGACATTCACCTATTATGGTCCAATATCCAAAATCTAAATACATGGTTAGATTCAGCATATCAAAGAACCCCAAGAGTTCAATTTTGATAAAATCAAACAAAGTTTAATTTTGGACCCTTTTGACCTCAATGTGGACAAAGTTGATAACGGGCCCAAAATCAAAAATCTAAATACATGGTTAGATTCAGCATATCAAAGAACCCCATATATTCAATTTTTGTTGAAATCAAACAAAGTTTAATTTTGGACCCGATTTGGACCAACTTGAAAACTGGGCCCATAATCAAAATCTAATTACATGGTTAGATTCAGCATATCAAAGAACCCTAAAGTTAAAATCAAACAAAGTTTAATTTTGGACCCTTTGGACCTTAATGTAGACCAATTTGAAAACTTAAGAATCTAAATACATGGTTAGATTCAGCATATCAAAGAACCCCATATATTCAATTTTGTTGAAATCAAACAAAGTTTAATTTTGGACCCGATTTGGACCAACTTGAAAACTGGGCCCATAATCAAAAATCTAAATACACGTTTAGATTCAGCATATCAAAGAACCCTAAGAATTCAATTTTTGATGAAATCAAACAAAGTTTAATTTTGGACCCTTTGGACCTCAATGTGGACCAATTTAAAAACAAGGTCCAAAATCCAAAAACTTAATACACGGTTAGATTCAGCATATTTAAGAACCCCAAGAATTCAAGAATAAAACCCCATTGAAATTGGTCAAGAAATAAGCAATTTATACAAAGTATCTTCTTTTGCACAATACTGTGCAATTGAATATTTCTTGCAATTGCGCAATACTGTGCAATTGAATATTTCTTGCTATTGTGCAATATTGTACAATTGACAATTTCTTGCTATTGTGCAATATTGTGCTATTGATGTTTCTTGCTATTGCGCAATACTGTGCAATTGAAGATTTCTTGCTATTGCGCAATACTGTGCAATTGAAAATTTCTTGCTATTGAACAATACTTATTATATAATAATTTACACATCCTGTTGGTGTGTATCTCCTGCCATATCATTATTATTTGCTTTTAATTATAAATCAGAAATAACTAACTTAAACGGAAAATTTTAAAGGAAGGAAAAAAGGAAAAAAAAATCCCCCAAATTTTTGAACCCCTTATTATTCATCACCCCAAACTCAATCCCAGCCTTCCCTTTGAGGTATGGTACCTTGCAGTACAATTTCAGAGAGATCCATACACTTGAACACAAGTTATTGTCTGGAAACTAGAAAATGCTTATTTTGGCCCTTTTGGCCCCTAATTCCCAAACGTTTAGGGCAATTACCCCAAACTCAATTCCAGCTTTCCCTTTGTGATATGGAACCTTGTAGTACAATTTCAGAAAGATCCATACACTTACACACAAGTTATTGTCCTGAAACTAGAAAAATGCTTTTTTATTGCCCCTTTTTTGGCCCCTAATTCCTAAAATTGTGAGGCAATTACCCCCAAAATCAATCCCAGCATTCCCTTTGTGATATGGAACCTTGTGGTATAATGTCCGATAGATCCATACACTTACACACAAGTTATTGTCTGGAAGTTACAAAAATGCTTATTTTTGGCCCCTTTTTGGCCCCTAATTCCTTAACTGTTGGTACCATAACCCCCAAAATCAATCCCAACCTTCCTTTTGTAGTATTGAACCTTATGGTAAAATTTCTTAGAGATCCATTCACTTAAACTAAAGTTAGAGTGCGAAAACTAATGTGTCTTCGGACGACGACGCTGACGACGACGCCAACGTCATACCAATATACGACCACAAAAATTTTTGCGGTCGTATAAAAAGGACAGATGTGGACAAACAATTACAAGACAACTATAAATAATAAACACTTTGACCTAAGCTGTGGAAAATACAAACTCATATCAAAACCATGAGAGATAAAAATAGATGATCCACACCTATTTTATAACTTATCTGAGACATTCCTGATATCAACGTTTGATATAAATTTCATAAAAATTCTGTAAGAATTGTACACACAAGAGTGCTTACAAGACCAGACTAACACACAAATGGATAGATGGAAGCCCGGTATTTCTATGTCCACTTCACAGCGTTGCACTGGGGACAAAACGCACAAACCTCATCTGATACTCTGAATAAGGTACCACCTTTGCTTACAAATTTAAAATTGACAAGAACACACTAAATGCACATTATTTTACCTGCAATGGTTGCCAGACCCTGACTGTACCGTCATCTCCACAAGTAGCTACAAGTACATCATCCATCCTCACACCTGGACGTTTGGATTTCTTTGTCTTCTTAGCAGCCTCTGCTGATTCTACCATATCTGCCCAGGATGTGTTTGCATCTTTAAAAAAAAAGATAAATTGATATTCATTACAACTTCATGTCATGCAGAGAAATTTGTGCAAGTTTGAAGGATTCTATTAAACAGTTTTCAATGAGAATTGGATTAACAAAGTGTGACACAAACGCTGAAACAAGACTACAGTTGAAATCCCTGAATCGCCCCAGCTGGACACTGCCAGGTGACACAATAAAGTGGTTTCAATGAAATTTAGTATTAATTAATTTTAAATGATCTTTATAATAATATTGCCTGCACTTGTGTCATGACAACATCTATATTTGTGCCTACATATTTCAGTGCCTTAAAACAATAGACTGTTATGATTGAAAAATGCAGTTTGCAAAGAATTGAAGAAAAAAAATTTCTGCTAACAAAGTGAATAAATATTTATAACTAAATGAAAATTAAAAGTAAAGTACAATTCTTTTTATCTTGTTTGTTATCTATACTACAATACTGTCAATTAATTCAGAAATTTTTGTGATGTTTTTGTTATTGCAAAAAGTGCAACAGGATTAGTTTTCGCAAAAATTAAAACTTGTATTTTAAACTATGGTGGCAGTATTTGTATCCAGCATTTCCTGAAACCACAATATTTAACCACACACTGTTGCTCATTGTTCAACAATCTCAAAAATAAATGAACGCAAAGATTCCTAAATTTTGAAAGAAAACTTATTTGAGATCCCTAGACAAACTGTAATGTTCAAATATTTACCCTCTTCTTCCTCTTCGGTCTCATCTTTGCTTGTTTTGACAATCATATCACATCCATTGACTCTCTGTGTATGTCCATACAGTGTTGTGATTTCTGTACCTTTCTGTGACCAAACTTTGACAGCTCCATCACTACTGCAGGACACTATACAACCATACTATAGAACAAACAAGTCAAACTGTTAGTGATTTCTCATTAATGCAACCCAATCTATAAGTTTTTGGTAAACAGGTAGTTAGTTGATGAGCAATGGATGTGAAAATATATCATAAAGTAAATTTTGCTCACATGAAGCTTGATGCCAAATTTCAGGAAGCTCTGATTAGTAGTTGTTGAGAAAAATAAAACAAAACTGTAAAGGGACAGAGGGAATGAACAGACAGAAACACAGACGGAAGAATGGACAGACAGAAACACATGGACAGAAAAAAACAAATGGACAGAAACATGGATGGAAGGAGGGACAGACATAACCAGTATGCCCTCCCCGTTTTCCTTAAGAGTGGAAGAATAATTATATAGCATCTAAAATTTTGGATTATTTTTTAAAATAGGCTAATATGTTACTTATTTACAGCATTAACCATACATGTGTTTCAAGCAGTCAATTCTATTTCAATACTCTCAGTACCAAGGATTATTTAAAATGTAGTAAGTCTGGTTTCTTTGATGAATTTTTAGTTCTGCTCAAATAGAAGTCTGGCTAATTTCAGATATGAATTTCTAGATCAAGCTGTTTCAAAAGAACAATAATGATTTCAATACAGTTGTACTTAATACTTTTTTTAAAAAGCCCATGATAAAATAGAAATTAAAGACAAGTTGCAATAATTTTTTTTTAATTGTCATGATTTATGTCATGACAAAAGAATTCTCAATTATTAGGGAGCAGTAAAAACAAGATGACATACAGGTAAAGGGAAAAAAACCAGGAAATAGTTTGTGTGCATTCTAACAAAGAATGTAATTGTTTTTCACTCAGGAAAATGGTAAAAATCACAACTTCCATAGGTGTGCAAACTTTCTGTAAAGCTTCAAGGAACTGAATTGAAAACTGAAGAAGGAGTTGATTACACAACTGTCTTTTGAATAGTTTGTTGAAAAATAACCAAGTTCCCAAAGTCTAAAAAATGCATATGTTACTCTCGTAAAGTATTTGAAAACAGGAGTATGTGACAGATCTATGCTCACACCTTACAACTCATCACTGCCAAGCTGCTGACTAAATATGAAGTCATTCTGTACAGTAGTAATTGAGAAAAGAAAAAAGAAAATTTTAAGTTCATTCAAAATACTGAGTGAGGGTATAATATGTATTTCAAAGGAATTCCCTAAATATTTTGAATCTTTATGAAAATGACTTACACTATAGGACAGAGCATTAATTCCAGCCATGTGACCAGTAAGTGTTGATTTCTCTGTTCCTGTCGCAGTATCCCAAACCTTTAAGTTGAAATCAACGGAAGAAGTCACCTGAAAAATTATAAATGTTAGTGGTCATTCAGTTTATAATGTATACAAACAGCTGACTGCTACGATTGATTTACACATTTGCATCATTATTTATCTGGATTTTTTCATGTAAATTATTATTTTAACATTTTTACAATCATCATTTGAATAAACCTAATCATCAAAGAATTATTACCTAAAACAACAATCCATAACTCAGGTAAAATATTGTTGTTATTGCATTTGCACTGATCAACATTTCAATTGCATCCATATGTCTTGCCTGTATGCAATTTTGATAGTACAATGCAAATGTTGAAATTAAAATGGCAACACATAAATTAACATGTAAGCTATGCAAAACTTTCAAAGTCTCTTGAACAATGACTAAGGGGGCAGGGCCAAAAACGGTCTCTGTGTACCAGAAGCAATAAATTTACACTAAGAGAATTTGTGACTTTAAGTAGGTCTTCAATCTTTTGGGTTACTTTAAAGTTTGTAATACTTACTATGAAGTCCGCTATATTTGACCACTGACATCCAGTTATCCAGTCTTTATGACAATCACTTAGGACATTCATTAGAAGTGGTTCTGTTTCCCAGGTCACCTGGTAAATTCTTATACTCTGATAGAAAAAGGGATAAACATTATATTAAATAAATAATTATTAGATAACAAATATTTTTTTTATATTGATTTTGTTCACTGAACTTTTATAGCTTACTATCTTAATGGGTTTTGCTCGTTTTGGAAGGCTGTATGGTGACCTACAGATGCTTTCATCCACATCATTTGGTCTCTGGTGGATAGTTGTTTCAATGGCAATCATACCACGTTTCCTTATTTTATATTTAATACAGATGCAGGTGAAAAATTTATAATATCAAAGATATATAAAATATCTATGAATAATACAGCTTTATAGCCTTTCGTCATCTAACTATGGCAAAATAATCATTTGTAAAGAACTTTGACTTACAAAAATATAAATTTAAGAAATATGATTTTTTTCAATCACACGTCATATTTCGCTATCTAGATGTTAGCTTGTGTATAGATATACAGACACTTTTAAAAGTAGTATTCTACAAAAAATAGACACATCTATATGCAAATTTTCCTCAGATTGTCAAGTGCATGTAAACATTAATTATCTTTTTTTTTCAAATTTTAAACATGACACAAAATGATGCTGGTTGTTATTCATGTTTAGTTTTTTTTAAAATTCTGCTGCAAAATCAGTCACAGATAAGTGGAAAGATGGCACTGAATTTAGACCTATTGACCCCAAAAATTGTTAAGCTTCTTCAACTTCACCATGTCTTCAATTTGTATAAAGTTTCACTCCTATTCATGCAAACCAACTCAAGTTACCATCTGGCAAATATTTGTTTTGAAAACTCAGACGATATTTTTATTTATCCTTTCTGAAAATATGTTGCAAGGCAGATAATAACTCTATACATTAATTGTAAAATGTCTATGAAACTTTAAAAAAAAAGTCCAAGTAACTTGCTAAAGGTTCAATAAAACAAATTATATCACAGTTTCAGTAAAACTTACTGCATCCCTGCTTGCTGTTGCCAATAATGAGCCATCGTTGTTAAATGTACAGCTGGTTACTGGTCCTACATGGCCTGTTAAAGTTGAAAAAACTTGGAGCTTTGATCTGCAAAAATAAATAAATAAATATAATAATGTAAACAGTACACTTGTCACAAAAAAAGCATTTAATTATTCAAAGTATCAAGAATTCAAGCATATGCATGTAAGGGCTTTTCCCTGAAAATGAAAGTGAGAGATTAGGAAGAGACATTTACAATACCTATACAACCAACACTTTCTTTGAGGAAATTTGCATATATCAAATGGACATGTTTTTATAAGACTGGCAAAGTGTGCCTGTGTTAGGGAAAACAATTACCTACACCTTGAAAATCATGGCAAAATCTGTATAAATGATATTAAAGATACATATGAAAATAAAGGACACATTCAGAAAATAGGACTGAAAATAACATTTTTTGCATAAAAAAGTCAGTAATTTTTTAATTGACAGAACACTGTTGAGACCCCCACACTTTCCAATTTCTTTGTTAAATGCTTACTTCTTTGATAAATCCTTTTCCTTTGGTGCTGGAAACAATGTACAAGTAAAATCTTCAGATCCTACAGCCATCAGTTTTTTGGTTAGTGCTACACATAATACAGGTTTGGTGAAGTTTGTCAGTCTCATACCTCCTAAAGATTCTTTTGTACTTGTAATCTGAAATATTTTAACCTTTTAATTATATAAGTCAAACTTCTTCTAGCAAACTCGAAATAGAAAACGTAAAAAAAACTTTATGAAAGGTTATGTGATTGACTGCTGTTGCTTAAACTAATTTCAGCACTTTTGGCTTCATTGTGGTGGAGGAAGTTAGAGATCCTGTCGAGAACCTTCGACAGGGAAACTGGCAATCCTAGTCAATTAAGATTCGGAGTCAAAAGCACCTTACAACAAGCGGGTTCTAACTCACAACCTCAGTGTTGACAGGCTATTGATCACTGAGATGAACTACTTTGACCACTCGGCAACAGAGGTCCCAAAGGTTATTCAACATGTCACAATAGAAAAATTTGGCATCCCAAACCAAAAGTGGTTGTTTGCAAACGTAATCATATCAACTGGCACAAATTGATGTGTCTCATCGTAAAATCCCAGAATACAAGATTTAGGTATATGGACACAACTTGTGGCATCTCCTGAATTCTCGCTCCAACACACAATTACTACTTTAGAACAATTTATACTTACAGTCATTGTATTATCATCAGATCCTGCTGCTACCATACCATCTCCAACATACTTGATGCACCTAACTGAAGCTGTATGGACTTTTTTGTCAAAAATTTCCCATCCTACAATTAACATAGACCAATTACAAAATAATGACTTTTTTTTCAACTTAATAATAGTAAAATTTCTCATACCTTTCAATTTTACTAATTAATGATTCAAGTCCACATGAAGGATCAAGATAGTCTAAGATAAATATGGTATATTATTAAACCTTGTCATTTAAGGAAATTTCTGATTGGTCAAATATCTATTACATGATGATGATGTTTGTAAGATTTCTTTTGACATCCTCGTAAATTCACCAACCAAGGGTGATCATAGATTATTTACTTCATGACAACCCTGAATTTCCTCCACCAGGTGATTAAAGAAAACAGTCTGAACTTGAAAATGCATTGTTGTTTGATTTGCTGTGGCTTTATATCAGCATATATGTTGCAGAGGACTGATAGTGGACACATTCTCATTTGCTTCTCTTACTTGTTCCTAACCTTTAAAATAAAGAGTTCAATTTTACCTGTCATTACGTCAAAAGCTCTGATATTTCCACTGTGGTATCCAACAAAAACAACATCACAATCTGGGTGAAGTGCTACTGACATGGCTGCTCCATGTTCCTCCATACCTATACATTGTACTGGTTTCCCAAGGTTACCAGACCATACCTTTAAATTCAAAATATCACATATTATAGATTTTTTTCCCTGTCAAAGTGAATTCTATAGGATGCATCTAAATACTTCCCAACCTCACCAACAACATAGGTTTCTGAATTATGCCTACTGTAGATTCATAATCATTAGTAGAATTGCTACTTCTTTTTTTTTTTTTTTTTAAGGTGGTACCAAACACCTCAACTAAAATTAATTTGGCTCGTTTAATTTTCATAAAATTTTGAAAAAATATTTACTTTGACCCTTTGACAAAAATATAAAATTTCAAAAACTACTATATATCAATGAAATTTTCCCGATAAAGTGTGTGGTTCACTTTATCGGGAAAATTTCATTGGATATATAGTAGTTTGACAAACACAAATTTTGATCATTGAGAAGCTTAATATTTCCTTAACAATAAAACGTGATTAAAACGTTCAGCTAATTTTTACAGAGTTATCTCCCTGTAGTGTTATGTACCACCTTAATGTATAGATGAACCACCAAATAAAGTGAATGCATGAAACCAAATACACAAATTCATACAGGCTTGTTTGTAGAATATGACACAACAACTAGTTCTACTAATAGGATAATACAATTTTTCCTCAATCCACACTATCAAAATAAAATGCCACATGAAAAAGGTCAGATACAGAAATATCAAAATTGAAGCTTACAAATGGGACTTTAATCAAATTTATAAATCAATTTCTGTAAAGACTTTTTATCATTTCAAAATTGCTAAAAAAAGTCAATTTTTGACTGCATAATATTATGTCTAGGAAAACTAGTGTTGTTGGGTTACTGTCTCATAAACCTTTGACCTTAATTTATATAAACTACTAAAATACACATCCTTACCTTGACTTTATGATCATCACTAACTGTAATCAATTCTTTACCAGATGGAGAGAATGTCAGTTTGTTGATAGGTAATGAGTGACCCTGGATATTACCAACCTGAAGGAAATCAAACAATATTTCAATAATAGGGTACATAGCACTTCATATAGACTTTTAGACACAAGTCAACAGAATGTTTAAGTAGCACTGTGAAACTAAAGAATCTTATTTATACAGTTTAAAAGTGTCATAGCAGTCAACAACTTGATTATTTTTTGTTACTTTAGTGGAATCTAGTGGCTCAAGTCTTATTAAAATTTGGTTGTTTGTTGCTTCCTAAATGTTTAGTAGCAAATATCTCATGCATATTCAGGACCAGAAATTAATCACTTTCCTCTTTTTCCCTGTAAATATTCAAAAGAGCACTACAGCAAAAAATAATGGGCAAATTTCAGGAATATTTTAAAAGCAATACAATAGAGTTTGGCTGAAGTGCACTGTATCAATATCCAATACTGCAACTTTAGGACATTTAGAAATACATTTGATTTGAGTGCTAATTTGATTGATTGATTGATTGATTGATTGTTGGTTGCTTAACATCCAGTGGCAAATATTTCATGCATGTTCAAGACGAGAACAAATTAACAATAAATACAATAGGTAGGTCCTGTAATAGAGGCCCTCCAGGATAAAGGTCAGGAAAATTTAGACTGCCACTGGAAAATGAGGGTATATTGGATAGGGACAGAAAAAAACAGGTTACCTAAAGACCCTCAAAGAGTTGTTACAAGGTTCTTAATGTGCAGAGAGCGTGGAACTCTTTCTACAAGAGGCATCCGATTTAACGTCCCCATTCTGACTGGATGTGGCTGCGTACTTGTATATCCCACACAGCCAAATGGACGCCCCTACTTTCGTACGGCTTTTACTGCCGGTCAGAAGAAGACCTGTAGTGACCATACTTCTATTCCCCAGTCATCCTTGGGGTGGGGTCAATTTGACCTTCTCTGTTGCTTCAGTACCTTTCATCTATACTTAAGGGCATACGATACAGTTTTGATCCCGTAATGAAATTTTGATGAAAATTTGCATATAGGCTATTTTTCACCTGATTAAATCAAATATGCAATAAAAAATATACCATCATGTGCTACTTTTTGAGTAAATTGAGGTTGAAATTTCAGATATTTCCTCAAAATTCGGATTTGTGTACGTATTTTTCCTTTTGACAGAAATACATAACTTTTTTGTTTTAAAAGATAAACACAAGCTGTTTTTTGTTAAATTATTTGTAATTTCTGTTTTATATAAATGTTCTATAAATTTGTACATTTTATTTTTACAAATAACTCATATTTATCAAATGTTCATGAATGTAGAAAAAAAAACGTCATTTAAAATAATTGCACTATTGACTTTTTCATGAAATTTGGTACCCATAATCTTGATACGTAATCAAACCAAATGTCATTTTAAAAAAGAAGGGTCCATGAACTCGTTTTCAAGTTAAATCAGTTTGAATGATAAAAATCAGTCGAAAACTGCATCTTTTCCCGATAAGTCACAGTTTGACGTCGCAAAAATAACAATTTACGTTAGCAACGTCATTACTTCCCCTGTAACTGTATCGTATGCCCTTAAACATTAAAGTAAATCACTGTTTACCTGTGTTCCATTGAAGGCTGACCAGAGTTTAACATCACCATCTAAGGAGGCTGAGGCAATGTGACGTCCTGATGGGGAATAGGCTACATCTCTCACTGATGTCTTGTGTCCACGTAACACCTGAAAGAAGAAAACTTATATGACTACTAGAACTGTAAATGCAGAAATTATTGTGTGGTTAAAATTAATGCGAATAATGGACTAGATGGGAACTGCAATAATAAGAACTCTCATTATGATATCTGGTACATATATCTGTATGCAGATTTTCCTTAAATCACAATAATTAATCTCACATTTTTGTCCATTCTTCAAAAATCACAAAAATAAATGCACTCAATAATTTCTGAATTTACAGTATCTTATTTGTTATTTTAAACAATTGCAGTCTTTTAATAACTTTAATTTTTAACAAGCATTCTGAGAGTATTGCATGGCAAAACATAGTCCCCTACCGGTTAAAAATTCATTGTACTGGAACAAAATGCTAACTTGATCTATAACTTGTCATGGTGTAAACTATATAACAAATATCAAGTCAATATCTTCAAGCATGACGAAAAAAGTGTGGAAAACTAATTATTTAAGTGATTTTTCTAAGTCCAAGGACCATAACTCTGCACAAAATCATCAGACCAGAACAAAGTTCGAACTTGATCTGTAACTTGTCATGATAAAACTATATACCAATTATCCAATCAATATCTTCAAGCATGATGAAAAAAGGTGTGGAAACTGATTATTTGAGTGAATTTTCTAAGTCCAATGTCCATAGCTCTGAACAAAAACATCAGACCCGAACAAAATTCAAATTTTGATCTGTAACTTGTCATGATAAAACAATACAGCAAATATCAAATCAATATCTTCAAGCACGAAGAAAAAAAATGTGGAAAACTGATTTGCCAGACTGACGGATTGACAGACAGACGGAGTGCAAACCTAAAGTCCCCTCGACTTCGTCGGTAGGGGACTAATAATAGATACAATACATACAGCTTTTCTTTTTCTGTGAAATATATCCCAGATCTTCAGTGTTGCATCCCAACTTCCTGTAACAATCAGCTGACCTTCTGGGTGGAAGTCAACACAGTTCACTTGACTGAAATTGACACAGGAATCAATATTAATTGAACATGGTAACAGTTTACTATTTTATTTACGTAGAAATTTCAATTCCGAATTTATATACTGAAAACCAACATTTTTGGGGATACTTTTTTCACTATAAACCCTTTTTACTGTTATTTGCAAGTAAGTATTTTTTCAATTTTCAAACTTTGTTGATGTTTTCATATAACAAAATATCCATGTTTCACACATTCCCACTATTTTTCTACTTGTGAAGCTTACATAGATATATCTCTCATGAAAATTTAATTGTTTTAGAGTAAAAAGTTCGTTAAACTATCACTGGTACCATAAAATAGTTTTCTAAATGAAAGATTTAAAGTTAATAATTCATGGTCCAATACTTTATTTTTGAACATTCCACATACAAAAATTTCAATAGATTACAAAACAATAAAGAAGGAAGTTGTAGTTACATTTTGCATAATGCTACATTACAGCGTGAATTTTGAATTATTATAATGTGTAAATGTCTAAATCCACCAAACTGTCTAATATAGACAAAATCTTCAGTTTGACAGGAGTTTGGTTGAGATCAGTTTCATATTTTAATGATATGTAGTTGAAAAGAATGCAATGAAATATTTTGTACATGTGCCTCAATGGTAAGACCATACATGTATGTAGCAAAGAAAGTAGATAAGTTACAGATCTTGAAAATGTGTCACATGATAAGGTTCACCTATATGAGACTTGGTACCAAATATCAAGGTCTGATTTGTAGTTTCTGAGAAAAATCAACAGTAATGTGTTAAGGATAGACAGAGGTAAACAAGTTTATCCACATTCAATTGGCTGGGTGGTATAACAACCCTCTTTCATGATGTATCTAGAAATTGTGTCTCTATATATCAATCAACCTATCATAAATCCCTATCAATATCTGTTAAGAGTATAACATTGAAATTTTCCCTACCTTCCAACCAATAATTCACAAGATCTGTCCCCTTTAACAGCATTCCATACTTTCACAGTACAATCCCATGAAGCTGATGCAATGAATTTTCCAGCCTTGTCTGAGGCAACTGACTGTACTCTTCTGTTGTGCTGACTCAAAACATGTATCCTACAAAAAAGACACTTTCTTATAGTCTAAATTCAATACATTATTTCTTTTTAATCACCATAATTTTACATAAATTCAAAAGATATCTCGTAGATGTTTTTCACCTTTTTCGCAAGGGCAAAGATATCTGTTACGTCTGCATGTAGAAATTTATTCATCATTTTTAAACATGAAATATGTTAATGTATCCAGAACATGATTGATCCTAAGATCATTTAAATGACATGGATATCCTATGCAAAGCAAACATTATGATTTTAACAAAATTTAGGACAAATCTATTCAAATCAAATGGAGGATAAAATACATTGTATAACAGAAAAATTCAGAAATGATGTTGCATTATGGGAATCTCATTGTTTTAGTCCTGATAGGTTCAGAGATAATTTTTGAGACCATGAAACCTAATTTATTAACATGTAATTGATTTTCTTAATTAATAAATTTAAGATTTTAATTTTACATTTGAAGTCTTAAAGATATTGGACACTCAACTGTACTTGAATTAATCTACAAATTAGCAAAGAAATCTAAAAATCAAATGATATTTGAAAGTACCTGTGACCTTGATCTATATGCCAAACACTGACTGCATTGTCTAATCCAGCACTACATAACATGGACTGTCCAACAAAACACACACTGGTGATAGCATTAGCATGACCTCTAAATGTATGGAGCTCCTAAAAACCAATAAATAGAGACTAGTAAATAGCATGTCTTCTAAATTCAATAGTAACATGTTCTAGTACGTGTATGCAGAACCTAGAAAAATGGCATATAAATGTATGAGATTGGAAAACAACAAAAAAATCCCCCAAAACAATAAATTAAATTGAAATAATATGATGTCCTAAACAAATACAGATGACAAATGTTTTAAATAGTATAAATTGTGGCACATTATTGGGAAGGCAATTTAGATTTTGCATTATGGCTAACATGATCATATACTGCACAAAGTAATGGCAGCTTTATTTTGAAAACAGAATATTATCTTGAAAGTCGTAAATTTAAGAGTATTGCATCTTAAACAGGATAAAATAATTCCTTTCTTGAGTTTATACTTACCAGTGGATTCATTTTGAACCCTTAACTTACCCGTCACTTTGACCTGTCTTAAGATTTTTTCACAATTCTGGACAAAAATCAACCCTTTCACCTATCCAACCCATAGAGTTACAGTTCCAAAAATTTGGTACTTTTCTAGACACACGACTATTTTGAGCTTGGCATATTGTAAAGAGACTTACAAATTGCTGAAGACCATATGTCCCCAATAAAGATGTCTTCTGATTTTTGGGTGTTTTTTGGTTACTTTCTCATAGATGTATACATCACAGCTCCTTTTGTCAATTTCAAGAGATTTTTTTTTACCTTTCCTGTATTGAAATCATACAGTCTGACCATACAGTCCATTCCACCACATGCAAAGTATTTGCTATCTTTGGATACAGCTACACAAGTCACTGGCTATAAAAAAAAATAAGAAACAAATAAGAAAAACTCTGAGCAGAGATCACAAATTCATATAATTGATAATCACCTGTAGAGGACTTCAATTTCCTTTGATAGTTAAACATTCTAAATGTCACCGATAGAGCCTAATGACTGAGTACACAAATTATCAAATGATAACTCAAAACATGTGGACAACAAATTTAAGGATGCTTTGATTTGCAGTTCTTGAGAAACATGTGATAATAAATACATGTGGTAGACCTTAAATTTAGTTCTACTTAAAAGTAAATTCCGAGACTTAACTAATGGATAATAATCTTATATTAACTTCCTTGACAAAAAATATATCAAATTTCTCCCCCCTCAAAAAAAAAAAAAAGGTATCAATTGAGTCATAATAATACTAAAGATATCAGGGACATAAGAGGCAAAAAACTTTCAAACTGCAAAACAATTTAATAAATTGAACTTTAAAAGTCAATAGCCCAGTTTAACATTACCTGAGGCAGATTACTGATGGTCATATAACATGGATCTGTGGTGTTTGGTTTGTTATTCCATGACATGTATCCTTGACCCTTAGTCACCTCTCCGCTATCAATGGCATCCTTGTGAACTCTAGATGTGTCTGGCTCATTGATAGCTTGCTGCCAAGTCAATGCAGGATATCTGAAATACAGTAACAAGTATTACATTATATAAATATATCTTATTCAAAATTAAGACCTACTACAAACAAGCATGAAGAAAAAAAGTGTGGAAAACTGATTTGCCGGACTGACGGAAGGACAGACAGACGGAGTGCAAACCTAAAGTCCCCTTCGACTTTCATTGGTAGGATAATTATGAATTAAATTCACTAAAATCTTTACATGAGTGTGGATATTAAAATCAAGTACTCAATCCACATTGCATCTGATGGCATTAGTAAGGTTGCATTTCAATCTGCTCATTCATTCTTGAGAAACTGATTTTTTTAAAGGTTTAAAAGTGAATTCTGTTTGGATGGACAACAGTAGGGGTGTTGAAAATGGGCTTCCAAATCCCCCATTTTGCATGCATCAAATGGATAATGTCCATAAATCCTTAAATGACCAAATGACCAAGGACCTATGCCTAAACTACCCTTCATACCCTCTCACATTCATCCTAATGGAATAGCCCCGAGATATATAATCTACTTACCCATTCAATACATGTATCTGTCTTGATACAAACATTTTGTATTGTTTGACTTCCTCCAAATTCATCATTTTGTTCTGTTCTCTCTCGGATGCTTTGTTTGTCAGTGCTGAAAACAATCAAACATGTTGCTTAATAAAAGATAGATTTGTATACCAAAATGAATAAAAGATGTGAGGTATATATCATTAACCATCAATCCAAATCACAGAAAAATGCAAAGTGTAGATTAATTCAAAATTCATACAGGACAGTAAGATATCAACTGTTCAAATGCAAATTATCACCATAAACCTACATGGATAATTAGTCTCTCATTATCACAAGTCACAAATTCAGACTAGATATTTATAGTAAAATGATAAGCAAATTGGTCAAAGAAACCTATTAGAACTATTGTGTTTAGAGACCTATTTATGTCTGTTTTCTCTCTATTACTTTTATGATCAAATTTAATGTAAAATGTTTTTCTTCTTCATAAATAAATTGTTAAGCATGTGAACAGATAAAGACAGATAATGTATATTTCTGTACCTTTATCTTGGTAGTCATCCATTAACTGTGTGGCCAATCCTAGCTGACATTTGGCATGTATGAAATTCAGATTACAAAGTAAACGTTGAAGTTCTTTAAATTCACCACAATAAACCTGTAATATACAAAGAAGCATTATATTAAAAGTTCAGCAAAATATTGTTAAACAAAACATTTTATATATCATAGTATTAAAACAGTGTAATTTTAATTTTCATCTCTCTTGGCTTGCAGTAGACTGAAATGAGAGTATTACCTCTTATTTTAAAACAGGTCTTCTTTTTTTTTGAGTAAAGAAAATTTAATTCAAAATTAATTTTGGGAGTGAGCAGCAAATCTTAATTTTGAATAACTGTTTGAGATTAAACAAGAATGCATTTGTTGTTGTTCTAAGCATACTCCACAATTGTAAATCAAAGTAATGGCAAACAGGAAGTAGGTAACAAGCAATTCTGAAAAGTGCTCTCATGTTACAACTTATCACAGTCAAGCTGCTGACCAAAAATGAAAACAATCTGATCAGTAGTACTAAGAAATGAAGGAAGAGATTTTTTTAGTATATTCAACATATTTAAAAATTCAAGGATAGGAAAACAAGAAGTAATAGTATGTGTCCAACTTATGTGAAAAGTGCTAACACATTTACAACTCATCATATTACTGTGGCTTTACCACCGGGGACACCTAGGTAGGTCCATCACCTGTCTATCATTGCCTCCCAAGGCTGAGATGCATAAAGTATTGTTACATTTTTGGGCCAGATTCTGACTTAAAAAATGACATAATAATTGCTGGATGAACGAACAGAAAATCAAACAGACAAGGTAAATGCAATACACCTTATCGCTAATCCCGGCTGACCCAGCCGCTTGAACTTTTGACGCATACAACAATCACTTGTCCATTGTGGCGTCAGATATTTTGTTTTATGACGTCAAAATTTTACGGGAACCTGTGTGATATCCAGTAATGGCGGACAAATAGCGATAAGGTGTATATGGCCCACACTTTCGCTGCATGTATAAAATTTAATTTCTCTGAAACTTTTTTACTATAAAATACACACTCACCAAATGGAATGGCAGTTCTGTAAAGGCTCTAGGATTATTTCCACTGAAACTATTGGTTTTGCCTGGATCAGCCAGTTGGAAGAAGTAGCCTATCAAAATACAAAAAATAAAAGTTAAGATCAATGCATCACTTTTCAACTTCATGAACAAGTGTTCCTTGTGAGATAAGAGTAGATAAATGTATCAGAAAAATTATTTCCACATGTCCAAATAGGATATTTACCTCTTAAGAGTTTTTTGCCAAAGAAGATGTTTCATATTGGTTTTTCTACAATATTTTATCTTACTCCTGCTGTTCAATTATTGGTTTAGAAATTATAACAATCCACACTGAAACAACTCTAAATATAATGGTATTTTAGGGGAAAGTGTTTTTCTTTACTGACTTGTATTGTACTTTATTCAGGTAACTTTTGTTATTTAACTAATTCAGATTAAAAGATGTAGTGTTGAACAACAGAGCTGTCTACTCCTACAACTTCAAAGGTGTAGTGTTGAACAACAGAGATGTCTACTCCTACAACTTCAAAGGTGTAGTGTTGAACAACAGAGCTGTCTACTCCTACAACTTCAAAGGTGTAGTGTTGAACAACAGAGCTGTCTACTCCTACAACTTCAAAGATGTAGTGTTGAACAACTGAGCTGTCTACTCTTACAACTTCAAAGGTAAACAATTCAAAAATTTGAGGAGTACAAATTTAACTATTTCTAGGACAAAACCTTTATGAGAGATTACATTTCTATGTTTTTCCCTGTTCGTTATTCTAATTTTCTTTAAGTTTCTAGTTCCTTGTATTAATCCTCCTATAATATTAAATGTACAAGAGGGAATATTTCATGATTTTATTTTTAACAGGAAGTTAGCCAAAATACACCCCTGAAGAAAATTTCTTATAATTTACAATAAATTCATGAATATATGAAAAATTTATCTGATATGTTTCACAGTTGTTTGGGTAACCTAGAAGGCTAGCATAAGGTAATAAATACATTTTTATGTACATACCTGCAAGCAGAGAATGGAATTTAGTTTCCAAGTCTGAAGTACCCTTCATGTACCTCTGTCTGACTGCAGCCTCTATGTCTTTATGAGCCAGTGTTAGTCTACTGTTCCTGTTATTATAAAAACATAAGAATATACCAATTAGGCAGTCACACATTTAAGTTAAAGGACAGACAGCACCACAAACAAGGACAAAATAGCCTTCAAAACACTACAGAAAACTGATGAAAAAATAACACATATCTTGCAAACAAAAAATCATGGTGGTGAAATAAGGTTCTTCAAATGGGTAAGCAGTTCATGCTCAACAGATGGCTACAGGGTTGCTTATCACAAAAAATATGGTGAGTAGTAACATTTTGTGATACCATAAAACAAGGAAAAGAGGATCAGATTTTGACTAAAATATTTTGAGAATATTTACAATCATCACTCCTTCAAATGATAAAATACTCATTTCAAGAGTTACTGATATCTCAAGACTTTTGCTTTTACTGAAAAATAATTGGTGAAAAAAGGATAGCACAGATTGTCTTGAACATTACAACTTTATCACAAAATAGAAGACTTACCAACTGTCTGTTGGGTTCAGGAATGTCTCTAGGGACCTCCTCAAGTGACCAAACACAGCAGCTGGCAACATCTGTTCAGGAGTCAATTTAATGTTTCTTATATCGTCCATTTTGAATTTA
The DNA here is from genome assembly GCA_017311375.1 of Mytilus coruscus. Taxonomy (NCBI): domain Eukaryota; kingdom Metazoa; phylum Mollusca; class Bivalvia; order Mytilida; family Mytilidae; genus Mytilus; species Mytilus coruscus. Next base: position 88,329,981 of record CM029601.1, read on the forward strand.
TCATTTGTCAATATGTCGTGAATACTTAGTACGTCATGTAATTCTTCTACTTGTATGCCTGAAAATGATTAATGTGCAGTATACTTAAATCTTCCAAAAATATAAAATCAATTATACAAACTTTAGTAACAGGAAAAAGCTTGTCAAGTTTTCTGTCATGTTTTTTATGAGGCAAAGTAAAATTTATATTTCACTACTTTTCTCAACAATTAAGAGCTTGTGATTACCTCTAGGATACAAAAATTAGGAGATGTGGCATGACTGCCAATGAGACAACTATCCACAACTATCTTGCAAGCTCAGGCAATATGATATACTGCTTCGAACAATTTTCCTCAATATCAATGATATAACCTCATAGTACAAGTTTGTGGTTGCAATAAAAATTTTAACTGTGATATTGTTCACAATATGTGTGCAACAACTTTTGAATGAATCAATATACTCTTAAAATGACAAGAACACTATGTTTGTGCGGCCATTTTTAAGTGACATATTCCGTACAAGTTTATATATAGATTTTAGCTAGTATATTACAATGGCTGTATTTAGGTAAACAAAATTTGTGTATGTACTTAAGTAATGCATAATCTTGTTTTTTTATCTGAAAACTAGTTATGTGCTTAACAGAAACTTTAAAATACATTATGAATTACCATCATCAAGATCTAATGTCTATTTCAGATTATATAACTAATTCAAACATTTTTGTACACTTGCAATAATGAATAGTGTTGCCCAAAACTATGATTTATGATGTCCAAATTTAGAAAACATCTGTGATTTTCTGTAGTGGCAGAAAAATAAGAAATAACGAGTATGAATTTGTCAAAATTAAATAAATTGGGTTCTTACCTTAAAGGAAGGTGATTGTCATTTGGCATATCCAACTTTTAACTAGTCTGTTACACAACTATGTGTATACTGATAAAAGTGTCTAGAACTCAACTTACAGGTTTACATTTTTTTTTTAAACTTACCATTTCTTGAACAGACTAACAACGAGATAGCTGTAGATACTAGCTCAAGTCCTAAGTCTGATTCTAGTCTGGAGAGTACTTCTTGTAATAATGTGGGAGTGGTATGTGGCAGGGATTTCAGTTTATTGGTAATCTGTAAAAGATTTCCGCTAATTGTTAGCTTATTCTGCTTTCCAGTTTGATTGAAAATCAACATTATTGTTACAACACTTGTTCTTGAGTTAAACTCTCTTATGTGTTCTAATAAACATTTAGTCTTTTAGTCTGTATATTTATCAAAATTGTTATGCACTCATTCCAAATTCCCCAATTTTACACATTATTTTTAGCAAATAATTCCATAAAAGCGGTATTAGGGGAAGTCTTGCAGTGAGATGTAAGATTTTGATCCAAATGGAGGGCTCACTGTGACTTTGAGATGAGGAGCCTCATTAAAAGCTCTGTTCCTTTTTCTTTGTCAATTTATACAAGCATTTTGTGTCATGAATCATGAATTTGTAATACCATATCCCTTTTTTTCCATTAGAAAGTTTGAAAGCTCAGATTCAAAAACTGTAGGGCACAAATACACAAAAAAAGATACTCTTTTTACCACAAACTCCCACTTGATGACAATTTGCCAATTCCTATCTGCCAACCCACTACTAATTCACAATCTGTACTGTATTCAAACTGGCAAAAAAAGTACTGTAAATTCAGCAATTTTTGCGATGTTTTTATCTAGTTTTGCAAAAATAAACTTGCATTTTAAATTTGATAGAATTATTAGTAAGCAGCATTTTCTGAGATTGCAATAATCAATAGCATATGTGCCCATTGTTCAGTAAATGCAATAATAAATGTATGCAACAATTCTAAATTAAAAGAAGTTATTCGTTAACATACCCTTTCAAACACTCCAAATACTCTGAGTTCTTCACATGCAAGCTTCAAGAAAAGAGGATTTGCTCCTTCCCTCTTTGAGAGCAATAACTTCATCTGAAGAAAAGTTAAAAGAAATATATAATATAACTTTCAAACTAAATTAAGATGTAGTAAATGTAAAATTAGGGCCTTAAATGCCGACCGGCATGAAGAGGATAGGTGAGGTAGGTGAAGTGAATGTAAAATTAAGAAAGAAAACTCGAATTTGTATCAATTAATTTGAATTGGATTTTATACAAACTCTCATTACAATTAAAGTGTATTTCTTGAGTAAAAATTCTATTATTTCTCTTTGGGTCAAGAAAGATATTTCTTTTAGCTGCACAAATCGCAAAACCCATTAAAAACCATGTCTCTCAAAACCTCTATAAACCTATTTACTTCCAAGTTTTACCTGATTGTTAAATGGGGATTCATCTAAAGCCTTCCTGTGTACTGCTAAGTTGTTCCTGACAACATCAGCTTTGTCCCACATGTCTAATGGACCAACACTTAAATTGACAGCTCCAAGTCTCTTCAAAGAACTATGGAACTTCCCATCCTCCAATGCAGTTATCACAAATATTACATTCTGAAAGTTAAAGAAGATTTTGAAACTTCAAACATCTTATCATTATTTTCCTGACAAATAAAGAACAAATAATTACATTAGATGTATGTTTCATTATTATACATTATTTTGATTGGCTAACAGCAATCTAGCGTCATTCTTCATTTCAAAATGAATTGCATGAATTGAAATATACATGATGGCACATGTTTCCACAATAAAGTGCACAGGTAAATAAAAGAAAAACTTGATGGTTATCATGTTTTCTTGATCATAGCGAAAAAATGTAATTATAAGTATTGAATGCTTCTTTTAGTAATTTCATAGGGTTGTAAAAGCGTTGACCGTGCGTACATTTTTAGAATGATTACATTAGATGTATGTTTCATTATTATACATTATTTTGATTGGCTAATAGCAATCTAGCGTCATTCTTCATTTCAAAATGAATTCCATGAATTGAAATATACATGATGGCACGTTTCCACAAAAAAGTGCACAGGTAAATAAAAGAAAAACTTGATCGTTATCATGTTTTCTTGATCATAGCAAAAAAATGTAATTATAAGTATTGAATGCTTCTTTTAGTAATTTCATAGGGTTGTAAAAGCGTTGACCGTGCGTACATTTTTAGAATGAAGCTCTTCCGTGCTTCATACAAAATGTACTTCGGTCAACGCTTTTACACCCCAATGAATTTACAAAAAGAAGCATTCAATTCTTTAATAAATAGTGATACGGTCTATTTTTGACAACATAAGCTATATGATAACTGATCACCCAGAACTCTGTTTGAGTCAGCTACAAGAACATTAATCACTGTTGCCAAAAAATATTAAAGAGTATACTGTAAATTCAGAAATTATTGCGTGCATTTATTATTGTGATTGTTAAAAAATGGACATAAATGCGAGTTTAATTATTGCGATTTCAGGAAAATCTGCATACAGATATATGTTTCAGATATCAAAATGCAAGTTCTTATTATTGCGATACTCACCCAGTCGCATTATTCGCATTAATAAAAACCTCGCAATAATTTCTGAATTTACAGTACATGTTAAACTTTAGATGACCAAATCCTACAATATCTAAAATAAGCCATACTTTATGATGTTTAGACTGTTTATCTTTAAAAGGAAATGCATTTATTATTACCCTGAAACTTTTAAATTCAAATTTACAGATGATAAAGGGACATAAAACTAGACCCATTAAAACTCAAATATGCCATATAAGAACCTAAAAAGTGCAACATGGCCAATGGCATTGTGTTATTTTAAAAAGATTTGATGAGCTATAGCATGAATTATGGTATTCAAAAATGAGATGAACAAATGAACCAAAGATCCCTATATAACCTTGAATGTATATTATGGGCAATATTAACATATTTAAAATATGGTAGCTAAAACTACAAAAATGACAACAAACAAAGGCAATTTAAAGCAATCATATATAACTAATGCAATATTGATTTAAATGTCTTGTCAGCTTACAAAACCAGATATTAAATGGCACAATATAAAGCTGACATTTTTTATGGGTTTTTTTTCTGTTTTTTAGGCCTCCTAAACTTTTGGTCTATAGCACATGTGATGAAGAATATTCGAGACACATGTTTTCTCTGCACCAAAATCAGCATTATATGTTTACATTTCAAATATCTGATGTCACATATGTAAGTTTTATTTAAATTTTTAGGGGAACCTGAATGGTTATCTGATTAAACTCCCCTTATAAACCTGGTACAACATATGAAGAGGGACTGAGGAACCAGTCTACACTATGGATCTCCTACCTTTGGTACAGGATTAGGCAGCCAATCCATTGTGCTGGGCAGAAGTGTGTTCTCCATCAAGTCTAAACCATCCATGAATATGACCACTGGGGAACCAGAGAGAGATCCAGCTTCAGTCAACATCTCACAAAACTTCTGTGTTATGTTTCTAAAAAGACAGTATAGCTCTAATAAAATTCAAGTTAATTTCATTTAATGTTTCTAGATTTTTTAAGATTTAAACAAAATAAATTGCACTTTTCACTGCGATTGTTGAAGACTGAACATTAATTATTACGTTTTGAGAAAATGCTGCATTCAAATAATGCTATCAAAATTTAATTTTTGAAAACCTATTCCTGCTCCACTTTTGCAATAATGTAAACAGTGCAAACGTTTCTGACTTTACATTATCTATAACATTCTTAAGAGTTATATTACTCTTAAATAGTTTTATTGACTTTTTAATTTGAAGAAAACAGTTCCTTTGATAAATGTCAATTCCAGAGTACATTGGACTGTTATTTCACAATTCATGACAAACAAACTGATTTTAAAAAGTAATAAGGCAAAGGAGGGCATGCATTAAAGTTTCCATTTATTACTTTATAATTGAGAAAAAATTTAGATGGCCAATATGGTTAACTAGAAAGCTATCTAAAGTACTATCAGCAACCAAAGAAAACACTGTAATATTCCGTTTTAGAAGATAGGGTCATTTCAAGCTGAGTTGCAAAATGAAATCTTACTTATAATCTTCAGGAATATCAGTTCTCAGTCCAAACTGTCTTCTTATTTCATAACATAGTCTCCTTAGAGTGGCCAGAATGTTTGTAGACCCTGGGGCTGCTCCAGATATATGGACCAAGATGTTGGCTGGACTATCACACTGGGTTGAGTCTTTGTAAGATGTCACCAGTGAAGCCTACAAAGTAACAGACATAATAATAGCAAGCTGATATTTGAAATTTGTTCATCTGGATGAGCTTTGAAAAGTTCAATATGTAGATACAAAGGAAATTGCCAAAATAACAACTGTAAAAATAATGCATGACAAGACACAATGATCACTATAAATAAATAATTAACTAAGTATCAACTTAAACAAAGAATTCTTACCAAAACAGCAGATTTTCCTGTGCCTGCTTTTCCTGTAAGTGATAACACACCACCAGAGGTCATTTCTTTCATGTTTTTGAGACATTCCTTGATCAGGTTTTTCCTACCTACAAATCTAGATCTGTGGTTCTCTACCATTGCCTCATGTTGTTTTGTGGCATGAGTTGTTTCATCCAACATGGCATCCTGTAATAAATGGCAGCAATTTAATTTGCTAAATTTTGTGTTTTATCGATCTTTTTATATAAAATGAAGTTGTGCAAAGGTTTTATATATAAAACTGAAGATTCAATGTTGAATTTAAAGATCACTTGCATTTCCTATAGATAAATGTACATGTACCTTGTCTGACAGACTTACCATGATCATTTTCAAATACAGTTCAGTGTTTTTCCATTTGTCTGGTTTTGTTTTCCTTCTAAATTTTTGTTAAAAGTTTTTACCTCTTCTCAACATATTTCATTAGAGTTACATGATGAGTGTCACATGTGGAGCAGAATCTGCTAACCTTTCCAGAGCACCTGAGATTACCCCTGGTTTTAGTGGGGTTCTTGTTGCTCCATTCTTTATTCTATTTAGTGTTTAAAGGCCTTGTTTAATTTTATGTTGACCTTGTTGTCATAGCAAAGATTGCAAGAATTTTCTTACCTCATCTGGGCATTGCTTCCTGACAGAATTCCACACAGAGTTAATTATTGGCATTGCAAACTTCTCAAGTCCTGAAACAATGGGCTTTCCATCAACAGATCCTCCCCATCTACAGTCATACCTACAAAATTTGATAAGATTAGTTCATGTACTAATAATAAAGGAAGAAGTACAATAAGATTTTAATTGGGCATAATCTAACTGATGACTGATTACATTTTAATCTAATTAACATTAACTATATATCACAAAAGAAAACCATTAGCAAGGAATGTGACGGTTAAATTATTTGAAACAATCAGGTTTTTCTACTCCACGCATAAATAACCTAAACCATATTTCGCACAACTTAATGGAATTTTTGGTTTTCAATGCTCTTCAACTCCTTATTTGATTTGACCATCCTTCAAACTGTTTTGATAGGAGTGTCTCTTATGAGTCTAATGTAGATAAAACATGTGTCTGGTATATCAAATAATAAGTCTGCAATCTTTGTTTTTACAACCACTGGGTCAATGTTCATGCTGGCAGACATTTCGTCCCAAAGGGTATCACCCGCCCAGTAGTCAGCACTCATGTGTTGACATAAAATATCATTGATACAGTCATTTGCTGCTAATCCTTTGAATAAATATATCGAATGGTTCAAAAAACTAATTTTATTCTAATCCCATGCGTAATTGGCCCAAGCATTATTTGGCACAGCTGTATAGAATGTTTGGTTTTCAGTGCTCTTCAAACTTAGTGTTTGATTGGTATTCCAACTGTTTAGATTTGAGTACCACTGATGAGTCTAATGTAGACAAAATGTGCATCTGGAAAACCAAATTAATAGCCTGAACTCTTGAGATTTTGTTGGCACAGGCACTTTGAACATGTGGCAGGATCCAACTAGTTTTTTTTAGATAGGGTATACTGCATGATTAAGGAACAGAATATCCATTGCTATAAAAATATAGTTATACATGTACTTCATGATTAATGGAAATTAATGTTCAATTCTCACATATGCAACTTTTCCTCAATATTTTTACTAGGATATGCATTATAATAAAAATTTAACTAAAAACCTCTATATTCTATATTCCTCAATAGTTTTTCTAACATTTGATACACCTCTTATAAACTTCTTGTAAAATATTTTGATGTTCTTATAATTATTCTTAATATATATTTTCTGTCATTCTTCTATTTTTTATAACATTGTATTCCCCCCTCATTTTTTTTGTACATGTTGCATACCATTCATAAGAAATATTTACCCTTCAATAACTTCCAGAGGAGATCTCCTAACTCTACTCTTCAGTGCAGTCATCTTGCTTTCAGCTTCTGGATTTTCTGCTACAAAATCTGACAAGAATTCTTTTGGTACATCTCTGGAATAAAATGTAACAATTAATTTTATTTTGCCATAAAAAAAAGTTTTAATATTGCCATAAAAAAGTTTTTCTACTAAAATAGTATTTTTATTATATATCTAAAAGGGAGTAAATTATTTAGACGCTACTACTAGGGGGTGTTTAACGACCATGACTACCCATGAGGGGACTTTTTAGACACGATCAAAGTATCAAAAAGTTGCAGTTTACGTTATCTGCATCTAACACCACAGCATTAAAAAGAAAGTTCTACTAGAAAACTTATAAGCATCAATTACAAATTTCAAAGCTTAAGGATGTTAGCTAGCCTTGGTTTAGACTTTTTGTCATATATTCAGAATCCTCTGGTTTTATCCATGTTTGGCCATTAAAAATAAAAGAAGAATGTGTCCATGGACACAGAAGACCCCCCTTGTAAATATAGGGCAATTGCAGCAGTTTTCCATTTATAAAAGGACATAGCAGTTTTCCATTTATAAAAGGACATAACTCGAAAACTATGTAAGTTATGCCATCCAAATTTGAACTTGATCTGTGGTTGGTGGTACTTAGCATACTGTATAAGTGTCATAACATTTGGTTTAGGCAAACTAAGGTCAGAGAGCGGAAATGGCAAATTCAGATATTTTTCAATTTATAAACAGACACAATTCGAAAACGGTGAAAGTAAGGCCACCTAAATCTGAACTTGATCTGTATTTGGTGGTAGTAAGTAGTGTATCAGTTTCATAACATTCAGTAGAGGCAAAGTAAAGTTAGAATGCGGAAACCGCAAGATTTTATTGGGACTAAACAGGTGTTCGTTAACCTGAGTTAAGGTATTAAACAATATTCAAGATGTGTCCTGATACAAGACAGGTTTGTAAGTGCTGTTCCTTTGCTTTTTGTGTGTTTTTTGCTGTGCATGTACTGATTTTGTGTCATGGATGGATACTCCATATCCTTTGTTTTTCTATTGTACACTATACAGGGTTCAGTTTAGATAGAACCTTTCTAAGAAAAATACCTATGCAGTTACTTGTACTTACTTTATGAAATTATTGTTTCTGATCATCATCACAGCTTTGTCTTGTTTCTGTGCAGGGTTCATCAGAACTCCTAAATGCATTTCTAATTCTGTCACTGAGGCCCCTTGAGGGTAATGTTTCACCCAGTCATACTCTGGTGTATCTGGAACTGTGTATTTATCAGGCATATACCCATATCGTTCCCCTAGGATACCAATAAAATACTGGCATTTGGAAACTTCTGATAAGCATAACTCCAAAGTTCTACAAAAGAAATACTTACGGTTTATAATATCCCACTTCCTTTCTCATCTTTTTTTATTAAAAGAAATCACTCAATAACACAAAATGTATAACTTCGATTAATTGCAACAACAAAAAATCTGAAAAATTTAAAAAGTGTTCTGCTTTTTGTTTAATTTAAGTAATTACAAATTAAATAAACAAGAATTTGCAAGAAAAACTGTTTTGGCAAAAACTTTGTTTTTACAGTGTTAATCTACTCTGTTTTTGTTTGCAAGTCAGTTTAGGTCCATCATTAAAACCTTATTTGTGCTAACAGCTTATCAAACAATATACATTGATATCCATATGAAAAAGATCAAGAATACCTTCATTTTTCATAAGGGCTATTCCAGAAAAAACAATATGGGGGATTGGAAGGCACTTTTTATTTATGGCCTCACCCATACAATTGCATTTTATTTACATACATAAGCACACAATTTGAACTGTGTGACATGTTCCCCACCCATACAAAAATAATTCAAGTGCCATCCAACCCCCTAACCCCCATTAATATTTTTTTCTTGAATAGCCCAAATATGAAAGTATTCATAGAGAGAAAATACTTAACAATTAAAGTGAGTTTTACCTCTAGAACATAATCTTTACAGTAGATGTATAATAGCTATAATGAAATTTCATTTGAAACTTATTTGCTATCCTAACTACTTACTATAAATGTTAACAATCTGTTAAAAAGTAAAATAAAAGTGGAATGTGTCCATGGGACACAGATGTTGCCCCCGCTTGCATATCATATAAAGTTACAGTGGGACATAACTGAAGAACGGTAAAAGTGACACCACCAAAATTTTAACTTTATCTGAGTTTTGTGGTAATAAGTATTGTGTATAAGTTTCATAAAATTTGGTTGAGGCTAACTTAGTTAGAGAACGGAAACGAAAAGAAAAATTCAGCAATTTTTCCATTTGTAAACGGGCATAACTCTAGAAAGGTTAATATGACGCCACCAAAATTCAAACTTGATTTGTATTTTGTGGTAATAAGCATTGTGTATAAGTTTCATAAAATTTGGTTGAGGCAAACTTAAGTTAGAGAACGGAAACGAAAAATTTGACAATTTTTCAATTTGTTAAGGGGCATAACTCTAGAACAGTTAAAGTGACACCACCATAATTCAAACTTGATCTGTATTTTGTGGTAATAAGCATTGTGTATAAGTTTCATAGCATTTGGTTGAGGCAAACTAAAGTTAGAGAATGGAAACGAAAAATTCAGCAATTTTTCCCTTTGTAAAGGGGCATAACTCTAGAACGGTGAAAGTGACACCACCAAAATTCAAACTTGATCTGTATTTTGTGGTAATAAGCATTGTGTATAAGTTTCATACCATTTGGTTGAGGCAAACTAAAGTTAGAGAATGGAAACGAAAAATTCAGCAATTTTGCCTTTGTAAAGTGGCATAACTCTAGAACGGTTAAAGTGACACCACCAAAATTCAAACTTAATCTGTATTTTGTGGTAATAAGCATTTTGTATAAGTTAAAAATTCATCAATTTTTGCATTTGTAAAGGGGCATAACTCTAGAACGGTTAAAGTGAAGCCACCAAAATTCAAACTTGATCTGTGTTTTGTGGTAATAAGCATTGTGTATTAGTGTCATAACATTTGGTTGAGGCAAACTAAAGTTAGAGAACGGAAACCAAATTTGGGATGTACGGACGGACGGACGGACAGACAGATGGACAAGGGTAAAACTTAATGCCCCTCTGCTACGGCAGGGGCATAAAAAGTAAGAATTTTGATCATGTACATTTCATTTACATTTAAGACTTTTTATGAAAAAGGCTTTACTTTATAACACATAAGTTTTTTTTAAAAGAACATAAATTTTATGACTACATCATCCTGTGAAAACATTATACTTAAGACTAAAAATAGAATTCATACTTATGATGTTTTGTCTCTTCTTCTGTCACTCCCCACCTCAAATCAACTTCATAAACATTTACAAAATGTTTCTTTCCAAGAGCACGTAACTCTGGGAAGACATATCTTGTTAAAACATCTCTCTCTCCATGCATGTCACGGAATGTTGATGATATGAAAACTCTGAAGGTTCTCCAGCTATTAAAAAAAATTAAAAAATTTGACAAATTCATAAATCAATTACTAGAAAACAATTTGCTAGGCCGCATCAAATTAATTAATTCATTGTAATGTGTTCCCCTATCTCTGGAAAGTGGTTTTTATAAAAATATCATTTCATTCCATAATGTGAGAAAAAAATAAATCATAAGAAATGCCATACATATCAACAATTGAGTAAAAAAAATTGTTTTTGCATTCATCAAAAAAAAAACAACAGAAAACAAATTATTTTGAAAAGTATACATTCAGCAATTACCTTTTAGAAGATTCTCTTTTTAAAAAGCTATTGTTAAGAAAAAAACCTTGGCCCCATAATTTTTTTTCTGTTAAAAATATTGAAATAACTGTGGTGGCCTTCAGTTAATACCAATCATTAAGGCACTGATTAAGGTTTAACACAAATACAAATTTGGATTTCTACTTTTGTTAACTACTAAAACCAATTTATCCTGCAATCCACCTTTCTACTATACAAATACAGGTGTACAGATAACACGAAGCAATAAACGTATACTAGACGTTTATAGTCTCCTGGTATCCTGCTTCTGTTGCGAGCGAAGGGTTATGTCAAATTACTGTTTACATCACAGTTCAATTTGGGGTCCTCATTGCGGTCCGCGTTTAAGTCATGTCAATATCATTCAAAAACAAATTTAACGATTGGGATTGAAAAAAATGTACAAAATTAATTACAGGATAAAGACAATAACTGTTTAGTGTCTTTAAATATCAGCTGTATTTGTACTCGGCTCAAAACAGGAGTAATAGCTCGCTGAAGCTCACATTACACCTGTTTCTTAACCTCGTACAAATACAGCTGATATTTAAAGACACTAAACAGTTATTGTCTATATATCTTAGTTTATTCAGTTTGCTTCAGATAACTTCAGCTTATATTCTTATATTTACACAAGTTTCACCTGAGCAGTTGGATTTGAACATCTGTTCTTAAAAAAATTTTAAAAATCACAAAATTAAAACAGAATTGTCCATTTGCAGGAAAATTGGTTACTGTGGATTCATCTATTTTCATGTGTACCAATTTTAGTGGATTGAGGAACAATTGTATTTTCTTGGATATTTGATTACATGGTTTTGCAAATTCAGCATATAATCCTATAGAAAATGTATACTGCGTTGAACATTTTAATTCTTAGATTATCTATATTCACTAAATTCTCTAAAATTGGTACCCCATGAATATTTAAGAAACTACAGTAACTATTATTCAATATTTATTGTAAGTTGCAACAAGTTATAACCTACCACGGTGTGTTGCATGGTATTGGCAGTGGTCTCTCTACAGGAACAGACCTCGCTGGTCTAGAGACATCCTGTAGTATTGACATAGGTTTCAGTTTGAAGAATTCATCTATCTTATCAACATGCAGAAGTTGTCCTCCATCACCTCTCTCAGCAATGAATCTGTTCAAAATCAGATATTTCAATTTTAAATTTTATCAAATAAAACATCAATTTATGTGTTTGGTAGTTTTTTGCTTGCTTAACATCATGTGGTTAAACAATATTACATGCATATTCAAGACAAATGAAAGAATGTGCTATATCTCTGTTTAATGAGTTTACAGGACTAAAAAGGAATTTATTGGGAATAAACCACAGCATAACATGAATAATTAGCATTTAATCCAATCCTGTGAATTTTCTGTAAAATTCTTGACTCACACTGGTAAGTAATTGAAGGGCAATATTTTAAATCAATTCAACTTGCAATAAATGGGGAATGTGTCCATAGGACACATATGATGCCCTCACTTGAACATATAACATTATAAAGGGACATAACTCAAGAAAGGTAAATGTGACGCTACCCAAATTCGTACTTGATCTGAGTTTTGTTGTAATAAGCATTATGTATAAGTTTCATGACATTTGGTTGAAGCAAACTTAAGTTAGAGAACAGAAACGAAAAATTCAGCAATTATTCAATTTGTAAAGGAGCATACCTACTACCTGTCGATACATTTATTTTTGGCATTGCACAAGTCATGTCTTCTTTGACTGTCCATGACGTTAAAATACTAAATCCCTAGGATGTGTTTTAGTTGATTTTAGTCTCTGATGCATGATTTTTTATTATTAATTGTTTTTGGCTTTTAACTAGCTGTCAGTAACTGCAAGTACTCTCAAATCGTACTTTCTTGTTTATTTGACCTGTTGATAATAATTGTAATGCTTTTTTGTTATTTAATGTTCACTTTTTCAGGGTTATATCTGGTCTATATACCAACTTTAATAAGTGTTTGGTATTACTATAAATTTTCACTTCTTCGTACTATAAACATCAAAATTATTTATTTTGTAAAAATATTTCCTTTCTCCATTTGAACTGTACACGTATACCTAACAACAAAATTATTTTCATATACCTGTGTTTAAAGTAATTGCAAATGGCTGATATTTTTTTTCAAGCATATTGTTTTTCTTAAATTGTTTAACATCTCACAGCGGTATAACATCTTACTTTAATTATTCTTCCCTTAGTTAATTTATTTTGTATTTACATTGTATCATAGATCAAATTTATTTGTTCAGTGTATGTTCACTGGTGTTAATATGTCTTTTGATTGAGTTAATAGATATAGGAAGATGTGGTGTGAGTGCCAATGAGACAACTCTCCATCCAAATAACAATTTATAAAAGTAAACCATTATAGGTCAATGTACGGCCTTCAACACGGAGCCTTGGCTCACACCGAACAACAAGCTATTAAGCCATTTCAATTGATATTTTATAGTGTGTCTTTCTATGTTGTGATGTTACACTATTGTTTCAGATAAGGGTGAAGGTTTGGTACCATTAAAATGTTTAAACCCGCTGCAATTGTTTGCACCTGTCCTAAGTCAGGAATCTGATGTTCAGTAGTTGTCGTTTGTTGATGTGGTTCATAAGTGTTTCTCTCGTTTCTCGTTTTTTATTTAGATTAGACTGTTGGTTTTCCCGTTTGAATGGTTTTACACTAGTAATTTTTGGGGCCCTTTATAGCTTGCTGTTCGATGTGAGCCAAGGCTCCGTGTTGAAGACTGTACTTTGACCTATAATGGTTTACTTTTACAAATTTTGACTTGGATGGAGAGTTGTCTCATTGGTACTCATACCACATCTTCTTATATCTAATAACTCTAGAATGGTGAAAGTGACGCCACCAAAATTTAAAACTTGATCTGTGTTTTGTTGTAATAAGCATTGTGTATAAGTTTCATAACATTTGGTTGAGGCAAACTAAAGTTAGAGAACCGAAACCAATTTCGGGACGTACGGACATACAGACGGTCAAGGGTAAAGCTTAATGCTCCCTCCGCTACAGTGGGGGCATAAAAATTGCCACTGTATATGTTTTGGCAGATAAGTATTACCTCAGTATAGCATCACTAAATCCTGTGATATAGATGTCATTATCATTCTCTGGTTTGATACTCTCTGAAAATCTAAAAATATAACAAGATAACCTTTTAATATGAAAATCATTTACTCTCATAATTTTTGAAATGCTTTATTTTGTGCAGATTTTCAATTCATACCCCCCAACTCAACAGCATGTATCAATATCAAGTTGAACTATCAAATTTACAAATCACATCAACTTTGAACAGACCTGGTATACAAGAAACCAGTTATCTTTTTTAATTAAACTTTTAAGTAAATACTTTATGTTATGAAAATTTTTGTTTTTTCCTACAACTCAACAGCCTATATAAATATTTTATTGAACTAATATTGTCAGACCATGTAAATCTTGAACAACAGACTTTGTATACAAAAGATCTAAGATTCTGCCTGCTTACAATATAAAGTCCTATCTTTGCTATTTTCAGACTTATGTAAGCTAAAATAAACATTTTATACATACCCACATCCTTTTCCACTGAATGAAATATTGGCGTATAACAGATTAGGGTTCACTAGTTGTCTGAACTTCTTCAGGAAAAAGGAGACAAACTCCTGTTGTACACTGTCAACTCCACCACTCAGTATTATCAAGTTATCAATCTGTAGTTAGCAGGTAATTTAAATTTTTATGAAAATTTTGTATATATTAAAACTCATTAAAACATTTGAAATATATAAAAATTCATACTTCCAGAAATACAATTTATTTAAAATTTGTGAAAAGATTATACATGTATATATGTTTAAAATATATGAAAAAGAAGTGAAAAAAGACATTTGTGATCCGCAAACTAAATCCACAGAATTTGTTTAAAAAGATATGCTATTGCTGTGAACATTTCTATTTTAATGACATGAAAATATTAGAAGCTCACCTTGATTCTTGGAAGTGATCATTCATAGGAAGCCCTCTCAATGACAATTAATCACACTTTCTTAAATTACACTTAACATTAACTGATTTATTCAGAAGCCCATACCTGTTGTCTATCCACCAAAGCGTCATTTAATATACAATCTGGAATTTTGTATTCAAATTTCTTGCCAGTCTTCAATTTTTTATCCAACTAAAATATAAATTTGTTCAAATAATATATTATGCACAAAAAATTGCAATTGAAATCAAACAACTGTAAGTAAATTTGTTTGAAAATGGCAAATTCAATTTTCAAATTAAGTCAAAACTTTTCTGTATACCACATATAAATGCAAATGGACAAATATGTTCAAATATTCCCAACCAGAATCTACAAATGTACTTTCAAAACCAAGAAACGCTATTTGGTAAACAGATTCTAATATTAGCTTAACCATTCCAACAAACATAGCACCCATAAAGTGGTTTAGAAGATAGGATTGCCACCAACAGCAGCCTCATGATCATTCTTACATACTTTTTTTCAAAAATAGATAAGAAATCAATACACGGCAGTATTTTTCTTTTCAAAGGAAATAATAACACAACACTTCAAAATAAAGAGCTCAGTTATGAATAATATTCTTTATGTTGAATATGGACACATACGAGAAGAGTTTAAATTCTTACAGCAGTAAGTGTATCTTCCATGTTATTCAGAATTGTTCCAGGTTTTGGTGTGATCAGGTCGTAACGAGTCTCATCAAATACGACAAATTCACAGTTCTCACAAGAGTATTTACACATCAAACCCATCAACACAGCCACTTCTCTCATCTAAAATAAAAAAAGAATTTATTTTATAACAGAAATCCACAAAGTATAAGTACGGTTTTTACTAAAACATAAATAGACATATTATTATTTATTATATCATTATAACCTACAATTTTGATACTTTGGAGGCATTGTACGACCTTTCTACTGTTTTCAGACTGATAAAAATTTTAAACTTTTGGCACTAGCATGAGTTATGCCATACATCAATTTAGAAATGTTTTCCATTGATAGACGAAATTTTTTGCAGAAACTGATTATTAAGTATGCCAGGCAAAGTTGAACCTAGATAACTTTGACTTATCTTTTAATCTGTATCTTTCCATTTATTTATCATTCTTAAATTTGATTTTCCAGTACAATAGCACTGAATGTTTCTATTAACTGATTGGTTGTCAATTGTTAAACTCAAAAAGGCAAATAAATGTGCATATGTGGGATGAAAGCAGATCAGTGTTCTCACCTGCCCAAAATAAAAGGGCGGCCACCCTAGGTGCCCTTACCCCGCCCATCTGCCCTCCAAAGCAATAATTTGCACCCCTCTGCCTTTTCAAAAAATAAAATTTTCAAATTACATGCCTATCGGCGTTTCCAGTAAAATTGTTACCTGATTGTGTAACACTCTAATTAACTGACAGGGACAATGTCATACAGTTAAATACCTAGCCTTTGGCAGTTTTATCACCTCTGTTAATGATTGTTTACTGCTAATTAGGTGATTAAAGATAATTGAACAAATAATTTGATCTTTAATACAAAATGAAAGTGTCCACATGTTATCCATTTGTAATGTTTACAGTACCATTCAAGAGGACCAACTCTCCCACACCCTACACCAAGGAAAATGTCGGAGTCACACCGAAAAACTCCGATATTCCTCCCAAAATGTTTGGAGGAATTTAGGAGTAATCTCTCCCAAAATCGCGTAAATGTTTATTGTGATAGCGAGCTCACTCCCTACACCGAGGAATTTATTTGCCCTTATCCTACTTTGATCTCTACCGGCACACGACTGATAGGGTAATTGGATTACCTGACAGGTAAAGGTTGACGTAATAAAGAATTATATTTCCGGTCTACTGTACCAGTTTAAGTGTCAAAACATGTGTATAATTTTAAATGTCTTTTATACTGGTTAAGTTTAATTTTGTGGTAATAATAAGTTAAAATATTTTCGTATTTCTTGCTTGCCAATCTAAAAATATCTTTACCTAAATGTACTTGCTTTAAAAAAAAGGATTATAAAATATAGTGGAAAATGTGAAAAAACGCAATATTCTACTTCAAAGTTAAAGTCTTTATTTGAAAATTATGTGTCTCAAAGTTTTGTATATGCAAGTAAAAAGGAAAATTTATTCACCATTCGTTAGGCATAATAATTATGTAAGTCTACAGCATTTTCTTTTACAATTATCTCATTGCTTGAATGAATAAAAGATTTAAAATCAAAATGTTGTTGTTAATTCTTTCAATTGCATTAAAATTCTATAAAAAATAAAAACTGTACTTAATTTTGATCTCGATGTTTTCACTAGTAATTTAATATTTTATTTACGAAATGGACATACTTGTGTAAAAATAACTTCAAACTTCCGTTAAATTAATTAGAGCAGTTTAAAGAGAATCATAAAAATTATGTGTCACAAAGTTTTGTATATGCAAGTAAAAAAGAAAATATTATTCACATTTCGGTTACAACAGGAATACTTCCACAGCTGCATTAACTCGTCTTTGTATAATATTTATTTTCGCACAATGAATGTAAATTTGTGTATTTTGAACAGTGATCTTAAAAGATTTTAAAAAAATTATTTGCCGTGCGAAGACAATTCCACGATACACATGTCAGTTATCAACAGTTTGGGTTGAACTTGAACTTGACTTACTTAACAATATTAAATGCTAAAAATAGTTAACATTAATCTTATCCACAGCACGAGATTTTTAAAGGGCGGGAAATAATATCACGTACCAGTAAACTCAGGTGACCTTTCTGGACGACCGTGGGGAAATTCATTCAGGTTTTAAAGATGCAGAACGAAATTTTTGTGCGTACTTATTGAGGCTCTAGAAGGTCCTTTTACAACTGATTAACCGGAATCTAAAATATAATTTTTTTCCGAATAAACGAGAACACATCTTCTTTAGCTATTTGATTTTTTATGTTTTATCAATCAAAACAGGACGTAGACCTGAACATTAGTTATACGTCCGCATGGTCAATAATATAAATTTATGATTGGTGAAATATTGAAATTATGATGGAAATTGTCCGGGGGGATCAATTGTGTTCAAATGACAAAAATACGATAAAGAACTGCCAATTGTGGGCGGTTGAGAAATTTTGAAAATGAAATTCTGACTGATTTAACTGGAATAGAATATTATGATGGGCAATTGAGGTTCAATAATAATTAAAGGATTAGTGACCTATTGGATGGCGATAAGCGGATTACTTATCATCACAACTTTTAACATCGTTTGTAAACGTTAAATGGCTGAGCGTCATAAACTTGTCAAAAACATGTAGACAGGTAGAATTATAGTAATTTAATGCGAAAATATTTTTACACTTTCCAAATTTAAATGACGAAATTGATATAAAATACTTTCGCCAATTTGAAACCGTTTCGTAAAATACGAAAATGACGAGCGCTAGCAAAATCACTTGAAGTTATTCCCTTTGTTCAACAGAGTTGTCACTTTACAGTTTCTTTTCGTAATTTAAATTATTCAAGTCTGTATAAATGTACCGAGGTGGTGAAACATAATATTTTATATTGCTCAATAAATTGAGTTTACTTGTTGATCCGATTAATAGATTGGACGATCTAGTTACCGTAAAAACTACATTTTTTTTATAAGCCAGTTGATTTTTATATAATGAACAATTAATGCACGGATATTGCTTACTGAGTAAGGCATAAAAGATTCTAATGGTGGCAAAATCGTCTTTGTTGAAAGAACACAATGTATGACCTGACCGGACTGTAACAGAAACACAAAATAACAAGTTTTTCTTCATATTTTTTTGTTTGTAAAATTATTTCAAAGATACAGTCGACTCCACTTAATTGCATACCGCTTAATAGCATAATTCGGTTAATTGCATAGTTTTCTCCTGCACAAAACCATTTCCCATTCATCTAATGTTAAATTGCCCAGTTATATGCATAGCTCTACAAGTGGCCTTCGGTTTATTGCATAGAAAATTATCGCCATCTAGATATGCTTGGTTAAATCTGTCGAAATTTATGACCGGAAACGTCAAGTTGGTGAGTATATTTTCTTGAATGCATCATTATTTTCATTATTATATTATATTTTCTTTTGTGTTATTCAAATAAAGTTTTAAAACAGTTTCTTTCGTGTTTATATGATTGAATTCGGTTTAAAATAAACCTCGATATCTACACAGGTAAAGTTTCCCATGTTCTATTTTAAGCCTCGAGGTCATAAAATGTCAAACAGGTAATTGTTGTAAAACACTGACCATTCCATCTAAAAGGTGTAAATAATTGATTGGATTTCAAACATTGTCCATAGATTACATTTGGGGTGAAATTCAAAACAATAACGCCTGCTAATTATCGATCATTATCCAATGTGAACTCTTGTAATTGGGCTTGGGGTGATCTGCATTTATGTTAAATATTACAGGGCATTTATATACGGTTAAAGAATTTTATACATCAGTCATTTAATTTTAATGTATTTTGAAAAGAGCATTTACTTCTAATTATTATTTTTTCTCACTTTCAATACTCGTGTCCAGCAAATAACCCGTACAGGGCCCCATTACTGCTTTGCATATACGAAACTAACGAAGTTAAATAAACAGTGTTACTTCACTCTGCAAGCTATAAATATTGTATATCAAAGGCAGTTTAGTACACATCTATTGTTAAAATGATTATAAACTGTGTAGTTTTGTTAAACAGTTTATTTTAATCAAAGCGTAACAATGTACATTGTACATACGGGTCATAGAAACAAATCTATTTTAGAACAATTTATTTTCGTATCCCAGGTAAACTGGTAAAGGAAACGTCGATGCGCAAATAAACTAAAACAAAATGTGTTTATAATCTTTATTGAAATAATACAAAATAAAATAATGTGTATGACACTAGACATATAACTTTTATTAGAATAAATCAACATTCAATACGTTGTAATTGGATTATAGACGTTCATCTTTCTTCAGGGATTTCCTTTACTGATCTGTTCTATCGATGTTATTTGACTCCGTAATTTGGCATTTCGGATATAAGCATACTCCGCTTTATTGCATAATTTTGTCTGACAAATAGGCTATGCAAATAACCGGAATGTACTGTAATGGCATGGGACAAAAACATAAAAGATATAAATGATAATTTCACATCTTTATCTGTCAAAGAAAGGAAAACATTTGTTAAAATTTTAATACCGTGATTTTAAAGCACACCTGTGCAATCAAGATCGATTAAATTATCTGGCTAATCCGATTATGTTGTCGCGCGTCGTTAATTTTTAGTACATCCGATGGGCAATAAACCAATTAACAGCCACGCGGTGTTGGGAGAGAATCTTTGGAGGAATTTGGGAGTGAAATCCACGGTACTCGGTGTGGCTCCAAAAAACACGGAAATCGGAAAAAAACGATATCCAATCGATTCGTTTAAATGGTACTGTATGTACAGCATGTACACCATGTACACCTGCAAAACTTTTATCTAAGTAGGCATTAACAAAAAATAAAATGATAAACAATTTTAAAGGCATACATTGTTTAGGCTTAATTGAATATTTTTTTTAGTTTAATAACCCTGAGTATGAAATTTAAAGAAATTTGTACTTTGAACATAAAGAAGATTGCACCACTTCCTGTCTTACTTCTTGTATTTATAATCCTCCTTGCATAGGAGCACTTAACAAATGCTTTTATTTTCAATAATTATGGAGAAAAAGGTAACTATTTATACCTTCTGCAATGTATGCATCAATATGATATTACATATTATGTATCATCTCCTGTTTCACCTTTTATATTTATAAAACTCCTTACTTAGGAGCACTTTGGTGTGCACTTAAAAATACGTTTTTGTAAAAATTTAAGTAAGAATAAGTAATTTTCAATAACATATACTTTATGTTTGAACAAGTAATTGAAATGCAAATAGTTCTATTTCATTAACAATTCAATGTTGCATATATACCTCCATCTTTCAAAACTACTTGTTTAATTTTATAGACTGGTATCAGTAATAAAACATTGAATTTTCTGATGATTATTTTCTTTACTAAATTTACAAGTGTGTTTTGATTAAAATGAAAATAATATGCTTTGGTTTATGGTATGATAATGTGATACAAAAATTCTTTATACTGGAACCAACATCAAGAACAAAATGATTTCAAAATTTGCTTAAAATGCAACTAATGTCCTCCAGTTTAGCCTTGCATTATTCAAGGTCATTTTAAACTGTCCAACAGTGCCCTTGCAATCTGGTCGATTGTGCTCAAGTGCCCTTTCAGACAACTAGCACCCTTCTGCCCTGAGATTCAAGCTGGAACACTGCAGATTAAATGAACTTCAATTCAAAGGTTGGACAAAGTGCAACAATTGGTATTATAATATTGCAACTCATTGGGCAAATATCATAGCTATGTAAAGTAAATATTCAGTCTAGGTTTTCATGTTTAAAGTTCAGGTTAATTTATTCCAATGTAGTTGATCTAACCTTTCTTGGTTTTCCAAGACCCCTAGCTGCTGTGCAATTAACGTCCATATTCTCTCCAACATCACACAGAACAATTGTCTTTCCTTTGATTGGTTGGACATTGTATACTGTTGCTATCTTAACAGCTGTATCTAAAGCTTTCCTGTATCTCTGTATAAGTGATTGATCAAAAGGTGTCTCTCTGAAAAATAATGTTTTGACAGTGAATTACACAAGGCATTACAAAAAGTTTCTGACAAAATTTTGAGGCGAGAAACCCCTATAAATGAGACCATAATAAGATACTAAATGATATATGGGTTCAATTATAGATGACCGATAAATGTTAATTTTAATAATAAAAGGAGACTTGAAGTAAAAATCAAAAAGACAGCAACCTAACAACACAAATTAAGAAAATTAAAAATCTAGAGGACACCATATAGTCTTAAACAAAGGATAAGTTACCACTCGATATTATAAACTCTAAATCACCCAGGGTATGTACAAGCTGTTTATAACTTCAACAAAGATAATCAAATATCACACACAAACACCAAATTCATAACAAACAAAAACCCTATAGCTAAAATATACCCAAGATGAGATTTTTTAAACTTGGCTTAGGCATGCAAACATGTGACAGGGTTAAATTTAACATACTTAGCTTTTCCTGCTTCAGCTTTCTTTTTGTTTCTCTTTTCTATCCACCACTGTACTTCTCCTCCTGCCCCTCCTCCTCGTCCTCTACCTCTTCCCCTACCACGTCCGCGACCACGACCTCTGGCACGCTCACTTGGTTGAGGAATTCCCAATGCTGCATACTGGGCTGCAATTTCTGCCTCTTGTACAATCTTCTTTTCTGTTAATAAAATCTAATGTACATATTGAGATAAAAAAAGAGGTAATTTTTTTGTTTCAATTGTTTTAAAAATGTACAGATCATGGTTTTTTTTTTTAGCAAATTTATGCCTTTTGTGTTGCTTGGAGTTCATAGTGCTAAGCTTCTTGCATTGACACATTTTTTTCCTTTTATTGATATGAAGACTGGAAACCTACTTAAATGTTGCTATTTCTTTTCAGATGATGCACCCTTTATTATTGCGAATTTTGCAGAATGGACTAAAATGCAAGACTAATAATTGCGATTTCAGGAAAATCTGCATACAATTATATGTATCAGATATAAGAATGCAAGTTCTTATTATTGCGGTACTCATTCAGCCGCATTATTCACATTAATAAAAACCTCGCAATAATTTCTGAATTTACAGTAGCTGATCATTTATGCTGTTCAAAGCTTCTGTTGATCTTTTGTAGTTTTCAAGATTACAGACAAAGACAACAAAATGGGTAAAAAATCCCATCTAAGGCCAATAATTGTTAAGGAGTCAACTGTTGATTTAGGGTGTTAAAACCAAGGTTTTTGCCTTATTCTTGATCTGCTGACCATTGTAATCCATATCAGTTTTGCGCTAACTGCTTTCAATTTTAAGAATAAGGAAAAAGTTATGGTTTTAACACCTTATGTTCAATTTATAGTAACAGTATAAATGTTAACGATGAAAGACAACTGATGACAGCAATAGCTGACATAGACATAAGTTCAGGTGAGCTAAAAACTTATTTTTCACATACATATGTATTTCATGAATGGCAAATCAGTCGTTTACATACAAAAAGATTACTTACGGCTTTCCTCAAAGTCTTTCTCAAGATTAACCAAAACCTCATATGCAGAGAAAAATCTGAACGGAAACTGTTTACTATTGACAACTTGTCTCTAAAATTATATCAAGCACACATGTTTAAGATAAAAATACATGTTACTGATTAAAACATATATGAATAAACATTATTTTTAATAATAATAATAATAATAAAAAAAAATAATGATAACAATAAAAGTAGTAATAATAATAGTAATAATAATAATAATACATGTCCAAAAGAGTTCAGTGGCCTACTTTGCCTTGATGCTGACCTACTAGAATGCATGTTTAAAATGAAGTTTGTTTGATCTTACACCATATAAAACACTTAATTTCTGAATTTTTTGCTCATGTAATTAAACAGTTCTTCACTATGTCTTGTTTAAAAATTAATTTTACATGGCAATAGGTAATGAAGTGAATGAATTGACTGTGACAGCAACTGATCAGGTATTTGTTCACATTTCCTTACAATATAACTTAAATATGAAAGGACCTCTTCCTGGTTAAGTGTATATCATTTGTATTTCAATGAATAATACTGTTAGTAACATGATATGGCTGTTGAGATAATAGAATGTACCTCGCTCTGGAAACACATGGCTGTTGAAATCATAGAATGTACCTCCCTCTGAATAAGATGACTTGTGAAATACAAGTTTAATAAGGAAACTTAGGCCATAGTTATTTTATTTTTAGTTTTACGAATCCATAGACCCTAACTTTTGCCGAATTGGATAACGATTTTTTTTCCTGCCCACTGCGGTGCTTTGCTGTAAAAAAAATTTAGTAGGATTTTAGTTGTATTTTTCAATCCGACTCTGCTCAGTGCTTGAAAGAATAGGAATTTATGTCAGGACTTGAATGTTTATGGCCACCATGGCGCAGTGGTTCTGTTGTTTGAATGATTGGGTGGTTCTGTATAGTTGTTTTGTTTTGATCTTGCGATAATCAAGAACAAATTTGTAAAAGGGGACTCTGATACATCTATTGGCCAAAAAATATTAGATAAACTTGAAGGTGTAAGTGAGAAGCCAATCAAGAGCACTTACAGCAATTGATCTTATTATTTGCTTGGACATGGCAATGGTGCGATTAGGTCCTCCACTGAACTTGACAAACATTCGCCGGTCGGGGTTATGTTTGTATAAAGGCATAAAGTACATCTACCTATACTTGAATGGCAGTACAGAGGCATCAAGGAAAAAAAACTGTTGCAAATAGTTGCAATAATAAAAAAAAAAAATATTACTTGAATTAAAATTTTAATTCCAGATAAAGCACATTGATACCGACACATTTTAAAGAGTATTAAATCAATCCATGGTCACAGCACAAGCACATGTCATCATTTGTGAAGTTCTGCAGTGTGTACTGGGAAATATTTGAAAATTTTATAGAATTCAAACAGACTTTACACTATTAAAGGCATCAATGCAATACATATTACCACTCAACAGGAGACAAGCGAACAAACTCAAATCTGATCATAATACACAACCTGAAAGGTAATTCCTATAAAACCTTAAATTCTTGTTTGTTGGGATATAGGATAAGGAAAGATATAAAAGGCAGTGTGGGTGTGTCTGACCAATACATACCTCATTAGTAAGTCTATTGATAATATCTGTGTGGTGTTTGTTTGAGATACCAGCTTTTATCAAATTTCTCAGATTCCTCAACATTGCCATAAATGGCAACTTTTTATGGTCTGTTTAAAAATAAACAAATTCATTATATTGATATTCAAATCAGATACAGAATCTCTATATTAAGCTAACAAAATGCTATAGAAGCTGATGAAATTACTTATGGGTAGTACCAATTTCCCTTTCAAAGATATCATAAAACGTGAGAATATAGATACCTTTTAAACCAATATATAAATATCGTGTACAAAGTACTATCATTTATTTATTTATGAAAATTATATATTATTGTAAATGTAGAAATTATTTCATGCATTTATTATTGCGATTTTTGAAGAATGGACAAAAATGCGAGATTAATTATTGCTATTCCAGGAAAATCTTCATACAAATATATGTATAAGATATCAGAACTCCAGTTTTTATCATTGCTATACCAATCCAGTCGCATTATTCACATTAATAAAAACCTCGCAATAATTTCTGAACTTACAGTAATCACTATGTTGTCCCACAATAATTTAATCCATAACCTTTAAAATGAATATATAGAGAATTTCTGCAGCTGAAGTTCTAAATATACTGTAACAACACTTTTATAAATGACATCTTGTTCAAACCCAAATCATATAAAAAATATAGTTCTCTATGCTTGATTTTTAGAAACAGGGCCTATTTTCCAATCTATCAAGGACTATAACTCCTAAAAGGAATAAAATGCTCCGCTGGGCGCAGCTTGATATGACCGCAGAGGTCGAACCCTGAACAGTTGGGGCAAGTATGGACACAACATTCAAGCTTGATACAGCACTGAATTTGGATTGTGATTAAATATTTGACACAGCATAGGTTTCTGACACAGAATGAATGTGGTCTAAGATATTATTTGCTTTTATATATAAATCAGAAATAACCAATTTAAATTTTAAAGAAAAAAAATCCCCCAATTTTTGAACCCCCTTATGATTCATCACCCCAAACTCAATTCCAGCCTTCACTTTGTGGTATGGTACCTTGCAGTACAATTTCAGAGAGATCCAAACACTTGAACACAAGTTATTGTCTGGAAACTAGAAAAATGCTTGTTTTTGGCCCTTTTGGCCCCAAATTCCTAAACATTTAGGCAATTACCCCAAACTCAAACCCAGCTTTCCTTTGTGACATGGAACCTTGTGGTACAATTTCATAAAGATCCATACACTTACACACAAGTTATTGTCCTGAAACTAGAAAATGCTTGTTTTTGCCCTTTTGCCCCTCATTCCTAAAATTTTGAAGCAATTACCCCCAAAATCAATCCCAGCCTTCCCTTTGGGGTATGGTACCTTGCAGTACAATTTCAGAGAGATCCATACACTTGAACACAAGTAATGGTCTGGAAACTAGAAAAATACTTATTTATGGCCCCTTTTTGGTCCCTTATTCCTAAACGTTTTGGGCAATTACCCCCAAACTCAAACCCAGCTTTTCCTTTGTGATATGGAACCTTGTAGTACAATTTCAAAAAGATCCATACACTTACACACAAGTTATTGTCATGAAACTAGAAAAATGCTTGTTTTTTGCCCCTTTTTTGGCCCCTAATTCCTAAAATTTTGAGGCAATTACCCCCAAAATCAATCCCAGCATTCCCTTAGTGATATGGAACTTTATGGTACAATATCAGAGAGATCCATACACTACCACACAAGTTATGTCTGGAAGTTACAAAAATGCTTTTTTTTTGCCCCTTTTTGGCCCCTAATTCCTTAACTGTTGGTACCATAACCCCCAAAATCAATCCCAACTTTCCTTTTGTGGTATTGAACCTTATGGTAAAATTTCATAGAGATCCTATACTTTAACTAAAGTTAGAGTGCGAAAACCAATGTGTCTTTGGACGACGACAACGCCAACGTCATACCAATATATGACCGCAAAATTTTTTTGCGGTCGTATAAAAAGTGAAAATTGTCAATATAAAACCTTGACATCATTTTTTTTGTTATACTTTTATGCAACTATTTTGAAGGGAGAAACATTGTTACTCACTCCCAAAAGAAGGAGAATCTATTGGCATCACAATAAAAATAAATAATTAGTCATCAAGAAAAAAAGATAAAATCAAATGAGTGATCATAAAAATACACATACCTATTAAGTCTTCCCATGTTGATGCTTTGTTTCCTTTCAGTGAAACCTGAGTTTCCCAAGTCTCTGGTACAGGTAGTTTCATTCTTTTTCCAGCCTTTTCTTCTTCCCATTGTCCTGGAAGACGACACTTGTAAAAATCCTCTAATGTCTCTGGATACCTGTCAAATAATAATTGTGGCTACGATTAAAATGTGTTTCTGTCTGTCAGTTTCAGAGTATATAATGATAAGTGATAGAACACAATAGAAAATATTACAGGTGATGGTAGCTGCATTTTAACTCTGCTACACAATGAGGAAAATTTATCAGGATAATCATTTTGAAGATATATATGTTTGATTAAATTTCATTTACATTTTAACATGCAGTTTTACCAAGGTATTAGCTTCATACAAAGAATGTTTAAACCTCAATTTTCTACAATCAATATATTTATACTCTTTGGACAAAAATTTGATCAACACACATAGTTTATAAATTCTAATTATTATTTTCAGCAATATAAACAAGTCAGCAGAGAATTTTCTGTACTATCTGTCAAACAAACATATATTTTACATGGCCTTAATGATTATGCATAAAATTTAAATAATTTTAAGGAACAATAATATGACTTGACACAAGCATGTTGTGCAGAGTTTTGGGGATTTAAGATGCACAGACTAATTCATTTCTTAAGAGTACATACTTTTTACCAATAAGCGCCATGACATGGTACACTGGCTCTGTGATATGTAGTTTTCTGATCAGCTGTTTCAGAGAAAAAGACGTCTTCTCAATCTCTTCTTTTGATTCTTTATCATCATAGACAACATCTGATATCTAAGAATAAAAAAACAAATAAATAATGCATTTTATTTAGACATCTACCAACAACACAAAACAAAATGACTGCTAGATATGAACATATGGTCTTCACTAGTAGACAGGTGTCAATATACTGTTTCAAGCTCTTAATCACTCAGAGTCTAGAAAAATTGTAAAGAAATTTATCTGAGACTAATCAATGATCTGCCATAACATCAGATTTCCAAAATGACAAACAACCTCATCTGATGAGGTTCCTGACATAAGGTTCAGTATATTTGAAGAAAATAAAATGCTCCGCAGGGCGCAGCTTGAGACGACCGCAGAGGTCAACCCTGAACAGTTGGGGCAAGTATGGACACAACATTCAAGCTTGATACAGCTCTGAATTTGGATTGTGATTAAATATTTGACACAGCATAGGTTTCTGACACAGAATGAATGTGGTCTAAGATACTTATTTATGGCCCTTTTGGTCCCTTATTCCTAAACGTTTTGGGCAATTACCCCAAACTCAAACCCAGCTTTTCCTTTGTGATATGGAACCTTGTAGTACAATTTCAAAAGATCCATACACTTACACACAAGTTATTGTCATGAAACTAGAAAAATGCTTGTTTTTGCCCTTTTGGCCCCTAATTCCTAAAATTTTGAGGCAATTACCACCAAAATCAATCCCAGCATTCCCTTGTGATATGGAACTTTATGGTACAATATCAGAGAGATCCATACACTAACACACAAGTTATGTCTGGAAGTTACAAAATGCTTTTTTTGGCCCTTTTGGCCCTAATTCCTTAACTGTTGGTACCATAACCCCAAAATCAATCCCAACTTTCCTTTTGTGGTATTGAACCTTATGGTAAAATTTCATAGAGATCCATTACTTTAACTAAAGTTAGAGTCGAAAACCAATGTGTCTTTGGACGACGATAACGCCAACGTCATACCAATATATGACCGCAAAATTTTTTGCGGTCGTATAAAAGTGAAAATTGTCAATATAAAACCTTGACATCATTTTTTTGTTATACTTTTATGCAACTATTTTGAAGGAGAAACATTGTTACTCACTCCCAAAAGAAGGAGAATCTATTGGCATCACAATAAAAATAAATAATTAGTCATCAAGAAAAAAGATAAAATCAAATGAGTGATCATAAAAATACACATACCTATTAAGTCTTCCCATGTTGATGCTTTGTTTCCTTTCAGTGAAACCTGAGTTTCCCAAGTCTCTGGTACAGGTAGTTTCATTCTTTTTCCAGCCTTTTCTTCTTCCCATTGTCCTGGAAGACGACACTTGTAAAAATCCTCTAATGTCTCTGGATACCTGTCAAATAATAATTGTGGCTACGATTAAAATGTGTTTCTGTCTGTCAGTTTCAGAGTATATAATGATAAGTGATAGAACACAATAGAAAATATTACAGGTGATGGTAGCTGCATTTTAACTCTGCTACACAATGAGGAAAATTTATCAGGATAATCATTTTGAAGATATATATGTTTGATTAAATTTCATTTACATTTTAACATGCAGTTTTACCAAGGTATTAGCTTCATACAAAGAATGTTTAAACCTCAATTTTCTACAATCAATATATTTATACTCTTTGGACAAAATTTGATCAACACACATAGTTTATAAATTCTAATTATTATTTTCAGCAATATAAACAAGTCAGCAGAGAATTTTCTGTACTATCTGTCAAACAAACATATATTTTACATGGCCTTAATGATTATGCATAAAATTTAAATATTTTAAGGAACAATAATATGACTTGACACAAGCATGTTGTGTAAAATGCTCCATGAGGCGCAGCTTGATACGACCGCAGAGGTCAGTATGGACACAACATTCAAGCTTGATACAGCTCTGAATTTGGATTGTGATTAAATATTTGACACAGCATAGGTTTCTGACACAGAATGAATGTGGTCTAAGAACTTAAAAATTTTAAATTGGACATTCACCTATTATGGTCCAATATCCAAAATCTAAATACATGGTTAGATTCAGCATATCAAAGAACCCCAAGAGTTCAATTTTGATGAAATCAAACAAATTTAATTTTGGACCCTTTTGACCTCAATGTGGACAAAGTTGATAATGGGGCCCAAAATCTAAATACATGGTTAGATTCAGCATATCAAAGAACCCCATATATTCAATTTTTGTTGAAATCAAACAAAGTTTAATTTTGACCCTTTGGACCTCAATGTGGATCAAGTTGAAAACAGGACCAAAAAAAAATCTAAATACATGGTTAGATTCAGCATATCAAAGAACCCCATATATTCAATTTTTGTTGAAATCAAACAAAGTTTTATTTTGACCCTTTGGACCTTAATGTAGATCAATTTGAAAACAGGACCAAAAATTAAAAATCTAAATACATGGTTAGATTCAGCATATCAAAGAACCCCATATATTCAATTTTTGTTGAAATCAAACAAAGTTTGATTTGGACCAACTTGAAAACTGGGCCATAATCAAAAATCTAAATACATGTTTAGATTCAGCATATCAAAGAACCCTAAGATTTCAATTTTGTTAAAATCAAACTAAGTTTAATTTTGGACCCTTTGGACCTTAATGTAGATCAATTTGAAAACAGGACCAAAATTAAAAATCTAAATACATGGTTAGATTCAGCATATCAAAGAACCCCATATATTCAATTTTTGTTGAAATCAAACAAAGTTTAATTTTGGACCCGATTTGGACCAACTTGAAAACTGGGCTCATAATCAAAAATCTAAATACATGTTTAGATTCAGCATATAAAAGAACCCTAAGAATTCAATTTTGTTAAAATCAAACTAAGTTTAATTTTGGACCCTTTGGACCTTAATGTAGACCAATTTGAAAACAGGACCAAAATTAAGAATCTAAATACACGGTTAGATTCGGCATATCAAAGAACCCCAATAATTCAATTTTGATGAAATCAAACAAAGTTTAATTTTGGACCCTTTGGACCTCAATGTGGACCAATTTAAAACGGGACCAAAATCCAAAAACTTCATACACAGTTAGATTCAGCATATTAAAGAACCCCAAGAATTCAAGAATAAAACCCCATTGAAATTGGTCAAGAAATAAGCAATTTATACAAAGTATCTTCTTTTGCACAATACTGTGCAATTGAATATTCTTGCAATTGGGCAATACTGTGCAATTGAATATTTCTTGCTATTGCGCAATACTGTACAATTGACAATTTCTTGCTATTGTGCAATATTGTGCTATTGGATATTTCTTGCTATTGCGCAATACTGTGCAATTGAAGATTTCTTGCTATTAGCAATACTGTGAAATTGAAAATTTCTTGCTATTGCACAATACTTATTATATAATAATTTACACATCCTGTATCTCCTGCCATATCATTTTATTTGCTTTTAAATATAAATCAGAAATAACCAACTTAAAATGGAAAATTTTAAAGAAAAAAAAGGAATAAAAGGAAAAAAATGAAAAAAAAAATCCCCAATTTTTTGAACCCCTTATGATTCATCACCCCAAACTCAATCCCAGCCTTCCCTTTGTGGTATGGTACCTTGCAGTACAATTTCAGAGATCCATAACTTGAACACAAGTTATTGTCCGAAACTAGAAAATGCTTATTTTTGGCCCTTTTGGCCCTTAATTCCTAAACGTTTAGGGCAATTACCCCAAACTCAATTCCAGCTTTCCCTTTGTGATATGGAACCTTGTAGTACAATTTCATAAAGATCCATACACTTACAAATTTTGAGGCAATTACCCCAAAATCAATCCCAGCATTCCCTTTGTGATATGGAACCTTGTAGTACAATGTCAGAGATCCATACCCTTACACACAAAGTATTGTCTGGAAGTTACAAAATGCTTATTTTTGGCCCCTTTTGGCCCCTAATTCCTTAACTGTTGGTACCATAACCCCCAAAATCAATCCCAACCTCCTTTTGTGGTATTGAACCTTATGGTAAAATTTCATAGAGATCCATTCACTTAAACTAAAGTTAGAGTGCGAAAACCAATGTGTCTTCGGACGAAAATGACAACGACGACACCAACGTCATACCAATATACGACCGCAAAAATTTTTTGCGGTCGTATAAAAACTACTTTCATGGTAAAAACATCGAATAAGAAATAGGTAATTAGAGTACATCTCTTGGAATATTTCAAAAATTTTACATCTTTAATTTTTGTTGCAATGTTATGCCACTGTAGAATTCAGTATTTTGAAAAATTATTTTCATCAATAAGTAAATGGTCTTCATAGGAATAAAGATTTAGATTTTGTAGAATCTATACTACTAAAAGAGAGAACTTGACTCTATGAGCTGTGATTATGTTAAAATGGAAAGGCCTGATTTTTTTATTTATATAATTAATAATATCAGACCCTTCTATTGTCTATTTCACTGTTTGTCTTGAAAAAAATGTTTACTTGAAAACCAATAAAATGTAGGTCAAAATAAATATACATGTTATTCTTTGTAAATAACTTACTATTTGAATGAGTTTAAATGGTTGTATCCTAACTCGTAATTATTTTATAAGACAAGCAGATTTTTTTAATTGTCCTAATAGGTAGACACACAGTTTTCACAAAATTACCTGTCTTTTCACCTTGGATTCTTCTTCCTCGTCTGAAGAATCAGAAGAATCTGATGAACTGTCAACTGGTCGTGAGGGTTGAGAACTGCCAAATCTAGCTCCCCTGCCACCTCTTCCATATCCTCCTCTAGGCACATTACCTCTACCACGACCTCTACCTCCTCTGCCACCTCTACCTCCTCTCACAGCCGATCCATCATCTTCTTTTTCCTTCTTTTGTCTATCTTTCTTCTTTTTCTTTTTCCTAGAACTTTCTTTATTATACTTAGCTGCAAGTTAAATTAAGAAATAAATCTTTTTCAAAATGCTCTATGCTCATTTTTAGAAGGGAAGGTATAGGCATTACATGAATATTTGTCGAAATCTTTATATTGAGCATCATGATATTTAAATATAATTTTATAGAACTTTATAAACTTACATGTATTTCAACAGGATAACAAGACTGAAGTAGGCCCTCCTTCCCCAACACCCCCAAAGCACATAAATACAGAAAATTTGAAGTGATACAAGGGAGCACGGAGCAGCTGAGACATCCAGTATCCAACCCTGTTCATATAATTTCAATGCTAAACCAATCTTTTTTTTTGGCAAAATAAAGTCTTATAGCTATGGCAATGTATAATAATGGAAAAATAGCACATATTGCTAGTATCAGTTGAAGTACCATTGAAATGTTCACAGCAATACATCTTTGCCTTCCATTCATTGTATTTCAGCTAATTGAATGTCCTTAGCATCAATAACCGACACCATTAAGCAAGATTATGACAGCCCTCTATTCAACTGTAGCAGTTTCTCTAAATAAAATATAAATGATCTCCTTTTCCCAATTCTCAACCTTCTGAAATAGACAGCTTATACAAATAGTTTAAGATGTTCCAACCAGTCTAGCATACATATGACATTTTACATCAGACAAAATAAAAGGCAATAACTGACATATCCTTCTATTGCCATTTGAGTTCAAACATAGAATAATGCTGCAAAATATGTTATAGAAATGATGCAATATAAATTCTAAAACCAACTTGAAAACTGGGCCATAATCAAAATATAAATACATGTTTAGATTCAGCATATCAAAGAACCCTAAGATTTCAATTTTGTTAAAATCAAACTAAGTTTAATTTTGGACCCTTTGGACCTTAATGTAGATCAATTTGAAAACAGGACCAAAATTAAAAATCTAAATACATGGTTAGATTCAGCATATCAAAGAACCCCATATATTCAATTTTGTTGAAATCAAACAAAGTTTAATTTTGGACCCCGATTTGGACCAACTTGAAAACTGGGCTCATAATCAAAAATCTAAATACATGTTTAGATTCAGCATATAAAAGAACCCTAAGAATTCAATTTTGTTAAAATCAAACTAAGTTTAATTTTGGACCCTTTGGACCTTAATGTAGACCAATTTGAAAACAGGACCAAAAATTAAGAATCTAAATACACGGTTAGATTCGCATATCAAAGAACCCCAATAATTCAATTTTTGATGAAATCAAACAAAGTTTAATTTTGGACCCTTTGGACCTCAATGTGGACCAATTTAAAACGGGACCAAAATCCAAAAACTTCATACACAGTAAGATTCAG
Organism: Mytilus coruscus; assembly: GCA_017311375.1. Lineage (NCBI taxonomy): Eukaryota > Metazoa > Mollusca > Bivalvia > Mytilida > Mytilidae > Mytilus > Mytilus coruscus. The sequence goes on from CM029601.1 coordinate 88,364,097, forward strand.
CATATTAAAGAACCCCAAGAATTCAAGAATAAAACCCCATTGAAATTGGTCAAGAAATAAGCAATTTATAAAGTATCTTCTTTACAATACTGTGCAATTGAATATTCTTGCAATTGGGCAATACTGTGCAATTGAATATTTCTTGCTATTGCAATACTGTACAATTGACAATTTCTTGCTATTGTGCAATATTGTGCTATTGGATATTTCTTGCTATTGCGCAATACTGTGCAATTGAAGATTTCTTTATGCGCAATACTGTGAAATTGAATATTTCTTGCTATTGCACAATACTTATTATATAATAATTTACACATCCTGTATCTCCTGCCATATCATTTTTATTTGCTTTTAAATATAAATCAGAAATAACCAACTTAAATGTAAAATTTTAAAGAAAAAAAAAGGAATAAAAGGAAAAAAGGAGAAAAAAACCCCCAATTTTTTGAACCCCTTATGATTCATCACCCCAAACTCAATCCCAGCCTTCCCTTTGTGGTATGGTACCTTGCAGTACAATTTCAGAGAGATCCATAACTTGAACACAAGTTATTGTCCGAAACTAGAAAATGCTTATTTTTGGCCCCTTTGTAATTCCTAAACGTTTAGGCAATTACTAAAACTCAATTCCAGCTTTCCTTTGTGATATGGAACCTTGTAGTACAATTTCAGAAAGATCCATACACTTACACACAAGTTATTCTCCTGAAACTAGAAAAATGCTTTTTTTTTGCCCTTTTTGGCCCCTAATTCTAAATTTTGAGGCAATTACCACCAAATCAATCCCAGCATTCCTTGATATGGAACCTTGTAGTACAATGTCAGAAGATCCACACTTACACACAAGTATTGTGGAAGTTACAATGCTTATTTTTGGCTTTTAGCCCCTAATTCCTTAACTGTTGGTACCATAACCCCCAAATCCCAACCTCCTTTTGTGGTATTGAACCTTATGGTAAAATTTCATAGAGATCCATTCACTTAAACTAAAGTTAGAGTCACAAAAACCAATCTGTCTTGGATGAAAATAGCGGCTACGACACCAACGTATAACAATATACGACCGCAAAATTTTTTGGTCGATAAAACTACTTTCATGGTAAAACATCGAATAAGAAATAGGTAATTAGAGTACATCTCTTGGAATATTTCAAAATTTTACATCTTTAAATTTTGTTGCAATGTTATGCCACTGTAGAATTCAGTATTTTGAAAAATTATTTTCATCAATAAGTAAATGGTCTTCATAGGAATAAAGATTTAGATTTTGTAGAATCTATACTACTAAAAGAAAGAACTTGACTCTATGAGCTGTGATTATGTTAAAATGGAAAGGCCTGATTTTTTTTATTTATATAATTAATAATATCAGACCCTTCTATTGTCTATTTCACTGTTTGTCTTGAAAAAAAATGTTTACTTGAAAACCAATAAAATGTAGGTCAAAATAAATATACATGTTATTCTTTGTAAATAACTTACTATTTGAATGAGTTTAAATGGTTGTATCCTAACTCGTAATTATTTTATAAGACAAGCAGATTTTTTTAATTGTCCTAATAGGTAGACACACAGTTTTCACAAAATTACCTGTCTTTTCACCTTGGATTCTTCTTCCTCGTCTGAAGAATCAGAAGAATCTGATGAACTGTCAACTGGTCGTGAGGGTTGAGAACTGCCAAATCTAGCTCCCCTGCCACCTCTTCCATATCCTCCTCTAGGCACATTACCTCTACCACGACCTCTACCTCCTCTGCCACCTCTACCTCCTCTCACAGCCGATCCATCATCTTCTTTTTCCTTCTTTTGTCTATCTTTCTTCTTTTTCTTTTTCCTAGAACTTTCTTTATTATACTTAGCTGCAAGTTAAATTAAGAAATAAATCTTTTTCAAAATGCTCTATGCTCATTTTTAGAAGGGAAGGTATAGGCATTACATGAATATTTGTCGAAATCTTTATATTGAGCATCGTGATATTTAAATATAATTTTATAGAACTTTATAAACTTACATGTATTTCAACAGGATAACAAGACTGAAGTAGGCCCTCCTTCCCCAACACCCCCAAAGCACATAAATACAGAAAATTTGAAGTGATACAAGGGAGCACGGAGCAGCTGAGACATCCAGTATCCAACCCTGTTCATATAATTTCAATGCTAAACCAATCTTTTTTGGCAAAATAAAGTCTTATAGCTATGGCAATGTATAATAATGGAAAAATAGCACATATTGCTAGTATCAGTTGAAGTACCATTGAAATGTTCACAGCAATACAGCTTTGCCTTCCATTCATTGTATTTCAGCTAATTGAATGTCCTTAGCATCAATAACCGACACCATTAAGCAAGATTATGACAGCCCCTCTATTCAACTGTAGCAGTTTTCTCTAAATAAAATATAAATGATCTCCCTTTTCCCGAATTCTCAACCTTCTGAAATAGACAGCTTATACAAATAGTTTAAGATGTTCCAACCAGTCTAGCATACATATGACATTTTTACATCAGACAAAATAAAAGGCAATAACTGACATATCCTTCTATTGCCATTTGAGTTCAAACATAGAATAATGCTGCAAAATATGTTATAGAAATGATGCAATATAAATTCTAAAACCAAAACTTTTTTCTTACCAAGCTGGTATTCATCAAAGTCAGGAAATTTAGTCATCATAACTCTTCTTAGTGCTGAGGGTAATGCCCCTTGCGTCAAATGTCTGTCATGGAAAGCCTGAAGAGATAAAACACATTGCATTTATGTAAAAGACTGTGTAATATGATAATAACAGTAACACAGTTAATATTTTCTGTACATTTGAATTTAAAAAACATCAGTATTTTACTATCAATGTAAGATCACAACTATATCTAATATAATTTCCAAAATACAGAGTAAGGTCAAGTAACAGTAAATGGGCTATGTCACAGATTTCATTAAAATTTTGCATACAACTCTGGCTCGATGAACTACAACTGAAAATCGAAAAATAATGCATTTATCTCATTTATTATTTGAAATATCTCTGATTGAATTCTTTCAAAATGGGTGACCATTTGTATAAAGCACATAAAATCAGCGAAAAACCTTTAAAATTTGTCTTAAAATCATAAAATCTCTGATTTCTACTCCATAGATTTTTCTTAATAAACTATATGTTGTTGATACATAAATTTCCGCTTTAATGAAGCAAAATAAAGATAGGGTCACCTACTCGTTTTACGGTATACATCATTCAAAGTTGTGTTCTTTGTGAAAAATTCCATAAACGCGAAATAATCGCAACATCATCGCGTTGCAGGCCGTAAAACGTAGTTTTTTGACGTTTTTCACTACCAACAAGGTAACAAATTGATTATTAGACAAAAAACAAAGTCGGTGACCATATGATTATTTTATATCATTAAAACAGAAATTTATGTTTCAACAACATTTAGTTTTTAAGAAAAATCTATGAAGTATAAATTAGAGATTTGATGATTTTAAGACAAATTTAGAAGGTTTTTGCTGATTTTATTGCTTTATACAAATATTCATCCATATTGAAGGCAACCAATCTGTAATATTTCCGATAATAAAAGAGATAAATGCACTATTTTTGATTTTCAGTTGAGTTCAACGAGCCAAAGTTGTATGCAAAATTGAGCAAAATCTGTGACATAGCCCATTTACTGTTCCTTGAGCTTAAACTGAAGATTTGTAAATATTATATGGTTACGATGTACAGAATATTCAGACATCAGTTCAATTCCATAAAAACTTTCATGCATGTCTTTTTAATTCCTAAACGTTTAGGGCAATTACCCCAAACTCAATTCCAGCTTTCCTTTGTGATATGGAACCTTGTAGTACAATTTCAGAAAGATCCATACACTTACACACAAGTTATTCTCCTGAAACTAGAAAATGCTTTTTTTTGCCTTTTTGGCCCCTAATTCCTAAAATTTTGAGGCAATTACCACCAAAATCAATCCCAGCATTCCCTTTGTGATATGGAACCTTGTAGTACAATGTCAGAGAGATCCATACACTTACACACAAATTATTGTCTGGAAGTTACAAAATGCTTATTTTTGGCCCCTTGGCCCCTAATTCCTTAACTGTTGGTACCATAACCCCAAAATCAATCCCAACCTCCTTTTGTGGTATTGAACCTTATGGTAAAATTTCATAGAGATCCATTCACTTAAACTAAAGTTAGAGTGCGAAACCAATCTGTCTTCGGACGAAAATGACGACAACGACGCCAACGTCATAATATATCGACCGCAAAATTTTTTGCGGTCGATAAAACTACTTTCATGGTAAAAACATCGAATAAGAAATAGGTAATTAGAGTACATCTCTTGGAATATTTCAAAATTTTACATCTTTAATTTTGTTGCAATGTTATGCCACTGTAGAGTTCAGTATTTTGAAAAATTATTTTCATCAATAAGTAAATGGTCTTCATAGGAATAAAGATTTAGATTTTGTAGAATCTATACTACTAAAAGAAAGAACTTGACTCTATGAGCTGTGATTATGTTAAAATGGAAAGGCCTGATTTTTTTATTTATATAATTAATAATATCAGACCCTTCTATTGTCTATTTCACTGTTTGTCTTGAAAAAAATGTTTACTTGAAAAACCAATAAAATGTAGGTCAAAATAAATATACATATTATTCATTTGTAAACAACTTACTATTTGAATGAGTTTAGATGGTTGTATCCTAACTCGTAATTATTTTATAAGACAAGCAGATTTTTTTAATTGTCCTAATAGGTAGACACACAGTTTTCACAAAATTACCTGTCTTTTCACCTTGGATTCTTCTTCCTCGTCTGAAGAATCAGAAGAATCTGATGAACTGTCAACTGGTCGTGAGGGTTGAGAACTGCCAAATCTAGCTCCCCTGCCACCTCTTCCATATCCTCCTCTAGGCACATTACCTCTACCACGACCTCTACCTCCTCTGCCACCTCTACCTCCTCACAGCCGATCCATCATCTTCTTTCCTTCTTTTGTCTATCTTTCTTCTTTTCTTTTTCCTAGAACTTTCTTTATTATACTTAGCTGCAAGTTAAATTAAGAAATAAATCTTTTCAAAATGCTCTATGCTCATTTTTAGAAGGGAAGGTATAGGCATTACATGAATATTTGTCGAAATCTTTATATTGAGCATCATGATATTTAAATATAATTTTATAGAACTTTATAAACTTACATGTATTTCAACAGGATAACAAGACTGAAGTAGGCCCTCCTTCCCCAACACCCCAAAGCACATAAATACAGAAAATTTGAAGTGATACAAGGAGCACGGAGCAGCTGAGACATCCAGTATCAAACCCTGTTCATATAATTTCAATGCTAAACCAATCTTTTTTTGGCAAAATAAAGTCTTATAGCTATGGCAATGTATAATAATGGAAAAATAGCACATATTGCTAGTATCAGTTGAAGTACCATTGAAATGTTCACAGCAATACAGCTTTGCCTTCCATTCATTGTATTTCAGCTAATTGAATGTCCTTAGCATCAATAACCGACACCATTAAGCAAGATTATGACAGCCCCTCTATTCAACTGTAGCAGTTTTCTCTAAATAAAATATAAATGATCTCCCTTTTCCCCAATTCTCAACCTTCTGAAATAGACAGCTTATACAAATAGTTTAAGATGTTCCAACCAGTCTAGCATACATATGACATTTTACATCAGACAAAATAAAAGGCAATAACTGACATGGCCTTCTATTGTCATTTGAGTTCAAACATAGAATAATGCTGCAAAATATGTTACAGAAATGATGCAATATAAATTCTAAAACCAAAACTTTTTCTTACCAAGCTGGTATTCATCAAAGTCAGGAAATTTAGTCATCATAACTCTTCTTAGTGCTGAGGGTAATGCCCTTGCGTCAAATGTCTGTCATGGAAAGCCTGAAGAGATAAAACACATTGCATTTATGTAAAAGACTGTGTAATATGATAATAACAGTAACACAGTTAATATTTTCTGTACATTTGAATTTAAAAAACATCAGTATTTTACTATCAATGTAAGATCACAACTATATCTAATATAATTTCCAAAATACAGATTAAGGTCAAGTAACAGTAAATGGGCTATGTCACAGATTTCATTAAAATTTTGCATACAACTCTGGCTCGATGAACTACAACTGAAAATCGAAAAAATAATGCATTTATCTCATTTATTATTTGAAATATCTCTGATTGAATTCTTTCAAAATGGGTGACCATTTGTATAGAAAGCACATAAAATCAGCGAAAAACCTTCTAAAATTTGTCTTAAAATCATAAAATCTCTGATTTCTACTCCATAGATTTTTCTTAATAAACTATATGTTGTTGATACATAAATTTCCGTTTTAATGAAGCAAAATAAAGATAGGGTCACCTACTTCGTTTTTACGGTATACATCATTCAAAGTTGTGTTCTTTGTGAAAAAATTCCATAAAACGCCGAAATAATCGCGTCATCGCGTTGCAGGCCGTAAAACGTAGTTTTTTGACGTTTTTCACTACCAACAAGGTAACAAATTGATTATTAGACAAAAAACAAAGTCGGTGACCATATGATTATTTTATATCATTAAAACAGAAATTTATGTTTCAACAACATTTAGTTTTTTAAGAAAAATCTATGAAGTATAAATTAGAGATTTGATGATTTTAAGACAAATTTTAGAAGGTTTTTCGCCGATTTTATGTGCTTTCTATACAAATATTCATCCATATTGAAGGCAACCAATCTGTAATATTTCCGATAATAAAAGAGATAAATGCACTATTTTTTTGATTTTCAGTTGGAGTTCAACGAGCCAAGGTTGTATGCAAAAATTGAGCAAAATCTGTGACATAGCCCATTTACTGTTCCTTGAGCTTAAACTGAAGATTTGTAAATATTATATGGTTACGATGTACAGAATATTCAGACATCAGTTCAATTCCATAAAAAAACTTTCATGCATGTCTTTTCTCTAATGATCCTGAGGTCATTTGAATTATTCTGTAAATAAAGTAGTACAGCAAACTAAATCTTCATTTCAATAAATTTATTTATTTCAGTGGAATACTTTTGTTTAAACAAACTTATTTCTAACAATGAAAATAAATAATTCAGTGGCAGATTCAGGTGGGACATAAAAGGTGTATGCCTATCAGAATAAATAAACTGCTTCGCTGAGCGCAGCTGGATACGCCCGCAGAGGTCCAACCCTGAACAGTTGGGGCAAAAATGGACACAATACTCAAGCTTGATACAGGTCTGAATTTGGATTGTAATTAAATATTTGACATACTGTAGGTTTCTGAATAAATGTAGTCAAAGAACTTGAAATTGGTTATATGAATTGAATTTATATTCAATTAAAGATTTCTTGCTGTTGTGCAATACACAATGCTGTTGTGCAATACTTAGTAAATCTGTTGTCAAGACTATAAACAAATAAAATTTATAAAATTCTAAAGGGAGCTTACATCAATAGATATAAACAATTCACCAAAGTTTCATAAGAACTGCTGGAAGCATTTTTGAGTTATTGTCCGAAAACTGGATAATCCCCCCTTTTTTTATGAATAAAACCCCGTAACTTGGAAACATAAAATCTAAAATTTATAAAAATCGAAAGGGAGCTCATGTCAATAGATATAAACAATTAACCAAAATTTCTTGCAAGTTGGTGAAAGCATTCTTGAGTTATTGTCCGAAAACTGGAAAATCCCCCTTTTTTTAATGAATAAAACCCCATAACTCGGAAACGTAAAATCTAAAATTTATGAAAACGAAAGGGAGCTCACGTCAATAGATTTAAACAATTCACCAAAGTTTTATGCAAATTGGTTAAAGCGTTTTTGAGTTAATGTCCGACATGTTGACGACGGACGGACAGAGGTATACCATAATACGTCCCGTAAATGGGCGTATAAAAATATCATTTTTTGTCATAGATTCCTTCATTTTTTCCCAAAGATTGCAATAACCCCCACTCGTGAACCTTGGATCAACCGCTTGAATTAAATGCATGAACATGTTCTGGTCAATCTTTAACAACTTACAATAATTATCAATTAATTCTGTTCTTGAAACCTGTTCCAGTAGAACATTCAATATTATACCAACATCACAGTAATTTCTAAATTTGTAGTATTTATTGGAATGAAATTATTTGCTTCTTTGATTAAATACAACTAACAGAATAAAATGCTCCGCAGAGCGCAGCTTGATACGACTGCAGAGGTCGAACCCTAAACAGTTGGGGCAAGTATTGACACAACATTCAAGCTTGATACAGCTCTGAATTTGGATTGTGATTAAATATTTGACACAGCATAGGTTTCTAACACAGAATTAATGTGGTCTAAGAACTTAAAAGTTTTAAATTGGACATTTACCTATTATGGTCCAAATCCAGATTCGGCATATCAAAGAACCCCAAGAATTCAATTATTGATGAAATCAAACAAAGTTTAATTTTGGACCCTTTTGACCTCAATGTGGACCAATTTGATAATGGAGCCCAAAATCAAAAATCTAAATACATGGTTAGATTCAGCATATCAAAGAACCCCAAGAATTCATTTTTTGTTAAAATCAAACTAAGTTAATATTGGACCCTTTGGACCTTAATGTAGACCAATTTGAAAACGGGACCAAAAATAAAAAATCTAAATACATGCAATACTGTGCAATTGAAGATTTCTTGCTATTGCTCAATACTGTGCAATTGAAGATTTCTTGCTATTGCGCAATACTGTGCAATTGAAGATTTCTTGCTATTGCCCAAAACTGTGCAATTGAAAATTTCTTGCTATTGCACAATACTTAATATAATAATTTACACATCCTGTTTGGTGTGAATCTCCTGCCATATCATTATTATTTGCTTTTATATATAAATCAGAAATAACCAACTTAAAATGGAAAATTTAAAAGAAAAAAAACAGGAAAAAAATGAGAAAAAAATCCCCCCCCAAAATCTTTTGAACCCCCTTATGATTCATCACCCCAAACTCAATCCCAGCCTTCCCTTTGTGGTATGGTATCTTGCAGTACAATTTCAGAGAGATCCATACACTTGAACACAAGTTATTGTCTGAAACTAGAAAATGCTTGTTTTTGGACCCTTTTGGCCCCAAATTCCTAAACGTTTAAGGCAATTACCCCAAAATCAATCCTAGCCTTCCTTTGTGGTATGGTACCTTGCAGTAAAATTTCAGAGATCCATACACTTGAACACAAGTTATTGTCTGGAAACTAGAAAATGCTTATTTTTGGCCCTTTTGACCCCTAATTCCTAAACGTTTTGGGCAATTACCCCAAACTCAATTCCAGCTTTCCTTTGTGATATGGAACCTTGTAGTACAATTTCAGAAAGAACCATACACTTACACACAAGTTATTGTCATGAAACTAGAAAAATGCTTGTTTTTTGCCCCTTTTTTTGCCCCCTAATTCCTAAAATTTTGAGGCAATTACCCCCAAAATCAATCCTAGCATTCCCTTTGTGATATGGAACCTTGTGGTACAATGTCAGAGAGATCCATACACTAACACACAAGTTATTGTCTGGAAGTTATAAAAATGCTTATTTTGGCCCCTAATTCCTTAACTGTTAGTACTATATAACCCCAAAATCAATCCCAACCTTCCTTTTGTGGTATTGAACCTTATGGTAAAATTGACAACGACTACGCCAACGTCATACCAATATACGACCGATAAAATTTTTTGCGGTCATATAATAACAAAATTGAGCATCATAAAATATTTACTTATATTATAATCATGACAATAATTGAGTCCCTTGAATAAATAAGGAATCACTACTCCGACATATTCAAGATACTACCTGTAGCAATAAATTATCTCCCTTAGGTAACTATACCATTACAAACCTGATATATTTCAGCCACTTCTATCCAGTCTGATGGTAAACTGATAGAGGCACAGTAGTACTTCTTTAAGAATGGTCGGCACAAGTCAATATTAGCTGCCATGGCTAACAGAAAGTTTGCTGTTGTTCTAATGTTAAGTTGTTTTCTGGTGTAAAGTGCAACCTACAAATAAAAAAAAAAAATAAAGGAATGTTGTTGTCTAAAAAGAGATGTATTCTGACATCTTTGAATAATAAGTAAATCTGACCTTGCCCTTATTTTCATGGTTCAATGGTCAATATTTAGTTTTCTTAAAAAGGACAGTTTCTCCTATACCATAAGTAATAGGTAACTTTTTCTGTGTATAAAATGATTGTAAGATGTACATGTCAATCTGACAGAGTTCTAAGAAAAACTATAGCTTATTTATAATCAGTTACTGAAGCAAAGAAATAGTTCAAGGACAATGTACATATGCCTGATGGAAACTTCAGACAGTAAGACATTTGTAAATATACAAGATATGATGTCCTGCCAACTTAAATAAGAGGTTTTACACATCAGATAACACTGTCACTGCTGTTGCTTGATCTAGCTTTCTTGAACATTTGTCATAGACAAGAAAAGTAAATCATACTTTCACAAACTTGGTTAAATCACATTACAATGAATTCAGTGTATATGATTTTGAATTAATAATATATTGTCATTTTATAATTATGAATAACCTCTTAAATAAGTGGGGAAAAAACTAAAGTTCAAAGTGAAAGTTGGATGAGTACCTTTGCAAAAAATAACAAGTAAATGGATATAAATCAAACTATAAAGTCATCAGAATTTCAATGTTGTATGAAAAATTTTGTCTTCAACAGCAATTATTATGTATATAGCTCTTATTGCAATAGTCATTTTCACTTTTGTTCAGAAGTAAACAAAATGTTTTTCTCAAAATCCACCTTTTTCCAATGCAACAACTTAGATTTCTAACACAAGAGGCTCTCAAGAGCCTGAATCGCTCACCTGAATTGTTAATGCTTAATTCATTTATCAATCATGATTTATATTTTTGAGTAATAATGTATATTGGTGTTTGCTTAAAAATGCACCTTTTTGGGGGTGGCGGTGGGGTGGGCAGGGTCATATATGCCTCAAAATAAATATCTAAGTTACCGGTATATATATATGTTCTTAGTGCTTAAGAGATGAAATATAACAAGAATTCTGTGAGTATTGCATGGCAATACATAATCCCCTATTGGTTAAAAATCATTGTATTGGAACAAAATTCTAAGTTGATCTATAACTTGTCATGGTGTAAAACTAAATCAAGTCAATATTTTCAAGCATGACAAATGAAAGTGTTGAAAACTGAGGACCACAACTCTGTAAAAATCATCAGACTTAAACAAAATTTGAACTTGCATCTGCAATTTGTCATGGTATAACTATATGCTAATTTCAAGTTGGACAACTTATTATTTGAGTGAATTTTCTAAGTTCAAGGACCATAACTGTGCACAAAATCTTCACACTGAAACAAAATTTGAACTTCATCTGTAACTTCTCAGGATAAAACTATATATACCAATTTCAAATCAATATCGTCAAGTATGATGAAAAAAGTGCAGGAAACTTGTTATCTGAGTGAATTTTCTAAGTCCAAGGACCATAAGTCTGCACACAATCAACAGACTGGAACAAAATTCAAACTTGAACTGAAACTTGTTAAGATAAAACTATATACCAATTATCAAATCAATATCCTCAATTTTATTGTTAGACAATCTAGTCCTGTTAAACAGTTTAACCCCTTGTCAGTTTTGGTTTAACCCCTTGTCAGTTTTGATTAAACTGTTTTTTTACAAAAAGATATAAACAAATAAAAAACTGCATTTCACCCTGATGACCCATGTTTAGCATCAGAGATGCATTAAATTACTGAATATAATTATCTAAATTATCTATAAGTAAACCTGGTGAAAAGGAGTTGAATTAAGTCTTGTAGTTTCAGAGAAAAAGTAATGATTCAAGAAGAAAATTGTGAAAAATAAATCTTTCAAGGAAAAACCATAACTATAATTTCTCACAAAGAAAAATTTCCTACAGTAACCCAACAACAGATTGGCAATTTGTTCTGATTATGTTCATGCAGATAGATCAATAGCCCCTAATTCCTAAAATTTGAGGCAATTACTCAAAATAAATCCTAGAATTCCCTTTGTGATATGGAACCCTGTGGTACAATGTCAGAGAGATCCATACTCTAACACACAAGTTATTGTCTGGAAGTTATAAAATGCTTATTTTTACCCTAATTCCTTAACTGTTAGTACTATATAACCCCAAATCAATCCCAACCTTCCTTTTGTGGTATTGAACCTTAGGGTAAAATTGACAACGACTACGCCTAACGTTATACCAATATACGACCGATAAAATTTTTTGCGGTCATATAATAACAAATTGAGCATCATAAAATATTTACTTATATTATAATCATGACAATAATTGTGTCCCTTGAATAAATAAGGAATCACTACTCTGACATATTCAAGATACTACCTGTAGCAATAAATTATCTCCCTTAGAAACTATACCATTACAAACCTGATATATTTCAGCCTACTATCCAATCTGATGGTAAACTGATAGAGGCACAGTAGTATTTCTTTAAGAATGGTCGGACAAGTCAATATTAGCCCATGGCTAACAGAAAGTTTGCTGTTGTTCTAATGTTAAGTTGTTTTCGTAAAGTGCAACCTACAAAAAAAAAAAAATAAAGGAATGTTGTTGTCTAAAAAGAGATGTATTCTGACATCTTTGAATAATTAGTAAATCTGACCTTGCCCTTATTTTCATGGTTCAATGGTCAATATTTAGTTTTCTTAAAAGAACAGCTTCCTATACCATAAGTAATAGGTAACTTTTTCTGTGTATAAAATGATTGTAAGATGTACATATCAATTTGACAGAGTTCTAAGAAAAACTATAGCTTATTTATAATCAGTTACTGAAGCAAAGAAATAGTTCAAGGACAATGTACATATACCTGATGGAAACTTCAGACAGTAAGACATTTGTAAATATACAAGATATGTCCTGCCAACTTAAATAAGAGGTTTCATACATCAGCTAACACTGTCACTGCTGTTGCTTGATCTAGCTTTCTTGAACATTTGTCATAGACAAGAAAAGTAAATCATACTTTCACAAACTTGGTTAAATCATTAATACAATGAATTCAGTGTATATGATTTTGAATTAATAATATATTGTCATTTTATAATTATGAATAACCTCTTAAATAAGTGGGAAAACTAAAGTTCAAAGTGAAAGTTGGATGAGTACCTTTGCAAAAAATAACAATAAATGAACATAAATCAAACTATAAAGTCATCAGAATTTCAATGTTGTATGAAAATTTTGTCTTCAACAGCAATTATTATGTATATAGCTCTTATTGCAATAGTCATTTTCACTTTGTTCAGAAGTAAACAAAATGTTTTCTCAAAATCCACCTTTTCCAATGCAACAACTTAGATTTCTAACACAAGAGGCTCAAGAGCCTGAATCGCTTCACCTGAATTGTTAATGCTTAATTCATTTATCAATCATGATTTATATTTTGAGTAATAATGTATATCGGTGTTTGCTTAAAATGCACCTTTTGGGGGTATGTGGGGGTGGGCAGGGTCATATATGCCTCAAAATAAATATCTAAGTTACCGGTATATATATATGTTCTTAGTGCTTAAGAGATGAAATATAACAAGAATTCTGTGAGTATTGCATGGCAATACATAATCCCCTATTGGTTAAAATCATTGTATTGGAACAAAATTCTAAGTTGATCTATAACTTGTCATGGTAAAAACTAAATCAAGTCAATATTTTCAAGCATGACAAATGAAAGTGTTGAAAACTGAGGACCACAACTCTGTAAAAATCATCAGACTTAAACAAAATTTGAACTTGCATCTGCAATTTGTCATGGTATAACTATATGCTAATTTCAAGTTGGACAACTTATTATTTGAGTGAATTTTCTAAGTTCAAGGACCATAACTGTGCAAAAATCTTCACACTGAAACAAAATTTGAACTTCATCTGTAACTTCTCAGGATAAAACTATATATACCAATTTCAAATCAATATCGTCAAGTATCTATTTTCTCATTTACACTTTCTTCTTATCTACTATAATTTTCAAGAAAATAATCAAAATCTAAAATTTCCTAATAAATAACTACTTCTAACAGTAACCCAACAATAAATTCTCCAAATTCTCCAATTGGCATGAAAATTTCATAATAGATAAATATTTACCTAATCATCACTCTCTCTTCACGTTTGCTCTAACTGCTTTAGTTTTTGAGATGTAAGCCAAAACTGCATTTGACCCTATGTTTTATTTTTAGCCATGGCGCCATGTTTGTTGATGGATCAAAACTTCGGATACAGTTTTAACCTAGATACCCTAAGGAACATTTATTTAAAGTTTGAATGTATTTGGCCCAGTAGTTTATGAGAAGAAGATTTTTGAAATAGTTTACGACGAGAGACGACGAAAATTACCAAATTAGTGGCAGCAACCCAACAATGGTTTGTTTGATTTGTTTGAAAATTTCAGGGCTGGTAGATCCTGACCTGTTTAACATTTTTACCCCCTGTCAGATATGCTCTAAATGCTTTTCTTTTTGATATATAAGCAAATAAAATGCTCTGCTGGGCGCAGCTTGATACAACCGCAGAGGTCGAACCCTGAACAGTTGGGGCAAGTATGGACACAACATTCAAGCTTGATACAGCACTGAATTTGGATTGTGATTAAATATTTGACACAGCATAGGTTTCTGACACAGAATGAATGTGGTCTAAGAACTTAAAATTTTTTAATTTACCTATTCAAACCATATCATTATTATTTGCTTTTATATATAAATCAGAAATAACCAATTTAAAATGGAAAATTTTAAAGAAAAAATTAAAAAAAAACCCTCATATTTTTTAACCCCTTATGATTCATCATCCCCAAACTCAATCCCAGCCTTCCCTTTGTGGTATGGTACCTTGCAGTTCAATTTCAGATAGATTCGTACACTTGAACACAAGTTATTGTCTGAAACTAGAAAATGCTTGTTTTTGGCCCCTTTTGGCCCCAAATTCCTAAACGTTTAGGGCAATTACCCCAAACTCAAACCCAGCTTTCCTTTGTAATATGGAACCTTGAAGTACAATTTCATAAAGATCCATACACTTACACACAAGTTATTGTCCTGAAACAAGAAAATGCTTGTTTTTGTTGCCCCTTTTGGCCCCTTATTCCTACAATTTTGAGGCAATTACAAATTGTGATGATAAGTAATCCGCTTATCGCCATCCGATAGGTCACTAATCCTTTAATTATTATTGAACCTCAATTGCCCATCATAATATTCTATTCCAGTTAAATCAGTCAGAATTTCATTTTCAAAATTTCTCAACCGCCCACAATTGGCAGTTCTTTATCGTATTTTTGTCATTTGAACACAATTGATCCCCCCGGACAATTTCCATCATAATTTCAATATTTCACCAACCATAAATTTATGTTATTGACGTATAACTAATGTTCAGGTCTACGTCCTGTTTTGACTGATAAAACATAAAAAATCAAATAGCTAAAGAAGATGTGTTCTCGTTTATTCGGAAAAAAATTATATTTTAGATTCCGGTTAATCAATTGTAAAAGGACCTTCTAGAGCCTCAATAAGTACGCACAAACATTTCGTTCTGCATCTTTAAAACATGAATGAATTTTCCACGGTCGTCCAGAAAGGTCACCTGAGTTTACTGGTACGTGATATTATTCCCCCTTTAAAAATCTCGTGCTGTGGATAAAATTAATGTTAACTATTTTAGCATTTAACATTGTTAAGTAAGTCAAGTTCAAGTTCAACCCAAACTGTTGATAACTGACATGTGTATCGTGGAATTGTCTTCACGGCAAATAATTTTTTAAAATCTTTCAAGATCACTGTTCAAAATACACAAATTTACATTCATTGTGCGAAAATAAATATTATACAAAGACGAGGTTATGCAGCTGTGGAAGTATTCCTGTTGTAACCGAAATGTATTATTATCCTAATGTAATGCCAACAAATCGTAAAACGAAAATGCCGTAAATATTAAGCATAACGAATGGTGAATAATATTTTCTTTTACTTGCATATACAAAACTTTGTGACACGTAATTTTATGATTTTCTTTAAACTGCTCTCATTAATTTAGCGGAAGTTTCCGGTTATTTTCACACAAGTATGTCCATTTCGTAAATAAAATATTAATTACTGGTGAATACATCGAGGTCTCCAAAATCAAACCCAGCCTTCCTTTGTGGTATGAACCCTTGCAGTACAATTTCAGAGATCCATACACTTGAACACAAGTAATTGTCTGGAAACTAGAAAATGCTTATTTGTGGCCCCTTGGCCCCTTTTTCCTAAACGTTTTGGGCAATTACCCCAAACTCAATTCCAGCTTTCCTTTGTGATATGGAACCTTGTAGTACAATTTCAGAAAGATCCATACACTTTCACACAGTTATTGTCATGAAACTAGAAAATGCTTTTTTTGCCCCTTTTTTGGCCCCTAATTCCTAAAATTTGGAAGTAATTACCCCCAAAATCAATCCCAGCATTCCCTTTGTGATATGGAACCTTGTAGTACAATGTCAGAGAGATCCATACACTAACACACAAGTTATGTCTGGAAGTTACAAAATGCTTATTTTGGCCCCTTTGGCCCCTAATTCCTTAACTGTTGGTACCATAACCCCAAAATCAATCCCAACCTTCCTTTTGTGGTATTGAACCTTATGGTAAAATTTCATAGAGATCCATTCACTTAAACTAAAGTCAGAGTGCGACAACCAATGTGTCAACGTCATACCAATATACGACCGCAAAATGTTTTGTGGTTGTATAAAACTGCATTTGACCCCTATGTTCGAATTTTAGTCATGGCGGCCATGTTTGTTGATTGATCAAAATTTCGGATAAAATTTATAAACTAGATACCCAAAGGAACATTCATTTAAAGTTTGAAGGTATTTGGCCCAGTAGTTTCAGAGGAGAAGATTTTATATTAGAATTACTTATAAATTTCTATCCCATATGTGTTTATAACTATTTTTTTACAAAACCAATTTGTTGAATGAACAGTTCATTTTTCAGACAACTGTAATGAATTTAAAACTTTAAACGGATTAATTTTATTGAAACATACATACTCAAGTGATTGAGCTGCAACTTCAAAATTGTCTGTTATAGATGTTATGAAGGCTTTTGCTCAGTATCAACCAACCCAAACTGACATGTGTAGAATTCTCAAATATTTAAGAAAGGGTCAGTGGATGATAATTTCAATTATCTATTCTGGCAAATGCAAAACAATGCCTGATTTTGACACCAGATATTGTGTAGATATTAATACCTTTATACCATTCACATCATGTAATGGTTTAGAAATAGTTTTCAAACTTGGATCCTGTGCTGGTGATACAAAGTCTGGGATATCTATTCCTTTGTCTTTAATGTCTATTTCCAATTTATACTGTGGTGGTTTGACTTCATATCTAGTTATGGTAGTAACTTTCCCGTCACTGTTCATCATCTTCTTTCTTGATTTGACTGCAGAGTGATCATTACTCTTTCTTTTGGTTGTCTCCCTTTTATCTGAGCTCAATTGCCTTGTTAGTGTACTTTGAGTGGAAAAACTACTAGAACCAAAGGATGTGACTGGTTCTATTTTTATCGTGACAAGAGGTGAGGTTGACTTCAGTGAATTAGATTGTAAATTTTCATTAAACATAGAAGAAGTTTTGTCAGTTCTTGTATCATCACTTCTCAGCGAGCTAAGTTTTGATTGGTCAGGCTTTGTCAGAAGACTGCTTGTTAATTTGGAGGATGGTCCAAGTCTGCTACTTAAACCTGATGACAGGCCAAGTCTATTGGACAAATTGGATGATGTGGTCAAACTGCTTCTCAAATTTGATGACAATCCTGGAGTTCCTGACAATGAAAAACTTGACTTTGTTGGTCCATGTAATGTATTTTGTAAGGCTGAAGCTGTAATCTTTCCACCAGTTTTTGAAGAATTTTGTTCAAGCTACTTCTTCCTGATGTTGTCACAGAAGATGGTTTCTCCATTACCAATCCTGCTGTTAGGCCTAAACTAAAAAAGGTGAATTAATTTACTATGAAAAGGTAGTGTTGTTTGCATTCACACAGAAAAGTTCATATAAATTATTCACTCCTTGTATAAACATTCATGACCGGTATTGAAAAAAGACACAAAATATCTTGTTTTTCTTTCAGCTGTAACAGTCAGTTGTAACTTTGAGATGAAGAACAGCAATAAAAGCAATGTTCCTTTGATTTTTGTTTTTTCACAGTGCATATTCTGATTTTGTGTCATGGATGGATACCCCATATACTTTCTTTTTATTAAGATCTTGTTAGTGTTGTTCTACTGAAGTTCTGTCAGCTAAAAATATGTTCTGATTTTGTTAATGTAAGGATGAGAGGCTTACATATACAACTTTAAGTGTCAACACTAAAACATTTTTTTACCAATAAAAGTAAGCATGTGGAGTTCCTTGAATACAAGACCTGTTCTCTGTCATAATATATGTCTACAACTTCATATAAAATACAATGTAACATGATTTTTAATCATCAAATATAATCATATTCAGATTAATAGAAAACATTAGCTTTATTATAATACATATATATAAAATTAGGAACATTGTCATGACTGTAATTGGTTGCCTTTAATCAAATTCTAATGATTTTGTCCGCTAAAAATCTGGTGTTGTTGGCGATCTAGGTTATTCTCAGTTAAACATGGACACAGCTTGTCTAGACTTCTGGGCATTTTAGTGCTCAATTTAGAGCTTAAAGAAACAATGTATAGACACTTGACTATGGTTGAAAACAGTGTGTGACTTATTGAGCTTTTGTGTTGTTGGAGTTTCTATATTAATGACTTATATTTCACATACCTTTTTATTCATCTACATGTATAACTTTCTTAGGATATTTAGATATTAATGAACAAATTTATGTTGCTTCAATTGGAAATATTTTAAACATTTCCATATTTACAGTATTTTAAATCTTCATGAAAATTACATAATTCAAACATTTATTGTAAAATTAAAACCAACCAGTTTGGGATGTCAAGTCTGTCTTCAGTGACCATTTCGACATCAATGATGAACTAGTTGATAACATAGACTTATTGTCTCCCATTAGGAGTTTGTTTCTGTCAGTTGACGACATTTCTTAATTCTGAAACAGAAAATGTGCATATACATGTACAAATGTAATTTAGAGTTTTAAAAAATTAATTTATCATGTTATGCAGATTTTTTATTTGTTCTGTTTTTAAATATATAACTGTCAAATACATGTACATGTACATGACAAACATGTTGCACATATTTAAGCGAAATATAGTGTCGGAAAAAAACCAAAATAACAATAAAACGGACAATCAGGCATCACATCAATGACGCCTTATTCATCATGATCATATAACATCTTTTAAATGTGTTTTTCTGTACAATTATAAAATGATGTTTATACCCAAAGGAACATTCATTTAAAGTTTGAAGGTATTTGGCCCAGTAGTTTCAGAGGAGAAGATTTTGAAATAGCAAGACAGAAAATTACCAATTTAGTGGCAGCAACCCAACAATGGTTTGTTTGCTTTGTTTGAAAATTTTAGGGCTGGTAGATCTTGACCTGTTTAACATTTTACCCCATGTCAGATTTGCTCTAAATGCTTTACTTTTTGAGATATAAGCCAAAACTGCATTTGACCCTATGTTCTATTTTTAGTCATGGCTGCCATGTTTGTTGATGGATCAAAATTTCGGATAAAATTTATAAACTAGATACCCTAAGGAACATTCATTTAAAGTTTGAAGGTACTTGGCCCAGTAGTTTCAGAGGAGAATTTTGAAATAGTTTACGACGACAGATGACGACGGACGCAGAGTGATGGGATAAGCTCACATGGGGCCCTTCGGGCCCGGTGAGCTAATAATATTTGATGAATCATTCCATCTAAACATTCATCCAAGATATTCATATTTGCAGCCTCATAAACCATCATTGAAATTCAGTGGGTTTTTTTAACCAATTATCACAAAAAAGTGTAATAGACAGACAGATAGACAAAGCAGTGGCGCATCCAGAGGTGGGGGTTCCCTTTTTTTGACAATCAATGCTTTTGAATGGGGATATATGGTTGGAAGCCCCTTTAAAAATGGCTGGATATGCCCCTGCAAAGCATATTGCCCTATAGCAATTTCCTCATTGAGGCTCTGTGGGGATAAAAAGTTTACCATAGATGTAGTTACCTTCAATATAAACTCTGGATCATAAACAACCAAACTCTTTGCCATGTTGGATAGTGTTATTCTAGTATTGTCTACTGAATTTCTAAAATCTGGTTGGCAAATAAGTGATCCACTGACAGCATTGATGAAACCAAGCTAAAATAATAAATTTAAAAATACATGTTAAGCAATGACTTTTTTCCATCGCCATCAAAAACACAAGAATATTAGAATTACTTATAAATTTCTTTCCCATATGTGTTTATAACTATTTTTTACAAAACCAATTTGCTGAATGAACAGTTCATTTTTCAGACAACTGTAATGAATTTAAAAACTTTAAATGGATTAATTTTATTGAAACATACATACTCAAGTGATTGAGCTGCAACTTCAAAATTGTCTGTTATAGATGTTATGAAGGCTTTGCTCAGTATCAACCAACCCAACCTGACATGTGTAGAATTCTCAAACATTTAAGAAAGGGTCAGTGGATGATAATTTCAATTATCTATTCTGGCAAATGCAAAACAATGCCTGATTTTGACACCAGATATTGTGTAGATATTAATACCTTTATACCATTCACATCATGTAATGGTTTAGAAATAGTTTTCAAACTTGGATCCTGTGCTGGTGATACAAAGTCTGGGATATCTATTCCTTTGTCTTTAATGTCTATTTCAATTTATACTGTGGTGGTTTGACTTCATATCTAGTTATGGTAGTAACTTTCCGTCACTGTTCATCATCTTCTTTCTTGATTTGACTGCAGAGTGATCATTACTCTTTCTTTTGGTTGTCTCCCTTTTATCTGAGCTCAATTGCCTTGTTAGTGTACTTTGAGTGGAAAAACTACTAGAACCAAAGGATGTGACTGGTTCTATTTTTATCGTGACAAGAGGTGAGGTTGACTTCAGTGAATTAGATTGTAAATTTTCATTAAACATAGAAGAAGTTTTGTCAGTTCTTGTATCATCACTTCTCAGCGAGCTAAGTTTTGATTGGTCAGGCTTTGTCAGAAGACTGCTTGTTAATTTGGAGGATGGTCCAAGTCTGCTACTTAAACCTGATGACAGGCCAAGTCTATTGGACAAATTGGATGATGTGGTCAAACTGCTTCTCAAATTTGATGACAATCCTGGAGTTCCTGACAATGAAAAACTTGACTTTGTTGGTCCATGTAATGTATTTTGTAAGGCTGAAGCTGTAATCTTTCCACCAGTTTTTGAAGAATTTTGTTCAAGCCTACTTCTTCCTGATGTTGTCACAGAAGATGGTTTCTCCATTACCAATCCTGCTGTTAGGCCTAAACCTAAAAAAAAAGGTGAATTAATTTACTATGAAAAGGTAGTGTTGTTTGCATTCACACAGAAAAGTTCATATAAATTATTCACTCCTTGTATAAACATTCATGACCGGTATTGAAAAAAAGACACAAAAATATCTTGTTTTTCTTTCAGCTGTAACAGTCAGTTGTAACTTTGAGATGAAGAACAGCAATAAAAGCAATGTTCCTTTGATTTTTGTTTTTTTCGCTGTGCATATTCTGATTTTGTGTCATGGATGGATACCCCATATACTTTCTTTTTATTAAGATCTTGTTAGTGTTGTTCTACTGAAGTTCTGTCAGCTAAAAATATGTTCTGATTTTGTTAATGTAAGGGATGAGAGGCTTACATACAACTTTAAGTGTCAACACTAAAACATTTTTTTTACCAATAAAAAGTAAGCATGTGGAGTTCCTTGAATACAAGACCTGTTCTCTGTCATAATATATGTCTACAACTTCATATAAAATACAATGTAACATGATTTTTAATCATCAAATATAATCATATTCAGATTAATAGAAAAACATTAGCTTTATTATAATACATATATATAAAATTAGGAACATTGTCATGACTGTAATTGGTTGCCTTTAATCAAATTCCAATGATTTTGTCCGCTAAAAAATCTGGTGTTGTTGGCGATCTAGGTTATTCTCAGTTAAACATGGACACAGCTTGTCTAGACTCTGGGCATTTTAGTGCTCAATTTAGAGCTTAAAGAAACAATGTATAGACACTTGACTATGGTTGAAAACAGTGTGTGACTTATTGAGCTTTTGTGTTGTTGAGTTTCTATATTAATTACTTATATTTCACATACCTTTTTTATTCATCTACATGTATAACTTTCTTAGGATATTTAGATATTTATGAACAAATTTATGCTGCTTCAATTGGAAATATTTTAAACATTTCCATATTTACAGTATTTTAAATCTTCATGAAAATTACATAATTCAAACATTTATTGTAAAATTAAAACCAACCAGTTTGGGATGTCAAGTCTGTCTTCAGTGACCATTTCGACATCAATGATGAACTAGTTGATAACATAGACTTATTGTCTCCCATTAGGAGTTTGTTTCTGTCAGTTGATGACATTTCTTAATTCTGAAACAGAAAATGTGCATATACATGTACAAATGTAATTTAGAGTTTTAAAAATTAATTTATCATGTTTTGCAGATTTTTATTTGTTCTGTTTTAAATATATAACTGCCAACTATATGTACATGTACATGACAAACATGTTGCACATATTTAAGTGAAATAAAGTGTCGGAAAAAACCAAAATAACAATAAACGGACAATCAGGCATCACATCAATGACGCCTTATTCATCATGATCATATAACATCTTTTTAAATGTGTTTTTCTGTACAATTATAAAATGATGTTTATCTAAATATTGTTTACTTAATTGGTACATGTAGTGATTGAGCTATTAGTTATGGTAGATCATGCCTGGGACTAAAATTACCTAGCCCAGATAATGATGTACAGGGTTTAAAGTCAATTAGGCAATGACAAACAAAGCATAAAATACATATTATTCTTTTCCCAAGTCGTAAATATTTTTCACGGTAAGTACTCCAAGTAAAACCAACGAGCTGTGTCCTGCTACAGCGGGGGCATTAAAATATTGATCTTTCCAACAGTGTAAAGTACTAGATGGTTTAACCAACCATTTATGAAAAAATTCATCCAAACTATCAACCATAATTTTCTCTGAAGGAGCAATGATGCCCCCGCTTGCATATTATATAAAGTTATAAAGGGACATAACTTAAGAACGGTAAAAGTGACACTACCCAATTTTGTACTTGATCTGAGTTTTGTGGTAATAAGCATTGTGCATAAGTTTCATAACATTTGGTTGAGGCAAACTTAAGTTAAAGAAAGGAAACGAAAAATTCAACAATTTTTCCATTTGTAAAGGGACATAACTCTAGAACAGTAAAAGTGACACCACCAAAATTTAAACTTGATCTGCATTTTGTGGAAATAAGCATTGTGTATAAGTTTCATGACATTTGGTTCAGGTAAACTTAAATTGGAGAACGGAAACGAAAAATTCAGCAATTTTTCCATTTGTAAACAGGCATAACTCTGGAACTGTTAGAGTGACACCACCAAAATTCAAACTTGATCTGTATTATATGGTAATAAACAATGTGTATATGTTTCGTAACATTTGGTTGAGGCAAACTAAAGTTAGAGAACAGAAACTAAAAATTCAGCAATTTTTCCATTTATAAAGGGGTATACATGTAACTCTAGAACGGTTAAAGTGATGCCACCAAAATTCAAACTTGATCTGTGTTTTGTGGTAATAAGCATTGTGAATAAGTTTCATAACATTTGGTAGAGGCAAACTAAAGTTAGAGAATAGAAACCAACTTTGGGTTGTACGGAGGTACAGATGGACAAGGGTAAAACTTGCCCCCTCTGCTACGGTGGGGGCTTAAAAAATATTGTCTCATAGTTGAGAATAAGACACATAAAGTATCACCTTTAATGAAACTAAATTTATTGCTTCTTGGTGTTTCTTGATTATAATGTTCAACAAACTTGAAAGCAGATTGTTGTGTTATATTTATCTTTTTAATACTGGTTAATAAAATCAGAATAGTGTGTACTGGCTGGTCATTATCGTATATGATATGTTTTCGTGCATGCCTACGGATCTATTGAATATGCATGAACTGATAAATAAGAACAGCATGTGTAGTAGACCAAAACCGTGTTGTAGATTTGTAGCATAAATGTATATATGTAGTTTTCAGAATACAAAATAATGGTTTAAGGTTGCTCTGGCCCAAGTTGATTGGGCCCAAGTCAATCTGGTCCCATAATAAAATAATGTTATTAAACCAGTTGAAAAGATTATCAAGATCAATTACAGTCATATGAAAAATTGCTAATTAATGTTGACTAATGATTGCACTAACTGCTGTAATATTTATTCTGTACATATTCTTCAATTTTGGATCCTCAACGTCAGTCAACGCTCTTCAACTTCATACTTTATTTAACCTTTTTAACTTTTTTGATTTAAGCGACACTGACAAATTTATAACTTCTAATAAAATTGTAATCAACATAAACGCTATATACTGCATAATCACCCCTATACATTAAAGATGATAAAATAATTTTAATATAAATATTTTACATTAAAAACTAAAATATTTCAATATGAAATCTGACATTGCTATTGTCCACAAAATTCAATAATATTTATGAAATACACAAATGCACATGTCAAAAGTCTGCACCAAAATCTTTTCCATCTACCAGTCCGAAGACCAATATTCAGACATTTTTCTTAAATGTCAAAACAAAGTTTTGTAAATACTTACTAATCCAAATAAAATTTTACTAGTCTGGGGCTACAAATGCAGACTGTGTCAAATACATGTAATTTTAATACCTTTTTTGAATTTGGGCCAGATCAGCTTTAAATATGACCTGAATTGACTTGGGCCGCATCGACTTGCGGCCGAATTGACATGAAAGATATCTAGTTTTTTTTTAATTATATTAAGCCAAGCATGTAAAACACGTATCTAATAGTTGTCTTGACATATATCCCAATTTATTGAATTGAAGATTTTCATGCAACTAGGCTGCTTTAAGTCTGATTCAACATCGTTAAATAGTCAACAAACAAGCAAAACATACTAACCCACTAAATCAATCAACTACAAAAATAGCTAAGATGTGCTTCAGTACTGAGTAGTACGATTTAAAACTAAAATGTTACAATAACTGCTAGCATAAAGAGCAACTTATATTTACCAAGCAAGAAGTATCGAGAAAAATGGTATTTCACAACGATTTCACCACCCCGTGCTTGTGCTGACAGGACATTTTCCAAAACGAAAGTCTGTAATCTAAACAATCATTCGGGTCACTCCATTGGACTTCGTATTTAAGGAATGAGCCACCCGAGAAGCACCGAGTGAACAAACATTGATCAGGACACATATTGCTTAGAATTAAATCATATATACCCTTTATCTTAATTTTTATAGGAAAATATGATATAAGTGTTTTAAATGAAATATAACGATCAATTTGTAATTCTTGTCAAATAATTTTGTGCAATACTCCTAGGGTTTGCTGCTGGTGTTTTAGGGTGTCCTTTCAATTCCCGCCATTTCTGATCACATTGTTCCCGAATTTTTGCAGTATAATTGTCCTTATAATTTTATAGCATTGAAAGTATGCCTGGTATTGGTGATGATTGGATAAACAACCCATTGGCTATAATACAAGACATCATAGGTAAATCAAAAATGACATATATTGACAAACACAATTTTATAAAATAGAAAATGTAACAGTACCTGTTTTGTTTTCTCTCGCGCATATATAGTCATACTCGGGGTTAACTGTAGCTCTTGTAGTCCAAATTACATTTTTTGACCATTTTCGGACAATCGAGCTACGGATTATTCCTATGATAAAACGTTCGGAATTGCGACCCATAGGTTTAGGTCTCACTTATTTCCATAAATTCCGCTGCTTTTGTTCAATCACCCATAGATAACTGTTCATTGACAAATTATGTCATTGTATATACCATACTTGCCAACCTCTGACAATGAGAAATCATGTCATGACATGACATGACATGTCAAAAACCGTGTGAAAACGCGTGACGAAGATGCGGACTTTTTTATATGAACAATGTTCATAATTTCACATTATCATGATTATACAAATTTGTTAATCATGTTAATATATAATAAAAACAATATTCTAGAGTAAACTTTTATTGTATTCAACAGTGGTCTGTTTTGCTGCTTTTAAAGCAACACACTAGGCTTAGGCACATATTCAAAACAACTGCCAATTTGATTGCATTTACTCGATAACAAGGCACACAATATATCATTGTCGAGTTCTGATCAGAATTCAGTGTAGATTTCTTTATAATTGAAAATGTTCTCTCATAGTCAGTATTGATAATTGGCTGAACTTAAATAGCTTCAGCTTTGAAAGAGTGTCATAACGTTTTTTTGCCAGCTAATATGTCATCTATTATCTTTGCCATTGCTCCCAACGAACTATATATGTTGCTATTGTCTCTGAGGCTTTTGTCTGGTCAAAACTGGGTAGATCATTAGAAGACAGCTGGTACTATGAGAACTGATCCAACAGTTTCGTGATATTTCCATCCCCTTTGGCCTGTGGAAATCTGTTGGCTAGATTTGAAACTGAAAAAGAAAAGTATTTTATTATTGATTACCATTAAGCACGTTAAATGCTTAATCAAATCGCTACAGTGTAGTTCTCCTCTGACATGTATTGTTGTGATTGCAACATAGGGTGCGCAATGCGTTACTCGTCACTCAATAATTTAAACTTGAACTCCCAAATATAATTTGTAAATCTTGAAAATTATTTATCTTAGTACGTAAACATCGTTTTCGCTTAGCAATCGGCTCTTTAGACGACGGTACAGGTCCTGAAAGCGAACTATTTCTGTTGACATTTCCCTAAGTGAATTTGAATGAAAGAAAGTCACAAAATCGTAAAAACTAATCACAGACTACTTACCTAAGGGCTTTTTCTGTTCGTCCATACAGAAAAATAAACAATGGCGAAGATACAATTACTTCGAAGTTTTCGGTATTTTTTGTCTAATAATGAAAAAACCTGAGAATCGCGATATCACTAACGACCAAAAAATCAAAACAATGAAAAAGCGTGTAATTGCGTGTGAAGTGGCGAAACGCGTGTACACGCCATGTTACAAAATCCTCGCGTGTAAACCGTTGAAAAAGCGTGTATTACACGCGAATATCATGTCAGTTGGCAACTATGTATAGTTCTCGTCGTTAGATATTTTTCTATGATATCACACAGTCTGCTCCGTTATTAGCTACTAGTCTAATGTCTGATGCTGTGGAATGCTAGAAAAAGCAATAAAACAGACAAAACCTTGCCGATGACATTTATTGAAAGAATGATAACAATATTGTACGAGACAAATATATTTTATTGAATTCAACACTGCACATATGACCATTTATCACAGCTCTCACTCTTTTTTCAGGGTTTCCTGTACTTCCAATCGTGTTTGATCCTATTATTTTAGTTTTCTGATAAAAGTTGTATAAATTTATGTGACAAATTTGCTATGCTAATAACAGAAACCCATTGTACTGAGCTAAGAAAGAATGGTTACACCTCTTAAACTTTATAAACAAGGAGGCGAAAATTGAATTTTCAAAATTTGCCTCAGTCAAAGGTAACATAGTCATAGATATCTGCATTTGGCTTCAGCAAATGTGTAGTTCGACAACTTCAGACAACAGTATCAGCGAACATGTTAGTTTTTTCTTTCACAGAAAGGAAGGAAAAACAAAAAATATCAGGGCAATACATGTACATTCCTGACTAATTGCTTATTTGATTGCTGAAAGTTGAATGAGGGTTTGGATGGGGTTAAATGATTAAAGAATAATGCCCTTAAAAATGAAGATTAGAGAATAACGGGCAAAAAAAATGAAGATTAGAGAAAAAAGGGGTTAATTTTTTGAAGATTAGAGAAAAAAGGGGTTAAAATTAAATGTTTACAGAATAACAGACCCCCCCCATCCAGACCCTCTTGAATGGTGAACAGTGCATAAGAAATCATGTTGATAAAGGTTTCAATTTGGATAGAGGAATTCAAGACTTGCTGGCTCTTGAATTAGTTCTAAGTTTTCCAAACTAAGGGGTTTTTCTGGGTATTTTGGGAAAAAGGACCCTGGCCAGCTTTGGGAATTTTTTATGTGATTGTCAATGAAATTGGGAAAATATCAGATATACCGGATGTGAGTTTTAGTGTGTTTAGTTCATTTAAAATTATCTTTTTTTTTGTGAAAATAAAGTAAGAAACTACATGACTTCTATTTTTAATTATATTTTCTGTTCTTTTTATTTTTAAACTTAACAACAAGGCACTCAAGTTTATTTTAGTATCAAAATATCGTAGTTCTTAAAGCACACGTGATAAAAATTTACTGCCTTTTTATCTTGAAAGACCGTAACAGTTAACATGGTTAATATATATAATAAATAATTCAGGGATAGAAATAAGATGTACATGTATTTTAACTATCCAAGCAGGCTAACACATTTTTAAATTTACTTGCTCTTCCAGATTTTTACTGGCCCTTCAAAATTGAGAAGAAATTACCTTTTGGATCTGTAGTAAGGCATGGACCATTTGACTTTCTGGGGGGCCTGGGTTTTTATATCAAGCCAGTTTTTTTTTATCATGCAAACCGAGCAAGAATATTTTTTTTCAGTCAATCCAAAGCAAGAATATTTTTTCAACATTTGTAAAGACAAAGGAGTAGGACATGAAGTCAGAATATTTTTTTTAGCAACTGAATAGGCCAGATTATATTTTTTTTGTCAAAATAGAGGCCAGATTATTTTTTTCAAAAACCCAGCCCCCTAGAAAGTCAAATGGTCCATGCCTAATATGTTTACATTATAAAACATCTAATATCAACATTTTTTAAATGATGAAGAAAAGTAATGTCACATTTTATTGGATTTTGACATGAAATTTTGTGAACTACAAATAATTTTGAGTTTCTGTATAAAATATTTCCTGTTTCTTCTTTCTTTTTCCTATATCTTTTGGTTATTCTAGTGTTTATATTTCATAGCTGTATTTTGTCACCTGCCTGGAATTTTTTTATCTATTATATTTGACTGGCAAACCGGGAATTAGCCTTATCCGCTCCTGGAATCTGAACCGGTATTATAATTGTCTACATTTCCGGTTTATGGCAGCCATTGTTTGTCAATGTTGTTTTTGTCAGATATGTTTTTACTCGGATTTATACATTACATGTTGGTGATTTTCGGCATAAAGCTAGTGGTTGAACAAAAAGAACATTGCTGTCATGAATAATAAAGATGAAAATGAATTTTGAGATTGTTATGGAATTTTGCCCCAAAAATTGTGGAAAATGTAGGGTTTTTGCCATTTGAGAATGGGTCCGAATACCGGACCCTGTGGAATGCTAGAAAAATCCATGAAACTGGCAACAAAATACAGCAGCTAATGATTTTTCTGGCTAAACTTTTTTGGAGCCAGAACAGCCCCAGAAGATGAAGAATTGTAAGTGTTAAATTAAAGAATAAAAGTACACTACAGTGTTTGAAGAGAAATCCAAATTGACAATGGCAACTCTTTGAAAACAGTGCTATTATTCCTATTCTAATGCAATCTGTCTGGTCAATGTTCAGTATGATTTATTTAATAAATTAATTATCCCAGAAACCTCTTCTGTGATTTATCTACCGTGTTGTCAGTGACTCCGACAAATGGCAGAATTTATTCAATCAATGTGTAATATTGCTTTACAATAACTATTAAATACATATTTTGTTATGTATAATGTTAATACAGATAAAGGCAACATTCAAAGATGTTCATGATGTTGCTACAATGTTAAGTTGATAAACTTTTAAGAATTAATTTATTCAAATAGGGGTGTGGAAATATATGTTGTGAGCACTTGTCCCTGGGCAAGTACAACTAAATTTTACTTGTCCGAAAAAAAAGTCACTTGCCCTGAAAGTCCCAATAAATATTGAAGTATTGTAATGATTCTTATCACTGTTTCGCATCACAATATAAATGATGATTGACTTTGTGATGTTTGTTTATGTGTATAAATAAAAGGAGGTAATGGGTTAACATCAATGGGACGGAAACTCAACAGCAAACCAACCAAATGACATCTAGAGGACAATTTTGCAGTCTTTATTTAAAATTTTTAACCAATAGGTACAATGTATACTAAATTTTGAGGGCAGTGATGAGTGAAGATAATAGATTGACTATTGAATTTAAATTGTTATTATTATATAATTAATAAAATGTTATTTGAAATAAAACAACTAGTTTTAATGAATTTACTAAAATGTCAAAGAAATTTCTAGTTTGTTTCTCAAAGAGTCATGAAATTCCAAAGCCTTTTCACATTAATCTACACTGATCTGATCCAGATTGTTCATTAGCCATTTTCTTCCATTGAGAGCCAGGGTAAATCTGATATCCATGATGTCTGAAATTCATATTTTCGTTTTATTTTTATGCTCCTTGTCCTTCTCTGCCTGCATTTTACGTTTTTTAGCTCACCTGTCCCGAAGGGCCAAGTGAGCTTTTCTCATCACTTGGCGTCCGTCGTCGTCGTCGTTAGCTTTTTACAAAAATCTTGTCCTCTGAAACCACTTGGCCAAATTTAACCAAACTTGGCCACAATCATCATTAGGGTATCTAGTTTAAAAAATGTGTCCGATGACCCGCCAACCAACCAAGATGGCGTCCATGGCTAAAAATAGAACATAGGGTAAAATGTAGATTTTGGCTTATATCTCTGAAACCAAAGCATTTAGAGTAAATCTAACATAGGGTAAAACTGATTATCAGGTCAAGATCTATCTGCCCTGAAATTTTCAGAAATCTGACACCCTGTTGTTGGGTTGCTGCCCCTGAATTGGTAATTTTAAGGAAATTTTGCCGTTTTGGTTATTATCTTGAATATTATTATAGATAAAGATAAACTGTAAACAGCAATAATGTTCAGCAAAGTAAGATCTACAAATAAGTCATCATGACCAAAATTGTCAGTCGACCCTTTAGGAGTTATTGCCCTTTATAGTCAATTTTAATAATTTTTCATAAATTTTGTAATCTTTTACAACAATCTTCTTCTCTGAAACTACTGAGACAAATTTAACCATACTTGGCCATAATCATTATTAGGGTATCTTGTTTAAAAGTTTGACCCGCCTTCCAACCATCATGGCCGATTTGGTTAAAAATAGAACATAGGGGTAAAATTCAGATTTTGGTTTATATCTCTGAAACTAAAGCATTTAGAGCAAATCTGACAGGTGGCAAAAATGTTCATCAGATTTAATAGATTTATCTGCCCTGAAATTTTCAGATGAATCCGACAACCCGTTGTTGGGTTGCTGCCCCTGAGTTAGTAATTTTACAGAAATTTTACAGTTTTTTGTTATTATCCTAGATATCATTATAATATCTAATATCTAATACTATTAATTATGATTTCAACCTTATTTTACATGATTTCCAAAGCATCAGTAAATACAGGTG
This sequence comes from Mytilus coruscus, assembly GCA_017311375.1. Lineage (NCBI taxonomy): Eukaryota > Metazoa > Mollusca > Bivalvia > Mytilida > Mytilidae > Mytilus > Mytilus coruscus. The sequence continues at coordinate 88,395,856 of CM029601.1, forward strand.
AGCGACACATGCTCTTGAGAGCCTCTAGTTTACTTGACTCTTCGCTCTTTTTGACTCGATTGCCTGGTGTTTTTATTAAGTACAAAATGTATTTAGCCATCTCGATACATAATCTAAATAACACTTCTGTTAAATGATGGATAAAACCTAATCGAAGATCCCGGGTCAATGGACAAAGACAACGAAAGGTTTATATGACCCGGGTTCGCATACTTATTTTATTTATTTGGTTATCAATCTATTTCTGGTGTTATTTAATATTTATCTTCATGAACATTGATGTTTTGACTTAAATATATATACAATATATGTACATTGTCGGAAAATATAAAATTTATTTGTATGAGCTTTAGAAACAGGACGAAAGCGAGGCTTCCCGAGCTTTTCTCCTGTTTTGCAGCGAGTACAAATAAATTTTATATTTTCTGACAATGTACATATATTGTTTTTATCCGGAAATTTACACCCAACACTTGAAACTTTAGTTGTTAAAATCTAAATCATTGTCTCTAATTTTTCAAAGAAATCGACATAGTTTAAACGCGGACCGCGAAGAGGACCCCAAAATGAACTGGTACGCAAAAAGAAATATCCACATTACTGCTTGCTCAACATGGAAGAGGGGTAACAGGAGACTTTATTTGTACAAGTACAAATAAAGCAAAAATTTATTTGTGTACCTGTTATTTGTGCAATAGATGGCTGATTACAGGATAAATGTTTTTTACTTGCTGATCATTGGTTTCTTTTACATGAAATTAAACATTTTTCTAAGTTTTGAAAATAATTCTATATTTTTGTTTAAATTGAACTTTGGTAGTTGGTAATCATACCACATCTCCTAATTTTGTATATCAATAGATTTTATATACAGTGTATTGACATGTAACAAGTTATTATTTTTGACTAACAATTTATCCACACATTTTGTATACTTTCAGATAACAAACAAAATGATAATGGTGTGAAAGAATACTTCAGCAATAAGATCCAAACAAACTATGCCCTGAGTTGGGTAAGTTAGAGAGGTTAAATTTTTTACAATGAGTTGGGTTAGTTAAGTGGTGAAATCTTTTGCCTTGAATTGGTATTTTAAAGGAGGTTGGAACTTTGAATGTAGTATTAGAATTATGCCTGCAGACATTTTGTTATGGTGAGAAAATTAGTACATTGCATGAGTTGTTAAGGTGTGACAGCATGAGTTGCATGAATTTACAGTAGCTATAGAATTGGGTTGTAAAGTACAAATGTATGTAAAAAGGACAGCTCCAGATAACCTGATTTTCAATATGATTTGTCGGGTATGAATGAATTATCCAATTGATGACAAGCATCATGGACCTTTTCCATAGGCAGAATTGTTGCATAAAAGAAGTTTATTACATTTGCAGGTACCAAGTCTGAATGATACTCCACTACATACACTGAAACCAAACTCCCTTGTAAGATTTAGATGTATGGTACAGGATATATACGATCCAGAATTCTACCTTGGACTGTATCAGGTGAAGGATTTAGAAACATCAACAGTAACACAGAAATCAGGGATGTATAAAGACATTGCAGACTGTTCTGTAAGTCGGTGAAAGCTGTAATGTTGTATTTCTTAAAATTCATAACATTCTCCACTACAAAAAATTATCACTATGTAATTGGTGGCATTGACATCCCCCCCTCCTTATAAAATCTTTATCTGGACTAGCCTTTAGCAGTAGAGATTCCTGTTATTTGTTAATATCTTGAATTTGGACAAATATGTTGTCTTAAAATTTTACATTTTCTTGCTGTTATTGAACTATCATGGCATAAATTTAAAAAGTTTGCAGTTAAGCTGAATTTGCTTTTACATACCTTTAATTAAAGAAAATGTAGAACAAGACCTACTTCTGGTTTCCATAATGTTGCATGCAGCTGACAGTGCACATTCATGCTTATATGTATATATGCTTTACTAAAGAAGCAAAACAAATAAATAAAATACCTCGGAATTTTTACAGTGAAAATGAATAAACCAGCTAACAGCAGATAAAATTGTGACTTGTTTTGAATCAATTGTTTAGTGTAAATGTGTTCAGCATGGTGACATTATAATTCTTTTATATATGTATCTTTACTATTTTTGCAGAAATCACAACAGATAGATGTAGAATCCAGTGACAATGTTACTATGGACAGACAAACAATATATTGTGTACCAATACCAGGGGAGACAACCTGGGTAAAAGAGGTAGGGTTTTAAAATAAAGCGGTAACAGGCATTATGATCTTTATGAAATACATTTTAGACTTTCCTGAAATAATATATATTATAATTTTCCTTAATGCAAAATATATTTAATTGGGTGATATTTTTGAACTGCATCTGTATTTATCAGTATACAATCACACATTTAATGCAAATATATTTAATTGGGTGATATTTTGGAACTGCATCTGTATTTATCAGTATACAATCACACATTCAATGCAGATTAATAAAGCCTTTGAATAATATTACATGTGCCTTTGCCCCAATACTCTGGATCTAAAAATTGACAACTGGTACAATTTGATGGCTTTTTTTTTTTGCTGAAAGGACTGAACATATGTAAAGCAGAATTTTGATGCGTATTTCTCAAACCCAAAAATTGATGTCATGTAAAAAAAAAGTTTTACACCCCTTCCCCTGTTTGATGTCCTTTACCTTCTACATGGAAACTATTTACATCTTGTTGAAATGCTACAATTTATCCTGACTCTGGACTTGATTTGTAATGAAAAACAATGTTGTTTTATCAACAATTCAATTTATAGGAGCAACAGAATGTGTTTCCTTAGTGGCAAGCATTAGATCATGATGTAGTTTTATATGTAATAGTAAATGAACCATCTCATTGGAAAAGGGGGGGGGTCCATTTTTTAAATGAAATGAAAAAAGTTTCGAGTCTAATAACTGTCAATTGTATATATAACCATGCTTATAGTATCTTATTTTTAAGTAAACAAATTTTACACTTTAAAAAAAATTTCTACTGAATTTGTTCTTTATAGACATATGCTGACAAAGCAGGAGTCAAAGTTCAACCATCAATGTCACATGTTCCAGTTAGAAATAAACGTTCATTGGATGAAGAATCAGAAGATGTTGCTATGGAGACCTCAGAACCAAGTGGAAATACAGAATCCTGTGATTCAGCAGAATCAAAGAGGACAAGAACAGAAAACACACAAGGTATTTCTACACTTCAATGTAGGGGTTATGTGAACACCAATTGTTTTGCACCTGAAATTGCAAAAAAAAAAATTCTTTCAAAGTTATGTTTATGTTCATGAAAATTGAATTGTTGTGATATACTCTGTGTGTAGAAATGTCTTTATTGATGTCGCTGCAAACTTTGGTATAGACATGTCATGGTATAGCCTGTACTCGTGTTGTTTTTGCATATAGAATGCAGTCTAATAAAAGTTTCTTTTTTTTTCAACCTTTTTATTTGCTTCAACAATCAACATATAGTTTCAGCTTTGTAAATTTAAACTTTTATGAAATTGCATAAAGGAACGGGGGAATTGTATTCATTAGGGCCCTGCAGAATGGCGGACGCCCTATAGTGATCAGTCTGTCTGTCCGTCCGTAACAAATTGTGTCCGCTCTATATCTTGAGAACCGTTATGATTTCAAAGTTTATACTTGACATGTATATAAACCAACACCAGAGGGTGTGTCATAATTTATGTACAACTTCCTAGGTCAAAGGTCAAGGTCAAAAACTTTGGTTTCAGTTGACAACCCCATGTCCAATGATAAAGATACAAATTTTTTACCACACATTCACAGCGGGGCCCACAGAGATGGCCCCATCTCAATGATATCTAGTTTCTTTTATGTTTCAGCTCAGCCTCCAAATGTGGGTCATGATTTAAACTTCCCTTTGCAAGGAGAAAAAGGCACAGCTTGTTTGGTCAAGGCAAGTATAGTACATGTATTCTAGATAATGTTTAGTTAAGGGAAGAATAGTATATCTACATGTATGATCAAAATCAGGATAATACTGTGAAACATACCTAAATTGAACCTCTTTAGTAGACCAGTGATCAAATTTTACAGATTCAAAATGTATTGATGTTGGTATAAATGGACTGTGGAATCAGTTGTGTTTAGACAGGTTTCCAGTAAAGTTGGTTAGATTATGACACTCTTCTTATATGAAGACTAATTCTCTTGGTGACTGAAAAAGTTATTGTGAACTTTTTTTTTCAAGACAAGTTTATTCAACCTTTCAGAAACATGTATCTTTCAATGGCACAAATTTTAGAAAAATGTAACGTATAGTTTAAAGTCTGAACTCACTTTTAGCCAAGATGTGATGAAGTTGAACTTTGTTTATAATATGCTGAATGCTATCAGGCTCTCCAGACTAAATCTTTTGAATCAAAAAAGAAATATCTTTACCACAGTTTGCTTAATAAAGCCCCATGGGTGAGGAAAAAGCCTATTGATTTTGACATCAATAGGTCACAGAAACAGCTATTAATAGATTGACATTTTGGTGTCTGGATGTTATCCTTTGAACCGGATGTCCAACTTTTACAAAAATTGGCTTTAATAATACCATATTAGGTGAGGCTCACAGCATTTATTAATAGACTGAAATTTTAATTTCTGAATGTTTTCATTTTAACCAAACTTTTACTTAACAAGATTTGATTATGTGCCATGAGATGACAAAGAAACCATGTTAATTTTGAGGTCACAAGGTCACATGCAGCCATTGATGGATTGAAATTGGGGCAAACATTTCGTATATGGGTCATATCTTTGAACCCAATGTCCAATCTTCACCAAGCTTAGCTGGATAATGCCCCTTTGAAAGAACAGAACCTTTAATGGTTTTTAGGTCTCCTCTTCCATGTGCAGTAGTTGAGGAGTATGTAAAGTGCACTATTTGATAAACCTGTCTTCCTGTGCATGCATTATGGGTGAAACTACTAAAAAATGCAAAATGTTTTATATTTGTGCTGAAACCTAGTCTTACCTATTCACAAGGTATTAATCGATTTTCTATAGCTGAAAACAAAAACAAAGTTAAAACTAGATTAAAATTTTAGGTATAGTGAAACAATTTATTTACATTAAACATTGGTATTATCAAAGATTATTTCAACAATTTCAATGCATAAACTTTTGCTTGGGTATTAAATTGGTGCATCAAACCACAAATGACCCTTCACATCAATTTCGTTGTATTGTACAAACTATTCCCAATTGGTATATTTTATACAGGATTGCAAAATAAGCTGACATTTTCATGTTTACAGTGTTAGTTTGCAAAAGTAAAACACAGGTAAATTTAACCAAACTTGGCCACAATCATCATTGTGGTATCTAGTTTAAAAATGTGTTCAATGACACCCCCTGCCAACCAAGATGGCCGACATGGCTAAAAATAGAACATAGGGGTAAAATGCAAGTTTTGTCTATTATTTTGAAAACTGTTATAAATAGAGAAAATCTGACCGGGGCATTAATGTTCAAAATCTTGAGCTCTACCAATTGTTCATATATGTCAAAACTGTCACACAACTTTTTGTAGGAGTTATTGCCCTTAAATGACAAATTTTACCTTTTTTTTTTTTTTTTTTCATTTTTATACGCCCGTTTACAGGACTTATTATGGTATTCCCTTATCCGGACATCTGTCGCCAATGTCTGACAATAACTCAAAAACGCTTTGAGCAGTTTTCATGAAACTCTGGTGAACTGTTTATATCTATTGACGTGAGCTCCCTTTCGATATTTTTGAATTTTAGATTTTACGTTTCCGAGTTATGGGGTTTTATTCAATAAAAAAGGGGGATTTTCCAGTTTTGGGACTACAACTCAAAAAATGCTTTGAGCAGATTCATGAAACTTTGGTGAATTGTTTATATCTATTGACGTGAGCTCCTTTCGATTTTTGTGAATTTTAGATTTCACGTTTCCGAGTTTTGGGGTTTTATTCATTAAAAAAGGGGGATTTTCCAGTTTTCTGTCAATAATTCAAAAATGCTTTGAGCAGTTTTCAGGAAATTTTGGTGAATTGTTTATATCTATTGACCTGAGCTCCTTTCGATGTTTATAAATTTTAAATTTAACGTTTCCGAGTTATGTGGTTTTATTCATTAAAAAGGGGATTTTCCAGTTTTAGGAAAATAACTCAAAAGTGCTTTGAGCAGTTTTCATTAAACTTTAGTGACTGGTTTATATCTATTAAAATAACCTCTAGTTTTTATAAATTTCTGATATGACATTGAGGAGTTGTGGTACTTTATTCTTTGAAAAAGCGATGGGCGTATCATGCGCTCATGGCACAGCTCTTTATTTCCTATTATCTTGAAAATTATGATAGATAGACAGAAACTTTAAATGCAGAAATGGTCAGCAAGACAAGTTCTATAAATAAGTCTCATGATCGAAATCGACCGTCGACTCCTTATTAGAGTTATTGCCCTTTGATGATGATTTTTACCAACTTTTTGCGTTTTTGCCTTATATCTTAAAAATTGTAATAGAAAGATAGAAACTTAATTAAGCAAAAATGATCAGCAAGACAAGATCTACTATTAAGACAATTTGGAGGAAATCGACGGACGACTCCTTATTGGAGTTATTGCCCTTTAATGACGATTTTTACCATTTTTTTTTTTGCGTTTTGCCTTATATGATAAAAATTATAATAGATAAATAGACACTTTAAATCATAAAAATGATCAGCAAGGCAAGATCTACTTACAAGTCATGAATTCTATTCTCGTCTACAATGTTGGAGAGTGTCCTTTGTTAAATATGCACATAGACCAAGGTGAGCGACACAGGCTTGTTAGAGCCTCTAGTTTATTAGTTTGACAATTACTTTATTTGTTATGCAAAAAATAGTTTGCCTTTTTACTTTTAAGAATTATGATATTCTGACAATTAAACTTTGTAATTTCAGATTTATGATGATATTGACAAGTTTAAAGTGAACGATATGGTAGAATTCATTGGAGTATTATCTGTGGATCCAGCCTTGGCACAATTTAATCCAGAAAAGTAAGTGCATTGTTAATTTGAAACCTATTTACATTGTTAAAAAATGGGAAATTTATTTGTAGAAGCTTAACATACAGAAAGAAAAGTGAGTCTCAACAAGCTTTCCTCCTGTTTCTTATGGATTGTTTATAATTTTTTATATTTTGAGACAATAGACAGTGAAGAAGGAAATTTTAACGAGGGGATTATTTCCTAATTTTGAGATTGAAATAAAATTGTGATATTGAAATGCTGCAAAAATAAACCACTTTGAAGTAAATAAAATGTTTTTACCCTGCGATTTAACATTTTTAATACTGCTGTTCACTCACAATTGAAACAATACGAGGAGACCTGCAATTTTGTATACCTGTATTTGTTAAGTGACGTGATCATTTGCTGTATAGATCTAACTTTCTCTTGTGGTTTTATATTGAGTTTCAAAGTTGGTAAATACAGATTAAAAAATTTGACAAAAAATTAAAGGCATGTCAACGCATGTTGGGCTAATGCTCTCAGACCAACTTCAAATTTAATTCCAAAATTAGAACAAGTTGCAAGGAGCACTTTAAACCATGGGAGTCACTTAAAAATTGTCAATTGTAAGAAAAAACTTATTTCAGATTTATTTCAAATAATTTTCAACTTTGATCGTAATGGATTCTTAAACTTAACGGATTCTTTGTATATTAAAAATAATTATTACCTATTATGAAATGCTGTAATTTATCTTGAAAATTCAAATATATTTTCTTAAATTTTACAAATTGTTGTCCAACTGGTTTTCATATATATTTGACCAGTTAATTTTTTTAAAATTAAACCCAAATAATTTTGGAATATTCTAGTCAACCTGAAGAATTTGGTATAGAAGGATATCAGCCACCTGTAGAAGAGATAAATGCTCATGCCCCACCCCCTTCATTGGTACCAAGATTACATGCTGTTTTGTGTAACAAGCTGACACACAATAACCCACTACTGCCACAGATACTAGACACAGATGAATATAAAGCAAGTGAGTGGAGAATTGTGGATTACAATTTTGATCATAGAATACAAAAGCTACTACCACAAAAAAGAAACATTTATTGCCAAGGAAATTAAACCTTTCATGAGAATCATTTGGTGTTGTTCAGGGTATTTAAATTCTTAGAAGTTGAACTGTCTCATTGAATTAATCATCTGTGGATTTCATTCAATGGGAACTTCAATGAACACCTGAAGCTAGCTGTTTCATCTGAACTGTACTGTAACAAATGTTTAAATTGCTTCAAATAAACACTTGTATGGGTTCAGTTTAAACCTTGATAGTTTTGCTACATGCTCAAAATTTGTCAAAATTGTGTCCAAGTGCTGACCTGTGAAACAGTGCTTGTGTAAAGAAAATTGAAAAAGAATGCTGTGTTTCTTCCATCTGTACTTTCTAAATGAGGCATCATGATTTTCCAACCTTAAATAAGGATAGTTCTGGCAAATTTGCAACAATTTTTTGTTTATTTTTTAAAAAAATGGGTAATAAATCTCTACTTTGAATTTATGTAAGAACCTTAATTGTCAGTGTACATATAAATGCAATTTTTTTTCAGAATTTCAGCAACTTGAACAAGAGATAGATACCTTGAGAGGGAGAATAATGGAATTGTTGGAACATGCTTTACTAGGGGACAGTTTAGCGGCAGAGTTTTTTCTATTGCATCTATTATCATCTGTGTTAGTATTCAATAACTATAGTAACATGATGTTTGGTTACTGATTTCAGCCATGATATAATTAGTTACCAATAGTATACGGTCCATCTTGTTGCCTTTTAATAATTGTGAAATACTTTTTGGATGTGTGAGGCTGAACTAGCATTCTAGTATTTTGTTCATTGAGAAAAAAATGTTTTCTTTCAATGAATGCACAGTTTAAGGAGCATCAGTTGGCAATGCTAGTTTTTAGTTGTATTTGCCAATGAAGGAAGAACTCATCATTAAAGAAAGCAAATTCTGCATCATTGATTTTATGCACAACCTTAAATTTGTTGGCTTTGGGGAGTTCCTTTTGAAGCTAATAGCTTAAACTGAACCATAGCAATTGATTTTAAACTTTAAAAAATTGATTTTCAGGTATGGCAGAGCCGATGTGATGCCTCTAGGAAAGTTTAGTCTAAACCTAAGTCATTGCCCAGTAACACCAAAATATGGTCAGCTATTACAAGTGTTCATGGCAGGACTGCTTTCACAGGTATAAATTAATCAAAAACAATACAAATACTTTATTTCTTAGCTTTTATGCCCTGCTTACAGTATATAGTAGGGCATAATGTTTTCATGGATGGGCATCTGACTGACCGTTAATCCATATCAGGTTAAAGTTTTGGGTTTATGTAGCTAACCATGATGTTATGGTCAATTCAACTTGAAACTTGGTACTCGTGTCCATTATGATGTGAACTTCTTAAAATATGCTAAATCTAGTTATTGACCAATACTTTGTGGGCAATGGAACACGGAAATGTGATAGTGTGAACAGAGCTTCAGAGGAATATTTTATCAATGTGCAGCATCATATAAATTATGATTTTCTGATTTTGCAAGACTTCTCAGCTTATGTTCTATGTGAATTAGTTTGGCATAGATTATTGTTAACTACATTTTGTATTGCTTTTATAACCATGTCTTTTTCTGGTTAAGTTAATTGTTTTAACAAGACTTGTTTCCTATAAATCATAATTTTGGAATGCATACTCATAACAGAAACTTTTTATTTTCAGTCACATTTACTCCCCTTGTCGATAGAAAACATGAATTCTTTACGATTATGTCCAGAAAAAGACTACACAGCAAACCGTTTAAAATCTGGTGTCTTGCAACTACCTGAGAGGACATCTTTGGTCATAGATGAAACAGTACTGCAACCTGGTCAACTTGAAGCTGGTGGTATGTTGGGTATAATATTTATCTAATCAAGGTCTGTTCATGTATATTTTACCACTACTTGTCTTTAGAGAATTCATCCAAATCATAACAGAATTAAAGATTTGTAAAATTAATTGATTTTTCCCTTGAAAAAAAATCTTTAATGTTTAAAAAAAAAAGGTCAACATATTAAAAAATCAAAGATGTTATAAGAATTTCAACTATCCACCAGAGACCATATAATGTAAATGTAAGCAACTACAGGTCATCATACAGCCTTCAACAATGAGCAAAACCCATACTGTATAGTAAACTATTAAAGGCCCCGACATGACAAATGTAAAACAATTCAAACGAGAGAAGATAAACTGCCTGATTCGTGTACAAAACAATTCAAACGAGAGAAGATAAACTGCCTGATTCGTGTACAAAACAATTCAAACGAGAGAAGATAAACTGCCTGATTCGTGTACAAAACAATAAAACAATTCAAACGAGAGAAGATAAACTGCCTGATTTGTGTACAAAACAATAAAACAATTCAAACCAGAGAAGATAAACTGCCTGATTTGTGTACAAAACAATAAAACAATTCAAACCAGAGAAGATAAACTGCCTGATTTGTGTACAAAACAATAAAACAATTCAAACCAGAGAAGATAAACTGCCTGATTTGTGTACAAAACAATAAAACAGTTCAAACCAGAGAAGATAAACTGCCTGATCTGTATACAAAACAATAAAACAATTCAAACCAGAGAAGATAAACTGCCTGATCTGTATACAAAACAATAAAACAATTCAAACCAGAGAAGATAAACTGCCTGATCTGTATACAAAACAATAAAACAATTCAAACCAGAGAAGATAAACTGCCTGATCTGTATACAAAACAATAAAACAATTCAAACCAGAGAAGATAAACTGCCTGATTTGTGTACAAAACAATAAAACAATTCAAACAAGAGAAGATAAACTGCCTGATTTGTGTACAAAACAATAAAACAATTCAAACAAGAGAAGACAAACTGCCTGATCTGTGTACAAAACAATAAAACAATTCAAACCAGAGAAGATAAACTGCCTGATTTGTGTACAAAACAATAAAACAATTCAAACCAGAGAAGATAAACTGCCTGATCTGTGTACAAAACAATAAAACAATTCAAACCAGAGAAGATAAACTGCCTGATCTGTGTACAAAACAATAAAACAATTCAAACCAGAGAAGATAAACTGCCTGATCTGTGTACAAAACAATAAAACAATTCAAACCAGAGAAGATAAACTGCCTGATCTGTGTACAAAACAATAAAACAATTCAAACCAGAGAAGATAAACTGCCTGATCTGTGTACAAAACAATAAAACAATTCAAACCAGAGAAGATAAACTGCCTGATCTGTGTACAAAACAATAAAACAATTCAAACCAGAGAAGATAAACTGCCTGATCTGTGTACAAAACAATAAAACAATTCAAACCAGAGAAGATAAACTGCCTGATCTGTGTACAAAACAATAAAACAATTCAAACCAGAGAAGATAAACTGCCTGATCTGTGTACAAAACAATAAAACAATTCAAACCAGAGAAGATAAACTGCCTGATCTGTGTACAAAACAATAAAACAATTCAAACCAGAGAAGATAAACTGCCTGATCTGTGTACAAAACAATAAAACAATTCAAACCAGAGAAGATAAACTGCCTGATCTGTGTACAAAACAATAAAACAATTCAAACAAGAGAAGATAAACTGCCTGATCTGTATACAAAACAATAAAACAATTCAAACCAGAGAAGATAAACTGCCTGATCTGTGTACAAAACAATAAAACAATTCAAACCAGAGAAGATAAACTGCCTGATCTGTGTACAAAACAATAAAACAATTCAAACCAGAGAAGATAAACTGCCTGATCTGTGTACAAAACAATAAAACAATTCAAACCAGAGAAGATAAACTGCCTGATCTGTATACAAAACAATAAAACAATTCAAACCAGAGAAGATAAACTGCCTGATTTGTGTACAAAACAATAAAACAGTTCAAACGAGAGAAGATAAACTGCCTGATCTGTATACAAAACAATAAAACAATTCAAACCAGAGAAGATAAACTGCCTGATCTGTGTACAAAACAATAAAACAATTCAAACCAGAGAAGATAAACTGCCTGATCTGTGTACAAAACAATAAAACAATTCAAACCAGAGAAGATAAACTGCCTGATCTGTGTACAAAACAATAAAACAATTCAAACCAGAGAAGATAAACTGCCTGATCTGTGTACAAAACAATAAAACAATTCAAACCAGAGAAGATAAACTGCCTGATCTGTGTACAAAACAATAAAACAATTCAAACCAGAGAAGATAAACTGCCTGATCTGTGTACAAAACAATAAAACAATTCAAACCAGAGAAGATAAACTGCCTGATCTGTATACAAAACAATAAAACAATTCAAACCAGAGAAGATAAACTGCCTGATTTGTGTACAAAACAATAAAACAGTTCAAACGAGAGAAGATAAACTGCCTGATCTGTGTACAAAACAATAAAACAATTCAAACCAGAGAAGATAAACTGCCTGATTTGTGTACAAAACAATCAAACAATTCAAACTAGAGAAGATAAACTGCCTGATTTGTGTACAAAACAATAAAACAGTTCAAACCAGAGAAGATAAACTGCCTGATTTGTGTACAAAACAATCAAACAATTCAAACCAGAGAAGATAAACTGCCTGATTTGTGTACAAAACAATCAAACAATTCAAACCAGAGAAGATAAACTGCCTGATTTGTGTACAAAACAATCAAACAATTCAAACCAGAGAAGATAAACTGCCTGATTTGTGTACAAAACAATCAAACAATTCAAACCAGAGAAGATAAACTGCCTGATTTGTGTACAAAACAATCAAACAATTCAAACCAGAGAAGATAAACTGCCTGATTTGTGTACAAAACAATAAAACAATTCAAACCAGAGAAGATAAACTGCCTGATTTGTGTACAAAACAATAAAACAATTCAAACGAGAGAAGATAAACTGCCTGATTTGTGTACAAAACAATAAAACAATTCAAACCAGAGAAGATAAACTGCCTGATTTGTGTACAAAACAATAAAACAATTCAAACCAGAGAAGACAAACTGCCTGATTTGTTTACAAAACAATAAAACAATTCAAACCAGAGAAGATAAACTGCCTGATTTGTGTACAAAACAATAAAACAATTCAAACCAGAGAAGATAAACTGCCTGATTTGTGTACAAAACAATAAAACAATTCAAACCAGAGAAGATAAACTGCCTGATTTGTGTACAAAACAATAAAACAATTCAAACAAGAGAAGACAAACTGCCTGATCTGTGTACAAAACAATAAAACAATTCAAACAAGAGAGGATAAACTGCCTGATTTGTGTACAAAACAATAAAACAATTCAAACAAGAGAAGACAAACTGCCTGATTTGTTTACAAAACAATAAAACAATTCAAACCAGAGAAGATAAACTGCCTGATTTGTGTACAAAACAATAAAACAATTCAAACCAGAGAAGATAAACTGCCTGATTTGTGTACAAAACAGTTCAAACGAGAGAAGACAAACTGCCTGATTCGTGTACAAAACAATTCAAACGAGAGAAGACAAACTGCCTGATTCGTGTACAAAACAATTCAAACGAGAGAAGATAAACTGCCTGATTTGTGTACAAAACAATAAAACAATTCAAACGAGAGAAGATAAACTGCCTGATTTGTGTACAAAACAATAAAACAATTCAAACCAGAGAAGACAAACTGCCTGATTTGTGTACAAAACAATAAAACAATTCAAACAAGAGAAGACAAACTGCCTGATTTGTGTACAAAACAATAAAACAATTCAAACAAGAGAGGATAAACTGCCTGATTTGTGTACAAAACAATAAAACAATTCAAACAAGAGAAGACAAACTGCCTGATTTGTTTACAAAACAATAAAACAATTCAAACGAGAGAAGAGAAACTGCCTGATTTGTGTACAAAACAATAAAACAATTCAAACGAGAGAGGATAAACTGCCTGATTTGTGTACAAAACAATAAAACAATTCAAACCAGAGAAGATAAACTGCCTGATTTGTGTACAAAACAATAAAACAATTCAAACGAGAGAAGATAAACTGCCTGATTTGTGTACAAAACAATAAAACAATTCAAACCAGAGAAGATAAACTGCCTGATTTGTGTACAAAACAATAAAACAATTCAAACCAGAGAAGATAAACTGCCTGATTTGTGTACAAAACAATAAAACAATTCAAACAAGAGAAGATAAACTGCCTGATTTGTGTACAAAACAATAAAACAATTCAAACCAGAGAAGATAAAACTGCCTGATTTGTGTACAAAACAATAAAACAATTCAGAAGAGAGAAGATAAACTGCCTGATTTGTGTACAAAACAATAAAACAAATAACATATGATAGACATCTACCAAGGACAACCACTGAATTTTAGGCTCATACAAAATGTGACTGGGTTGAACATGTTTGCAAGCACTCAACCCTCCCCTTAATCTGAGACAGTTGTGTTCCAGCACAACAATAGAACAGACTATGAAAATCAGTTGAAAGAAACTCATCAGATCTAGATCAACACAAAGCAAAAAAAGCAACTAACAAAAATACCTACAACACAAAATACTGATCTAAGAGTACTCATAGTTACTGAAAGCTAGTTTAAGGCCCATTGATTGACAACTTATAAATAAATCATGTTTACCAATGAGACAACTGTCATCAAAAGACCAAAGAAAAACATTGTAAACAATACAAGTTACTGAATGCTTTAAACACATACATTTATAACATTAGAAACTTAATCATACACAGTGGGAATTAATCAAGTTACTGAATGCTTTGAACACATACATTTATAACATTAGAAACTTAATCATACACAGTGGGAATTAATCAAGTTACTGAATGCTTTGAACACATACATTTATAACATTAGAAACTTAATCATACACAGTGGGAATTAATCAAGTTACTGAATGCTTTAAACACATACATTTATAACATTAGAAACTTAATCATACACAGTGGGAATTAATCTTGTTATGCCAGTTTGATTGTCTTGATTGGTGAATGTCAATGCTCCATTTTCTGTGCATACCTTTATAGGAAAAAGTTTTGTAATAAATGCAATGTGTTTATTGTGAATTGTAAGCTATAGTGTATTGTACTGTAATTTTGGTGATATTTTTATCTTTCCAGGTGTAAAGAACATGACAGCATTAGGTAACCTGATTAGCTGGCAGAAAGTAGAGTATGATTTCAGTTACCACAGACAAGATTTCATGGCAAACGTTGCTGTAATGATTCTGTCTGAGGCAAAATCTATATTACCTGTAAGTAGGCTGCTACTAGTGGGGCTCCAGTAGGGTACCCACATTAGGTCTCCAGGTCACGTTTATAAACTGCCTCAGGTTACCAGATCACTTTTAAGCAAAAAAGATTTTTATTAGATTCAAGTCCAGTCACTAAATTTTTCTCTTCTATTTTTAACTTGCTTGGTCCAAAGGTTCCAGTTTAGCCATTTAATTGGTTTTCATCATTCATTAAGTTTTCAAAATTCTTCTGGTAAACAGGAATATGGTGAATCCTTATCCTTTTTTCTGAATGCTGTTTCAAAGGACAATTGTCTGTACTTTCTGGACTTGATGAAGTTGCAGATAATTTTAAATTTTGTTCATTTGTTTCTCATCAATTTTGGTAAATATTTATTAATGGGAAATAACTACGAAAAAGCTTCTCAGGGCTGTCCCATGGGACTCTGGGAAGGCACTTCTTAATCGTAGTATTATAGTGTTATATAAAAATAAGAATATGTGGTATGATTGCCAATGAGACAACTCTCCACAAGAGACCAAATGACATAGAAATTAACAACTGTAGGTCACCGTACATCTTTCAACAAAGAACAAAGCCCATACTGCATAGTCAGCTATAAAAGGCCCCGAAATAAAAATAAGAATATGTGGTATGATTGCCAATGAGACAACTCTCTACAAGAGACCAAATGACATAGAAATTAACAACTGTAGGTCACCGTACATCTTTCAACAAAGAACAAAGCCCATACTGCATAGTCAGCTATAAAAGGCCCGAAATGACAAATGTAAAACAATTCAAACGAGAAAACTAACGGCCTAATTTATTTACAAAATAATGAACGGAAAACAAATATGTTACACAGCAACAAACGACAACCACTGAATTACAGGCTCCTGACTTGGGACAGGCACATACAGAATGTGGCGGGTTAAACTCATTTGAAGGCGCCAACCCTCCCCTAACCTGGGACAGTGGTGTAACAGTACAACATAAGAACAAACTATAAAAATCAGTTGAAAAAGGCTGAACTCATCAGATGGATACAAATAAAAATACATCTAACAAAAACACAGAGTGGACGTGGACAGGTACTTATACATCCTCACAACAAAAAGACACTAAGTACAGATCTGAGAGTACTCACAGTTAATGACAGCAAGTTCAAAGCCAATAACAACTTATAAAAAAAATCATGCATCTAAGACTAAATTATCAATCAGTACACATCCAACATCCAATGGATTTAGTGTAAAGACGTCATACACAGAGAAAACATGACCTTGTGCAATGCCAAGATAAAGGTATCAACAGATTGTAGAGCCATGAATGTGCATATGTATATAAAAATAATATTTTGTTTGATTTTTAATTTACTGATAACAAAATCAATATTAATACCAATAAAAACACTATTCAAAGATCTAATTACAGTGTTGAATTGGTAACCTTTTATAATAAGTTTATGTCCACTTTTGAAAAAAATGGAGATGGCTATATAATTGATATCAAGGTGCAATGGTCTATTTCCCTATATATCTATAATGAGATATTTCTACATTCTACGAGTTTTTGTCAGAACTATTCTATTCTATCTCCATACTCCCATTGAATTATAATAGCTTATTCATCTAGTTGGACACCGGAAGTTCAGAGAAAAATAGTTTTATTGTGTTGTATCTCCATTTTTTGTCGCGCCTGAGACAGAAGAAAGCTTGACATAGGTGTAGTGATCCTGCAGGGGCGTTAACTAACAACTTAAAAGCTTTATATTTTAGAAGGTGGGAGACCTGGATGCTTCATACTTTGTATATAGATGCCTTATGTTACGAAGTTTCCGTCTGTGATATGTCCATTGTCCTTGACCTCATTTTCATGGTTCAGTGACTTTGAAAAAAAAAGTTAAGATTTTTTGTAATGTTGATTTCTCTCGAAGTGTGAGTAACAGGATAACTATATTTAGTATGTGCGTACCTTGCAAGGTCTTCATGCCTGTCAGACAGTTTTCATCTGACCTCGACCTTATTTCATGGATCAGTGAACAAGGTTAAGTTTTCATGGTCGTCCATATATCAGATACTATCAGCAATAGGTCTACTATATTTATACCCCACACAATGAAGTTGCGGAGGGTATAATGTTTTTGACCCGTCCATCAGTCCTGTTGTCATCGCAACTCCTCTCAAACCACACAACAGAATTTCATGAAACCTTTTTAGATAATAAGGATATAATATGTAGATGTGCATATTGACAGGAAATTACGATTCAATTTTTTTTCTAGGAGTTACGCCCCTTTGAACTTATTTGCTTCAATATACTACTGCAACAGTTTGTCATCGCAACTCCTCTGAAACCACACAACAGAATTACATGAAACTTTGTAGATAATAAGGACATACTATGTAGATGTGCATATTGACAGGAAATTATGATTCAATTTTTTTTTCTGATACAATTTTTTTTTTTACACTTATTTTATTTCTCCAATGACAATGTGGGGACGTGGGGTATGTGAGCGCGCTCACTAAGGTTCTTTCATTCCGGTTTGGTTTATCTGACCTTGACCTCATTTTCTTGGATCATGTTAAGTTTATGTGATACTTGTAGTAATGCTTTATATTTAGGGCTATCATCATAAAATCAATGGTTAGTAAAGCAGGCAAGACATTTCAGCGTGTGCACTCTTGTTTCAAGTATTTGTGCTGTTTTTCTCATCACTTTGCGTCCATCGTCGTTGTCTGGCGTCGTCTTTTAAATTTTACAAAAAAATCTTCTCCTCTGAAACTACTGGGTCAAATGTAACCAAACTTGGCCACAATCATCATTGGGGTATCTAGTTTAAAAAATATGTCCGGTGACCCGGCCAACCAACCAAGATGGTCGCAATGGCTAAAAATAGAACATAGGGGTAAAATGTAGATTTTGGCTTATATCTCTGAAACCAAAGCATTTAGAGCAAATCTGACATGGGTAAAATTGTTTATCAGGTCAAGATCTATCTGCCCTGAAATTTTCAGATGAATTGGAGAACCTGTTGTTGGGTTGCTGCCACTAAATTGGTAATTTTAAGAAAATTTTGAAGCTTTTGGTTATTATCTTGAATATTATTATAGATAGAGATAAACTGTAAACAGCAATAATGTTCAGCAAAGTAAGATCTACAAATAAGTCAACTTGACCAAAATGGTCAGTTGACCCCTTAAGGAGTTATTGCCCTTTATAGTCAATTTTAACCATTTTTCGTAAATTTTGTAATCTTTACAAAATCTTCTCCTCTGAAACTACTAAGACAAATTTAACCAAACTTGTCCACAATCATCATTGGGGTATCTAGTTTAAAAATGTGTCCGATGACCCTGCCCGCGAACCAAGATGACCGACATGGCTAAAAAATAGTACATAGGGTAAAATGCAGTTTTTGGCTCATATCTCTGAAACCAAAGCATTTAGAGCAAATTTGACAGGATAAAATTGTTCATTAAATCAAGATCTATCTGCCCTGAAATTTTCAGACCAATCAGGCAACACGTTGTTGGGTTGCTGCCCCTGAATTGGTAATTTTAAGAAAATTTTGCAGCTTTTGGTTATTATCTTGAATATTATTATAGATAGAGATAAACTGTAAACAGCAATAATGTACAGCAAAGTAAGATCTACAAATAAGTCAACATGACCAAAATTGTCAATTGACCCCTTAAGGAGTTATTGCCCTTTATAGTCAATTTTTTTAAATTTTCATAAATTTTGTAAATTTTTACAAAATATTTTCCACTGTAACTACTGGGCCAAGTTCATTATAGATAGAGATAATTGTAAGCATCAAGAATGTTCAGTAAAGTAAGATCTACAAACACATCACCATCACCAAAACACAATTTTGTCATGAATCCATCTGTGTCCTTTGTTTAATATGCACATAGACCAAGGTGAGCGACACAGGCTCTTTAGGGCCTCTAGTTTTCTTCGTCCTTGAAGATATTGATTTGATATTTGGTATATAGTTTTATCATGACAAGTTACAGATCAAGTTCGAATTTTGTTCTGGTCTGATGATTTTGTGCAGAGTAATGGTCCTTGGACTTAGAAAATTCACTCAAATAATCAGTTTTCCGCACTTTTTTTTTTGTCATGCATGAAGATATTGATATGATAATTTGTATATAGTTTTATCATGACAAGTTACAGATCAAGTGTGAATTTTGTTCCGGTCTGATGATTTTGTGCAGAGTAATGGTCCTTGGACTTTGAAAATTCACTCAAATAATCAGTTTTCCACACTTTTTTTAGTCATGCTTGAAGATATTGACTTGATATTTGTTATATAGTTTACACCATGACAAGTTATAAATCAAGTTTGCATTTTGTTCCAGTGCAATGAACTCTTAACCGGTAGGGGACTATGTATTGCCATTCAATACTCTCAGAATGCTTGTAAAATTATCTTAGTAGTACTATGTTTAAATTGTTTGCATGGTTTGAACTCAATCAATCTATGAGTAATTCTTAGCTAAATAATCATTCCCGAATTGAGGATATTACACAATTGAAAAATCCATGATCTATCTCCAATAGAAATATAGGGATTAATTTCTAAAACAACATTGTTTGTCTTGAAGTGTTCTATCTCAAGAAAAGGAGGTACTTTTTTTAGTTAAGGTGCTTGTCTATTCAAAAAACATTTGTGAGATCACGTACCAAACAGGATATGTAAATTATTATATAATAAGTATTGTGCAATAGCAAGAAATTTTCAATTGCACAGTATTGCGCAATAGCAAGAAATCTTCAATTGCACAGTATTGCGCAATAGCAAGAAATATCCAATAGCGGTGCATTAGACTCCAATCTTAATTGACTAGGAGTGTCAGTTTTTCTGCCGAAGGTCTGTGGTTCTCTCTGGACACTGGCTTCCTCCACCTATAAAAACTGACCACCATGATATAGCCAATTGTGCTGAAAGTGGCCTAAAACACCAACAAACAATCTGTACATGAAATGTAAATCATGCAGGTAACTATTATATTGATTGGTAATTTAATCTTTGAGGGTTTGGTTTTCAGAGTGATTGTTTATTACCATTACAAGCCAAAATAATGCCAGAAGATTGGATAGCACATTTTAGCATGTTAGAATCAGGGATGACAGCAGAATTGTTGACCAAGATACGCACATACATCACACTGGCCAAACAGATAAATTACTCATTAACAGATGAATTGCAAAAGGTACGTTCATGAACAGAAAATAAAACTGGTTATCTATTTTTAAAGCTATTTTTGAAAAAAAATTAGAAGGGAGGTTGGAAGTTTGGTTAAAAACAGTTTTCACAATATGTGAACCGGATGTGATTTCAAAATTCTAAATAACAGTGATTACATACAATTAAAGTCCCTCTCCTCATGCATTACGTTTGCGCGCAGCTTTTGATTACATTTGTGCGCATTGATTTGACAGGTAAACACCGGTAATAATATTTCTTTATTTATTCAATTATTTGCAAGTTCAAGTACCCCTTCCGTTAGTTCTTATGCACAAGCACTAAATCCTAGAAATATATACAGATAAAAATGTTAAAACATAGCTAATCTAAGAATTTAATGTCGGTACGCGCGAAAATTTGAAGCCAATTGCTTTGAGAAATGAAAGTCTCTTAACTTCTCCATCCTGGTATTTTCTGAATTGCTCCATGAAATAATCTGTTTTCTCTTTTTTACTTCTACGCACTACTGCTGGTGTATCAAGTATATTTACTAATTTAAAAGCAATCACTATTTGGTGAAACACTATTCACTCTGAAATATTCGCAATGAAGATACATGTATGCTTAAGCAATAATATTGTACCACAAGGTTCCATATCACAAAGGAATGCTGGGATTGATTTTGGGGTAATTGCCTCAAAATTTTAGGAATTAGGGCCAAAAAGGCAAAAATAAGCATTTTCTAGTTTCAGGACAATAACTTGTGTGTAAGTGTATGGATCTTTCTGAAATTGTACTACAAGGTTTCCATATCACAAAGGAAAGCTGGAATTGAGTTTGGGGTAATTGCCCTAAACGTTTAGGAATTAGGGGCCAAAAGGGTCAAAAATAAGCATTTTCTAGTTTCCAGACAATAACTTGTGTTTAAGTGTATGGATCTCTTTGAAATTGTACTGCAAGGTACCATACCTCATTGAAGGCTAGGATTGAGTTTGGGGTGATGAATCATAAGGGGTTCAAAAATTGGGGGATTTTTTCCTTTTTTTTCTTTAAAATTTTCCATTTTAAGTTGGTTATTTCTGATTTATATTTAAAAGCAAATAATAATGATATGGCAGGAGATACATACCAAACAGGATATGTAAATTATTATATAATAAGTATTGTGCAATAGCAAGAAATTTTCAATTGCACAGTATTGCGCAATAGCAAGAAATCTTCAATTGCACAGTATTGCGCAATAGCAAGAAATATCCAATAGCACAATATTGCACAATAGGAAGAAATTGTCAATTGTACAGTATTGCACAATAGCAAGAAATATTCAATTGCACAGTATTGCGCAATTGCAAGAAATATTTAATTGCACAGTATTGTGCAAAAGAAGATTCTTTGTATAAATTGCTTATTTCTTGACCAATTTAAATGGGGTTTTTATTCTTGAATTCTTGGGGTTCTTTAATATGCTGAATCTAACCGTGTATTAAGTTTTGGATTTTGGGCCCGTTTTAAATTGGTCCACATTGAGGTCCAAAGGGTCCAAAATTAAACTTTGTTTGATTTCATCAAAAATGAATTATTGGGGTTCTTTGATATGCCGCATCTAACCGTATTTAGATTCTTAATTTTGGTCCCGTTTTCAAATTGGTCTACATTAAGGTCCAAAGGGTCCAAAATTAAACTTAGCTTGATTTTAACAAAAATTGAATTCTTAGGGTTCTTTGATATGCTGAATCAAATCATGTATTTAGATTTTTGATTATGGGCCCAGTTTTCAAGTTGGTCCAAATTGGGGTCCAAAATTAAACTTTGTTTGATTTCAACAAAATTGAATATATGGGGTTCTTTGATATGCTGAATCTAACCATGTATTTAGATTCTTAATTTTGGGCCCCATTATCAACTTTGTCCACATTGAGGTCAAAAGGGTCCAAAATTAAACTTTGTTTGATTTCAACAAAAATTGAATATATGGGGTTCTTTGATATGCTGAATCTAACTGTATTTAGATTCTTAATTTTGGTCCCGTTTTCAAATTGGTATACATTAAGGTCCAAAGGGTCCAAAATTAAACTTAGTTTGATTTTCACAAAATTGAATTCTTAGGGTTCTTTGATATGCTGAATCTAATCATGTATTTAGATTTTTGATTATGGGCCCAGTTTTCAAGTTGGTCCAAATTGGGGTCCAAAATTAAACTTTGATTTCAACAAAATTGAATATATGGGGTTCTTTGATATGCTGAATCTAACCATGTATTTAGATTCTTAATTTTTGGTCCTGTTTTCAAATTGGTCTACATTAAGGTCCAAAGGGTCCAAAATTAAACTTAATTTGATTTTAACAAAAATTGAATTCTTAGGGTTCTTTGATATGCTGAGTCTAAACATGTCTTTAAATTTTTGATTATGGGCCCAGTTTTCAAGTTGGTCTAAATCGGGTCCAAAATTAAACTTTGTTTGATTTCAACAAAATTGAATATATGGGGTTCTTTGATATGCTGAATCTAACCATGTATTTAGATTTTTGATTTTTGGGCCCCATTATCAACTTTGTCCACATTGAGGTCAAAAGGGTCCAAAATTAAACTTTGTTTGATTTCAACAAAAATTGAATATATGGGGTTCTTTGATATGCTGAATCTAACCATGTATTTAGATTTTTGATTTTGGGCCCGTTATCAACTTTGTCCACATTGAGGTCAAAAGGGTCCAAAATTAAACTTTGTTTGATTTCATCAAAATTGAACTCTTAGGGTTCTTTGTTTTAAACTTCATGTTCAATTTCCAAACACATCGAAAAATGAGACTTACAACACTCACACTACGAAATCACAACTATGGATGAGTGTTTTTTTACAGTGAAAGTGTAAAGAAAAAGAGAAAATTAAATCTATATATGGTTACCCCATTTTTTCAGTACCTCTGCTTGGTACCATGTATGTTTTAACAGATTAGCCCTCATTCGAAAACTAACTAGCAGTTCAATCTAAACTTGAACTTGGATTATTCATGTTTACCAAAGCAATGTGTGATTTGAAAGTGAATGATTTAGCTCCTGACAACATCTTTTGAAGTAGTGGAAAGCAATGTAATTAGTTAATGAATTGAAAGTTTGACACTCGTTTTTCTTCAGTACAGTACAGTACACTCAGTAGTTCATCTACTGAGGTGATTTCGGAACCCTAGACGTGGCAGGTGCATTAGACTCCAATCTTAATTGACTAGGAGTGTCAGTTTTTCTGCCGAAGGTCTGTGGTTCTCTCTGGACACTGGCTTCCTCCACCTATAAAAACTGACCGCCATGATATAGCCAATTGTGCTGAAAGTGGCCTAAAACACCAACAAATCAATCTGTACATGAAATGTAAATCATGCAGGTAACTATTATATTGATTGGTATTTTAATCTTTAAGGGTTTATTTTCAGAGTGATTGTTTATTACCATTACAAGCCAAAATAATGCCAGAAGATTGGATAGCACATTTTAGCATGTTAGAATCAGGGATGACAGCAGAATTGTTGACCAAGATACGCACATACATCACACTGGCCAAACAGATAAATTACTCATTAACAGATGAATTGCAAAAGGTACGTTCATGAACAGAAAATAAAACTGGTTATCTATTTTTAGAGCTATTTTTGAAAAAAAATTAGAAGGGAGGTTGGAAGTTTGGTAAAAAACAGTTTTCACAATATGTGAATCTGATGTGATTTCAAAATTCTGAATAACAGTGATTACATACAATTAAAGTTCCTCTCCTCATGCATTACGTTTGCGCGCATTGATTTGACAGGTAAACACCGGTAATAATATTTCTTTATTAATTTATTCAATTATTTGCAAGTACAAGTACCCCTTCCGTTAGTTCTTATGCACAAGCACTAAATCCTAGAAATATATACAGATAAAAATGTTAAAACATAGCTAATCTAAGAATTTAATGTCGGTACGCCGAAAATTTGAAGCCAATTGCTTTGAGAAATGAAAGTCTCTTAACTTCTCCATCCTGGTATTTTCTGAATTGCTCCATGAAATAATCTGTTTTCTCTTTTTTACTTCTACGCACTACTGCTGGTGTATCAAGTATATTTACTAATTTAAAAGCAATCACTATTTGGTGAAACACTATTCACTCTGAAATATTCGCAATGAAGATACATGTATGCCTTAAGCAATAATGGGATTTATCACGATCACTTTATATTTTATTTTAGAAGTTAATATGAACAATATGTAATTTGAAGACTCAGATTTTCAGATTCTTTATTTCTCAAACACCATATAGTTACAATGGTACAAAGAAGTTCATCAAACGTTTAACATTACATAAACACACATGACATGATGAGATGAAAAAAGAAAAAAAAGACGGTATAGTGACGAAGAGTGGTGATTAACCAGGAAGACTCACTTGAAAACTTATAACCCTGATAAATTTACATGTCTTTTTGTTTTCAATTTGAATTAAGTAATATTTTCAAAATTAATAATTTATAGTCATATTTATTATGAAAATTAACAAATTATTGTCATATTTGTATTTTTATATAATTTTTATTATACGACCGCAAAAATTAAAAAATTAAAAATTTTTTGGTCCTATATTGGTATCACGTCAGCGTCGTCCGAAGACAGATGGTTTCCCGATAATAACTTTAGTATAAGTAGATAGAATCAATAAAATTTTAACACAAGGTTTATAACCACTAAAAGAAGGTTGGGATTGATTTTAGGGGTTATGGTCCCAACTGTTTAGGAATTAGGGGCCCAAATAAGCATTTTTGTAGTTTCCAGTCAATAACTTGTGTTTAAGTGTATGAATCTCTCTGAAATTATACCATAAGTTTCCATCGACAAAGGGATGGTTAGGATTGACTTTGGGGGGTTAAGGCTCAAACCATTAAGGAATTAGGGGGAAAAACAAGGTTTTTTCTGGTTAAAGGACAATTAAGACAATTTTATAGCAGTCTAAGGGAGGTAATCCAATCCCATTTAGAAACAACAATGTTTGATTACCTCCCTTATTTGCTTGTAAATTATATATTAAAAAATGCAATTTGCAACAGCGTTGTGTATTGCACGAAAGCAAAAAATTGAATATAAATTCAAATCATATAACCAATTTTTAAGTTCTTTGACTACAGTTATTCTGTGGCAGAAACCTATTATTGAAGCAATTTATTTATATTAACTTTATTTTTACCTGAGTTTACCTGTAAAATAAATGCTTACAAATGTAATCAAAAGCTGCTTGCTAACGTAAAAAATTTTAATCCCCAAATGCACGCAAACGTAATGCGCCCGTAATTTTGAATTATCCTCTCCATTTCAAGTACATGTACAACTATTCTTCATGCCTGAAATCATGTAACAAATCAGTCCTTATTTTTCATGAATTTATTAAAGATAAGTAGAAACTGAAAATGGCAAAAATGATCAACAATACAAGATCTTCAAAAAATCTTATATGACCAAAACCATTGGATGATGATTGACTCCTTATAGAAGTTATTGCCCTTAAATGACAATTTCTCCTTGTAGTAGTTTTTGTCCTAAAATGACAATTTTTAACTATTTTTTTTAGTGTTTGCCTACTATCTCAAAATGTACAATAGATGGAAACTGTAAACAGAAAAAAATTATCAGCAACACAAGACCTACAAAAATGTCAATATGACCAAAACTATTGGATCATTCATTCTAGAAATTATTGCCGTTAAAGGACAAAATTTGTATAACTTTTAAGTGTTAAGCTAATATCTCAAAAGTATAATAGGTAAGTAAAAACTGTTTACAGCAAATATGATCAGTAAAACAAGATCAACATATGACTGAAACCATTGGATGACTCCTTTCAGGAGTTATTACCCTTAAATGACAATTTTTGATCAATTTTCTAGTTTTGGCTATTATCTTGGAAAAGTTTAATAGATGGATAGAAACTGTAAACAGCTCTACAAGATATAATATTGAAGTGTGAACAATTCAGGCATTAAGAAGCCTCTTGGGGTTTTTTTGGTTGCATCTGAGTTATTATCTTGAAAACTTGAATAGAAATCGTGAAACTACAATTAACAGTGATGATCTACAAGTACGTCATCATGACTGAAATGCTGACTCCTAATAGTAGTCATTGCCCTTAAATTACTTTTTTCCCACTTCAATGTTGAGTTGTTATCTTTAAAAGTATATTAGACAGAGAAAAAATTATCAGCAAGTTGGTCATATGACCATATCTACAAAGGTCAAACATGACCAAAGTTGTTTATTGTCTCCTAAATAAATTTTACCCATTTTTGCATATTTTGCTATGATTTTCAAAATTAAAAGAGATATAAGATTGATATATCAAACTTGGTCTTTATATTCCTAGGGTCCAAGAGGAGTGATTTTAGTTGATAAGAGGAACCAGTCTCACATAGTAGACAATTTTAGTTTTTATACCCTGCTTTAAAAAAGGGGGGTATACTGTTTAACCTCTGTCTGTCCTTCCATCCGGTTGTCCCATGAATATTTTTCGTCGCATTTTTCTCAGGAACTACATCATAAGGATTTCTGAAATTTGGTTTCAGGGTTTATATAAGTCAGCTATACCGTGTGATGCGTTTTCAGATTCATCACTCAACAACTTCCTGTTTACAATCAAGTATTTGGGCAAGTGTATCATCAGTGAGCAGTGGCTTGCAGTTTCAGTTGTTCAAATAAGATTCCAACTTTGATTTTTTATGTTAATAGCTTAGGTGGAGTGCAAGAAGCTGAATATTTCTAGGGTTGTCTAAAGATAAAAATATTTATTCTAGCTTATCCAAGATGACTTTGTAGAGATGAGAAAAGTTGATAGTAAAAGCATGACAGTTGATGACTTCCATTCTCTGTTGAGTATAGTTCGGTAAGTACGAGATTAAAATAAGCTAGTTGCTCGTCATGCCCATAGGGTTGTACAAGCTAATGATGTCAATTTGCATCAATCATTTTATAGTTGTAATTTGTGTTATTGATTCCTCCTACAGTTTTCAAACTAAATCCCTGAAACTTCTGAGAAACATTTTACATGTGTTGAAGTCGTGTGCCTATTATTATGGAAATTTTGAGGAATAAGTCCTATTTTCCAAATTGGAATCTTTCTTTTTTCAGGAAAATTTCCCAAGGACTGTATAAGTTTTGTGTAATAAAACCTATAATTTTCAACACAGATTCCTGAATCTTCACACAATCAGTGCACATTTACCTGCTATTTTGAATATTTTTTTTAAAAGCAACCAACAGTCAATCAAACAATCAGAAACAATTGTTGATTGTTGGCCTTTTTTTGCAGAAACCGGTAGATAAAGTTGTAAATAGCAAAAATGATCAGGAAAATCAGATCTACAAATAAGTCAAATGACTTAAGTTATCTGTGGACTGATTCCTTGTATAATTTATTGCCCTTGAAATCCATTTTTGTGTTTTTATTGTACTTTTATGTATAATTCTTATTGCATTGTATCAGTTTTATGCTTATGTGTCCAGTGAGCAGAGCCTTTAGTTTATGTTTTTGCGGAATCTATAGCAGATACAAAATTAGATGTACAAATAGTCAACATGGCTGAAATCATCAATTCCTTATAGGTTTATTGCCCTTGAATGACAATTTAATCAAATTATATAATATTACATATATATTTCAGATTGCTATCACTCAGCTACTTAAAATCAACACCTACACAAACTCTGTGGAGAAGGGCCAAAAACATGGATTCAGAAAGGAAGAGGAGGATAAGTTCAAGCTGAACATATATTTGATTGACCAAAAAAAAAGAGACTTAGAATCAGAAAATGCTAACAAATTTCAAAATATATGCAAAGAAAAAGGTGTTTTTGTCCATATGTTTGGCCTGCAAAGAACACATTTTGCCATTGTTAACTGAAGAGAGGGTTTACAATTGTTAACCATAAATACTAAATTGTTAGATTATTTTTAATGTTTTTTGTTTTGCCTGCAACGTAAGTTGAAGAATGTGAGACAGACAGGACATAATGATGCTAAATGGCTATTGAATAATGCTTTATGACTTTGGCAAAGTCACGAAATCAAATATCCATGAAAATACAACTTTTCCTCAATCCATGAAAATTTATACCCATGAAGAGAAGTGAATCTACAGTATTTTCAAGTTACTGCCCCTGAAATGTTGATTTCAAGTCTTGTGCAATCTCGGTATTGCTGGCTAGTGTTTTTAAAATTTGAACTATTCAGAATTTCAGTTGCAGTACACCTTCAGTTGACAAAGCCTCATCTGGACACTAAAATGTACACATGAAAATGCATGTGCATCATGTAATAAAACATCAGACAGGAAAAAAATATACAAATGCAAATACAGATGTCCAAAATGTTGAGTTCTACCAAATGTTCACTTACGCCAAAACCGTCAGATGACTCCTGATAGGAGTTATTGCCCTTAAATGACAATATTTTTTTTTGCCATTTTTATTTTTATACGACTGCAAAATTATTGGGGTTCGTATAATGGTATGATGTCGTCGTCGTCTGAAGACACATTTGGTTTACGGACAATAACTTGAGTTTAAGTGAATGGACCTCTATGAAATTTTACAAGAAGGTTCAATACCACAAAAGGAAGGTTGGGATTGATTTTGGGGGTTACTGTACCAACAGTTCAGGAATAAGGGGCCAAAAAACAAGCATTTTTGTAGTTTCCAGACATTAACTTGTGTGTAAGTGTATGGATCTCTCTGAAATTGTACCACAATGTTCCGCATTACAAAGGGAAGACTGGGATTCAGTTTGGGGGTAATTGCCCCAAACATGCAGGAATTAGGGGCAAAAAAGGGGCCAAAAACAAGCATTTTTTCTAGGATCCAGACAATAACTTGTGTTTAAGTGTATGGATCTCTCTAAAATTGTACTACAAGGTTCCACACTACAAAGGGAAGTCTGGGATTGAGTTTGGGGGTAATTGCTCCAAATGGGGGGGGAGTTTCCAATTTTATTTTCTTCAAAATTTTTCAAAAAGTTTCAAGAAGAAATCTTCAATTGCACGGTATTGTGCAATAGATTTAAAAGATCTTTGACCACATTTATTTTGTGTCAGAAACCTACATTATGTCAAAAATTTTATCACAATCCAAATTCAGACAGTATCAAGCTTGAATATTGTGTCCAAATTTGCCCCAACTGTTCGACCTCTGCGGTCGTATCAAGCTGCGCTCAGCGAAGCATTTTATTTATTTTGGCCTTTTATCTTTAAAAGTATAATAGATAGAAACTTCATATGGCAAAAATGATCAGCAAGACAATATCAACAAATAAGTCGACATGAACGAACTCCTGGGTTGACTCCTTATAGGAGTTATTGCCACATAATGACAATTTTTACCAAATTTTGTGTTTTTGCTTTTACCTTGAAAACTAGATGGTCAATAGAACTTGCAATGTTGATAATATTTGCTATAAAAAGAGGTGAAAGATAACACAGGAACAATAAAAAAATCACAAGTTGAAGAGAATGCAACAATGTTGAGAGCAAGAAATAAAAAAACCACAAAAAGAAAACTAAAGACTGAGCAACATGAACCTCCTAGGTACTCTGCAAGAGTACACATATAATGCTCCACATGTGGCACCCATATTGCTTATGGGAAGTAAAAACTTGGTGATCAGTCTAATATTGTGAAGTCACAACCAAGAAAAAAAGAGAACAGGATTGTGGCTACAACAAATAGATTATTTTGGTTATCAATATCATTTGTGACAGATATTTCCTCAACTCAACCAACTCGTGATGGCATCAATAAAACTTTCTTAAGGATTTCTTTTCCACTTGATAATATTGGCTCAACAGATTCCTGGTAAGCAGCAACCATCTATCTATCAACTACATCATGATATGAAATGCAAGATCTGGACTATTGTATCATCGGGTAGAGAGATAAATAATATTCAAACGCTGTTGCTACCTTTTAATTGATATTTAACAATTAAAAAGCTGATATCATCTCTTTTGTCACAAAGTTTTGTTCTCAACCAACCTTCATTGTAAATTTCTTGAATTGAGGCAGATTTGACTGGTATTCTTTATTTCGTGTGTGATGGGATAAATGTGTTAAAAATAATCACATAAGCAACTTTGAATTATTTAGTGAGAGGTGGAATGTGAAGTTGAAGGATAATGCTATCTTATGACAATTTTTTCCGAGAAGTTTCTGTATGAATTCTACAAGTTAACTAGGAGCACAGTTGTTTCCCATAGGAATGCTGACTGATGTTGAAAAACATATCCTCCAAATGCAACAAATGTGTTGTCAATAAAAACTAGAGGCTCTAAAGAGCATGTGTAGCTCCCCTGGATCTTTGTGCCAAAAAAAATACAAGGCTATCTTGGAATAAAGGACACTTCATTTTAAATTGGAAATTTTAAACTGCATTACTGCACATTAGCAAGTTAGCGGTACATACAGAAGACATAATTCACCAATTGATTAAAGAAAGTTCAACTCTTGCCATATATGACATTTCAAAAAAAAGATAAATGTATTTGTCAAGATCTGTCTCCTTTAAACATGTTGAGCAGTATAATTGTGTTTAACTTTCTCTAGTTATCTTTTCTTTACTTTGTAACATTTAATACAAAATTCTGAGTAATCAATTACACAAAATCCTCCTCTTACTTATGACATTACCTAATTGTTCCCATCTCTGAAGTCTTGCCCCTGACAGGTAATATTTTACTAATTTGTTTTACTTAAAAATTATAAAAAGATGGGTAAAAAATGCAAACTAAGGGAATAATAAGCACAACAAGATCTATCTACCCTGAACACTTTTGGGAAAATCTAACAATTCAAAAAATGGAGATGTGGTTTGATTGCCAACTAGATAACTATCCACCAGAGTCAAAATGACATTGATGTTACCATCGTATGGTCTTCAAAAATGAGCAAAATCCATACAGTATTATAGTTCACTGTATAAAAAGGCCCCAACATGACAAAAAGGAAAACAATTCAAACAAGAAAACTAACAGTTTGATTTAAGACAAAACGATAAATGAAAGGCAAGTTTCACAGACAACCCCTGGAGTTATTGCCCTTGAGCTATCTATTTTCACCTGATTTTTGGGATGTTAGGATAAAAGTTCAGAACTGCAATCACAAACTTATTGTAACCGACTTGACAGCTATATTTTCATGTAAAAATAAGGAGATGAGGTATGATTGCCAATGAGACAACTATCCACCAAAGTTCAAATGAAGTGGGTGTAAGCAAGGATATGTATAGTAAGATATTACTATTACACAAATCCTTGGTGTAAGCAATTATAGGCAACGATACGGCCTTCAATAATGAGGAAAAACTCGCGTACCGTATGAAAGGCTATAAAAGGCCCTGACATGAAAAATATGAAAATTCAGTTAAGAAAACTTACAGCCTAATTGGTTCATGTATCAATGTTACATGTAAGTGTTTCTGTTTAAACCGATTTTCAGATGCTCTGAGAAGCAAAACGTCAACTACATTTGGCGAATGGTGTAATTGTAAGGTGTACCTGGCTGTGATGGTTCATCTAACGTGTATGGAATGTTATTAATGTGTACATGTCCTTCTGACAAGGTTCATCTAACCTTGATCCAATGTTCAAAGTTCAGCGTTAAGATACATTAGCTATAATTGGTGTTTGGAATGATTGTGACTCGTACATGGCCCATCTGACGTGGATTCTCTGACCTTCATCTCAATATCTGCATTGATCATTGATAATGTTAGTTTTATGCTATACTTGTAATATAACCTTTTTCTTAAAGATTCATCATAAATTCAACCATGACCAATAAAGCAGGCGAGACATTACAGCGTGTGCACAAGGCTTGTTTAAGATACTATAAAACAAAAGATCAACTGTATTCGGCGAATGAAATGATTGCTAGGTGTGCATGTCCGTGTCTGATCGGTTTCATTGTCCTTTATCTCAATTATATGAACGTATAATAGTATTGTTAAAGCCCTGATTGTGCAGGAAATGTTTGCTTTTAGTTGTTAGGCTAACACCGATGATTCAATTTAAAATTGCAATCTTCATAATATCGTCATGAAAATTTTCATGAGATACCACTGGCCACTTTTCACAAAAACTTTGCCACAATTGACCTAAGCATGTGTTTGGTTATAAGAGTATGTATTTATGAGCAAGCGTCTT
The DNA here is from genome assembly GCA_017311375.1 of Mytilus coruscus. Taxonomy (NCBI): domain Eukaryota; kingdom Metazoa; phylum Mollusca; class Bivalvia; order Mytilida; family Mytilidae; genus Mytilus; species Mytilus coruscus. The sequence goes on from CM029601.1 coordinate 88,428,584, forward strand.
TTCAACCGACATTAACTATTTATAGCCATGTTGAGGCTGAGACTAATATAATTGTATCGATTGGTCCGAGGTTGGGACCCGTTTCTTAATATAACATAAGGGTAGGTCAACTTTATATAGCGAAAAGAATCATTGCAAGGTTTACTTTTTTGATTGACATGATTTCCTGACATTAACCTAATTTTCATACGAATGCAAAATCGGTTCACATATAACAAACATTTGCCAAATATTAATAAGATATACATGACATTAACAGAGCATGCAGATAAAGGGTTTGAGCAGCAAACTCTAATTTGGCATTAAAATTAGAAAGATCATATAGGGAACATGTGTACTAAGTTTCAAGTTGATTGGACTTCAACTTCATCAAAAACTTTATCCCGAAGCGGGACAGACGGACGAACGAACGGACGCACAGACCGAAAAACATAATGCCCCTCTACTATCGTAGGTAGAACATACACATTTACCACTACTAAACCTGCTTAAACACAACTAAAAAAAAATGCACAAACGATAATTTAAAAGAATATTGCAAAATTAAGCATATAGGTTTCAATGAACAGCGCTAACTAAAAGAATATAACACATAAAATACACATCTAAAGTCACGGTACTCAAATTGTACCTACTCTGCAAATTTACGGAAGCGTCAAATGCGACGTCCACAAAAAGTCAACTTTTACAAAGGAGCAATAAAATTATGAACGAGGCATCTTTTTCTTACAAAATAAATCGTTACCGTGAACTAATATCAAACTGTTCTAAAAATGTTGAGTAATAAAACAAAACATCAGTAATCGATTCTTACGGATGTGAATGCAAGTATGGATGCAATGTAGGTACTCCTCATTACAGAATCTTGGGTCATTTGGAGGTCGGTTTAATGTATGATTTGTTGTATAGATGTTGTTATTTGTATTTTGTATGTCACAAGCTTTATTTTATATGCTTTACGACAATGAAAATTATTGTGATTCAGTATCATCAGGATTCAAAATTAGCTATATGGAACTATATACTAATTAAGGATACATCTACAAAATACAGAATGGAAACTTTTGTCTGGATCTTAAATAAACGAAGGTGAAAAACTGTCAAACTAGGTGCAATTTGTGTACCCTCACGATACATGTAGAACGACACATTGATCCATTCCAGGACTGTATAAGGTTCTTAAATTGTGAACAACTATTTTTAGTCCTAAAATGGTCAGGAAGTAGCAGCTGCAAATCTAAAACTTTTCTCGCCAAACTGTGTATTGATTTTACCTGGGGAATATCCAGGATATTATAATATCTGAAAGAATTTTAACAATATTTTACATTTATAGACCATTTAAACAGACAGGTTCTAATTTATTAATTAAATTTGAATTTTCAAATTGCCATTGATCTCTGTCTTAATATGCAGTGAAGGTATCTTAGCCTTTCAACTTGAAGGGTCTTCATAGACACAACGTTAGTGCTCTTTCTTGCACTTTTTCATTATTTTTTTTATGTTCTCACTACAGATATGACATGCTAAAAGGCAGAGATTGAAATTGCAAAATGAATGTATGGAGTATAGTAGTAGGTAGCTTGATTAGCTTTTTTTCAAATAAGTTCCCAAATGTTTTAGAATAATAAGTTGTCTGCTTAAGTTAGTTTGATAGGAACTACTTGTGATAGATCAATGATACTGAATATAAAGTTGCATTATCAGTACATTTCAGTTTGATCATTTTGAGGCCCTGTCCCCTAAGTCGTGGTCCAGTGACTTTGAATTAATCAGCAATTTTCAATGATAAGTTTTCTGCTTAAATTAGTTTGATGGGAACTACTTACAATAGACAACGATATTTTCTACAAAGTAACATTACCGTCTGTATATCTCAGTTTGACGACCATTTTCAGGCCCTGCTCACTAGATCATGGTCCAGCGACTTTGAATTAATAAGCAATGTTGCTGTCCATGAGGTTGTCTTTTTCTAAATTTTCTGTCGACAGGCGAGACATATCTCTGCGTCAACAATTTATTAAAAATATATCATTGATAAAATCATAGAACAGTAGGGGGACTAGGTAGAACCCTGAGGAACACTTACGAATGTCAGCCCAACTGCTAGGAAAAGTATTTATTTTAATTTGCATTATATTTAAACATCCAATAACATTTAAGTATAATATATACAAGCTGAGGCCCCGACTATCTATTGATTGCAGATGTCAATCTTAATTACAATGCTTGAGCAAACATTTATACAAACAAAGCAAGCAAGCCAACCAAACCTTTAAATTACAAGCATTAGGAAATTAGCTCTAATATTAAGCTTCAGTGCAAATTCAGTTCTCTTTAGACACATCGCTTGCAGTCAATAAGATATGTTCTGTCTATTTTCAGACTGTTCAGTGTATTTATTTACCTTTTTTCAAATTCGACAAAGGTCTGAAAAGCTAATGAACAGAACTGGATGCAAGCGAATTATCTAAATAGTACTGCAATTGCATGAAAAACAACTTTTGGGTTTTACAATATATAGAAAATATTGTAGAAACCAATTCCACCACAATGTCTTGTGTTATTCTTATGTTTTCCTACTCTTTAAAACACTCTTCCAGCGTCTTACTTTAAAACAATTTTAAAAATGTCACAGTTTCAATTTAAGAAATAAGTGCATCTCTCTCGGTGTGTATTAACAGTCTACCGGTATATGCATTACCAGATGAAAGTGCAATAAGACCAAACAAAACCCTTACTTAAGAGAGTCATTTCGAATATATTCAAAATCTAGTATGAGTTAATACCCTTCTATTCAACTACTTTCCGAATTTGACTGCGAGTGAAATAGATACCGGTCAAATAGGCCCGCCTATCTTGTTGGTCAATGATAGAATTGCTTCAAATTACCAATTGTTATATTTATTTTCCAATTGAGACAAACATACAATGTAGGTCAACATAGAAAAGGGCATTGAATGACAAAGATATTTAATAACAGGCCCAAATACACGAAGACCACATTTGAACCTGTAACGATGTTCGATACGTGTACACTGTGTATTGATCGGGTGAAAAAAAAAACAACGACGACACGTTCATACGTACTTTTTCTGTTTACACAAATACTATTGTTTACATGCCGGCTTTAAATTCAAATTTGTTTTGTAATGTCTATTAATCTACATGTATTGGTTTATGTATTCAGGTTTTGACTTCCCAGAATTAATTTGCTAACAAATATCTCGAGACAAATATAATATATATATATGTTTAATTGAACTTTAATTTCGAATTCAATTAGATCACACATATTTTCTTCATGGTACATACATGTATGTACTTGGAAATACTAAAATAATTTAAAGCCTTGATGAGTGTATGGCGTACATCATTTTATAAACATTTGCATGTATACTTCGGTCGCAGTTCTTAAACAAAAAGCAAGCCATTTAATTTAGTGTTTGCAAGTTTTTATTCTTGTAAATAGATTTTAGCAATGTTGTCTTTGAAGCTGGTTTGGATGCTTTTGTTACAAGTGGTTATAATAAGAGGTATGTAGACATGTTGGGATTTACGGACATTAAATTTGCGCGAAAAATATTAAATTTACTTTAACCTATAGATCTACCTGTAAATTTACCATGCCAGTAAATACAGCTAACTTTTTAAAAGTTATTTACTGGACGAATATCCATTCAATCTGCTGGTGTCCTTTTGGACCACAAGTACGTCTATGATAAAACCAGAACTAGAGCTATCGCTAAAAAATAAACGAAGAAGTCGTGTAAAGCAAAACTTAGAACTAATAAACATTCTACCACCGTTATGTCTGGGGCTATTGATATATAAAGCCACCTGACGAGTACTCTTGGCATGGACGAAACAGTTTGTATAAAATGTCATATTTACCTGTAAATTACTATTCTTAAATCCGCGCAAACGTAATGATATTTCTCGTGCAAATGTAACATTTTTTTCCTGTAAATTACTATATTTAAATCCGTGCAAACGTAATGATATTTCCCGCGCAAATGTAACACTTTTTTTTTCGCGCAAATGCATGTACTACAAATCCGCGTATATTTAATGCAGCGGTATCGACGTATGTACTGACTTTATTAATTAGAAGTTATGGCATTTTGTAATACGATTCACTGATTCTGTATTATTTAAAAAAAAAAATGTATACAGAACTATATATATAACAGGGTTCGTGTATTAGTTCTTTTGATATCATTCTTCCAAATTATCCCATTTTCAATATCTAATGTCCGTAATATAAAATTGTATACATACAAGATGATCTTTTTCAACAAGGAAAACATCCTCTTTTTTATAATTTGATTAGCGTCAAATCAATTTTCCAAAACACAGAAGTCTACAAATAAGCCAAACACAAACACACACACACACCTACATATATTTCTTCAAAGAGTTGTTGGATCTGACAAATTACAATTTTTTGTTTCCATTTCGGTTGCACACCATTTTCCTTGTCAAAACTTTATTGTCTTTGTGATTAAGTGAAAGTTTCATAAACGACAGAAAAGGGGTTGTGCAAAAGGGGTAATACAGGTACCCCCAAAAAAAATGCTCTTATCAGCCCTCCAAAAAATTGAAAATCACTGATATGTTACCCACTCCCTATATATATATATATATATATATATACATGCATATAATTATGTTTAGCTTTAAGCGTTTCAGATGAAAGCAAATCCAGAAAAGCACTTCAGACGCACGAAATTTATCAAGTGTTTGTTTCAATTATTGTTGGGATTGTTCTTGCACCATAATTCTCTGTTTGACACTTTTGCTTTATAAACACGTCAAACTTACTTGTTTATGCCAAAATATGAAGAAACAAAAATGCAAATAAAAAAATTGTAAAATAGAGTTTGGACATACGGTGTTTGGATCAAAATGCACATAAAGATACATACACCAATTTTCTTTTGTTTAGACAATATATAGACATGTAGGAAAAAAAAACAACAACAAATATTTCATGAACTAATTGAATTTCTGGAGATCAAAATAGTCATTTTAAAAAAGAGCATCCAATCTATGAGAAGTAATGAAAAAGGATACACAAGCCTTCTTTTTTATTTTTCTTTTAATAAAAGAAATGTACATTTTAATTTACTTGCATGTATATGTATCACAACTCATAATTACAATGTAGCTCTATGCATACTATCGACTTAGTGAGGTGGATGGAGACTGTCAGTCAGCTAACAAAAATCAAAATATTGAATTACAAATTCAATGATGACGGAAAAATGCAAGGTATATCATGCACTCAAATAAATTCTACTCGTAGAAGGCTTGATTTTAATACCAATAGATTAAGTATAACGATTTGTTGGCATTCTTTGGGTAATACTGTATTATTTAGAACTATTTTACGTGTACCTGTATTTTGTGATCAGTAATACCTATATTATATTATACTTTTCCCTTACTGATTCAACTAATCGAGATAACGAGGGAGAGGTTGCACGTTCATGTGCTTGCCCCAAGTCAGGACCTCTTCAGACTTTTTTTATTGTTATTTCGTTAGGTTCCTATCTCATTGACTTATATCACACATCTACTTCATTCATACTTAACTTTAGATCTTATAAAAACAAAAAATTAAAAGAAATAAATATATCAAATGTTACATATAATACAACTGAACTTTCAATTAATGTTTTTTTCTGCAGGTTTCAGTCCATATTTCTATCTAGGACCATCCACTTTGAATTATTATGATTCAATAGATTACTGTCTAAGCATTGGAATGAAACTGGTAAAAATAAACAACGACCAAATGAACAACATGGCAGCACAATTTATCATGAATGCGTAAGTATATATAGTCGGGGGTTATTGCTTCAAAAACTATCGACCATAGTCACTGAACAATTTCAACATTGACAGAAATGTAAAAATCAAGTTCTTATTTGGTAGAATATCTATGGTATAGTTATAATGAAACGTATAGGTATTTCTTTAAATAGGGATTTTGATGACGTGTGGATGTCTGTATATTGTCAAAACCAACTTTGTCATTGGAATGATGGCGAAACATTGGACTATGCTTCATGGGCGACCCCTGAACCACAATTTGAATGTGGAAAGTTTAGCAAGGACTATGCTTATGTATTGTGGAAGACCGGCTACTACACGGAACTTAACCGCCCTCTATGTTATGGTGTGTATCACTTTAATGTATATATATGTAATAGTAGAGTACATGTTTCAAAATTCTTTTTTCTAGATATTTTATTCATCTAACATTTGCTCCTTTCTTTCACAAATTAGTTTGTCAGTGTTCGGTTTTGTGTTAAATTTTCATTTATATTTGATAGTTGAAACAGTCTTTTGTTACAATGTATGTCATTATATTTTAAGCTCCATTACAAATTGATAAAAACAAGTAATCATGATTTTCATTACCAGATCCGCCTGGCTATTTTCGTTGAGCATTTTTAAGCGTTTAGTCGATTAAAAGATTCCCTATTTTACTTATGGTTATGTGAAATTTATACTTATTGTTTTGGGTATATTTCTGTCTCATTTTTCTTTTTGGTTTGAAGTGGGGATAAGAGATGCCTCAAATTATTATCAGGTATATGTAATTTATGATATCATATTTGATTGCTCCATTCAATTGATTTGGTTGCGTACAAAAGGTTTGCTGGGGCAAAATATGGCTTGAAGTGGGGATACGAAATGCCTCAAATTATTATCAGGTACTAGAACACACCCGTGACGTCGCGGGTTCGTGACTGAATTAAAGTACCTACGCCTTATTTTTAGCCTGGATTTTTAGTATTCGTATTGTCATCTGATAAAGTCATGCTGATTATAAGGTGCACAGTTTTCTCTGCTTTCAAAATCTTTCTGTGTGAACCAGTCCTTGTTTATCTAGTTTCAAAGACCGATTTTGACTTATTATAAAAATATCTAATACTGTTTCTTTGCTTAAAAAATACCGTATATTGGTTGCTTAATTGTCATTTGCTTAACTTCCGGTGAGTGCAGTATTATTATAAATAATCAAAACGATAACAAATTAACACTAAAAACAATAGAAAGGTTTCTTCAAAGTAGGAAATATAGACAGGGGTTTTTAACTGCAACAGGAAAATGAGAGCAAGTCGGATAGAGTAAGAATTTTGCAACGACCACCTACGGACCGCTTCATCCATTGTTGCAAAAAGAAAAGATAAAAACAAAGCCAGAAAACACCAAAAGACAACAAAACAGACAACACCATGACCAAAAAGGAAAACAAACCACAACAACAAACCGCAGGTGGTCACAGGTGCTCCATGCAGAGTGGTATGTAGTTCTTCACATTTTGATAACGGCTTACCTTTACTTGCACAAACGCGGCGATTCATTCTCACTATTCAAAGCATTGGATGTAACGTCCCCGTTTCGACCTGTTTTGGCTGCGTATTACTATTTATACATCCAGCACAGCTAAACGGTCACAATCTGAAGAAATAAAAATGAAATCGAATGGCTGAATAAAATGCAGTGCAGAAACGTTAACTGTAAGATTATTTCGTACTGAATTCGTATTTCTTTCTCATGCTTACAAGTAAGTACAGCAGTTAGAAAATAGTATTGAGTACCTGCCTGTTAATTAAAACCAGTATAAAGAACCTGTCTGTCAATGGTCTTGATATCTCTCCCCTTAACTTTCCATATACATTTGAGTATTAGTAAATGTTGCTTCATAACGGTATTGAACAGATATATCATGTTATGGAGGGGTATTTGCGAAAAATACCAGTCGAGGGACTGTTTAATTTCCCGAGCCGCTAGGCAAGGGAATTTTGGTCCCAAGACTGGTATTTTCGCAAATACCCCTCCATAACATGATATATCTGTTTAATTACACCGAATAGATTTTGACTGAAACTCTCTGTCCTGGTGAAAGGAAATATTTTTTTACTGGCAAGCTGTAACCCATAAACATGTTTATGCATTATTTTGAGGATAAGTAGATACTTTCATAATATCGCGGGAATTATACACGTACTTTTAATACGCGTTATCGCTGTCTTTGTGTAACGTCATAGCCCAACAATTTTGGCGGGAAGTGGCTCGCGAGGGTAAAAAAGGAATATGTGATAGCGATAATTTGTGTAAATTGTGCATCTTCATTTGAAACTATTTTAAAAGATTATTTTTCTTAAATCTGATATTTTTGGACTTTCACTGACAAACCTCTCGGTCATAAATTATCATTATATTGTTAAACTAACTATCATTTTATCGAAATCATTTTATTTGCAATATTTGTCCGTCAAAGTAATTTTATTAACATGAAACGATTTTTCTTTATAAAGCTTTTTCTGTTATAAGTAACAATGAAGTATCTAAAACTCAAGCGACAGATTTTAATCCTTTAGTAATATATATTCTTTTGTTAATCTTTTAAGTGTTAATTGTATTATTTCATTGTCATTCGGTAATCTCGTTTCTATTATTGTAACCATGTAAATTCTTGATTTAAATATTTTTTCTGAAGTTTTTACTTCAGTCGGAGTCAGCCTTTTGAACTGACACCATCCGTTCATTAAAGTGAAAATAAAAATCCATACTGAAAGTCATCGTTTGTATTCACTCTACCAGTCTGTGAGTTAGTTCCGCCAGTGGGTTTATGTTTAATAGGCAGGGGACCAGTCGTCGGTCACTGTCTTTCGTTTCGGCATCTTCGCCAGTTTCAGCAACAGAACCTGTTGCACTGTATCAAACATTCCAGTAACAACATCGTTGTCACAAATATCCAAAATAGCAAATACCACGGCATAGAGGGGAATTTGAGGCAAATTCACCGGCAGTGGTGAAAAACATGCAAATTCGTTTGAAATGAGAAAAAAAGGCTAGAATATGCGAAAAATACACTGGTTACCAACCAATTAAAATCCAGCATTCTTATATAAGGTGTAATTAACCTATAAATTAAAACTGACACAACAGATTGTTTTAATAATTACACCTTATATAAGAAAGCCAGATTTTGATTGGTTGATAGCCAGTGTATTTTTCGCATATTCTAATATTTTTCCTCATTTCAAACGAATTTGCCTGTTTTTCACCACTGCCGGTGAATTTGCCATTTTGGATATTCCTTTTTTACCCTCTCGAGCATTTTCCCGACAAAATTTTTCGGATATGACGTTACATAAAAAAGCGAGCTAACGCGTACTAGTACATGTATAATTCCCGCGGTTCTATGATAATATCCTCTTATCCTCAAAATTATGCATAAACATGTTAATGAATTAGTTTCAATTCAAATCTATTCGGTGTAATTAAACAGATATATCATGTTATGGAGGGGTATTTGCGAAAAATACCCCTCCATAACATGATATATCTGTTCAATATTGCCGCAAATGGATGTTGTAATATTTCTAATAAGCGCAATCAGTCAAATTCTTACATGTACTTTTACACAGCCGATAACTGTCTATAATGCTCTATCCGAAAAATTTATTCAACTTTGCTACACGCGTTTATATATATAACGTCACGGTACCCAAATTGCACCTATTTAGCAAAAATAGCAGAGGAAATCTTACAAGATTTCCTAGAGACTGAACAATTTGTATTTTTATGATTTGACACTATGTACGTCTTTCAACATAGGTAAATATATTTAAATATACACAAAATTTCACAGTATATATAAACAGATGAAGTGTTCACTGGAAAAAGTAAAATGTACGGAAACGTCGCCATGCGACGTCCACAAAAAGTCATCTTTTAAAAATTAGCAAAAAAATATGTTACAAGCATTCATTTCTTAAAAAAAATGAATAGTAAGCATGGACTAATGTCAAATTGTTCTAAATATTTAAAGAACTAAAAGAAAATATCTGTTATTCGACTTTTAAGGATGTGAATTTAAGCATGGATGCAATATGGGTACTCCTCATTACAGAATCATTGATCGGTTGGAGGTCTGTTCAAACCCATTTTTCTATGATTCAATATAGATTCAAAATTAAATTGGTGGAACCATATAGTAAATAATGATACATCTACAAAATAAACACAGAATGGAAACTTTTGTCTAGATCATAAATAAACGTAGGTGAAAAAAACTGTGAAAATCTTTTTTGATTTAATGAAAAAATATTCACCGTCTTTCTGTATTCTCTCATGTGAAATTATTTTCCACTTGCATACTATTGTTTTGCAGCACCCCCTCATCCAAACATGGAATTTATACATGGAGATTTCAACTTTTACGAAGCCTCGCGGGAATGTTATAACCTAGGTGGACAATTAGCTGTGTTGTCTAACCCAGTTGCCATTACGATATTAAAAGAATTAATAACTTATGAGTATGTATTTTTAAGACCAGTCATACATCTGTATATTGAAAAATACTTATAGAACAAAAACACTGTCAAAACTTTTATATTTTTTGATATATTTAACATACGAGTGTGGTAAACTGATGTGAGTGAGACGTGACAGAATAGGTTTAGGTTTAAGATGAGCTTAAGCCATGTGTTGAGGATTCAGAGCACTTTCTCAAGAACACAAAATCTTTTTTCAACTGCACCTTTAGTGAATCGAATTAGCTTTGATATCTTTAAAATATCTAATTACTTCCAGATGATCGAAGTAACTGCTGTTCAACTGTAGGTCTCTGAGACCATAACTGGCTCGGTAACCTGTACTTTTGTACTGGTATAATATTACTTTGACGTCGGTACTTAAAACTTTTCCATCTTGCAAAAAGAAGAAAAAATTATAAAATTTTGAGGTTATCCTTCCGATAAAAAAAAAACCATCAAAGATACCAGGCTTATACTTTTGTACTGAAGACGCGCGTTGCGTCTACAAAAGATTCATCATGCACTGACGCACGATTAAAAAAAGTAGAAAGTTCAAATAAAGAACGAAGTTGAAGAGCATTGAGGGCCAAACATTCTGAAAGGTTTAGCCGAATACAGCTTAGGTATTCTATTCATGGGGTGGAAAACCCTTAGACGCTTGAATTTTGCATTTTTATGTTATTTTTGTTTTATTTCTTAACATATGATACTAAAGGATTGCTAGTATTTGAAGTGGAGCGTCACTAACGAGAAATAAATTTTCAAAATGCGCATACAGTGCATAAAATTAGCTTTTGTATCATATAACTTTGTATTGATTCATATTCACATTCGAAATATACGCACTGTTTTGTTAATTTCTCGGATATGAGGTGTATTCTTTTAAAGGGTATATACTTGGATTATATTAAGGGACAGTTAAACAATAGTTTATTCAAAATTAATTGGATTTGGCAGCAGACAATGTAAGCTTTCTCCGCACCACATGAGATATGAAACATTTTGATGCAATTCCAGAAATATTTATTGCGAAAGTTTTATGCATATTGTGTATAGGGTCGCACTAAAACAAGACTAATCTGTAAAGTATTAATAAATTATGTTGTTTTTGTGTTAGACCTCTGACTGGTGATGTATGGATAGGATTATATGGTAATGGAGCACATTTAACCTGGCAAAACATGTTCGAAAATGTGGTTTATACGGACTGGAAACCAGGTCACACCGTTCCCAATTCGGATGCAAACGTCTCTATAGCGGTGGACAAGATCGATGGTACATGGGTGTCAAAAACTAAATCTACCAGACTTCCACACGCATTATGTCAGTGTAAGTTGTTACAGGTTTGAGATGCACTTCAGTCATACTGTATGCTGTCGTAGAATTTTGTGCTTTTTTTTTTTAAGTTTAACACTATCATATAGCTTAGACGAATACACATTCGATATTTGCACTAAAAGAGAAATTATTAATGTATAAACTGATTTCATATTGAACTTTAACTGGCTGTTCAAATACCTCAAAACAAAATGATGGGAAATTTAAAATTTATACATTCGAATCAAATGAAATATGAGCACCTTAAGTGTAATGTTTGTTCTTCTTTATTTCAAATATAACAAACGTTTTACCATTTTAATATTTCAATGTTTTAGCATTGTCAGTATTAGAAAGTTGATAATTATAATACCTAATGGTATGTAATTGTTCAGCAGAGCAAATAATATATCTATATATTTTTTTTATTTCAAATCTCCATGAAGTCAAAAAGTTTTAAAGCTACATGTATGTGAGGTAATTTTGATATAATATTTGAAACTACATTAAGAAATGAATTAATCTTTATCTGTAGGTCATCACATTTCTTTACTTTAAATTGAAAGAGATATTGGCCGAATTTCCCTAATTTATTTCGCGCTAGGTTGCATCCTTATCTAGAATTTTTAAACAAGCAACCAAATTATAAATGCCTCAAGATGGCTGTTACCTGCAATCGTGAAAGATTATGACATTTTTTATGTTTTATCCTTTAATTAATGTTATCCAGCGAAAGTACATTTTCAGATACATATTGTCTTAATTTGGTTATAGATTTTCTTCAAAAAACCATCTGCAATAGTAGGTCAAAATTGTCTCCACCAACAGCAACCAGATACTACTATTGCACACGTGCAATGCTATTCTCAGCAGAAATGTATGACACTGAATAACATTTTGATTTTATGGAACCATGTTAAACGACTGAAAAATCTTTAAAGTACACTTTGATGTTTGAATTCCAAAAGCTTTTATCAACCTTCGACTTTTTTTAGCCATCTGGAAACATCTTTTATTTGAATAGGTGTTCATAAAAGTTCATAGTTGTGACATGTTGTCTGAACCACAGAGTACGCACACCAAGGTGTAATACTTTGAATTTTAGAAACGAATCCGTCAACTTGTGTGCAAAGTAATCAAGAGTCTTGACCAACTGCTTTACACAGTATAATGTATTGTCTGTATATTGTTTTATTGAGTTTCTTACCAAAGTCTTTTATTTCTGAATGCAGATAATTATAACCCGATGAGTTACTCTGTTGATTATCAAACTGCTCAACAGGATTGTGAAAAGTATGCATTAGAGCTGGCCATGTTACACACAAATGAAGAGTTCACAGTTGCAAAGAATGCAATTGTCTACCAGGGAATGTAAGTAATATAACTACTGAAAACAGATCCTAACTTATTACATACACTTAATTGTGTACCAGAAATTAACCCGTTTTGAAACATGTTACAACAATTCTACTAAAATTTATTTTATCATTCATTAAATTAAAATAAAATTTCTCTCCCAACTTTCCACTCTATTTGTAAGTAGACACTCAAGTGAAAATCGAGACGTGATATTGTAAATAGATACTCCCTAAGATGAAAATCTAGACAATTATGGATTTATCTTCCGTCTCTTTACTTCAGTGCAAAAGGAATCATTACGTTTATCGTTCCCACAAAGTACTAGACTATTAACTGATTCAACTCGCAATTCTTGTCTACTGATGCATTGCGATAATGATATGGACAGGAAATAAATAATTACTGAAAAGGACTGACAGATCTGGGTTGCGTTCAATATCGTAGCAGCTAAATAGGTTACGTAGATCTACGTAGATTTTTGACTATTGAACGTGTACCTAGTCTAGCTGCTACGTAGATCTAGATAGCAGCTAGGCTAGCTACACGTTCAATAGTCAAAAATCTACATAGATCTACGTAGCCCTATTTAGCTGCTATATTGAACGCAAACCTGGTAACTTTTAATATTTTGATTATATTTTCAGTACTTGCCAGTTTTAAATGATCTCTAAAAATATGTTACAGGGACATTAATAACGATTTCTGGATTGGACTTACGTCAACAGATGGAATTACATTTCAATGGAATGATGGAACAGATCTAACGGAAACAGCATGGATTCCTGGATCACCTTCATCATTGGCTCTTAACCAACATGTAAAACTTATTTACACTGTTGGCTTTGACTGGGATAATAGAATAGCAACGGAAACCAGTCCATTTCTTTGTCAGTGTATGTATGTTTTTTCTTGATATATCGAAATGAAGGATTCGATTAAAATTATTTATAAAAAATATGGTATATGAGTTACATATGTCTATACTTTTTGTCAGAAATATGATTTTTTTTGGCAAATAAAACCTTGGTCGTCCTCATCGAGTTTTACAATTTTGAAAAGACTTGCAATTTTTGCAACGAGAAATCATTTATATATGTGGATAAAGCTGAATGAACAGTGAAACTGATATTCCCATGGTCGAGTGTGATATTTGTATGAATATGTATGTGATTTCCTCATTTTGCCATAAATGTGAAAAACGAGAATTTACACCAGGTAAACTTTGTAATAGGATCATTTTTTGGAGTCAAGTATATAGGTGATTGTAGAGGGAACGTGTGTTGGCATATCTAAAAAATTGTTTTAACCGTTTAGTTAGGCTACTGTTTCATTAAAATTAACCCTTTATCATCATATCTATTCAATTATACCTCACATATACTAAATCATGTAATTACTTACAATAGATCCAACGGCGAACTATCATCCCATATCCCAAGATATTGTTGAGGATTTTACAACAGAAGTAAGCACACCAACCGGAATTTCGGGTCAATGGCATGTTGGTGGTACAAACAGTAAGTAAAATAACTAACAACGTTAAAATTTCACAAATTAAAAAAATAAACAAAATGACAAAACAAGAAAACAACAGGAAAGTAAATATTTTTATTTTTTTTTTTTTTTTTTTTGCATCTTTGCCTTTTGAATTTGTTAAATTATAATTGATTTATATGCATAATAGCCACTATAAGTTTAATAAAGAAGGGAGAATAAATAGATAAATAACATTTGTTAAGGGTGGTTATATTTTGTAAAACTTTAACTGATCTACAATTGTTTTCCGATGTAAATATTTACTACATTTTCCACCTAAATAATGTATTTTTAATATTTTAACAGATTCAAGGTATTTCCATGTTGACAAGACAGATTCCATCCCAACTGCTCTTCCTTATTTAACCGAGAATTCCAAAACAAAGATTTACTGTGCTTACTTGTGTCTGCATCATGGAACCATTTGTACAGCATTTGTCTATAAAACTGAACAGTGCTTACTTTTCAATGAATACAGCTGCCTCAACACCACACCAGATAATGGAAGTGATATCTGGGTGTAAAGACACTCACTTCAACTCGAGGCAAACTGTGCTGCTTTAAGACTTTTTATTTGGCTTAGAAACTGGAACTTACAAAATCTCTTTAATGAAAAGATTCAATAAAGAAATAAAGCTATTTCCGGTCGTATAAATTATTAATAAAAAGATGAATAGTGTTATAATTTCTATGATTGATTGATTGATTGGTGTAGTGTTATAATTTCTATGATTGATTGATTGATTGGTGTTTATCGCCACTTTCAGCACTATTGTGCTATTTCGTGGCGGTCAGTTTTTATTGGTGGAGGAAGCCGGAGTGCCCGGACAGAGAACCACCGACCTTCGGTAGGAAAACTGACAATCTTATTTAATTAAGATTGGAGTCAAGCGCACCTGCCACGTGCGGGATTGCAACTCATAACCTCAGTGTTGAAAGACTAGTGATACAGAAGTTCGGCTACTTAGACCACTCGTCTACCGAGGCCCACCTTTTAATGCCATTTTAATTTGTAAATTTTAAGTGAACAAATATATTTCTACACCAAGCTCGTGAAAGGGTAAATGAATGAAACAAACGAAACCGTCATCATGACATATAACAAAACGTCAACAAAAGATAACAGGCTTATAATTTTGAAAGCCAGACGCGCGTTATGTCTATAAAAGATTCACCAGTGATGCTGGAATCAAACAAGTTAAAAGGCCAAATAATTAACGATGTCGAAGAGCATAGAGGACCCAAAGTTCCGAAAGGAACTTCGTTGCTTAGTGCATGCTGAATTTGTACAACTTTCACCCATCAACTTCACTGTTAAAAATTGTCATTACAGAGGAAGTGGATCAGCTTCAGACTTGACATGTGATTGCTTTTGAGAGGGTTTTTTTTCAAAACGGGAAGTGACACCGATCACTTGCTAAGTTCTCCACCAACAAAATTTCCCTGACAATAATGAGTGATTAAAATGATTTAAACCCAAAATAATGTAATAAAACCTCGTAAGAGGAATTCTTTCTTTAAAAACTTCTATAAAGGTTACACCACATCTTACCAAACCAATAGAAGTAGATAAAACCAATAGAAGTAGATAAACATCCTTTCCAAACTCATATTGAGATACATCAATGAACACAGTTTACCCAATTGTTAGTGAGATAGGAATACTCCCTTTCCAAACTGTTTCACATATAAGAACACATATTTAACAAACTTTTGAAGTGAAAGAGGCATATTTTCCCTAAACTGTTATAAACAAGTAAGAATCATTTTGAAAATGTACGCACGATCAACGCTTTTACAACCCTATGAAATTACCAAAAGAAGCATTCAATACTTATAATTACATTTTTTCGCTATGATCATGAAAACACGATTACTATCAAGTTTTTCTTTTATTTACCTCTGCAGTTTATTATGAAAACGTGTGTCATGTATGTTTCAATTCATGCAATTCATTTTGAAATGAAGAATGACGCGAGATTGCTGTAAGCCAATCAAAATAACGTATAATAATGAAACATACATCTAATGTACTGAATTATTGAAATATGACACTAACTTGTGGAGCAGGATCTGCTTACCTTTCCGGAACACCTAAGATCATCTCCAGTTTTTGGTGAGTTTCGTGTTGCATACTGTGGTGGTGTATCAGAGGTAGATATGTAGATAGACAGACAAGCTACACTAGTAATTTTGGGGCCTTTTATAGCTTGTTGTTCGGTGTGAGCCAAGGCTCCGTGTTGAAGGCCGTACATTGACCTATAATGGTTTACTTTTATAAATTGTTATTTGGATGGAGAGTTGTCTCATTGGCACTCACACCACATCTTCCTATATCTATAGAAATGTTGGGTTACATATTTGCTTGGTGAATCATGAAATCTTTAATCTATATTGAAAATATAAAAACAAACTGGTCAAACTTCGTGCAACATGTTTGTTATCGGTTCTATGAATTGATTGGTTAAGAATGACAATCAATAATTACTCTTTTCATAAGTATTCAAAGCTGGTGTTAATTTCACCTAACAAGACAGCAAACTAATTTACACACTCTAATAGATATAAGCTGTCAAACATTAGCATTCTGGAATGAAGCACTTCTTAATCAGTTCTTTGGTTTAAAATTAATCAAAGATACCAAACTTATAATTAAGATCGCAAGACGAGCATTTCGAATACACAAGACCCATCAGTGGTTCTGGATCAGTTAAAAAAAACAAATCCATTACGATGCTGAAGAGCATTGAAACCCAAACAATTCAAAAGTTGTGCCAAATCTAGCCATAGGCCAACTAATTTGGAGTATAAAAATCCCTCATCGTTTTCAAATGAAATTAACATTTCATGTACACATGGTACACGCAGTGAGGTTACAGAAAATGGCCGCAGTGTTGATATTTCGTGTCATTACTGGTGTCTTTAATAGAACTAAAACACTGAAAAGTATATATTTTAACTCGGGGAAATCTGTTACATCTTCTAACAGCAATGTCTATAGGCATGATGTACTCACAATTTCAGTTAAAATCGTTCTTCCGATGGCCTGGCGATTTTTTTTAATTATTTACCGGACATTCACGAATACTTACGTTTTCAATTAAATTTTATGATGAGACTTCATGAAACCTATTAGGAGTGTTGCTTGTGATTTTTTGTTTTCTTTTCTTGAAGGGCAGTATCAACCAACATATGTTGTATCAAGCACATTGATCCTGCTTTCTAAATTATGTGCGAATCTCTTTTATGGATTAACCTTCATTAGGAACGCCCAAAGCTATTTGAAAGCCAGGGATGTATAAATACAAAGAAACGTTCGGAGCTATATGACTTACAGAATAGCCAAATTCATCGAAAGTCAGTCAACTTTGCCTGAGGAAGTTGGAGCCTTACTTTCTAAATAATTTCTTATTTTATCAACGAGGCATTTGAGAAAATATGCATCACTATGTATCATTCAATCATTCTTTTTTAGATGATATTTTTAAAATATATCTACGAGCGAGACATTTGGAATGGTTAAATGGAGACCCACTCGGGATCTTGATATTTTACTCCAGGCCATAGTTTTCACACGTTCATAACAAAATCAGTACTTTTGTAAAAGACCTTCCCTACATTCTCAATGTCACCTTTTTTGAAGGGATCTTTTTAATAATGACGTATACGGTACCACAATCACCAAGACTCCAGAATCAGATTTCCGAGTTTTTGCTCCAATGAAAATTGAAATATTTCTAATTGACATATCAGAACATAGAGGTGCTTCGAACAGTCGAGTTGTTCAGCCTATTGGAATGAAATAAAGAATAAATAATAGGTTCTTTATTCTAAGTTCCTGTCAAGTTAGGAACATAATGGTCACGCATCGATATGCAATTCCAATAGGGTTATTCGGCAACTAAAGTAGCATTAATCTCGATACAAATAAAGTAATTTATGCAATCCATCCGTTATTGTTGGCACTTTTATCTTTGATTTGTCAATGTTTCATGGTTTCGTGTTCGCTTGAAACTGTTATGATTAGAGATAAGATAAGATAAGATAAGATAAGATATTTTATTGGTTTAAAATCCAAAATCATAGGATTGATACCAGATTTGACAATAAACATTGACTATACATAAACATACAAACACATATCTGTCAACATTTATATACAGTATATATATAATTTTTATATCTCCTCCATTATTAAAAATAAAGCGGAAAATACTGTTACATTAATATATATAATTATATATTTATATATGTATAATCTAATATCCGCTGAGGAGGTGGTACTACAAAGTTATTTATTACTTAATAAAGCATTTCTAGAATTATACTTTTACAATAATTCTATCATTCTCACCACACGTATGCAAAAATTTATATCTTGCATCATTAGTCATTTTTAAAAAAAGAGGGAACTATTTCACTAATTTTAGAAAATAATTAATCTCTAATTGTATTTAGTTTTGTACATTTTATAGTGAAATGAAATTCATCTTCTTTTTCTAAAAGACACAAGGGACAGATTCTTTCTTCTTAAGGAGTTTTAGTATGTCGACCTTGGTCAATTTCAAGAACACTATTACTTATACGAATTTTGGCAAAATGTCCTATTACTTTTTTGTCAATGCTTAACATTAAACAGGTTTCCAATTTGTAATTTTCTTTAAGCTGTCTATATGTTCTGAGTTTATTACCTTTCAATGATTTATCATCACAAAAAAATATTTTCTTTCCAATAATTCAGATATCTATCATACAATAAACGCTTTTTTTTATAAAGTATCCTGATTTTCCCAAACATGTGAAAAATTCAATGTAGCAAGTAACTGTTAAATTTTTCTTTCAAACCCATTGGTTAATTGCAGGTTTGAACTATATACCTCTTTATGTAACAATTATTTTCAGATTTTATCACATGCAACCAGAAGCCAACTGACAGTTTGTTTTAAAGCTTCTATAATAAAATGCTCCGATGGGCGCAGCTTGATACGATTGCAGAGGTCGAACCCTGCATAGGTTTCCGGCACAGAATGAATGTGGTCTAAGAACTTAAAAATTTTAATTTACCTATTCAAACCATATCATTATTATTTGCTTTTATATATAAATCAGAAATAACCAATTTAAAATGGAATATTTTAAAGAAAAAAAAAGGAAAAAAGGAAAAAAAATCCCTCCCCCAAATTTTTTGAACCCCCTTATGATTCATTACCCCCAAACTCAATCCCAGCCTTCCCTTTGTGGTATGGTACCTTGCAGTACAATTTCAGAGAGATCCATACACTTGAACACAAGTTATTGTCTGGAAACTAGAAAAATGCTTGTTTTTTAGGCCCCTTTTTGGCCCTAAATTCCTAAACGTTTAGGGCAATTACCCCAAACTCAAACCCAGCTTTCCCTTTGTGATATGGAACCTTGTACTACAATTTCATAAAGATCCATACACTTACACACAAGTTATTGTCATGAAACTAGAAAATTGCTTGTTTTTTGCCCCTTTTTTAATCCCTAAAATTTTCAGGCAATTACCCCCAAAATCATCCCAGCCTTCCCTTTGTGGTATGGTACCTTGCAGTACAATTTCAGTGGGATAAATACCCTTGAACACAAGTTATTGTCTGGAAACTAGAAAAATGCTTATTTTTGGCCCCTTATTCCTAAACGTTTTGGGCAATTACCTCCAAACTCAATTCCAGCTTTCCCTTTGTGATATGGAACCTTGAAGTACAATTTCAGAAAGATCCATACACTTACATACAAGTTATTGTCATGAAACTAGAAAAATGCTTGTTTTTTGCCCCTTTTTGGCCCATAATTCCTAAAATTTGGAGGCAATTACCCCCAAAATCAATCCCAGCATTCCCTTTGTGATATGGCTAAAAATAAACAAAAAAGCTTCACCAGCAACATTTTATATTGGCAAATTTCCAATGAAGTTTATTAAACTAAAGTTATTGGCAAATTTCCAATGGAATTTATTAATAATAAAGTTTTTGGCAAATTTCCAATATACATAATTTAAAAGCAGTTTAGGTGAGATAAACAAAAAAGCTTCGTCAGCAACATTTTATATTGGCAAATTTCCAATGAAGTTCATTAAACTAAAGTTATTGGCAAATTTCCAATATACATAATTTGAAAGCAGTTTAGGTGAGATATTCAAATGAGTTTCAATTACCAACCTTACACTGCCTTTTAAATTATGTTTTGTACTTAAGTAATTGCCCATTAACCTGGAAACCCTTTCCCCCCTTTTTTGCACCTTATTCCTTTAACGGTTTGAGCCATAACTCCCAAAGACAATTCTTACCATCCCTTTGTGGTATTCCAATATCCAAAATCTAAATACATGGTAAGATCAGCATATCAAAGAACTCCAAGAATTCAATTTTTGATGAAATCAAATAAAGTTCAATTTTGGACCCTTTAAACCTCAATGTGGACCTATTTGATAACCGGGCCCAAATATAAAAAATCTAAATACATGGTTAGATTCAGCATATCGAAGAACCCCATATATTCAATTTTTGTTGAAATCAAACAAAGTTTAATTTTGGACCCCGATTTGGACCAACTTGAAACTGGGCCCATAATAAAAAAAAAACTAAGTACATGTTTAGATTCAGCATATCAAAGAACCCCAAGAATTCAATTTTTGTTAAAATCAAACTAAGTTTGATTTTGGACCCTTTGGACCTTAATGTAGACCAATTTGAAAACGGGACCAAAAATTAAGAATCTAAATACACGGTTAGATTCGGCATATCAAAGAACCCCAATATTTCAATTTTTGATGAAATCAAACAAAGTTTAATTTTGGACCCTTTTGGCCCCCAATTCCTAAACTGTTGGGACCAAAACTCCCAAAATCAATCCCAACCTTCCTTTTGTGGTCATAAACCTTGTGTTTAAATTTCATAGATTTCTATTTACTTATACTAAAGTTATTGTGCAAAAACCAAGAAAAATGCTTATTTGGGCCCTTTTTTAGCCCCTAATTCCTAAACTGTTGGGACCAAAACTCCCAAAATCAATCCCAACCTTCCTTTTGTGGTCATACACCTTGTGTTAAAATTTCATAGATTTCTATTAACTTATACTAGAGTTATTGTGCGAAAACCAAGAAAAATGCATATTGGGCCCTTTTTTGGCCCCTAATTCTTAAACTGTTGGGACCAAAACTCCCAAAATCAATCCCAACCTTCCTTTTGTGGTCATAAACCTTGTGTTTAAATTTCATAGATTTCTATTAACTTATACTAAAGTTATAGTGCGAAAACCAAATGTCTTCGGACGACGACGACGACGACGACACCAACGTCATACCAATATACGACCGCAAAAATTTTGCGGTCGTATAAAAACTGGATACACACCGTGTTCAGCTAGTACTGCTAAATTGGCAGCTGATTTATTTACTCCAATTCAAGTTTTTGTAAATTTAATAAGAATTTTAATGGTAGCCAATGACCAACATTTTGACCCTAGATTTGTAATATCTTTAATCATATAAAAAGACCAAACTTCACTACAATAAAGAAGTATAGGTCTAAAACAAGTATCAAAAAGATTAAGGTGAGGTAATACATTAAAATATCTCCAGAAAAAAAATTGTTTTCTAATACAAAATATAGCTTTTGAGACTTTTTTACAAAGAAGTCTCAGTGCCTCAGTAAAACTACCAGAGTGTTTAAACACTAAACCCAAATATTTATATTCTGTACAATGTTCCAAAACATTATCATTAAAAACAAACTTGTCTTTTGTAAGTTTTTTACCAGATTTGTTAAAAATCATAACTTTGGTTTTTTCAAGATTTACTGTTAAATCCCAACTACTGCAATATAAACTTAACTTATTATGAAGTGTACTCTGTCTGACAACATGCAAGGTTAGTGATAAACTTTATCAGTTTAATGCAAATAATTGATTACCCTCGATTATGTAACGGCCATGTATATATATCAAAGAACAGTGTCAAGGTGAGATTAACAATAAGGATCTTCATTTATCGAAGTTTGAAAATATTTGACTCCGTGGTTCAAAAAGAGAATAAGATTAAAAATAAGCAACCAGAAGCAGCAACTATCTGCAAAAGCATTTTTTTAACTTGTTTTATCTGAATTGAGTTAAGATTGAATTAGCCCAGTATTTTCAAATGAAATGGTGAAAAGACAGACGGCGGACGCAAAATTAATGCTATTAATGCTACCATAAACGGTACCAATGATACTGAACCAGATGCGCATTGCGACAATTTATGTATCCTCAGTGATGCTCGAGTCCAAAATCTGACTTATTATTAAGGTGATATAATATTTGATAAGAAACACATAATTTAATAAACATTTCCAATATATTGTAATTGTGTTTTAGATGCTGACATCAATAGCGATATCTTCTTCCACCACGCTTAGAACAAGGGTAGACACATTTTTCTAGTGATAATTGACATTTTTTTCCTGACTGACACCTTTCACATAACTCTGACAGGTGCGGCTTTTTCGGTTCAGAATTTACCTCTTCACACTCACAATTCACCATCCCGCAACCGGAACAAATAAGAGGTGTTGTTTTGTATGGCCCCATAAGTTCATCACACTCCATGCACTGTTGTTTGTACAGAACCTTGAAGAAAATTGAGCATCTATTACAAAGCCATCCAATATATTCGTCGTTTTAGTCTCTATCACCTTACCGTATTTATTTGAAAATATTATAATGTCTTTTTCGCGCTTAAAGAACACCCCGTCAATTTTTATAGTAAAACGCTTTTAGAAAAAAATAGTCGTGATTAAATATGCATATGCGTTTCATAATTTGATGCTTTTCTGTATCAAAATATTGTGTGTCTTAGGCTTAGCGCTTAGTCAGGTAAGTGTCATTTAATCCACTTTCAATACAAAATAGGCAAAGCATAACCATTGCCGGCATTTCGCCTAACAGAAACGTTACAGCATCACCAAATTCAGTTCATTTTATGAAGCAAATTTACACTCATCTGTGCTCATTTCATCTCCATTAATGCAGTCCGTTTGACTGTGTTAGTTGTATAAATACACAGCAACGTCAAAATCGGAATATGGTGGTTTTATCATATAACTTTATTGCAAAAAAGTGAAACCCTGACGGGTTAAAATGCAAACATAATATAATACACAAGTGACAATAAACATACAATACATGATAAAAGTGTTAAACAAGTCAAGTTGATATTAATAATAATATATATATATTATAAGTATATAATTGACCAATGTGGACTTTATTTTCGCAATTCCATTGATTGATTTATCGGATGTCTCGTGTGAGGACCGATACACGCTCTATGCACATTTCAGAACCCATGAAAAACACAATCATGGGTCGATCCGCAGGTGGCCTGCTGTATAACTAATTACATACTCTACTTTTTAGTGGCTGTGAAAATTTCTGGCCATTTATTTTCGTCGAGCAACTTTGCAAAACCTTCCTTTCGCTTTACTTTTAATTTCCTGAATATGCCAAGCCATGCAATTTTTGTCGTCGTACGTAATTATGATTAAGCAAACAACAATCAGTCGCTAAAACTACACCCTTTATGATAAAAAGTACCAATAAATTAAGCATCTCGGTCAGTTTCCAGACGTAAATTATTTACAATTTTTGGAAATTGAAAGTTGTCAATACCTTTAGCGTTCCAGACATTTTCCAGACAAATGAGCTTGTCCACTCATGGTCACAACATCTACAACGAAAATATCCAAAGCATCTCACTTCTCTTTGTATACTTTCTCTACGATTATTTCGTCTTCTCATCGTCGTTTGTGTTGTTTTTCCAACTTATTTGTTTTATTTTATCATATACAGGCAAGTAAATCTAAATTTAGAACACTGTCACTGACACGTTCGCATAAAAAAGAAATTTCCAGCGTAAATTATTCTAATCTATTTTTAATTCATTTATTGAATATCTAGTTTCAGTTTTACTATCTAATCAGTAATAAACATATAACGGGTGAAAATCAATTTAACAATGAAAGTATCTAAGATTCTTAAATCAGCATTTAGCAATTAACTTACAACATTTGTGGACCATACTAAATATAAATTTCACCGATTATATTTTTAGATGTGAATAACTTCCATTTATAACTTGGGTCGATGGACGTTTCAATGTCTCTCCTCCTAAGGTATCCAGGGCCTAGTATACAGCCCTCAAATGGTGGTGACATGCAATATCATCGAGGCGGTCATTTTCCGAGTCATTTTCTGAACATTTAATGTTCAGAAAATATTAAAATAATTCGAAACACTAAAGTTTTTTTCCATCCAAAGGCTTAGCCCCGGATAGCCTAAAACCTGTTTGAATTTTTGGTTTTCAGTTATAATATATTATTTCGTTATAGATTTCAACAGTTCTGATTCGAGTATACCACTAATGAGTCTTGTGTATACGAAACTTGCATCTGGTGTACTAAAATCATAAGCCAGCTATTTTTGGAGAGGACGTTTTTAGTGCACTGCAGGCAATATTTCTCTTAATAAATCTTTTAAAAATCATTATGATGTACGACCTTCAACAAATTTTGTCGTTTTAACTGAATAACTTTAGACTTGAGACATACAAAATGTATGTTATAATTGTAAATGTTCTTTGATAATATGCTGTTTAAGAAAACGAATCGTTTTTTAGATATCGGGATACATGCGATCTTCGACAATTGAAATCACGTCAAGCTTTAATCGACATGAGGTTAATTGCAATGTGAACCTCCAAGTATTAAAAAGATAATATTTGATAAAAAGAAATATTCAATTTATTCACATATAGAAAAAGAGTAAACATACGTTTGATTCAATAAATAATTATCTTTATCGTTTCAGTGCGCTATTAATAAATCCTCCCGA
This sequence comes from Mytilus coruscus, assembly GCA_017311375.1. Classification (NCBI taxonomy): domain Eukaryota; kingdom Metazoa; phylum Mollusca; class Bivalvia; order Mytilida; family Mytilidae; genus Mytilus; species Mytilus coruscus. The sequence continues at coordinate 88,454,026 of CM029601.1, forward strand.
AGAAGAACATTATCATAAAAAGGACGATTGATGAACTTTTTTTTCAAATAACTCTTTAACACCTATTAGCAATTTCTTGAAAACCAAATAGTCTCTTCTTATATCTTCGTTATTGTTGTTATAAAAAAAAGTAATAACCTTAACCATAAACCATAAAATCCTTTGGTATTACCTTTATATAACATTTATTTGTATGTCATTACACTCATGAAGAGGCTGATTTTTCCAAGGGATAAACAAAATGCAAAAGTCGAAGAAAACTGACAAGGCCATGACAAAAAAATGAGACAACTAAAAGGCAAATAACTCTAGTAAACACTTCATCAAACGACTGATCAACACGAACCCCACAAAAACTGGGTGTAATATCAGGTGCTCTGAAAGAGTTAATAGATCCTATTCCTGTAGTGCGCACACGTCATGTTGCTCATGGTAAGCAGACATTCGATGATAGAGGGACTTTGAACGATTAGTTTTATCGTAAAGTGGTTTTACTAACACTTCATGTATAATAATAAAAACGTCTTCAAACTATATGAATTTGTATTGATGACTAAAGTACAAGATGAGGTCATAAGTAAACGACGTTAGATACAATAATACCGCGTTACGGTACTAACGTTTTCTTCTGTGCGTGATTTCAAACAAGTTTCAAGCAGAAAAAAACAGCTAACTGGGATACCCTCTTATCAGATATTACTTAATTACCTTCTTTCTTAATAACGACTAATCCGATAAAAAAAGACAAACAACAAACAACAAACAACAACACATGGTCCAAAAGGTAGCCGTATTTAGTATAATTTAGGATGCCACATGTGGAGCAGGGTCTGCTTATCCTTCCGGAGCACCTGAGATTACCCCAAGTTTTTGGTGGGGTTCGTGATGCTCAGTCTTTAGTTTTCTATGTTGTGTTTTTGTATTGTTGTTTGTCTGTTTGTCTTTTTTCTTTTTTATCCATGGTGTTGTCAGTTTATTTTCCACTTACAGTGAGTTTGAATGTCCCTTCGGTATCTTTCGCGTCTCTTTTAGTACAGATGCAAACAGAGGAGGGGATTTCAAGCTTGTCAACTTGAACAAAAATATAAAAGACGACTTATAACTTAGAGAGCAGGGTCAAAATATCATGGTATTCGCTACTACTGACCTTGGTCTATTTGTTTTGTACTGTTCCGACATTTATTTATTTGTTATTATGCCTCAAATGTGCACTGACTGATGATAACCTTACAATAATTTATCCCACATATGAGCTGAAAATATTTCAAGATTACTACAATGACATACTTTTGAATATTTTAATGAGTGTAAACTACATTTGCACTACTAACACTATAATAATGCACATGTAAAGAGCCTCAGGAAACGACAAGTATTGACAAATCAAACACGCCTAATATAGGTTTTGTAAATTAGGTTCGACCTCATATTTTAATAACATAGAAAACATATTTTTATGCACCGACCATTCGTCTATATGTCTTCTTTTTTTTTAGTCTTAGGACAAACATTTGTCTGGATAGTTGTTTGCTGTTTAATTGTTACATCTATTTTCCGTTTTGTCATTAATTAACTCTTTTTTTTTCCTCGTTTGATATGTTTCACATTTTGTAATGTCGAGACCTTTGATAACTGACTACACAGTATTGGTTTTGCTCACTATTGAAGGCCGTGCGGTGACATATACGGTTGCTTAAATCCGCCTCATTTAGGGATTGTGTTGGATAGTTGTCTTATTGGCATTTCATCGCAGGGCCGTAACTACATTGAGGCAAATGAGGCAAATGCCTCATGTTGGAAATTAAAAAAAAAAAGATAATAATAAGCTGAAACAAAAGCGTGTCTTCATATCAATTGTTTTCAAGGCGAGTGTCTTGCAAGAAGCAAGTTCTGTTCACCATCTGAAGTCGCCCCTGTTTTTTTTCGAGATCCATGTTTCTCATTTATTTTTAGTTTTCAGTGTTGATTGTCTATTGTTTGTCGTTATGTGTCTTAATATCTGTTCCCAGGGTTGTCTTTTGTTCATTTGTTGTCCTTCTTTATGACTATTCTCCTAGTGTTGAATTTCATTTGTAAATTAGTAATTTTGTTTTAAACTTGAGTTTTATTATATTTAAGGACCTTTTGTCTAATTTCAAAAACTACTTTAAATTGTAAAAATATTTGAAATTAGCTCTCGCCTTTTTGTTCTGAGGCGGCGTTAAGCGAACTCCAATCAATCAATCGATCTATATGACTATATATATATGGCTTCAGTTATCTAATATTCCTTGCTGTGAACGTTCATTCTCTGCTTTGCGTAGACGTAAGACTTGGGAAAGATATACGATGACTAGTGAATGGTTATGTGTGGTTTTGGCAATGTTATATGACCACCGATGTCCAGATATTGTTCGAGAAAATGTTTTGAGAAGATACGATGCTACCGGACATAGAAAAAATTGTCGTTTTTTCATGAAAAATTAAACTTTATATTAAAGAATACAAAACTGGCTCTCTTTTCTGTAAATAAAACTAAAAAGGGATAAACTTCCATTAAGCCGTGTTCAGGCCCTAAAATAGAAAATATAGGGATATGGAGTAAATATGCATGGGACAAAATCGCACACAATATATAGAAAAAATACAAATTATCAATGAACAGGGCTTTTTTCCTGTTCTTCATCTTGACAGTCGCTGGAGGGTCTTCAACAATTAACGAATCATTCAGGCATACCCTACAACAAGGTCAAGACGGCCCCTAGCGCCGACTTAAGCGTTACTTAACTCACGGTGTAGAATGGTAACGGACTTATCGGGTTTTTGTCGTCGTTTCCGCACTAATCGGGTTCGGCAACGGACTTATCGCGTTTTGTTTCCAGACAGTGTGACACAAAATGAGCCAAATAGACGAAAAGAAGTCGTAAGTGTTTATGTTTATACGATCACGGAAGGCACCGATGATCTAAGTTTGCAAAATTTTTCATTTTGCTTCGGTACCACTCTTGGCTTTTTCAAAGAGCTCCACACTAAATAGGACAACCGGCCGAACACAGCTACTAATGGTGTGGTTTCCGTTCAAATACACAATATATTAGAATGTGGACTTTTTGTGCTCCTTTATTTCATGCAAAATACATATTAGAACCACTTGTGTGCATTCAAAAACAAAAAAATATCATATATTAAAGCTTTTTTCAAAATTGTTTGGCAGCGGACTAATCGGGTTTCCCTAAAATGACGTGTTTTTTGGCACCGAACTGAATGGGTTTATTGAGCAAAGGACTTTTTGTGTTTTTATTGTTTTAACAGGGTAAAAAGTGATGTTTTCGTATTTTTTGTTTGTTTGGGAAATGAAAAATAAAAGATTTTAAAAACCCCATTTGACATCTTGTGCTAGAATATACAAGTCTGGAACTTATCACGGACAAGTGTTTTTTTCCATCTTGATTTTTACATTATGATAGAAAATAAAGGGGCATTGAGTAAAAGTACACCGGTATGGGGTAATATCATATGCAATGCCAAACAAAACACAAATGGTCAAGGAATAAGGCTTTTATTTCTGCTCTTTCCCAGATTAACATGTGCAGGTCTATTGATGGATGTTTCGAAAAGACACATTCATTCCGGCGTAATAGAAAAGACATGTTAATATTAATGTCTCTCGTTTAAATGCAAGGCCAAGGGCAAGGATGTTAAAAAACAATCAGCAACATTCAATTCAATTTTAGCCTATTTTACATTACATGATTTATATACATGTATATCTTAATATATATATTCATACCAAGTCTTCTTTCGACGTATTCATAATGATGCATGTATGAGTGAAGCTTTATGTTTCAGTCATGAAAAACAATTGTTGATGGAGCCGGTGAATAACTGTGACAACCTAAATTATGAACCCATTTAGTCTTAGATGCATGATTGTTTTATTAGTTGTTAGTGGCTTTGAACTAGTTGTCAGTTAACTGCGAGTACTCGCAGATCTGTTCCTAGTGTCTTTTTGTTGTTGGGATGTACAAGTACCCGGCCACGTCCACTTGTATTTTTGTCCATCTGATGAGTTAAGCCTTTTTCAACTGATTTTTATAGTTCGTTCTTATGTTGGACTGTTCTACCACTGTCCCGGGTTAGGGGGAGGGTTGGGATCCCGCTAACCGTGATGTTTAACCCCGCTACATTATGTATGTATGTGCCTGCCCCAAGTCAGGAGCCTGTAATTCAGTGGTTGTTGTTTGTTTATGTGTTACATATTTGATTTTCGTTCATTTTTTTATATAAATAAGGCCGTTATTTTTCTCGTTTGAATTGTTTTACATTGTCATTTCGGGGCCTTTTATAGCTGACTATGCTCATTGTTGAAGGCCGTACCATAATTATGACGTCTTGAAAGGCTATTTATTATATTTTTTTCTTTCTTTGACGCCTTATATCGTCGCAGAAGGGCGTCAATGCAAAAATTTAGAATTGCCTTCCCAGACGTCATAATTATATGGACTAGAAACCTTAAATTCCTGCTATGAGGACGAGATACTGATAGAATCCCACACATTTGTTTGTGGATTAATAAAATATATCATTTCGTGATGTGTGATTAATGTATAAAGTAAGAGGTGATTAACCGTGGCCCAGGCGGAGTAAACACATAGACTGACTGAGAAGATAGGAGTCTCCATATTCATTTGCGCACAAAAAGTCCGGTGCTAATAACACAAAAAGTCCGGTGCCACTAATTTTTCAAATTAACAATCATTTAAGACCTTAATAGTGCATGAAACAGTTCCGAAAGGAAAATGTCTACATTTAATGAATAATAACAAAAATTTACTTGGAAAGAAAACAGCATGCTTAAAACACGCTTCAATTAGACATCTTTCCATGAAAATGTTTGTTTTCAAGTTCGGGTACCACGTTGGTGGAAACAATTTGAAATAAATCGTAGCTTCCCATGAATATATGATTAGCTAGCCAGCAAAATAAATAATTTCCCATTCCGTGACATCAAGCTTATTTGGAAATATCAATTCTGCTTTAATACAAGTTGAAAGAAATAACCATTTACGCCAAATGTTGTCATCTGAAAACGCGATAAGTCCGTTGCCGAACCCGATAAGTGCGGAAACGCCGAAAAACCCGATAAGTCCGTTACCATTCTACACCGTGTAACTTTAAAAGGGCATACGATACAGTTACAGGGGAGGTAATGACGTTGCTAACGTAAATTGTTATTTTCGCGACGTCAAACTGTGACTTATCGGGAAATGATGCAGTTTTTGACTGATTTTTATCATTCAAACTGATTTAACTTGAAAACGAGTTCATGGACCCCTCTTTTTCAAAATGACATTTGGTTTGATTACGTATGAAGATTATGTGTACCAATTTTCATGAAAAAGTCAATAGTGCAATTATTTTAAATTTGATAAATATACAGCAAAAAAAAAGGCCGGGTGAGACACTTGCAAAAAAAAGTCATGATGACAATTCAGGTAAAAAATAGTCAGGATAAACTTTAAAAAAAGGCAGGACCGAATAGAATGAAAAATAAAAAAGCAGGACAGAGATTACAACTAAAAAAAAATGCAGGACAAAATTTTTCATCCTAGCCCTCCATAAAAATCAAATGGTAGCTCCCTTACAGCCCTGTCATGCCACATCAGGAAAGAAGTATTTGTGATAATATATGATTTCATGCCTTCAGCAGTCAAGCTATGTTACTAAAAATTTGTTTTTTTCATACGTATACTTAAATGCATACTCTTTTTACAAGTAACTGTATCACTCCCAACATTGGATTGCCAGGGGCCCGTTTTCCAAATCCTGGACCAGCAACTGTCTATCCAGCAGCTGTAATTTTCCTCCTTGACGTGGACCTAGACTATTGACGGACTTATTTTGTCTCTTTTGTTTTAGGCTCAATATTAAGTCTTTCACCGTACGTCTTTATTTCCCGATTCACGGTTCATTAAGCCGCTATCCATTTATTGGTTAATGTATTTGGCGGGTAAATTCTATTGTTCTAATATTTTTTACAATGGAAGTCATGAATTTGAAGTTAACACCTAACAATGAACTGGTTGTTTGAAAATTAACACCTATTTGATATCTTGACTTTGTAGTTGGAGTTCCTTAAATTATCAGTCAGGTCAGTCTTATTCTTTCTTCACCCACATCACAAAAATAGCCCTGTAACTGTAATTTAATTTTTACAAACGAATGTCTAGATAACGAGTTAAAAACACATGAAGACTAGATATGTTACGACCACTTTTAAATATGTTAAGGGGACGACCATTTGGTTTTCTAATGAGGGATTTTTTTCTCGGGACGGAATCTTCTTTTCGCCTGTTGCTGTGCCTTTTGTTCAAAATTGTTTACTAGCATGTATTTTGTTCGACAGAATATTCATATCCCTCCTCTTTATGGCTAGATTATGACTTGTATTGTTACCAGTCCAGGATATTCATTTCAAGTCAAAAATTCTAATACCAATAAAAGTTGACATATTAAATGAGCGAGTATTCGAGTAGACCAGTATGAATGCTGTAATTTAAAGTGTAAATCGATTAGTGCAAAAAATTAGATAACGCAGAAATTACCCCCTTTCCACTTTGTTGTTGCATTATTATTTTTTTTATAATCAACTGATCAATACAAATGGCAATTACTAGATCCTAAAGACTGCTGCAAATTTTTATATCAAATTAAATGAAAAGATATGAGGCATGAATTTGTACCATTTGCAGGAAATTATTTATTTACTATTTGGGGACTTTTTCCCCATTTGTTGTTTTTGCCCAATTTAAACCAATTGAAAATCTTGTAACATAGGTTCATGTAACTTCACCCCAAAATGTAATGTATTTCCTCCTTGAGCAGATCATTCTAGCTCAATTTTCAACTTCATTGACTTTTATGATTTACATCTCATTTCAGTTTTTGGATTCTAAGTTTATAAGACTTGCGGTCATCTTATATAATGGTGTTTTGATGTATCTATTGAGTACGGAGTGTCAGTAAATTTCCCCCAGTGGAAGCCTGGCAAATAGGAGAGCTGAGTGACAGTATAACAACTTCCCCCATGGTGGCCCTAGTGAAAAGGATAGCTGAGAAACAGTATAGAAACTTACCTAATAGTAGCTCCAGTTAATACAGGTATAGTCAGCAATTTTGTTTTCTTGAGATATGAAAATATCAGAAAGAAGGGGCTGCAGTATTTTTTCTCTACCATTAAAAACTGGCCAGAGATATAGCCAAGAGTGCTGAAAGTGGCTTTAAATATTAATGTTCAATCAATCATTAGAAATAAAGTGAAACATATATAGATTTGTGTTTGTGTCCAGTGGCAAATATAACATACATATTCAGGACGAGAACATGGAAGTAAACCTGCATGAACTTGACTCACAATTGACTTTTAGCATGCTAAGTTCACAAGACAACAGTCTGAAGGAAGCACCATAACCAGAAACATTCAGACTCGAAACAACTATTTTTTTTTATCATTGCAACTGTCATTTGACATTGTTGGGAATTGAACCCACAACCTCTTGCACACTGCCAGATAGTGTTTACTGATCAGTGAAGATGTGGTGATGATGACTCATCAGTGTCTTCGTTAAATTGGATAACATTCTTAAAAGTTTAATAAAACTTATCACACCTCAGATAAATTATGACGTTATGATCGGTTTAACGCTGTCACATGGTGACCCCCTATGGATCTGTTGGGGGTCAGTAGATTTCATATGGGGCTCAAGATGTCATGTTTACTATTAATGGTGACTTCATCGATTAATGTTTTCGTATTCATTGCTTATTTTTACAATCTATGGATTTAACTATATATGGATCTGTAGGGGGTCAGTAGCAAATAATATAACTTATAATATAAACATCATTTTTATAGAAAAAAATAATTGTTAAAAAAACATAATTTTAAATATTAACTTTAAAACCAATATTTTAGAGAAACCCAACAATGTTGTAGACTTTAAGAGTAAGCAATGTTTGTACATGTGATACAGTCAGCTCTTGCAGTTTCTGAGAGGTATGGTAATAATACAGGTATAATTGATGGCACAGCTCTTTATTTTAATATGCATCTAATTAGAAACCTTCTCATTGGCCTATGATATTTCAGATTGTTTCTTTTTCAGTTCCTAAGGTACTTTAAATTTTTTACAAGTTGACATTTAGTCAATGGGAGATAACTCTGACCACAAGATGTTTATTTTTGTGGGATAAACAGTCCGATTGATTCTTCCAGATTAATTAGTAAACTTTTATTTCAATTAATAGTTTTGGTATAGCTAGATACTGTAAATTAAGATATTATTGCATGCGTTTATTATTGTGATTTTTGAAGAATGGACAAAAATGCAAGATTAATTATTCAGAGATTCCATGAAAACTGCATACATCTGATTTATGTATCAGATATCAGAATGCTAGTTCTTATTATTGCGATACTCACCCAGTCACATTATTCGCATTAATAAAAACCTTGCAATAATTTCTGAATTTACAATAATACTGATCTTACTTGTCTTACAGTTAAGCAAATTATTGTTGCCTCTCCCAATCTTATTTCTAAGTTATGTCAAATTTATCACCACTATTTAAAGTTTTTGTTTGTTTTCATTTGAATTTTATTTTTCATTTCTTCGTTTATATTTTTATTAAAGTGAATAATAATACATGAGCTGCGTTGGATAGAAATCAACCTTATGCATAAGAATATATCAAATAACATCTGTTAACTTATTTCAGGTTAAAAAAAATCTCTAATAAAGTCTGTAACTGTTTAAATATTTAGTTGGTATATTAGAACTCGACAAAACAGACCAACAGTCATCTTTTATTTCGTATTTTAATGTTCCAAAATCAATTAGTCTTTACATGTACATGTATACAGTCATGCTCTTGCATAAGGTCGACTTCTATCCAATGCAGCTCTAATGTCATGTGAATAGCTTTTTTAATTCTTTATTTTTTAAACAAAAATCTACATGACATTATTATTCGCTTTCTCAGATTGTTTCTTTTGTGTGAGTCCTTGGCATTAATTTCCTTATCAATTACATAACAGAAATTGAAATTATTGCATTATCCTTAGCCATGCTTACATCAATGAAAGACTGTTTTCATTTTTCCAAAACATGCCAAGTATATGATGTAGGATGTCATTGTTTAAACACAAATCATTATGAGTAACAGCATGGAGACCCCCTATTAGAGCACTAATATGTCCAAAGTGTATCCTACATCATATAACATCTTGCTTATAATGTAATGATCGAAGTCCTTATTTTCATACTTTCAAAGAAGGACTTTTATTTTAAAAGATTTTTAAAATACTCATTTCTTCTCTAAAAGACAACTGCACAAAAAACTGCACCTTGACTGATACATGGACTTCTGACAAAATATATAAATGATATGTCACTAATGACCACAGTAAGAAGGTCCGGTCCACCAGTGGTAGCACCTCTTGAGTGAGGTTGCAGGATGAAATCACATGATGTTTGTTAGTTGCATTGAACTATTCTGTTCATTAAAACATCTGACTGACTTTGACTGAGGACATTCTGAGTATAAATGAGTTTGTTTCAAACAGATATTTTAAGTGTTAACAAGATTTAAGTTCATTATTTATTAAAGGTTTCATTAAATTTTCAATATTGATAGCAAGGCTTTAAGGGTTTGTGCAAGGATTTTTTTCAGAGATTTTTATTGTTTTGCACAAGTTAAGGAACCACACAATTTTTATAGCCAAACTTTAGGATGATAATGTTAGACTTACTTAGGAGAGATAATATTTTTTAATTCAGATATATTTGGAATGTTACTAAAAGTACTTATCATATACTGAGTACATTATAGTCTTATTTTAAAGAGCTCCTATTAACATTTGAAAGTTGGAAAAAATTAGTCCATTTAAAATTTTCATTATTGAAAAGGCAAGCAGAGTACATTTTTTTCAGTATAACATTTTATTGAATCAGTAATCTGTTTGTTCACTGATAAACATTTGAAAAGTAACAGAGCAACTGAAAAAGAACCAATCTATCAAAATGTTGTAAAATAATTTTCAAAAATGTGCAACTTGAAAGTAACGTATAAGAAATGTCAATACCAATAATTTTACTTGTTTTGTATAATCAGTCTCTAAAGATACTGAACAGAATGACTTCATATTTGGTCTGCAGCTCAGCCCTGACTAGTTGTAACTTAATTTGTGAGCATGTTTAAGTTCTGTCATTGGCCTACTTCCTGTTTGTTTAAACTTTTTGAAAACGGGACGACAGTCATGGATGTTGAGATGGCCTCCGTCGCAGACTCACAAGGACGGGTGGCTCAGATGTTCGCTAGCGGCCTACGACAGCTACAGGCTTCCTGCCTATGCCTGTAGAAGGGGACTTTGAGATGTCATGCTGAAGTTTTCTGGAGATTATCTGGTTTTATTTTTTGGAAGCAGTCCACATGGAAAGATGATGCAGCCAAATTAAAGATACACTTGATTGGTTCTTTCTGACGTCCCTGTTAAAGAAGCAGGAAAAAATGGGAGAAAAGAGAGGGAAAATGTCAAATTTACTTGGTCTACGACGAAAAACCCTTTAATTTTATTGCTGTTCTTCATATTCAAGTTCACAGACAAGTCCTTCAACAATGAGAAAATGTTTCAAAAAAAATTATGTATAAAAATTTTGTGATTTGTGTAGATTAATCTGAATAATAATGACTTTCTTTTATTTCCAATTATACCAAGGAGGGCAGAAGAACCAACAGAAAGTGAAAGACTTGAAGAAATATAGGCAATGTAAGTACTATTAAGTGATGTTGCTGTTTTATGGTGTTTCCTTTAATTAGCTGGTTACCTCAAACGGGACGACAGTCATGGATGTTGAGATGGCCTCCGTCGCAGACTCGCGAGGACGGGCGGCTCAGATGTTCGCTAGCGGCCTCACGACAGCTACAGGCTTCCTGCCTATGCCTGTAGAAGGGACTTTGAGATGTCATGCTGAAGTTTTATGGAGATTATCTGGTTTTATTTTTTGGAAGCAGTCCACATGGAAAGATGATGCAGCCAAATTAAAGATACGCTTGATTGTTTCTTTCTGACGTCCCTGTTGAAGAAGCAGGAAAAAATGGGAGAAAAGAGAGGGAAAATGTCAAATTTACTTGGTGTACGACAAAGAAACCCGTTAATTTTATTGCTGTTCTTCATATTCAAGTTCACAGACAAGTCCTTCAACAATGAGAAAATGTTTCAAAAAAATTATGTATAAAATTTTGTGATTTGTGTAGATTAATCTGAATAATAATGACTTTCTTTTATTTCCAATTATACCAAGGAGGGCAGAAGAACCAACAGAAAGTGAAAGACTTGAAGAAATATAGGCAATGTAAGTACTATTAAGTGATGTTGCTGTTTTATGGTGTTTCCTTTAATTAGCTGGTTACCTCCAAACGGGACGACAGTCATGGATGTTGAGATGGCCTCCGTCGCAGACTCGCGAGGACGGGCGGCTCAGATGTTCGCTAGCGGCTCACGACAGCTACAGGCTTCCTGCCTATGCCTGTAGAAGGGACTTTGAGATGTCATGCTGAAGTTTTCTGGAGATTATCTGGTTTTATTTTTTGGAAGCAGTCCACATGGAAAGATGATGCAGCCAAATTAAAGATACGCTTGATTGTTTCTTTCTGACGTCCCTGTTGAAGAAGCAGGAAAAAATGGGAGAAAAGAGAGGGAAAATGTCAAATTTACTTGGTGTACGACAAAGAAACCCGTTAATTTTATTGCTGTTCTTCATATTCAAGTTCACAGACAAGTCCTTCAACAATGAGAAAATGTTTCAAAAAAAAATTATGTATAAAAATTTTGTGATTTGTGTAGATTAATCTGAATAATAATGACTTTCTTTTATTTCCAATTATACCAAGGAGGGCAGAAGAACCAACAGAAAGTGAAAGACTTGAAGAAATATAGGCAATGTAAGTACTATTAAGTGATGTTGCTGTTTTATGGTGTTTCCTTTAATTAGCTGGTTACCTCAAACGGGACGACAGTCATGGATGTTGAGATGGCCTCCGTCGCAGACTCGCGAGGACGGGCGGCTCAGATGTTCGCTAGCGGCTCACGACAGCTACAGGCTTCCTGCCTATGCCTGTAGAAGGGGACTTTGAGATGTCATGCTGAAGTTTTCTGGAGATTATCTGGTTTTATTTTTTGGAAGCAGTCCACATGGAAAGATGATGCAGCCAAATTAAAGATACGCTTGATTGTTTCTTTCTGACGTCCCTGTTGAAGAAGCAGGAAAAAATGGGAGAAAAGAGAGGGAAAATGTCAAATTTACTTGGTGTACGACAAAGAAACCCGTTAATTTTATTGCTGTTCTTCATATTCAAGTTCACAGACAAGTCCTTCAACAATGAGAAAATGTTTCAAAAAAAAATTATGTATAAAAATTTTGTGATTTGTGTAGATTAATCTGAATAATAATGACTTTCTTTTATTTCCAATTATACCAAGGAGGGCAGAAGAACCAACAGAAAGTGAAAGACTTGAAGAAATATAGGCAATGTAAGTACTATTAAGTGATGTTGCTGTTTTATGGTGTTTCCTTTAATTAGCTGGTTACCTCAAACGGGACGACAGTCATGGATGTTGAGATGGCCTCCGTCGCAGACTCGCGAGGACGGGCGGCTCAGATGTTCGCTAGCGGCCTCGACAGCTACAGGCTTCCTGCCTATGCCTGTAGAAGGGACTTTGAGATGTCATGCTGAAGTTTTCTGGAGATTATCTGGTTTTATTTTTTGGAAGCAGTCCACATGGAAAGATGATGCAGCCAAATTAAAGATACGCTTGATTGTTTCTTTCTGACGTCCCTGTTGAAGAAGCAGGAAAAAATGGGAGAAAAGAGAGGGAAAATGTCAAATTTACTTGGTGTACGACAAAGAAACCCGTTAATTTTATTGCTGTTCTTCATATTCAAGTTCACAGACAAGTCCTTCAACAATGAGAAAATGTTTCAAAAAAAAATTATGTATAAAAATTTTGTGATTTGTGTAGATTAATCTGAATAATAATGACTTTCTTTTATTTCCAATTATACCAAGGAGGGCAGAAGAACCAACAGAAAGTGAAAGACTTGAAGAAATATAGGCAATGTAAGTACTATTAAGTGATGTTGCTGTTTTATGGTGTTTCCTTTAATTAGCTGGTTACCTCAAACGGGACGACAGTCATGGATGTTGAGATGGCCTCCGTCGCAGACTCGCGAGGACGGGCGGCTCAGATGTTCGCTAGCGGCTCACGACAGCTACAGGCTTCCTGCCTATGCCTGTAGAAGGGACTTTGAGATGTCATGCTGAAGTTTTCTGGAGATTATCTGGTTTTATTTTTTGGAAGCAGTCCACATGGAAAGATGATGCAGCCAAATTAAAGATACGCTTGATTGTTTCTTTCTGACGTCCCTGTTGAAGAAGCAGGAAAAAATGGGAGAAAAGAGAGGGAAAATGTCAAATTTACTTGGTGTACGACAAAGAAACCCGTTAATTTTATTGCTGTTCTTCATATTCAAGTTCACAGACAAGTCCTTCAACAATGAGAAAATGTTTCAAAAAAAATTATGTATAAAAATTTTGTGATTTGTGTAGATTAATCTGAATAATAATGACTTTCTTTTATTTCCAATTATACCAAGGAGGGCAGAAGAACCAACAGAAAGTGAAAGACTTGAAGAAATATAGGCAATGTAAGTACTATTAAGTGATGTTGCTGTTTTATGGTGTTTCCTTTAATTAGCTGGTTACCTCAAACGGGACGACAGTCATGGATGTTGAGATGGCCTCCGTCGCAGACTCGCGAGGACGGGCGGCTCAGATGTTCGCTAGCGGCTCACGACAGCTACAGGCTTCCTGCCTATGCCTGAAGAAGGGGACTTTGAGATGTCATGCTGAAGTTTTCTGGAGATTATCTGGTTTTATTTTTTGGAAGCAGTCCACATGGAAAGATGATGCAGCCAAATTAAAGATACGCTTGATTGTTTCTTTCTGACGTCCCTGTTGAAGAAGCAGGAAAAAATGGGAGAAAAGAGAGGGAAAATGTCAAATTTACTTGGTGTACGACAAAGAAACCCGTTAATTTTATTGCTGTTCTTCATATTCAAGTTCACAGACAAGTCCTTCAACAATGAGAAAATGTTTCAAAAAAAAATTATGTATAAAAATTTTGTGATTTGTGTAGATTAATCTGAATAATAATGACTTTCTTTTATTTCCAATTATACCAAGGAGGGCAGAAGAACCAACAGAAAGTGAAAGACTTGAAGAAATATAGGCAATGTAAGTACTATTAAGTGATGTTGCTGTTTTATGGTGTTTCCTTTAATTAGCTGGTTACCTCAAACGGGACGACAGTCATGGATGTTGAGATGGCCTCCGTCGCAGACTCGCGAGGACGGGCGGCTCAGATGTTCGCTAGCGGCTCACGACAGCTACAGGCTTCCTGCCTATGCCTGTAGAAGGGACTTTGAGATGTCATGCTGAAGTTTTCTGGAGATTATCTGGTTTTATTTTTTGGAAGCAGTCCACATGGAAAGATGATGCAGCCAAATTAAAGATACGCTTGATTGTTTCTTTCTGACGTCCCTGTTGAAGAAGCAGGAAAAAATGGGAGAAAAGAGAGGGAAAATGTCAAATTTACTTGGTGTACGACAAAGAAACCCGTTAATTTTATTGCTGTTCTTCATATTCAAGTTCACAGACAAGTCCTTCAACAATGAGAAAATGTTTCAAAAAAAAATTATGTATAAAAATTTTGTGATTTGTGTAGATTAATCTGAATAATAATGACTTTCTTTTATTTCCAATTATACCAAGGAGGGCAGAAGAACCAACAGAAAGTGAAAGACTTGAAGAAATATAGGCAATGTAAGTACTATTAAGTGATGTTGCTGTTTTATGGTGTTTCCTTTAATTAGCTGGTTACCTCCAAACGGGACGACAGTCATGGATGTTGAGATGGCCTCCGTCGCAGACTCGCGAGGACGGGCGGCTCAGATGTTCGCTAGCGGCCTACGACAGCTACAGGCTTCCTGCCTATGCCTGTAGAAGGGGACTTTGAGATGTCATGCTGAAGTTTTCTGGAGATTATCTGGTTTTATTTTTTGGAAGCAGTCCACATGGAAAGATGATGCAGCCAAATTAAAGATACGCTTGATTGTTTCTTTCTGACGTCCCTGTTGAAGAAGCAGGAAAAAATGGGAGAAAAGAGAGGGAAAATGTCAAATTTACTTGGTGTACGACAAAGAAACCCGTTAATTTTATTGCTGTTCTTCATATTCAAGTTCACAGACAAGTCCTTCAACAATGAGAAAATGTTTCAAAAAAAATTATGTATAAAAATTTTGTGATTTGTGTAGATTAATCTGAATAATAATGACTTTCTTTTATTTCCAATTATACCAAGGAGGGCAGAAGAACCAACAGAAAGTGAAAGACTTGAAGAAATATAGGCAATGTAAGTACTATTAAGTGATGTTGCTGTTTTATGGTGTTTCCTTTAATTAGCTGGTTACCTCCAAACGGGACGACAGTCATGGATGTTGAGATGGCCTCCGTCGCAGACTCGCGAGGACGGGCGGCTCAGATGTTCGCTAGCGGCCTCGACAGCTACAGGCTTCCTGCCTATGCCTGTAGAAGGGACTTTGAGATGTCATGCTGAAGTTTTCTGGAGATTATCTGGTTTTATTTTTTGGAAGCAGTCCACATGGAAAGATGATGCAGCCAAATTAAAGATACGCTTGATTGTTTCTTTCTGACGTCCCTGTTGAAGAAGCAGGAAAAAATGGGAGAAAAGAGAGGGAAAATGTCAAATTTACTTGGTGTACGACAAAGAAACCCGTTAATTTTATTGCTGTTCTTCATATTCAAGTTCACAGACAAGTCCTTCAACAATGAGAAAATGTTTCAAAAAAAAATTATGTATAAAAATTTTGTGATTTGTGTAGATTAATCTGAATAATAATGACTTTCTTTTATTTCCAATTATACCAAGGAGGGCAGAAGAACCAACAGAAAGTGAAAGACTTGAAGAAATATAGGCAATGTAAGTACTATTAAGTGATGTTGCTGTTTTATGGTGTTTCCTTTAATTAGCTGGTTACCTCCAAACGGGACGACAGTCATGGATGTTGAGATGGCCTCCGTCGCAGACTCGCGAGGACGGGCGGCTCAGATGTTCGCTAGCGACCTCGACAGCTACAGGCTTCCTGCCTATGCCTGTAGAAGGGACTTTGAGATGTCATGCTGAAGTTTTCTGGAGATTATCTGGTTTTATTTTTTGGAAGCAGTCCACATGGAAAGATGATGCAGCCAAATTAAAGATACGCTTGATTGTTTCTTTCTGACGTCCCTGTTGAAGAAGCAGGAAAAAATGGGAGAAAAGAGAGGGAAAATGTCAAATTTACTTGGTGTACGACAAAGAAACCCGTTAATTTTATTGCTGTTCTTCATATTCAAGTTCACAGACAAGTCCTTCAACAATGAGAAAATGTTTCAAAAAAAATTATGTATAAAAATTTTGTGATTTGTGTAGATTAATCTGAATAATAATGACTTTCTTTTATTTCCAATTATACCAAGGAGGGCAGAAGAACCAACAGAAAGTGAAAGACTTGAAGAAATATAGGCAATGTAAGTACTATTAAGTGATGTTGCTGTTTTATGGTGTTTCCTTTAATTAGCTGGTTACCTCAAACGGGACGACAGTCATGGATGTTGAGATGGCCTCCGTCGCAGACTCGCGAGGACGGGCGGCTCAGATGTTCGCTAGCGGCCTCGACAGCTACAGGCTTCCTGCCTATGCCTGTAGAAGGGACTTTGAGATGTCATGCTGAAGTTTTCTGGAGATTATCTGGTTTTATTTTTTGGAAGCAGTCCACATGGAAAGATGATGCAGCCAAATTAAAGATACGCTTGATTGTTTCTTTCTGACGTCCCTGTTGAAGAAGCAGGAAAAAATGGGAGAAAAGAGAGGGAAAATGTCAAATTTACTTGGTGTACGACAAAGAAACCCGTTAATTTTATTGCTGTTCTTCATATTCAAGTTCACAGACAAGTCCTTCAACAATGAGAAAATGTTTCAAAAAATTATGTATAAAAATTTTGTGATTTGTGTAGATTAATCTGAATAATAATGACTTTCTTTTATTTCCAATTATACCAAGGAGGGCAGAAGAACCAACAGAAAGTGAAAGACTTGAAGAAATATAGGCAATGTAAGTACTATTAAGTGATGTTGCTGTTTTATGGTGTTTCCTTTAATTAGCTGGTTACCTCAAACGGGACGACAGTCATGGATGTTGAGATGGCCTCCGTCGCAGACTCGCGAGGACGGGCGGCTCAGATGTTCGCTAGCGACCTCGACAGCTACAGGCTTCCTGCCTATGCCTGTAGAAGGGACTTTGAGATGTCATGCTGAAGTTTTCTGGAGATTATCTGGTTTTATTTTTTGGAAGCAGTCCACATGGAAAGATGATGCAGCCAAATTAAAGATACGCTTGATTGTTTCTTTCTGACGTCCCTGTTGAAGAAGCAGGAAAAAATGGGAGAAAAGAGAGGGAAAATGTCAAATTTACTTGGTGTACGACAAAGAAACCCGTTAATTTTATTGCTGTTCTTCATATTCAAGTTCACAGACAAGTCCTTCAACAATGAGAAAATGTTTCAAAAAAAAATTATGTATAAAAATTTTGTGATTTGTGTAGATTAATCTGAATAATAATGACTTTCTTTTATTTCCAATTATACCAAGGAGGGCAGAAGAACCAACAGAAAGTGAAAGACTTGAAGAAATATAGGCAATGTAAGTACTATTAAGTGATGTTGCTGTTTTATGGTGTTTCCTTTAATTAGCTGGTTACCTCCAAACGGGACGACAGTCATGGATGTTGAGATGGCCTCCGCCGCAGACTCGCGAGGACGGGCGGCTCAGATGTTCGCTAGCGACTCACGACAGCTACAGGCTTCCTGCCTATGCCTGTAGAAGGGGACTTTGAGATGTCATGCTGAAGTTTTCTGGAGATTATCTGGTTTTATTTTTTGGAAGCAGTCCACATGGAAAGATGATGCAGCCAAATTAAAGATACGCTTGATTGTTTCTTTCTGACGTCCCTGTTGAAGAAGCAGGAAAAAATGGGAGAAAAGAGAGGGAAAATGTCAAATTTACTTGGTGTACGACAAAGAAACCCGTTAATTTTATTGCTGTTCTTCATATTCAAGTTCACAGACAAGTCCTTCAACAATGAGAAAATGTTTCAAAAAAAAATTATGTATAAAAATTTTGTGATTTGTGTAGATTAATCTGAATAATAATGACTTTCTTTTATTTCCAATTATACCAAGGAGGGCAGAAGAACCAACAGAAAGTGAAAGACTTGAAGAAATATAGGCAATGTAAGTACTATTAAGTGATGTTGCTGTTTTATGGTGTTTCCTTTAATTAGCTGGTTACCTCAAACGGGACGACAGTCATGGATGTTGAGATGGCCTCCGTCGCAGACTCGCGAGGACGGGCGGCTCAGATGTTCGCTAGCGGCCTCGACAGCTACAGGCTTCCTGCCTATGCCTGTAGAAGGGACTTTGAGATGTCATGCTGAAGTTTTCTGGAGATTATCTGGTTTTATTTTTTGGAAGCAGTCCACATGGAAAGATGATGCAGCCAAATTAAAGATACGCTTGATTGTTTCTTTCTGACGTCCCTGTTGAAGAAGCAGGAAAAAATGGGAGAAAAGAGAGGGAAAATGTCAAATTTACTTGGTGTACGACAAAGAAACCCGTTAATTTTATTGCTGTTCTTCATATTCAAGTTCACAGACAAGTCCTTCAACAATGAGAAAATGTTTCAAAAAAAAATTATGTATAAAAATTTTGTGATTTGTGTAGATTAATCTGAATAATAATGACTTTCTTTTATTTCCAATTATACCAAGGAGGGCAGAAGAACCAACAGAAAGTGAAAGACTTGAAGAAATATAGGCAATGTAAGTACTATTAAGTGATGTTGCTGTTTTATGGTGTTTCCTTTAATTAGCTGGTTACCTCAAACGGGACGACAGTCATGGATGTTGAGATGGCCTCCGCCGCAGACTCGCGAGGACGGGCGGCTCAGATGTTCGCTAGCTGCCTCACGACAGCTACAGGCTTCCTGCCTATGCCTGTAGAAGGGACTTTGAGATGTCATGCTGAAGTTTTCTGGAGATTATCTGGTTTTATTTTTTGGAAGCAGTCCACATGGAAAGATGATGCAGCCAAATTAAAGATACGCTTGATTGTTTCTTTCTGACGTCCCTGTTGAAGAAGCAGGAAAAAATGGGAGAAAAGAGAGGGAAAATGTCAAATTTACTTGGTGTACGACAAAGAAACCCGTTAATTTTATTGCTGTTCTTCATATTCAAGTTCACAGACAAGTCCTTCAACAATGAGAAAATGTTTCAAAAAAAAATTATGTATAAAAATTTTGTGATTTGTGTAGATTAATCTGAATAATAATGACTTTCTTTTATTTCCAATTATACCAAGGAGGGCAGAAGAACCAACAGAAAGTGAAAGACTTGAAGAAATATAGGCAATGTAAGTACTATTAAGTGATGTTGCTGTTTTATGGTGTTTCCTTTAATTAGCTGGTTACCTCCAAACGGGACGACAGTCATGGATGTTGAGATGGCCTCCGTCGCAGACTCGCGAGGACGGGCGGCTCAGATGTTCGCTAGCGGCCTACGACAGCTACAGGCTTCCTGCCTATGCCTGTAGAAGGGGACTTTGAGATGTCATGCTGAAGTTTTCTGGAGATTATCTGGTTTTATTTTTTGGAAGCAGTCCACATGGAAAGATGATGCAGCCAAATTAAAGATACGCTTGATTGTTTCTTTCTGACGTCCCTGTTGAAGAAGCAGGAAAAAATGGGAGAAAAGAGAGGGAAAATGTCAAATTTACTTGGTGTACGACAAAGAAACCCGTTAATTTTATTGCTGTTCTTCATATTCAAGTTCACAGACAAGTCCTTCAACAATGAGAAAATGTTTCAAAAAAAAATTATGTATAAAAATTTTGTGATTTGTGTAGATTAATCTGAATAATAATGACTTTCTTTTATTTCCAATTATACCAAGGAGGGCAGAAGAACCAACAGAAAGTGAAAGACTTGAAGAAATATAGGCAATGTAAGTACTATTAAGTGATGTTGCTGTTTTATGGTGTTTCCTTTAATTAGCTGGTTACCTCAAACGGGACGACAGTCATGGATGTTGAGATGGCCTCCGTCGCAGACTCGCGAGGACGGGCGGCTCAGATGTTCGCTAGCGGCTCACGACAGCTACAGGCTTCCTGCCTATGCCTGTAGAAGGGACTTTGAGATGTCATGCTGAAGTTTTCTGGAGATTATCTGGTTTTATTTTTTGGAAGCAGTCCACATGGAAAGATGATGCAGCCAAATTAAAGATACGCTTGATTGTTTCTTTCTGACGTCCCTGTTGAAGAAGCAGGAAAAAATGGGAGAAAAGAGAGGGAAAATGTCAAATTTACTTGGTGTACGACAAAGAAACCCGTTAATTTTATTGCTGTTCTTCATATTCAAGTTCACAGACAAGTCCTTCAACAATGAGAAAATGTTTCAAAAAAATTATGTATAAAATTTTGTGATTTGTGTAGATTAATCTGAATAATAATGACTTTCTTTTATTTCCAATTATACCAAGGAGGGCAGAAGAACCAACAGAAAGTGAAAGACTTGAAGAAATATAGGCAATGTAAGTACTATTAAGTGATGTTGCTGTTTTATGGTGTTTTTTAATTAGCTGGTTACCTCAAACGGGACGACAGTCATGGATGTTGAGATGGCCTCCGCCGCAGACTCGCGAGGACGGGCGGCTCAGATGTTCGCTAGCGGCCTCGACAGCTACAGGCTTCCTGCCTATGCCTGTAGAAGGGACTTTGAGATGTCATGCTGAAGTTTTCTGGAGATTATCTGGTTTTATTTTTGAAGCAGTCCACATGGAAAGATGATGCAGCCAAATTAAAGATACGCTTGATTGTTTCTTTCTGACGTCCCTGTTGAAGAAGCAGGAAAAAATGGGAGAAAAGAGAGGGAAAATGTCAAATTTACTTGGTGTACGACAAAGAAACCCGTTAATTTTATTGCTGTTCTTCATATTCAAGTTCACAGACAAGTCCTTCAACAATGAGAAAATGTTTCAAAAAAAATTATGTATAAAAATTTTGTGATTTGTGTAGATTAATCTGAATAATAATGACTTTCTTTTATTTCCAATTATACCAAGGAGGGCAGAAGAACCAACAGAAAGTGAAAGACTTGAAGAAATATAGGCAATGTAAGTACTATTAAGTGATGTTGCTGTTTTATGGTGTTTCCTTTAATTAGCTGGTTACCTCAAACGGGACGACAGTCATGGATGTTGAGATGGCCTCCGTCGCAGACTCGCGAGGACGGGCGGCTCAGATGTTCGCTAGCGGCCTCACGACAGCTACAGGCTTCCTGCCTATGCCTGTAGAAGGGACTTTGAGATGTCATGCTGAAGTTTTCTGGAGATTATCTGGTTTTATTTTTTGGAAGCAGTCCACATGGAAAGATGATGCAGCCAAATTAAAGATACGCTTGATTGTTTCTTTCTGACGTCCCTGTTGAAGAAGCAGGAAAAAATGGGAGAAAAGAGAGGGAAAATGTCAAATTTACTTGGTGTACGACAAAGAAACCCGTTAATTTTATTGCTGTTCTTCATATTCAAGTTCACAGACAAGTCCTTCAACAATGAGAAAATGTTTCAAAAAAAAATTATGTATAAAAATTTTGTGATTTGTGTAGATTAATCTGAATAATAATGACTTTCTTTTATTTCCAATTATACCAAGGAGGGCAGAAGAACCAACAGAAAGTGAAAGACTTGAAGAAATATAGGCAATGTAAGTACTATTAAGTGATGTTGCTGTTTTATGGTGTTTTTTAATTAGCTGGTTACCCAAACGGGACGACAGTCATGGATGTTGAGATGGCCTCCGTCGCAGACTCGCGAGGACGGGCGGCTCAGATGTTCGCTAGCGGCTCACGACAGCTACAGGCTTCCTGCCTATGCCTGTAGAAGGGGACTTTGAGATGTCATGCTGAAGTTTTCTGGAGATTATCTGGTTTTATTTTTTGGAAGCAGTCCACATGGAAAGATGATGCAGCCAAATTAAAGATACGCTTGATTGTTTCTTTCTGACGTCCCTGTTGAAGAAGCAGGAAAAAATGGGAGAAAAGAGAGGGAAAATGTCAAATTTACTTGGTGTACGACAAAGAAACCCGTTAATTTTATTGCTGTTCTTCATATTCAAGTTCACAGACAAGTCCTTCAACAATGAGAAAATGTTTCAAAAAAAATTATGTATAAAAATTTTGTGATTTGTGTAGATTAATCTGAATAATAATGACTTTCTTTTATTTCCAATTATACCAAGGAGGGCAGAAGAACCAACAGAAAGTGAAAGACTTGAAGAAATATAGGCAATGTAAGTACTATTAAGTGATGTTGCTGTTTTATGGTG
The DNA here is from genome assembly GCA_017311375.1 of Mytilus coruscus. Classification (NCBI taxonomy): domain Eukaryota; kingdom Metazoa; phylum Mollusca; class Bivalvia; order Mytilida; family Mytilidae; genus Mytilus; species Mytilus coruscus. The sequence goes on from CM029601.1 coordinate 88,476,616, forward strand.
TTTCCTTTAATTAGCTGGTTACCTCAAACGGGACGACAGTCATGGATGTTGAGATGGCCTCCGTCGCAGACTCGCGAGGACGGGCGGCTCAGATGTTCGCTAGCGGCTCACGACAGCTACAGGCTTCCTGCCTATGCCTGTAGAAGGGACTTTGAGATGTCATGCTGAAGTTTTCTGGAGATTATCTGGTTTTATTTTTTGGAAGCAGTCCACATGGAAAGATGATGCAGCCAAATTAAAGATACGCTTGATTGTTTCTTTCTGACGTCCCTGTTGAAGAAGCAGGAAAAAATGGGAGAAAAGAGAGGGAAAATGTCAAATTTACTTGGTGTACGACAAAGAAACCCGTTAATTTTATTGCTGTTCTTCATATTCAAGTTCACAGACAAGTCCTTCAACAATGAGAAAATGTTTCAAAAAAAAATTATGTATAAAAATTTTGTGATTTGTGTAGATTAATCTGAATAATAATGACTTTCTTTTATTTCCAATTATACCAAGGAGGGCAGAAGAACCAACAGAAAGTGAAAGACTTGAAGAAATATAGGCAATGTAAGTACTATTAAGTGATGTTGCTGTTTTATGGTGTTTCCTTTAATTAGCTGGTTACCTCAAACGGGACGACAGTCATGGATGTTGAGATGGCCTCCGTCGCAGACTCGCGAGGACGGGCGGCTCAGATGTTCGCTAGCGGCTCACGACAGCTACAGGCTTCCTGCCTATGCCTGTAGAAGGGACTTTGAGATGTCATGCTGAAGTTTTCTGGAGATTATCTGGTTTTATTTTTGAAGCAGTCCACATGGAAAGATGATGCAGCCAAATTAAAGATACGCTTGATTGTTTCTTTCTGACGTCCCTGTTGAAGAAGCAGGAAAAAATGGGAGAAAAGAGAGGGAAAATGTCAAATTTACTTGGTGTACGACAAAGAAACCCGTTAATTTTATTGCTGTTCTTCATATTCAAGTTCACAGACAAGTCCTTCAACAATGAGAAAATGTTTCAAAAAAAAATTATGTATAAAAATTTTGTGATTTGTGTAGATTAATCTGAATAATAATGACTTTCTTTTATTTCCAATTATACCAAGGAGGGCAGAAGAACCAACAGAAAGTGAAAGACTTGAAGAAATATAGGCAATGTAAGTACTATTAAGTGATGTTGCTGTTTTATGGTGTTTCCTTTAATTAGCTGGTTACCCAAACGGGACGACAGTCATGGATGTTGAGATGGCCTCCGCCGCAGACTCGCGAGGACGGGCGGCTCAGATGTTCGCTAGCTGCCACGACAGCTACAGGCTTCCTGCCTATGCCTGTAGAAGGGACTTTGAGATGTCATGCTGAAGTTTTCTGGAGATTATCTGGTTTTATTTTTTGGAAGCAGTCCACATGGAAAGATGATGCAGCCAAATTAAAGATACGCTTGATTGTTTCTTTCTGACGTCCCTGTTGAAGAAGCAGGAAAAAATGGGAGAAAAGAGAGGGAAAATGTCAAATTTACTTGGTGTACGACAAAGAAACCCGTTAATTTTATTGCTGTTCTTCATATTCAAGTTCACAGACAAGTCCTTCAACAATGAGAAAATGTTTCAAAAAAAAATTATGTATAAAAATTTTGTGATTTGTGTAGATTAATCTGAATAATAATGACTTTCTTTTATTTCCAATTATACCAAGGAGGGCAGAAGAACCAACAGAAAGTGAAAGACTTGAAGAAATATAGGCAATGTAAGTACTATTAAGTGATGTTGCTGTTTTATGGTGTTTCCTTTAATTAGCTGGTTACCTCAAACGGGACGACAGTCATGGATGTTGAGATGGCCTCCGTCGCAGACTCGCGAGGACGGGCGGCTCAGATGTTCGCTAGCTGCCTCACGACAGCTACAGGCTTCCTGCCTATGCCTGTAGAAGGGACTTTGAGATGTCATGCTGAAGTTTTCTGGAGATTATCTGGTTTTATTTTTTGGAAGCAGTCCACATGGAAAGATGATGCAGCCAAATTAAAGATACGCTTGATTGTTTCTTTCTGACGTCCCTGTTGAAGAAGCAGGAAAAAATGGGAGAAAAGAGAGGGAAAATGTCAAATTTACTTGGTGTACGACAAAGAAACCCGTTAATTTTATTGCTGTTCTTCATATTCAAGTTCACAGACAAGTCCTTCAACAATGAGAAAATGTTTCAAAAAAAAATTATGTATAAAAATTTTGTGATTTGTGTAGATTAATCTGAATAATAATGACTTTCTTTTATTTCCAATTATACCAAGGAGGGCAGAAGAACCAACAGAAAGTGAAAGACTTGAAGAAATATAGGCAATGTAAGTACTATTAAGTGATGTTGCTGTTTTATGGTGTTTCCTTTAATTAGCTGGTTACCTCCAACGGGACGACAGTCATGGATGTTGAGATGGCCTCCGTCGCAGACTCGCGAGGACGGGCGGCTCAGATGTTCGCTAGCGGCCTCACGACAGCTACAGGCTTCCTGCCTATGCCTGTAGAAGGGACTTTGAGATGTCATGCTGAAGTTTTCTGGAGATTATCTGGTTTTATTTTTGGAAGCAGTCCACATGGAAAGATGATGCAGCCAAATTAAAGATACGCTTGATTGTTTCTTTCTGACGTCCCTGTTGAAGAAGCAGGAAAAAATGGGAGAAAAGAGAGGGAAAATGTCAAATTTACTTGGTGTACGACAAAGAAACCCGTTAATTTTATTGCTGTTCTTCATATTCAAGTTCACAGACAAGTCCTTCAACAATGAGAAAATGTTTCAAAAAAATTATGTATAAAATTTTGTGATTTGTGTAGATTAATCTGAATAATAATGACTTTCTTTTATTTCCAATTATACCAAGGAGGGCAGAAGAACCAACAGAAAGTGAAAGACTTGAAGAAATATAGGCAATGTAAGTACTATTAAGTGATGTTGCTGTTTTATGGTGTTTCCTTTAATTAGCTGGTTACCCAAACGGGACGACAGTCATGGATGTTGAGATGGCCTCCGCCGCAGACTCGCGAGGACGGGCGGCTCAGATGTTCGCTAGCTGCTCACGACAGCTACAGGCTTCCTGCCTATGCCTGTAGAAGGGACTTTGAGATGTCATGCTGAAGTTTTCTGGAGATTATCTGGTTTTATTTTTTGGAAGCAGTCCACATGGAAAGATGATGCAGCCAAATTAAAGATACGCTTGATTGTTTCTTTCTGACGTCCCTGTTGAAGAAGCAGGAAAAATGGGAGAAAAGAGAGGAAATGTCAAATTTACTTGGTGTACGACAAAGAAACCCGTTAATTTTATTGCTGTTCTTCATATTCAAGTTCACAGACAAGTCCTTCAACAATGAGAAAATGTTTCAAAAAAAATTATGTATAAAAATTTTGTGATTTGTGTAGATTAATCTGAATAATAATGACTTTCTTTTATTTCCAATTATACCAAGGAGGGCAGAAGAACCAACAGAAAGTGAAAGACTTGAAGAAATATAGGCAATGTAAGTACTATTAAGTGATGTTGCTGTTTTATGGTGTTTCCTTTAATTAGCTGGTTACCTCAAACGGGACGACAGTCATGGATGTTGAGATGGCCTCCGTCGCAGACTCGCGAGGACGGGCGGCTCAGATGTTCGCTAGCGCCTCACGACAGCTACAGGCTTCCTGCCTATGCCTGTAGAAGGGACTTTGAGATGTCATGCTGAAGTTTTCTGGAGATTATCTGGTTTTATTTTTGGAAGCAGTCCACATGGAAAGATGATGCAGCCAAATTAAAGATACGCTTGATTGTTTCTTTCTGACGTCCCTGTTGAAGAAGCAGGAAAAATGGGAGAAAAGAGAGGAAATGTCAAATTTACTTGGTGTACGACAAAGAAACCCGTTAATTTTATTGCTGTTCTTCATATTCAAGTTCACAGACAAGTCCTTCAACAATGAGAAAATGTTTCAAAAAAAAATTATGTATAAAAATTTTGTGATTTGTGTAGATTAATCTGAATAATAATGACTTTCTTTTATTTCCAATTATACCAAGGAGGGCAGAAGAACCAACAGAAAGTGAAAGACTTGAAGAAATATAGGCAATGTAAGTACTATTAAGTGATGTTGCTGTTTTATGGTGTTTCCTTTAATTAGCTGGTTACCCAAACGGGACGACAGTCATGGATGTTGAGATGGCCTCCGCCGCAGACTCGCGAGGACGGGCGGCTCAGATGTTCGCTAGCGGCTCACGACAGCTACAGGCTTCCTGCCTATGCCTGTAGAAGGGACTTTGAGATGTCATGCTGAAGTTTTCTGGAGATTATCTGGTTTTATTTTTGGAAGCAGTCCACATGGAAAGATGATGCAGCCAAATTAAAGATACGCTTGATTGTTTCTTTCTGACGTCCCTGTTGAAGAAGCAGGAAAAAATGGGAGAAAAGAGAGGGAAAATGTCAAATTTACTTGGTGTACGACAAAGAAACCCGTTAATTTTATTGCTGTTCTTCATATTCAAGTTCACAGACAAGTCCTTCAACAATGAGAAAATGTTTCAAAAAATTATGTATAAAAATTTTGTGATTTGTGTAGATTAATCTGAATAATAATGACTTTCTTTTATTTCCAATTATACCAAGGAGGGCAGAAGAACCAACAGAAAGTGAAAGACTTGAAGAAATATAGGCAATGTAAGTACTATTAAGTGATGTTGCTGTTTTATGGTGTTTCCTTTAATTAGCTGGTTACCCAAACGGGACGACAGTCATGGATGTTGAGATGGCCTCCGCCGCAGACTCGCGAGGACGGGCGGCTCAGATGTTCGCTAGCTGCCTCACGACAGCTACAGGCTTCCTGCCTATGCCTGTAGAAGGGACTTTGAGATGTCATGCTGAAGTTTTCTGGAGATTATCTGGTTTTATTTTTTGGAAGCAGTCCACATGGAAAGATGATGCAGCCAAATTAAAGATACGCTTGATTGTTTCTTTCTGACGTCCCTGTTGAAGAAGCAGGAAAAAATGGGAGAAAAGAGAGGGAAAATGTCAAATTTACTTGGTGTACGACAAAGAAACCCGTTAATTTTATTGCTGTTCTTCATATTCAAGTTCACAGACAAGTCCTTCAACAATGAGAAAATGTTTCAAAAAAATTATGTATAAAAATTTTGTGATTTGTTGTTAATTTTTTGGAAAAAAAAAAAAAGGGTTTAAAATTTTTTTTTGAGGGGTTTTTTTAAAGCGGAAAAAAGGGGGAGGGGGGTTTTGGGTTTGGAAAGGGAATTTCCCTTTTTTTTGACAGGTCCCTGGAAAATGTAAAATTAGATTTTTGGTTTTTTTTTCTGGAAAAAAAAAAAAAAAGCAAAAAAAAAAAAATTAAAATTTTTTTGGTTTTAAAAAAAAATTTTAAAAAAATTTTTCAAAATTTGGTTAAAAAAAAGGGGTTATTTTTTTTCTTTCCAAACCCCCCAAGGAAAACCCAAAAAATAAAATTTTTGTATGAAAAAGACTTTTTTTTTAATTTTCCCAAACAAAAAAGGAAAAATGGGGGAGGCCCAAAAAGAGGGGGGTTTTTTTTCTTTAAAAGGGGGAGGAAAAGGATTTAATTTCTGGAATTTCGAAAATTTTTTTTTTTAAATCCCAATTTAAAAAGCCCTTAAAGTTTAAAAAATTTTTTTTGGTTTTGGAGAAAAAAAAGGAAAATTTCAATTTAAAAGGGAGGGCAAAAAAAAATTTATTGGTTTTTTAATCAAAAAGGGTTTTTAAAGTTTTTTATAAAAAAAATTTTTGTGTTAATTTTAAGACTCCAACCGGGGAGAAAGCAAAAAAAGTAAAAATTTTATTTTGGAATTTTAATATTTTGGGTTTTTTTTTATTTTTTAAAGGGGAAACCCAAAGGGGCCCGGAAAATGGGCCAAATTGGAGGGTTTTTAGTTTTAAAGGGAAAAAGGGAAAGGGGGATTTAAAGGGTTTAAACGAAGGGGGTTTCTTTTTTTAGCCCCCCAAAAAAAACCCAAAAAATTTAGAAAATTTTTTGGTTTGGAAAATTTTGGGAAAAAAGTTTTTTTTTAAAAAGGGGGAACCAAAAAAAATTTATTTTTCTTTTATCTTAAGGCAAAATGGGAAAAGGGAAAAAAAAAATTTTGGAGGAATTTTAAAATTTGGGCCCTTTTTCAATTTCCAGGGGGAAAAAAAATTTTAAAATTTGAAAAATTTGGAATTTTAAGTTTTCTGTTTATGGTTTTTTTTTTAAACCAAAGGGGAAAGAAAAGGGAGGGCCCAAAAATTTGAGGAAAATGGGCAAAAGGGTTTTCTTTCCCGGGGAGAAGAGAATTTTTTGGTTTCCCAAATTTTGGGGGCCCAAAAGGGAAAAAAAATTTTTTTTTTAAAATTTTTAAAGAAAATTGGGAAATTTTTAATTTCTTTTTTTGGGAAAAACCCAAAAATTTAAAAAACCGAAATCTTTTAAAGTTTGTTTTAAAAAGGGAAAAAATGGGGAAAAAAATAAATTGGGGCCCCCCAAAGGGGGGCCCAACAAAGGAAAGTTTTAAAATGTAAATTTAGTATTTTTTTTTGGTTACTGGTTTAAAAGGGTATAAATCCCCAAAAAAGAACCGGGGGTTTTTGAGTTTGGAAAGAAGAAATTTGGGGAAAGGGTTTTTATTGGGTTTTAAAAAACCCTTATTTTTGGGGTTTCCAAAAGGGGCCCAAAAATTTTGTTTCAAAAATTTTAAAAAGGGGATGGAAAAGGGAATTAAATTTTTTTAAAAAAGGGGGCCCAATAAAATTAAGAAAAATTAAAATAAAATGTTTTTTAAAATTTTTAAAAATGGAAAAGAAAATATTTTTTTCCCCCAATTTTGGGGGGGCCCAAGGGAAAGGAAAAAAGAAGTTTAAAATTTTTAATTTTGATTTGTTGTTTAATTTTTAATTACTTTTTTTAAAATTTTTAAAGAGCCCCGGAAAAGGGAGGAAAATTAAGTTTAGGTTGGTTTTTTTTGTTGGGGGAAAATGGGCCCAAAACCCGGGAATTTTTTTTTGGCCCCAACGGAAAGAAAGGGCCCAAAAAAATGTTAAAATTTTAGTTTTTTGGGAGGGAAAATTTGGGAAAAAAGGGAAATTTTCAAATTTTTTTTTAAAAAAACCCAAAATGGAAAATATGCAAAATTAAAATGGATTTGTTTTTTTTTTTAAAAAGGGGGAAAAAAAGAAAAATAATTTTTAAAAACCCCCAAAGGCCCAACGAAAAACAAGAAAATTCAAAATTTAATTTAAAATTTGTTTTTTGGGTTAATTTTTTTAAAAACCAATAAAGGGGGCCCAAAAAAGGGTTGTTTTTAGCCCTTAAAACAAAGGGGGATGGTAAATTTATGACCCAAAAGCCCGAATTTTGGTTTTTTAAATCAAGGAAAGTAAGGAAATTAAAATTTAGTTAAATTTTTTTTTGTGAAAAAAAAATGGGGTTTTTTTTTTTACGGGAAAAAAAGTAATTAAAATAAGGAAATTAAAATGGATTTGTTTTTTTTTTAAAAAAATGGGGAAAAAGGGAAAAAATGATTTTTTTTCCCCAAAACCCGGGAACCCGGGAATTTTAAGAAAAAGCTTAATTTTAAAAATTGTTTTTTTGGTGTTTAATTTTTGAAAAAGGGTTTTTTTAAATTTAAGGGGGAGACCAAAAAAAGGTTTGGTTTTTGGGTGAAAAAGGTTTGGGAAAGGGGGTTTTAATTTCTGTTCCCAAAAACCCGGTTTTTTTTTTTGGGCCCCGGAAGCCCAAAAAGGGGATTTTCAAAAATTTTAAAAAGGGGATGGAGAAACTTTGAATTAAAAGTTTTTTATTTTTTTTTTAAGAGCAAAAAAAAGGAAAATTAAAAAATGGATTTTTTGATTTTGTTTAGGAAAGGGAAAAAAGGGAAAAATTTTTATTTTAAAAAAACCCCCAAAAAAGCCCAAAATTTTGGGGTAAAAAAATTTTCTTTTAAATTTTTAAAAGAAATTTCTGGGAAATTAAATTTTTTAAAATCCAGGGGGGGAAAACCAAAAAAGAAGCTTTTTTTATTGAAGGACAAATTAAAGGAAAATTTTTTTGGGTTTTAAAATTTTTTTTTTCCCCCAATAAGTTAAGCCTTTAACCCGGAGCCAAAATTTGTAAAAGGGAAAATAGGGGGAAAAAGTTTTTTTTCCAAAAACCAAAGGGGAAAAGTAAGAAAGAAAATGGAAAATTTAAAAATTTTTTTTTTTTTAAAGGGAAAAGAAAAATTTTTATTTTTAAAGACCCAAAAACCCGGTTTTAAATTTAAAAAAAGGGGTTAAAAGAAATTTTAAAATTTTTTTATTTTTTTTGGGGGAAATAATGGAAAAAATTCCCCAAATTTAAAACCGGGGGGCCCAGGTAAAAGGGGGGAAAAAGGGATTTTTTTTGGTTTTCAAACGGTTTTTTAAAGGTCAATTTAAGGGCCAAAAAGAGATTTTTCAATTTTGGGGAAAAAAATGGTTTTTTATTTTAAAGAAATTTTTATTTTAATTTGGGGGAAAAAAAAAAACTTAAAATAAAAATTAAAAAATTTTGTTTTTTTTAAGTTAAAACGAAAAAAAATTTTTTAAATTTTTCCCAAAAGGGAAAGGGAAAAAGGGTGGATTAAGAAGGTTTTAAATTAGGGGTTTAAAATTTGTTTAATTTTTGGAAAGGAAATTTTGGAAATTTAATTTCAAAAAAGGGGCGAGGCCCCGAATGGTTGGAAAAGGGAAAGGATTTGGGTTTTTTTAATTTTTGGGAAAAACGGGAAATTTTTTGGGCTCCCCAAAAACGCAAAAAAGGGGGAAATGTTTCATTTTAAAAAGGGGAGGAAAAATGAAAATTACTTTTTTTAAAAAACCCGGGGAAAAAATTAAGAAATTTAACAATTAAAATTTATTTTTTTTTTTTTTAAAAGGGAAAAAGGGAAAAAAAATTTAAATTTCCGGGCAAAAGAAACCCGAAAAATTTTTGGAAAAATTAAGTTCCCAAAATTTCCTTTAAAATTTTAAAATTTTTAAAAAGGGTTTTTTTAAGGTACGAAAAGATTTTTCCAAAAAAGGGGGGAGCCAAAGAAGAAAATTTAAAAAGGGGAAAAGGGCTTTAATTTTTGGAAAGCCCTTTTAATTCTGGTTTTAAAAAGAAAAAAAAAAATTTAAAAAAGGGTTTTTTTGGGTTGAAACAAAAAAAAGGGTTTCTTTTAAAAACCCGGGGAAAAGCCCAATTTAAAGACGGTTTTTAAAAAGAAATTTAAAATTTTGAAAATTTTTAAATTTGTGGTTTCAAAAGGGTTAAAAAATTTGGGGGGGAAAGAAAAAGGTGGCGTTAATTTTTTTTTTTTTAAAAGGGTTTAAAGGAAAACAAAATTTTTTTTAAAATTGGAGATCCCAAAAAACCCTTTTTTTCCTTTATCCCGGAAGGCCGAAAGGAAAAAGGGGAAAATTAAATGGAAGTCAAAAGTTTTTTTTTGGGGTTTTAATTTGGGTTCCCAAAGCCAAAAATGGATTTTCAAAATTTTAAAAAGGGGTGGGAGAAAGGGAAAAAGCAAATTTCCCTTTCCAAAGGGGGAACCCAAAATTTTAAAAATTTTAAAATTTGGAAAAAAAATTAAAAATTTTTATTTTTAATTCTGTTTTTTTAAAACCTTTAAAAGGGGAAAAGGGGAAAAGAAAGGAAAAGGGAAAATTTTGGGTAAAAAAATTTTGTTTTTTTAAGGGTTTTAAGCCCTCAAAAGGGGAAATTTGGATTTTTAAAAAGGGGAAATGGAAAAAATTTAATGTTTCTTTTATTTAAAACCCAGGGGGAAAGGGGAAATGAAAACTTGGGAAAAAGGAAAAATTTTTATTGTTTTTTTTTTGGGTTCCAAAGGGTTTACCCAAAAAAAGTTTTTTTTTAAAAGTAAAGGGGAAAAAGGGGAAAAAATTTCTTTTTCCAAAACCAAAAAAAAAATTTGAAAGCCTTAAAATTTGGAATTTTTTTAAAAATTTTTTTAAATTTTTAAATTTGTGGAAAAAAAAGATTTTTTTTAATCCCCGGAACCCAGGAAAGGGTTAAAATTTAGGTTTTAAAAAGTAATTTTTTTTTTTTAAAGGGCCCGGGAAAGCTTGGAAATTTTTAAAATTTTTTTTTGGGGAGGGGAGATTTCCCAAATAAAAATTTTTTTTCCTTTTAAAGGGAGGGAAAAAAAAAATTTTAAATTTTGGTTAAATTTTTGGTTTTCAAAATTAAAATTAAAAAAATGGTTTTCCCAAAAAAAGAAAAATTTGGAAAATTTTGTAACAAAAAGCTTTTATTTCCTTTTCCCAAAAGCACAGGTTTAAAATTGAGAAAAGGGAAAAATTTATTTAAATTTTTTTTTTTTGGGTTTTAATAAAGTTTTTAAAAAAAGGAGGACCGGGGGCCCTTAAAAAGGGGGGAAAAAGGGTTTGTTTTTTTTGGGGTTTAAAAAGGGAATTTTTGGTTTTTTTTTTTAACCCCCGGAAAATGTTCCCAAAAAAAAATTTTGGTTTTTGGTTTTGAAAAAGGGAAATTTTTAAAAAATTATTTTTTTAAAAAACCCAAAAAGGGAAAACCCAAAAAATGCTTAAATTTTTGAGTCCCTTTTAAAGGAAAAAAAAAAAGGGAAAAAATTTTTGTTTTGAAAACCCGAATACCCTTTTTCAATTTCCAAGGGCAAAACAAGTAAAAAGGGAAAATTTAAAAAATTTAATTTGTGTTTTTTTAATTATTTTTTTTTCCCATTAATAAAGAGGGCCCAAAAAAGGGGCTTGATTTGGCTTGACCCTTTAAGGGATGTTTTAAAATTTATTACAAAACCCAATTTATTGTTTTTTTTGGCACCCAAAAGGGGGCCCAAAAAATTTAATTTTTTTTTTTTAAAAGGGAAAATTTGAAATTTTTTTTTCGGAAAAAAAGTTTAAATTTTTGGTAAAATTAACAAATTAAAGGGTTTGTTTTTTTTTTTTTAAAAAAGGAAAAAAGAAAAAATGTCCCAAAATTTAAAGGACGGAATTTTTTTAAAATTAAAAAAGGTTTAAATTTTAAAATTTGGTTTTTTGTTTTTAATTTTGTTTTTTTTAAAACCAAGGAGGAGAAGCCCCAAAAAGGGTTTTGGCTTTAAAAAGGGTTTTGGAAAAGGGTTTTAATTCTGGTTAAAAAGGGAAATTTTTTTATTTTGGGCTCCAAAAAAGGGCGCCTTAAAAGAAAGTTTAAAATTTTTTTATTTTTGAAGGGGAAAATGGGAAAAAAAATTTCTTTTTTTGGGGAGAAACCCAAAGTGGCCCAAAATTAAGAAAAGTTTAAATTTTTTTTATTTGTTAAAAAAATTTTGGGGAAAAAGGGAAATCTTTTTGGGTTTTAAAAAAAAAGGGGGAACAAAGTTTACCAAGAAAATGTGTAAAAATTTTAAAATTTGGTTTTTGGTTTTTTTTTTACCCCAAAAAAATAGGGGAAAAAACCCGAGGGGTTTGAGTTTGGAAGCAAAAATTGGGGGGAAAGGGGTTTTTAATTTGGGTATAAAAAATTTTTATGGTTTTTTAATCCCCCAAAAGAAGCCCAAAAAGGAAAGTTTTTTTTAAATTTTGTTGGAAAAGAAAAAAATTTTTTAATTTACGGGGGGAAAACCCAATAAAGTTAAAATTAAAAGTTTCAAATGATTTTTTTTTTTTAAAAAAATGGATTTAAAACGAAAAAATTTTTTTATTTCCAATCCAAGGAGGGGCCAAAAAGGAAAGTTTAAAAATAAGGTTAAATTTGGATTTGAAAATTTTTTTTTTTTTTTTTAACCCAAAGGGGGAAAAAAGAAAAATTTTGGGAATGGGAAGCTTTGGGCGGGAAAATGGGGGGAAAAAAATTTAGTGCCAAACAAAATTTAATTTTGTTTTTTTAAAATCCAGGAAAGGGGCCCAAAAATTTAAAAATTTTTTTTTGGTTGGGGAAACGAAAAATAAGGGGAATTTCTTTAGGGAGGGAAAAAAAGGAAAAAAAAATTTTGCGTTTTTTTTGAGGTTTTAAAAGGGTTTTAAAAAAGGGAAAAAAAGGGGGTATAAAAAAATGGTTTCCCAATTTCAAACCGGGGGGAAACCCAAAGAAAGAAAAGTTTAAAAAAATTTGTAAAAAATTTTTTGGTTATTTTTTTTTCTTTTTATTTTAAAAACCAAGGGGAGAGGCCCAAATAAAACCGGGGGTTTTGCATTTAAAAAAGGGGGTTTGTTTTAGGGACCCAAAGACCCAATTTTTGTTTCTTTTTAATTTTGGGGGTCAATGGAAAAGTCCCAAAATTAAAGAATTTTTTTTTGTGTTAAAAGGGAAAAATGGGAAAAATTTTTTTAGGGGAAAAAACGAAAATAGGCCCAAAAAAACCGAAGTCTTTAAAAGGGAAAAAAATTTTTAATTTTTTTAGGAAAAACGATTTGTTTCTTTTTAAATTTAACGGGGCCCAGAGGAAAAAAAAAATTTTAAAAATTGGAAAGGGAATTTGAATTTGTTTTTTTTTAATTATTTTAAAGGGAGAACCAGGGAAAGGGACGGAAAAAATTTGATTTTTTGTTGTTTTAAAAGGGTTTTTATTTAAAAGAAAAGAGGAATTTTTTGGTTTTCCCAAATTTTAAGGCCTAAAATTTAAAATTTAAAAAAAGTTTTTTTTGAAAGGGGTTAAGGGAAAAATTTTTTTTTTAAATTTAAAGGAAAAAAAATAGCCCAAAAAAGAAAAGCTTAAACTTTGGGGGAAAAAAAATGGGAAAAAAAGGGAAATTAAATTAATTTGTTTAAAATTTTTTTCCCTTTTTCAAGCGGCCAAAAAGAAAAGTTTTTATTTAAAAATTTTTATTGGATTTTTTTATTGTTTTTTTTTTTCCAAAGGGAAAAACAGAAATTGAAAGCTTGAAAATTTTTTGGGGCTAAGGAGGGTTTTTAAAAGGGTTCCCTTTAGGGACCCAAAACGAATTTTTGGGAATTTCGTTTAAAGAAAGGGCCCCAGGAAAAGGTTTAAAAAAAGAATTTTGGTTTTGAAACTTTGAAAAAATGGAAAAAATTTTTATTTTGGGAGCAAAAAAAAAAGGGAAAATTAAGAAGAAAGTTTTCAAAGGTGTTTTTAAAAAAATTTGAAAAAGGGGTTTTAAAACCCGAAATTAATTTTTTTCCTTTAAAAGGGGGCAAAAACCAAAAAGAAAATTTTAAAAAAATTTGTAAAAATTTTGGTTTTTTGGGTTTTAAATTTTTTTTTAAAACAGGAAAGGGGAAGCCCAAAAAATGGGGGGTAGGCCCTTAAGAAAATAGGGGTTTTTGTAAAACTTTTAAGGGCCGGAATTTTTTAATTTTCTTTAATTTTCGCCCGGGAAAATTTCCCCAAAAAAAGTAATTTTTTTTAAAAGGTTTGAAAAAATTGGGAAAAAGGGGTTTCTTTTTTTTTGGAGCAAAAAAATGGAAAATTAAGAAATAAAAGAAAATTTTATTTTTTTTATTTTTTAAAGGGGAAAAAAGGGAAAAAAGGATTTTTAAATTTCCCAAAAAAAGGGGGGAAAAGGTTTTAAATTAAGAAAAAGGGTTTCCCAAATGAGGGGTTTAAAATTTTATATTTTTTGGAAATCTGGTTTAATTTTTTCCAAAAAGGAGGAGAAAAAAGGTAAAGCCCTTTTTGAAGAAAAAAAGAAAAAAGGGGTTTTTAAATTTTCTTTTTAACCCGGGAAAATTGGAATTTTCGCAGTCCCCCCTGAAAAAAAAATGGGTTTGGTTAAAATTTGAAAAAACCCTTTAATTTTTTTTCCAAAAAAGCCAAAAAATGAAAAGAAAAAAATTAGTTTTTTTTTTTTTGGTTAAAACGGGAAAAATTTTAAAAAAGGGGGAAAAAAAGGGGGAAAGAAAGGAAATAGGCTTAAAAGGGTTTTAAAAGGGTTTTTTAAATTTTAAAAAATTTTTATTTTGGGGGGAATTTCCAAAAAACCTTTTTTTTCCCCCAAAAAAGAAGGGGGGAAAATGTTGGGCTAAATTTAATTTTTTTTTGTTTTTTTAAACCCCAAAAAAGGAAAATTTAAAAATTTAAAATTTTTTGGGGAAAACGGGAAAATGGGGAAAAATTTCCAATTTCCGGGGGGAAAAGAAATTTAATTTTGGTTTTTAAATTGATTTAAAGGGTTTTTAAAATTTTTAAAAATTAAAAGGGGAAATTTTTTTAATCCCAAAAAAAAGGACAAAACCCGGGAAAAAACTTTAATTTTTTTCCTTAAGACAGAGTTTTTTTTGGTTTTATTTTTGAAGCAGTCCACATGGAAAGATGATGCAGCCAAATTAAAGATACGCTTGATTGTTTCTTTCTGACGTCCCTGTTGAAGAAGCAGGAAAAATGGGAGAAAAGAGAGGAAATGTCAAATTTACTTGGTGTACGACAAAGAAACCCGTTAATTTTATTGCTGTTCTTCATATTCAAGTTCACAGACAAGTCCTTCAACAATGAGAAAATGTTTCAAAAAATTATGTATAAAAATTTTGTGATTTGTGTAGATTAATCTGAATAATAATGACTTTCTTTATTTCCAATTATACCAAGGAGGGCAGAAGAACCAACAGAAAGTGAAAGACTTGAAGAAATATAGGCAATGTAAGTACTATTAAGTGATGTTGCTGTTTTATGGTGTTTCCTTTAATTAGCTGGTTACCCAAACGGGACGACAGTCATGGATGTTGAGATGGCCTCCGCGCAGACTCGCGAGGACGGGCGGCTCAGATGTTCGCTAGCTGCTCACGACAGCTACAGGCTTCCTGCCTATGCCTGTAGAAGGGGACTTTGAGATGTCATGCTGAAGTTTTCTGGAGATTATCTGGTTTTATTTTTTGGAAGCAGTCCACATGGAAAGATGATGCAGCCAAATTAAAGATACGCTTGATTGTTTCTTTCTGACGTCCCTGTTGAAGAAGCAGGAAAAAATGGGAGAAAAGAGAGGAAAATGTCAAATTTACTTGGTGTAATGCAAAGAAACCCGTTAATTTTATTGCTGTTCTTCATATTCAAGTTCACAGACAAGTCCTTCAACAATGAGAAAATGTTTCAAAAAATTATGTATAAAAATTTTGTGATTTGTGTAGATTAATCTGAATAATAATGACTTTTTATTTCCAATTATACCAAGGAGGGCAGAAGAACCAACAGAAAGTGAAAGACTTGAAGAAATATAGGCAATGTAAGTACTATTAAGTGATGTTGCTGTTTTATGGTGTTTCTTTAATTAGCTGGTTACCCCAAACGGGACGACAGTCATGGATGTTGAGATGGCCTCCGCCGCAGACTCCTAACGGAAAAGGAGAGGCGGTCAATTGTTCGTAGCGCAGAACTTAGTTCTGCCTTCCTTAAAGGACTTGAAGTCTCAATTTTGAGATTAAAAATTATTTTAAATTCTATGGAAAGATATCGCAAATTAAATCTTTTGTTTTTTCTTTACCGGGGAAAGAACGAAAAAAGGAAAGATTGAAGAAATTGAATGTAAGGTCTATAATGAGTTCTTTTATGGTTTCTTTAATTATAGTTCCACAAGCGTCACATAGAAAATGTTTAAAATATGTAAAATTTTGGATGGGGATTAATCTAACATGACTTCAGTTTCCATTATCCAAGGAGGGCGAAGAACCAAGAATGAAAGTTTTAGGAAATATAGGATTTATTATTTAAGAGTCCCTGTAATGGTGCCTTAATTAGCTTGTTTCTACTGCGAGTCCTGTGAAGAGGAAAAATGGGAGAAACGAGGAGGAAGGCTTTCGTGTATCGCAAGAAACCCTTATTTTATGGCTTCCTCTTAGCTAGAAGGACCTTTAAATGAGGAAAGTTTAAAATTATTGTAATTTTTGATTTGAGTTAATGAAAATAATGACTTATTTAATTTCCATTATACCAAGGAGGGCAGAAGAACCAACAGAAAGTGAAAGACTTGAAGAAATATAGGCAATGTAATTAATTGTTGCTGTTTTAGTACCCTTTAATTTAGCTGGTTACCTCAATGGACGACAGTCATGGATGTTGAGAGCGAACTGCTCAGAGGGCGTCAGATGTTCGCTAGCTGCTCACGACAGCTACAGGCTTCCTGCCTATGCCTGTAAGGGACTTGAGATGTCATGAATTCGAAGGATTCTGGATTATTTGGCACATGGTATATTAAGAATTAAGTTTTAGTGTTGTTTATTCTGGTTCCAACGGAGAAGCAGGAAAATGGGAGAAAGGAGGAAATGCAAATTACTGGGCAAGAAACGTTAATTTTATGCTGTTCTTCTATTCAAGTTCAGACAAGTCCTTCAACAATGAGAAAATGTTTCAAAAAAATTATGTATAAAAATTTTGTGATGTGTAGATTAATCTGAATAATAATGACTTTCTTTATTTCAATTATACCAGGAGGGCAGAAGAACCAACAGAAAGTGAAAGACTTGAAGAAATATAGGCAATGTAATACTATTAAGTGATGTTGCTGTTTTATGTGTTTAATTAGCTGGTTCTCACAATCATGTTTAATGAATGCGGCTATTGCAATATTTTTTAAATCATTAAATTTGAATAGAAAATAAGTATTTTACATACAGCAATATCTGTCTATTTAAAAGGAAAATTGCTACTCAAATGTTTAAACATTACCTTATTCATATTTTAACATGACTTAATTACTATGAATTGTCAACAAATGAAATATTATTTTATTTCTTTTACAGGTGTTATTACTGCCTTGTGTGGTCAATCCTGTGGACAATAATAATCATGCAAACCACATATATATTGCCTTTTGTTTAATAAAACTTAAATGATAATTCTGAAAGCCAAATGATAAATTTTTAATGTTATTTTTTCCAATTGCTGTAAATTCACAAATTTTGGTTTTTAATGCTGTTATTTTCCAATTACTGAAAATTCACAGATTTTGATAATTTTTTTTACTGAAAATTGCTAGATAGATTTGGCAAAAATAAAATTGTATTTTAAATGTTGAAAGCATTATTTATTTGCAACATCCTTAAATGACAATAATTAATTTAACCTTTTTGTCCAATGTTTAACACTCCAAGCAATAAATGCTTGCAAATTGTTTTGAATTTACAGTATAAATATGTTTTCATTATTTATATATGCATGATATTATTGTACATTGTATTTTGCTTTATAATAAACAAAATTTTATAATAATTGTTATTTGAGAAGTACCAGTGTTCTGTTTTACAAAGCATCCATTAGACTTTCATCAGTTTACAGACGTCATTAAAAGTTTTGCACTTGGCACTATGGAACGTGTGTCTATTGAAGGTGCTGGCGCTTGATATGGACAGGCTTTATTTAGAATAAAATGTTCCATAGGATGCAGCCTGATATGACCTGAAGGCACACAACATTTAAGTTTGATACAGCTCTGAATTTGGATTGTGATTAATTATTTGACACAGCAGGTTTCTAACACAGAATGAATGTGGTCTAAGAACTTAAAATTTTGAAATTGGACATTTACTTATTATGGTCCAATATCCAAAATCTAAGTGTATGGTTAGATTCAGCATATCAAAGAACCCACATATTAAAATTTTCAATTTTGTTGAAACTAATTTTAACTTTGGACCTTAATTTGGAAAAATGGGGCCCAAAATTAAAAATTTAAATACAGGGTTAGATTTGGCATATTATACAACCCAGTTATTCATTTTTTAAGTAAAGTTTAATTTTGGACCATTTGGATCTCAATGTGGTTTTCAACGGTATCCAAAATTCAAAATCTAAATACATTGCATTCAGCATATTAAAGACCTGATATTCAAGAATTTGAATTAAAACCCATTGACTGTAAATTCAGAAATTATTGGGTCCATTTATATTGCGATTTTTTAAAATGGACAAAAAGAGATTGATTATTGCGATTTCAGGAAAATCTGCATACACATCTTTGTATCAGATTTAAGAATGCAGGTTCTTATTATTGCAATACTCAACCAGTTGTATTCAAATTATAAAAACTTTAAAATCATTTCTGAATTGACAGAAAGCAATTTATACAAAGTATTAGAAAATATTGTTTTGCCCTTATCAGTCATAAAAGGTCAAGGCCATAATCCCCATAATCAATCCCAACTTTCTGTTTTGGTATGGAACCTTGTGGTACAATTTCATAGAGATCCATAGACTTGTGCTCAAGTTAATGTCTGAAACCAGAAAATCCTTGTTTTGGACCCTTTTGGTCCCATTATTTTAACAGTTGGGTCATTCTCAAAATCATGCCTCATGCAGGCAATGCCCCAGGAGGTGAGGTATGATTGCCAATGCGACAATCATCCGCCAAAGTTCAAATAAAGTGGATGTAAGCAATTGAAGGCAACAGTACGGCCTTCGACAATGAGAAACACCCATACCGTAGTCGGCTATAAATGACCCCGACATGACAAATATGAAACAATTCAATTGAGAAAACTAACGGCATAATTTATAACAAAACAATTAAAGAAAACAAATATGACCGACATGAGCCAACGACAACCACTGAACTACAGGCTCCTGACTTGGAACAGGCACACAAAGAATGTGGCGGGCCGTGTTAAACATGTTTGTGAGCCTCAATCCTCCCCTAACCTGGGACAGTGGTGTAACAGCACAACATAAGAACAAACTATAAAAATCAGTTGAAAAGCTAACTTATCAGATTGATACAAAGCAGAAAACATCAAACATATACAGACCGGACATGACGGTATTTATCCATCTGCACGTTAAAGAATCATGGGTTTTGGCCTTGTAATATCTCCTTAAGATGTCTGTAATTATTGGTGGTGTTGCAGAGACATATAATGCAATGGATTATATGTCTCTGCCTGTTAAGGCAAAATTTCTGCCATATCTCACACGGCATCCTGTTTCAAAAGAGGCAGTTTATATTTGTGCTAATAATTAGATATAAGAAGATGTGATATGAGTGCCAATGAGACAACTCTCCATCCAAGTCAAAATTTATAAAGTAAACCATTATAGGTCAAAGTACGGTCTTTAACATGGAGCCTGGCTCACACCGAACAGTAAGCTAAAGGGCCCCAAAATTACTAGTAAAACCATTCAAACGGGGAAACCAACGATCTAATCTATATGAAGAAAAACGAGAAATGAGAAACACTTCAAACGACAACTACTGAACATCAGATTCTGACTTAGGACAGGTGCAAACAAATGCAGCGGGTTTAAACGTTTTAATAAGTCTTGAAGAATTGACGTATTTTGTTTTCGTCCTGAATATGCTTGAAATAATGCCACTGTGTATTCAACAAAAAATTCGTTCTTTTATGCATGAATATAAAACATCTTAATGTATTAAGTGCTTTTATAAGAACCAGGCAGAGTGCCATATACATGTGATTTATGAAGGTTCCAGATTTTATCTATAATTGGCCTAGTAGAAGAAGTAATGAATAATGCAAAAATAATTTTGAGGGAAGAGGTTGCCATGGTAACGGACACTCTATTTTTGGTTATGGTAAAATTTAAAAATCAGCGAAATCACTAAAATTCAGAGCCTGATTATGAATAGTATCATGCATTTTCGTTAATGTTCATATAACATTGATACAAATTTAAGCTTCATTTTAGTGAAGATTGCATGTCAACCAAATTTGTAAATTTTGAAAATTTTGCTAAAAATGCATATTTTCAACTTTTCTGAAATAGGAATTTTGCGAAATTATCAAATTTCTGTGGTGTTTTCAGAAAAGTGCAAATGTGTACAGAATAGTTAGCACTGTAGTTATGAAGTTTGGATACTACCAAATTAAATAGAAAATGCGGGACTTTCTTTAATTTTATCATAGCAACCATTTTTTCCTTGAAACGGATTTATTTTTGCAGAATATTGCAGTTTAAGAGCTTAAATGTCCTGAATTGTTTCATAACCGATAAGAAAATACATAAAAGCATCCGCTAACACTAAATTACCATTTTATAGTTGCTGACTTCAATAGTTACCACGGAAATACATATTATCCATAGCAACATCCATTCAAAACTGCATTAATAGAAATTTATGTTAAAAATACATAAATAGAGGTGTTTATATTCAAATTGAATATGACTGTGCTTTGCTTCACACACAGTCTTGTCTGTTCTCTTCATAAGGTTCAACAAATGTTATATATAATTTAGCATTGGGGTTGGAAGGTTGGGACAAAAGGGAGGGGGTAGGTTTATTTTTTAAAATATCATGCATGTAGATTCTTGAAAAGATAACGTTTGGTCGGAGTGCCTGATTATAAATAGAATCAATTTTATTCAGAAATTTCATATATAACATCGATACTAGGTTTTAGCTTCAGAGCTTAGTTAAGGAAGTTCGCTTGTCATGTTTTGGGATTTTTGTCAGATTTTCGGAAACCTCTGGTTTTATTCATTTGAATGCCTAAAAAATTGGCCATTGACCCCCATTTTTCTTTTTATAAATCTTTTATGTATAATGATAAGCCATTTGTAAAAGTCTTATAAAATTTCAATTATTCTTAAAAGTTTTGAGAATGTAAACTTGTCATGGATAAAGCTATGAAAAGTCAAGAGAGAATTTTCCCGCCAAAATTCTAATAATATCTCAAAGCACATTGACCTGTACATTTTTTTTATTGTTTTGATTCCTTTATTAATCCCCTATCGATATTAACTAGTGTTTTGAAAAGTTAATTAATTTGAATATACTGTACAAATATCAAATTATCGTTTCAGAAATACATAACGCTCAAGTGCTGCGCCTTTACTAACATTTAACATAGTTGCTTTTTGAGCTAGTTCTGATTTGTCAGGTTTTATTGTCTGTTTCTTGCTTTTGTCCTAGGGATGGTTCAGTGGTTTCTATGTATTCAGGATATGGTGTGTGTTATTCAAAGGATCTTTTAATGTAATTCTGAAATGATATACATTTGATATTTGATAGTGATTGAGATCAAAAGACCAGTTTTAGTGCATAAAGCTTTTAATTTTGTTATTAATTTTCGAAATGATGTTTAAAACATTTTAAATCAAAATCTAATTGTATTTGACACATTATGATGCATTGGAAATAAAAAAAAAAAACTTCACCAAAAACGCATTCTGAATATTAAATTATATTTAAGCACTCTAAGTAATAGTTAATTTTGTATTGTATATTAAATTGAATTAAGCACAAGTTGAGAAAATCCAAAAAGTTTATTTTTACATCGGCTTTTTATCTGGTTCTGAAAAGCGAAGATGGTTACGAAGGAAGACCTGCAGTAAAAATAATATTTTTGTTATTAATGTGAATGATCTGGGTACTTCACATATTTTTATTGTTTCAGCCAAAAAGAAAAAAGATAGTGATTATATCTATAATTTCCAATACTTTCATTCAGTCATCTGAAACTATCATCTTTATATCACACATGAATTATTTCAAACTTTGGGTTAATTTTCAACCTTGACCTTCAATACTAGGCTGTCGTCTATATTTTCTCCATACATAAGATGAAACATTTAATTGGGTATTATTTTAAAATCAAACTTGTGTATGATTCTCATTGTAAATAGTTCTTTAAACCATTTAACATTGTGAATTTTGAAAATGTTACATAACCATTCTTAAAAATTCCTCATGTTTACAATTCAAAATTTGAAGAAATGTAGATTCTACTATTGAATCGAATGTGAGATGACATTTCTCCACTTCAAAAATTTAAAAGTGAGGCTTGAAATTTTAAAGTTTCACTTTGTTTTCAACATTTCTCCAATTGCCAAGTTAAAGGTTTAAATTTGATGCATAAATTTTCATAGTTGCAATCTATCTTCTTATTTGTTTAAGGCAATGTCACTAACCTTTTTGTCGTATTTGAAATTAATTTTTTAAGGAAATTCATGTTTAATGTTAAACCTTTTGGTTTATTGATGTTTTTTAATTATTTTTGCTGTAGAAGTTGTAATAAATTCTACTCTTAAATTAACTACAAATCCAAAGTTCCAAAAAATTATTTTTTCTTTTTTTATTGGGGAGGGGATGGAGTGTTATACTAAATACTAGTTCACAGGAGATAAGTAATCAAGGTTTCAGTTTTAATCCCTGTTGATTTTCACATTATATTTTGCTGTAATATATAAAGTTCAAAACCACTTACTTTAGATATTTCCATTCTCATTGATACGAACTTGCATGATTTAGGCGCATTACACAATTTTGACCACTTGTCCCAATTGCACTATCTTGATCATAACAATAGCCATGAAACATAATTTTGTAAAATCTAATTGAAAATGTTGATTTCAGATTTTGAATACTTTGGCAAGGGAGACAATTGTGATCAGAGATAATAAGTCAATCAAAAGAAGTTAGAATTTTCCTAGATACTTGATTTCATATTTCATAATTTTGACAAATTCTGCATACATAAAAACAAAAACAAAAAGGCAATTTTTATTTTGTTAAGTTCATAGTTCACCTATATATACAAAATCTGTAAAACTAAGTACACTAAAAAAATAACGAATCCACAGTATTGTTTTTGCTTCAGACATACAATCAAACTTTATTTTAAATCTGGAAAATTTCATACATTTTAAAAGAAATCATTTTTATGTCCCTGCCATAGCGGAGGCCCCCTTTTTTACCCCTGTCCGTCCGTCCGTACATCTTGAAATTGGTTTCCATTCTCTAACATTAGTTTGCCTCATCCAAATGTTATGAAACTTATACACAATGCTTATTACCACAAAAAACAGATCGTTTGATTTTGGGTGGCGTCACGTTAACAGTTCTCTAGTTATGTCCCTTTATAACTTTATATGCAAATGGGGGCATCATCTTTGTCCCATGGACACATTCTCCATTTATTGTTTATTTTTGTTTAAGTAACTTGGACTGCTGTTAATCATTACTATGTAGTAAAGGAGATAACTTGCTCATCATGCAAAAAAATTAACCACAACAATCAGGAAATGTGTTTAATTACCATATGAACCATCTTAAGTTTGTTGAAATTTAGAATAAGAAATTCGTTCGTTTTGAATACATTTTGTATTTTGATCTTTTAAAAAAGAAAGCATATTTTTCTCAAAACATGAATAATTTCCTCCTTGGAATCCAAACCAATTTAAGTCTTTTAATATTATTGCAAAATACTTTGTAATGTTGATTTTTGATATGACTTTAATTTCAATTTTATTGATTCTTTATCTCTATATTTGTAGAAGACACAATTTATTCATGACTATACCATGAGTATTCAGCACAAATTCATATCTAAATGCAGTATTTATCAATCAGTGTTAATACGACTGAAAGGAAGAGGTATTGTATTTAACTATGCTTCCAAATTTAAGAAATGGTTGATTTATTTTAAACAATTCAATTTTGCTGTGCTAGTCTTGAAAATTAAGGATACATTAAGAAAGAGACTGTCAACAAAATTAATTGATTTTAATTTTAATTTCATACCATCACCGACATGTTACTGTTGAAATGTATCATACAAAGCCTATCACTACTGGTACTGTGTTGATGGTGATGTGAAGTCATAACAGGCTGAAATTAAGGGCAAGGGAGGTAATACCCTGTTTTAACTCCTCATACTGAAAGTTCCTTCAGTTTAGGTAATAACTATACTTTTTTAATTATGTCTATTATATGTGTATAAGTATTTATATATCAGATGTCTGCTTTCTTGTCTATTGCTATTATATAGAGCTTTGTAAATAAAAATCTCTATGCAGAAATATAGATAATAGTTTTAAAGGGTGGAAGAAATTGTGGGTTATAACCAACTTGAATTTTTCAAAATATTGGATATGTTTGAACGCATTAGCTGGTACTTAATACATTATAACTTATAATAGTCCAGTAAATCATTATGATCGAAAAGAGAAATTATTGTGAGAAAAGAAATAAACATTTTGTGATGAACTGTATATTATTCAATATTATGAATGAAGCAGACATTTCAGTTGTTCAAATGGACAGTGGATTTTGATAGCATAAAGACAAATGTTGAAAAACACTTAAAAGCAGTAAGGAATCAATAGCAGCTCCAAGGAAGATGGTTAAATAGATCTTCACCTGTCTGAGGCTTTACCAAATGAAATTAGGCAAGTTTATTTAAGCCATACAATTTTTATAGATTCTATAGAAATCAACATGTACCTTAAAGTACACAAGACAACAAACTCAAAATATTTTTATCTTTCTCATTCATAACACCAATAACAAGTTCATTTACCATTTTCATATATTTTATAATAATAAGTTGCAAGGTATATGAAAACAATTATAATATCAAATTATTTTTATCTTTAAAGGAGACAAGAACAACAAACAAACAGTGTTTCATTCAATGGAAGATTACGGTACTCAGATAATTTGTGGAATTAAAATCAAACCTTTTCCAGCTCTTAAATTCCTATACAGACATGACTGATGCTATGTTATTGGTTAGTTAGAAACGAAAAACTTTTATAAAGTTTAAGGATGATAGTTTAGTTAAATTGGAAAATATATAATTTAGTCAATTTTAATTCCTTTTAGATTATTTCTGGGATGTGTTTCATGGTATTGGGAGTAAGGCTTGGTGGCCTACTATAGCTAAGATATAAGTAGGTTTATAATTCCTTTTGAAACAATTGATATTTTAGAGAAATTATGTGACCTGAGGATTGAAAAACATGTAATCAGTATCGTTATAGGTTACAATGAACCTTTATAAATATAAGGAGATGTGGTGTGATTGTCAATGAGACAACTATCCACCAAAGTTTAAATGAAGTAGATGTTATAAATTAATGGCAACCAAATGGCTTCAACAATGAGAAAACCCATACGGTATAGTCTGCTGTAAAAGGCCTGACATGAAAAATGTGAAACAATTTAATAGAGGAAACTAACGGCCTAATTTATGACAACAATTTATTAAAACAAATATGACCGACATGAACCAAATACAACTACTAAACTACAGGCTCCTGACTTGGGACTGTCGACAGGCGCTTAAAGAATGTGGCGATGTATAACACGTTTAGGAGCGCTCAACCCTGCCCTAACCTGGGACAGTGGTGTTACAGCACAATATAAAACAAACTGTAAAAGTAAGATGCAATTGGCTTAAATCAATAGATTGGTATGAGGCACAAAATCAACTAACATAAAAACTATAAACACAAAGAACTAAATCATGTTTTTCCAAACTGAAGTAGCATTATTATGCACCCCATGATATTTTCTGGGTTGGGGGCCTGGGATTTTATATGAAGCCAGATTTTCAAGCAAGACATTTTTTTTTTTTAATCAATCATATCATACTTGCCGAAAATGAAGCCAGAATTATTTTTTTAGCAACTGAATAGGTCAGATTATTTTTTATGCCCCACCTAGGGGCATTATGTTTTTCTGTCGGTGCTTCTGTTCGTGTCTATTAGTCTGTTCGTTCGTCCCTCTGTCCTGTTTAGTCAAGGTAGTTTTTGATGAAGTTGAAGTCCATTCAACTTGAAACTTAGTACACATGTTCCCTATGATATTATCTTTCTAATTTTGATGCCAAATTGAGAGTTTTGACCTCAATTTCACGGTCCACTGAACATAGAAAATGATAGTGGTAGTGGGGTATCCGTGTACTATGGACACATTCTTGTTTTTATCAAAATGGAGGCAAGATTATTTTTTCCAATTAAAAAACAGCCCTTTAATTCATAGCAAGGTTTCAATCTAAAATCAACTTTCTAAAGACTATCTCAGATAGCTACTATTGTCACTTATTATGAAATTAATTTTATTTTGCAATCTATATGACTAAATGTGAAGAACCCAATTGATTACATGGAAGTTTTAAACTTTTGTGTTCTTGGGTTGCTGTAAAATTGATGCTTCCTCACATCTCCTTTTACTTAAGGGGCTCATGGTCTAAATCAATTTTTTATTTAATACAGGATTTCGCTATATTTTCTATAAATGAACTTTATCTTATACTTAATAGAAAAATAAAATAAAAAATGGGGTCACCGTTCATTTAGGCTCACAATCTGCCTTTGAAAAGAAGCAAACGTTTTTGTAAAGGTACCTTTTTTCTGTTGAACTAATAGGAGAAATAGAGGTAATATCTAAATAAAAAAAGAACTTAATTACAGAAATAGCTCAAATTTGACAATAGTTTAGTTTAAGTACAGCTTATTTGAAAATTATAATAAAAAATATAGGTCACCGATGAGTTAAAAAAGATATTTCAATTTTAATGCCAAAAAATTGCATTTTTGCACCAAAGGGAGATAATTTGGAGCTTTTTCAATGATATCTACATTTTAAAAGTCGTCTGGGGCCAACACAAATTGATTGTTTTGAATGATTTTTAAACCATATGATAAAGTAACAACTACTTAAGGTAATAATTAAAATTTATAATGAAACATAAATGTTTATTTTTTTTCTGAAATTTTTATACCCTCGAGCCTCCTTAAGTCAAATATAGCCTATTTCTATATATACATACAATATACCAATTGAAGTTGTTCTTAACAATTTTGAATGTTTAAACATTACATTTTTCAGGTTAGCTTTCAGTTTGTCTGTAAGGATTGAGGCTGGAAATGGCAATTGAGCAGACTTTAAGGTAAGATTTAAACACTACATAGATTTATGAATTTCTGATCTCAGATCATGTTTATGTCCTATATTATTGTATCGTATTCATATGAAGATCCTATTTTACCCCACATATAGGGTATAATGTTTTTGACCCATCCATCCATCAGTCCTGTCCTTGTCATTGCAACTCCTCTGAAACCACACAACAGAAACTTTTTAGTAAGGACATACGTAGATGTGCATACTGACAGGAAATTATGATTCAATTTTTGTTCTAGGAGTTATGCCCCTTTGAACTTAGATTTTTGGCCTATACTGTTGTAACAGTTGTCATCGCAACTCATTTGAAACTGAGCAACAGAATTTCATGAAACTTTGTGGTTAATGAGGACATAATATGTAGATGTGCATATCCGCAAGAAATTTTATCAGTCTGACTGTTTTTAGTTGTCAGTCTTTTAACTTAGGAATCTGGTGAGATTTTGTTTAATCAGTGACAATGTGGGGTGTGGGTATGAGAGCGTGTTCACAAAGGTTCTTTACTTGTATTTATAACTACCTTGGTGGTCTCATGGTAGTTTCTTTGCCTTCGTCATGGAAGGTCATAATTTCCATCCTCAACTTGGTCAAACCAAAGACTTGAAAATTAGTATTTGCTCAGCAGCTTCTCCACTAATCATTTAATCATTTACTAGGAGTAAGAGCAAAGACTGGTCTGAATAAAGTGTCCAGGTAGGGTGACATGTCTTCTTGTGGACTAGCATGTCGATCTAGTACAAAGTAATTTTTGTGTCGCCTTGACGGTAAAAAAGCGAGACAAAGGTATGCTGTTTCCGGCGGCGGAGGCGGTATCAACAATGTATTAGTTTGTGATTAGGTCTAGTTTATGGTGAACAAAAAGTGGTAGATCAATGATATTTGGTATGCAGTTGTATTAGCATTGGCACACCTCATTTCCATGGAGATTATTTGGCCCTGCCCTCTCGGTCATGGTCTTTTGACTTTGAAACTTCTGCTTGGTTTACATGTATTAGTTTGTGATTAGGTCAGTTTATGGGGATCCACTAGTGGTAGGCCAATGTTAATTGGTTTTCAGTTGTATAAGCATTAGCACATGTCATTTCCATGGAGAATATTTGGCCCAGCCCCCTCATGGTCTTATTGACTTTGAAACTTTTGCTTAGTTTACATGGTTTTAGTTGTGATTAGATCAGTTTAAGATGAACTGCTAATGTTAAGTCAATGATATTTGGTATTCAAATTTATTGGCATTTGCAGCCAAGTATCGTTTCCATGGAGATTATATAGCCCCACCCTCATCATGGTTCATTGACTCTTTACATAGTTTACAAGTTAATGTTTGTGTTTAGGTTTGTTTAAAGGAACAACTTATAATAAGTCAATAGTATTTGGTATGCAGTTGTATGTACCTTCAGTCATGGTTCATCTACTTTGAATATTTAAATAACTTACAAGTTAAAGTATTGCTATTATCAAAATTACAAAAAGGCGAGATATAATTCTTGTGATAACAGTTTACCATATTAACATCGCACTTGCATGCTCTTGTCCTGAATATGCTTTTAATTTGCCACTTGACATTAAACAGCCATTCATCCATCTTGTATTTACATGCTAATAATAATTCTGTATAAAAATCCGAGAGAGGTGTCAAGATAAATAAGTACTGGAAAACAATTTTTTTTCTTAAGTTTGCTATTGCATTGTTTATTTATTTTATCAAAATATTTTACAATTTACTTATTTCTTGCTTATAAATCTATATAATTAAAAAATGAAGTTTTGCACATAATCGCTAAGAAAAACTTATTGCAATTCCCAATTTACTATAATTTTGCTGTAAATATTTTCAACAGTTTATGACAAATGAATTAAAAGAGTATTTCTTTTTCAGGATGGTATTTACTGTGACAGCATAAAATATCTGTGTAATCAAGTCATTTTATAAGTAAATGAATGTAATTGAAGCAATAATAAATTTTAATGTTTTGAGAAAAAGAAATTGTAAAGATTCTCCATTTTGAATCAGATCAGAAGTTTGAATTACTGGGTAACTTAAATTTTTAAGTTAGAAAAATTTCTTTTTATCCCTGGCATAAAATGACTAAGCTTTTATAACTTGCAGACCTTAATTTGTGTTGGATAGATGGTTTTTGTCTTGTTAACACTTCCAGTGGTTCAGAATGGAGAATCTAAAAGAAAAGAGAGAGAGAAAAAAAAACTGAAAATATTTTTAAGTAATTTTTACAAGAAGCATAGTTTTAAAAGAACATCTAGTGTGAAAACTGAAAGTACTAAAATTTATATTGAAATACTAAATTTTGATTTATTTTGAAATATTGATGATACATTTAAGATTTTACATGTAGCAAACTTATATATAGTCATTTACTTACCATCACAAACATATTACTGACTAACTGTATAAAACTAAAGCCTATCACTTAAGATGTTCTCACCAAGTACAAAGGGGTTGAAATTTGGGGCAAGGGGAGGTAATAGCACTGTTTAACTAATCCTTCAGTGTAGGCAATAACTAGACATTTTGTTAATCAACATAATTATATATAATGATATTTGTATATTTTTCTTGCATATCAGATGTTTGCTAATTTTATTGGCTATTATTTAGAGCTCTGTAAATAAAAAAAAATGTAAACAAAGTTCTAAATAATACATTTTTACCAGTGGCGGAACCTGTATTTTGAAAAGAGAAGAGGGGGGCGTGTAATTCCATAAAAGTGGAGAATATTTTTTTTGATGAATTTATACTAAAGATTGATGTTTATTCCAATCAAAAGGGAGACATACACCCTATAAGCCATCCCCTGAATCCACCACTGTTTACTGTGGTAGAAATTATTAGGTCACTACTATTTTGGATAAATTTTCAGTAATGTGATCAGTTGAAAGTGCATGCATCTGATATTTTGATGAACTGTTTTCTAAAATAAATGGAAAACAAATACATTGACAAGTGATAAAATGAACTGTTTTAAAATAATAGCACAGGAGACTTTTATGAACTAGTGTCTAAAAGTTTTGACAAAACTCAAAGAAGAGGAGGACATTCATTCACTTACATTGATACAGTGAGGACAGCCACCTTGGCAGCCAGGATAGCAGCTGTTAGGAAGATGGTCAATTAAATCTTGAACCAAGCCTGAGGCTTTACCAGGAAATGTTTGTTGTAAGTTTCAATACTCCACAAACTCTATAGTAAAAGCATTAAAATAATTATTTTCTTGAGGAGACTTTTCTATTATTGACATTGATTTTAGGATATCAATATCTATACATAACATAATTTTGTTTTCGTCTTTGCAACCAACCATCGTCATTTGTATTTAGTTTACAGATTGAAAGTTGATAATACAAAATTTATAGGAAATAAAACATAATGATTGGCCAGTTTTTCATTGGTTAATATAAGGCTGACATTCTACTACAGCACATGACTCAGCAGGGTAACAATTATTTTTATTATCCTTTGGTGTAGTGAAATAAATAACAAATACTGTCCACCAATAATTTAATCTTAAATTAAAATAACTCAAATAACACATAGCTGTAATGCAGATAATGCAGATTGCCACTACTTGAAAAACATTAGTTGTCGTCTTTGGCTTTTCATTGGTTGACAATGTTATATTCTCACAGCTATAATATCACATAGCTGTGAAAATATAACAGATCAATTGAAGCATTGATAGATTTCTTTAACAAGTATGTGTTATTAATATACTGTTTTGTTAAAGGAATCTTATCATGCTTGGATTCATCTGTAAAGGAATATTTCAAACAAATATATTTTTTTATCATTTGTTTATAGGCTGATGAAATGACAATGACTTCATGGTGTTGGGAGTAACAATTGGAGATCTGATACTGCTAACATGATGGTAGGTATACAAACTTTTTTTAATCAAAAATTGTTTGATGTCAATTTGATAATGGTTCATGTATCAGAAAAGATTGAATTACATGGAGATATTCAGCTCCAGAGGAAAGAGGGAACATAATTGTCCAAAGTGGTAAAAATACTGCCAAGCTTAGAAAGAGAAATTGTCATTGACGTTTTTTTTTTTTTATTTGTCAAGTTTTAAACTGAATACCCACTGGATTTCGTGAGTATTAGTGAACCGCAAATTTAAATGTTCAACAACGTACCAATTTTCTATCTATCAACTTTCAATCAAATATCCACAGAATCGAATTTTTCCTTAATCCCCATGAAATTAAATCCATGGAACTCCCAATATTCCTCAATCCCCAAAAAAAACAATGAATCCACAGTAGATTATTTTGAGGAGTTTAAATAACTGATTCCACTTTGTATTACAGATTAGCATCACAGCTTGTCCTTAGGTATACTGGCTGGGGTAGCATTTGGATCTGTTTCAAGGTGAGAATATATATTTGTCCACATACAAATTTAATTAATTGATGTACGTAATCTTATGGACAGTTTAAATTTCTATAAATCTTTTATTGTTTGTAATTATATTTCATCTTTATATTTTCTACTGTAACCTTATATACATCTTTATATTTTCTACTGTAACCTTAATATACATCTTTATATTTTCTACTGTAACCTTATATACATCTTTATATTTTCTACTGTAACCTTATATACATCTTTATATTTTCTACTGTAACCTTATATACATCTTTATATTTTCTACTGTAACCTTATATACATCTTTATATTTTCTACTGTAACCTTATATACATCTTTATATTTTCTACTGTAACCTTATATTTCATCTTTATATTTTCTACTGTAACCTTATATACATCTTTATATTTTCTACTGTAACCTTATATAATAGATGTAAATCAGATGTTTTATAGTTCAGAGGGTTTATAGTCCTTTTAACTACTTTCTCTTATTTCATCTTTCAATTTTTACCTCATGACCATATACTGAATCAAAAGAGAATCATTGTTTTATGATAATAAAGAATTGTGTTTACTTGAAAAGGGGAGATAATCTCACAATCATTTGCAATGAAATGGCAAGTGCTGTCACAAAGATAAGATGTTTTAACTATATTAAACTTTGCATCTTATTCAGTTCTGTATTTCTTTCAATACAAATTTCCAAAGAATTCATTTCTTCAGTCAATATATGAGAAAAAGTAAATGTCATAAAACTTGAACCAAACAATGAAAGTTTATCAGAATAGTCGGAATAATTTTATCATGTATGTAAAGGAGTAAGTTTGGGAAGGGCCAGATTTGGCCCCTTTATAAAGTTCAATGTTACAAGATAAAAAATGTTTTAAGTTGACTTAAAGACGTGAGAAAGTTAAATAGAACTATTTGTGTCAAATTTTTCTTCTAAAGTGTTGATTTTTACATCCCAAATAGGTCAAGATAAGAGACTTTGGTGAAGTTTGACAAAATTGGCCGGATTTCAACCAAATTTAGGACCAGGAAATATAGAGCGCAGGCATCGACAAACTAAATATTCAAGTTAGACATGTAAAATGTCTTGACAAACATTATTTTAAAAGATCTTTGTTGTCGACGTATGCGCTCTATGTTTTCTGTCCAATAATCAATGGAAATTTACCCATTTTCATTGATTTTTTCATGAAAAATCAAAATGAGTTCTCTTTGTGATGTCATGAATAAAACGCAGGAACGTAAATTTTCAACAAAAAGGCTTATTTCCTATCTAGTCACTGTATTAGCCATGACTCATTGTGATATTGGTCAATAAATCCTACGAAATTTAAGCTAAATAAGGGGTCCGTTTTATGGCCTTATCGAACCTACTCCTTTTCAAATTTTCAGCTTAATAGCTTTTGCGCTTGTCTGACACTCAATGAATGATTAATACAATATCAGTAATAGTGATCGTAACACCTGCACGATTTCTATTGCAATATTTTTTGGTAAATCATTAAATTTGAATAGAAAATAAGTATTTTTACATACAGCAATATCTGTCTATTTAAAAGGAAAATTGCTACTCAAATGTTTAAACATTACCTTATTCATATATTTTAACATTACTTAATTACTATGAATTGTCAACAAATGAAATATTATTTTATTTCTTTTACAGGTGTGTTACTGCTGCTGCCTTGTGTGGTCAATCCTGTGGACAATAATAATCATGCAAACCACATATATATTGCCTTTTTGTTTAATAAAATCCTTAAATGATAATTCTGAAAGCCAAATGATAAATTTTTTAATGTTATTTTTTTCCAATTGCTGTAAATTCACAAATTTTGGTTTTTTAATGCTGTTATTTATTTTCCAATTACTGAAAATTCACAGATTTTTGATAATTTTTTTTTTACTGAAAATTGCTAGATAGATTTGGCAAAAAAATAAAATTGTATTTTAAATGTTGAAAGCATTATTTATTTGCAACATCCTTAAATGACAATAATTAATTTAACCTTTTTGTCCAATGTTTAACACTCCCAAGCAATAAATGCTTGCAAATTGTTTTTGAATTTACAGTATAAATATGTTTTCATTATTTATATATGCATGATATTATTGTACATTGTATTTTGCTTTATAATAAACAAAATTTTATAATAATTGTTATTTGAGAAGTACCAGTGTTCTGTTTTACAAAGCATCCATTAGACTTTCATCAGTTTACAGACGTCATTAAAAGTTTTGCACTTGGCACTATGGAACGTGGTGTGTCTATTGAAGGTGCTGGCGTTTGATATGGACAGGCTTTATTTTAGAATAAAATGTTCCATAGGATGCAGCCTGATATGACCTGAACAATAAGGGCACACACAACATTTAAGTTTGATACAGCTCTGAATTTGGATTGTGATTAATTATTTGACACAGCATAGGTTTCTAACACAGAATGAATGTGGTCTAAGAACTTAAAATTTTGAAATTGGACATTTACTTATTATGGTCCAATATCCAAAATCTAAGTGTATGGTTAGATTCAGCATATCAAAGAACCCCACATATTAAAATTTTCAATTTTTGTTGAAATCAAACACAGTTTAATTTTGGACCCTTTGGACCCTTTGGACCTTAATGTGGACCACTTTGAAAATGGGGCCCAAAATTAAAAATTTAAATACAGGGTTAGATTTGGCATATTATACAACCCGAGTTATTCATTTTTTTATGAAATCAAGTAAAGTTTAATTTTGGACCATTTGGATCTCAATGTGGTTTTCAACGGTATCCAAAATTCAAAATCTAAATACATGGTTGCATTCAGCATATTAAAGACCTGATATTCAAGAATTTGAATTAAACCCCATTGACTGTAAATTCAGAAATTATTGGGTCCATTTATATTGCGATTTTTTTAAAATGGACAAAAAAGCGAGATTGATTATTGCGATTTCAGGAAAATCTGCA
This sequence comes from Mytilus coruscus, assembly GCA_017311375.1. Taxonomy (NCBI): domain Eukaryota; kingdom Metazoa; phylum Mollusca; class Bivalvia; order Mytilida; family Mytilidae; genus Mytilus; species Mytilus coruscus. The sequence continues at coordinate 88,510,523 of CM029601.1, forward strand.
TACACATCTTTGTATCAGATTTAAGAATGCAGGTTCTTATTATTGCAATACTCAACCAGTTGCATTATTCAAATTAATAAAAACTTTAAAATCATTTCTGAATTGACAGAAAGCAATTTATACAAAGTATTAGAAAAATATTGTTTTTGGCCCCTTATCAGTCATAAAAGGTCAAGGCCATAATCCCCATAATCAATCCCAACTTTCTGTTTTGGTATGGAACCTTGTGGTACAATTTCATAGAGATCCATAGACTTGTGCTCAAGTTAATGTCTGGAAACCAGAAAATCCTTGTTTTTGGACCCTTTTTGGTCCCATTATTTCTTAACAGTTTGGGTCATTACCCTCAAAATCATGCCTCATGCAGGCAAATGCCCCAGGAGGTGAGGTATGATTGCCAATGCGACAATCATCCGCCAAAGTTCAAATAAAGTGGATGTAAGCAATTGAAGGCAACAGTACGGCCTTCGACAATGAGAAACACCCATACCGTATAGTCGGCTATAAATGACCCCGACATGACAAATATGAAACAATTCAATTGAGAAAACTAACGGCATAATTTATAACAAAACAATTAACGAAAAACAAATATGACCGACATGAGCCAACGACAACCACTGAACTACAGGCTCCTGACTTGGAACAGGCACACAAAGAATGTGGCGGGCCGGGTTAAACATGTTTGTGAGCGCTCAATCCTCCCCCTAACCTGGGACAGTGGTGTAACAGCACAACATAAGAACAAACTATAAAAATCAGTTGAAAAAAGCTTAACTTATCAGATTGATACAAAGCAGAAAAACATCAAACATATACACAGACCGGACGTGACGGTATTTATCCATCTCTGCACGTTAAAGAATCATGGGCTTTTGGCCTTGTAATATCTCCTTAAGATGTCTGTAATTATTGGTGGCCTGTTGCAGAGACATATAATGCAATGGATTATATGTCTCTGCCTGTTATAAGGCAAAATTTCTGCCATATCTCACACGGCATCCTGTTTCAAAAGAGGCAGTTTATATTTGTGCTAATAATTAGATATAAGAAGATGTGATATGAGTGCCAATGAGACAACTCTCCATCCAAGTCAAAATTTATAAAAGTAAACCATTATAGGTCAAAGTACGGTCTTTAACATGGAGCCTTGGCTCACACCGAACAGTAAGCTATAAAGGGCCCCAAAAATTACTAGTGTAAAACCATTCAAACGGGAAAACCAACGATCTAATCTATATGAAGAAAAAAACGAGAAATGAGAAACACTTCAACAAACGACAACTACTGAACATCAGATTCCTGACTTAGGACAGGTGCAAACAAATGCAGCGGGTTTAAACGTTTTAATAAGTCTTGAAGAATTGACGTATTTTGTTTTCGTCCTGAATATGCTTGAAATAATGCCACTGTGTATTCAACAAAAAACATTCGTTCTTTTATGCATGAATATAAAACATCTTAATGTATTAAGTACAGCTCTTTATAAGAACCAGGCAGAGTGCCATATACATGTGATTTATGAAGGTTCCAGATTTTATCTATAATTGGCCTAGTAGAAGAAGTAAATGAATAATGCTCAAAAAATAATTTTGAGTGGGAAAATATGAGTGGTTGCCATGGTAACGGACACTCTATTTTTTGGTTATTAAGCGTGGTAAAATCTTTTAAAAATCAGCGAAATCACTAAAATTCAGAGCCTGATTATGAATAGTATCATGCATTTTTCGTTAATGTTCATATGTAACATTGATACAATTTGGTTTAAGCTTCATTTTAGTGAAGATTGCATGTCAACCAAATTTGTAAATTTTTGAAAAATTTTGCTAAAAATGCATATTTTCAACTTTTCTGAAATAGGAATTTTATGAAATTATCAAATTTTCTGTGGTGTTTTCAGAAAAGTGCAAATGTGTACAGAATAGTTAGCACTGTAGTTATGAAGTTTGGATACTACTTTACCAAATTAAATAGAAAATGCGTGGGACTTTCTTTAATTTTATCACCATAGCAACCATTTTTTCCTTGAAACGGATTTATTATTTGCAGAATATTGCAGTTTAAGAGCTTAAATGTCCTGAATTGTTTCATAACCGATAAGAAAATACATAAAAGCATCCGCTAACACTAAATTACCATTTTTATAGTTGCTGACTTCAATAGTTACCACGGAAATACATATTATCCATAGCAACATCCATTCAAAAACTGCATTAATAGAAATTTATGTTAAAAAATACATAAATAGAGGGTGTTTATATTCAAATTGGAATATGACTGCATGCTTTGCTTCACACACAGTCTTGTCTGTTCTCTTCATAAGGTTCAACAAATGTTATATATAATTTAGCATTGGGGTTGGAAGGTTGGGACAAAAAGGAAGGGGGGTAGGTTTATTTTTTAAAAATATCATGCATGTAGATTCTTGAAAAGATAACGTTTGGTCGGAGTGCCTGATTATAAATAGAATCAATTTTTATTCAGAAATTTCATATATAACATCGATACTAGGTTTTAGCTTCAGAGCTTAGTTAAGGAAGTTCGCTTGTCATGTTTTGGGATTTTTGTCAGATTTTCGGAAACCTCTGGTTTTATTCATTTGAATGCCTACAAAAAAATTGACCATTGACCCCCATTTTTCTTTTTATAAATCTTTTACATGTATAATGATAAGCCATTTGTAAAAGTCTTATAAAATTTCAATTATTCTTTAAAAGTTTTGAGAATGTAAACTTGTCATGGATAAAGCTATGAAAAGTCAAGAGAATATTTTCCCGCCAAAATTCTAATGGCTAATATCTCGAAAACAAGCACATTGACCTGTACATTTTTTTTATTCTTTTGATTCCTTTATTAATCCCCTATCGATATTAACTAGTGTTTTGAAAAGTTAATTAATTTGAAACAGAGAAGCGAACTCCCTTAAGATTGCAGTTCAACCCTACTTTTAGATTTTTGTTAAAATATACAAAAACACTTATTTTCATTTTTCTGAATCATGGAGTTTTGTGAAATTATCAAATTTTCTCATGTGTTTTTTTATTGAAAAGTGTAAATAAGTAAAGCATAGCTAGCATTGTAGTAACAAAGTTTAAATACTACTTGACCAAAATAAATAGAATATTGCGTGGGGCTCTCTTGAATTTTATCACCATAATAACGTATTTTCCCCTTGGAAACAGCGTTATTATTTGTTGACTTCTGCAGTATAGGGAATTCAATATTCTCAATTGTTTCCAAACCTTTATGAAAATACATAGAAGCATATATATACTCTAAATCTAAACTACAACGGCTAAGTATTATTACAACAGTTGCCATGGTAACAAATATCACCCATAACAACATCCAATCAAAAGATATATAATATAATTTTATGTAAAAAATTATGTTAATAATTTTCATTTTTCTAATGGGAATATATAACTGCATGCTTTAATCTGTTTAACTCTCAGTCCTGTCTTTGCTCCTTGAGAAGACTCAACAAATTTGAATATATACACTGTAGCATTTTGGGGGAGAAGTGGAAATTTGGTAGTTTTTGTTTGAATCTTCCATAAATCCATATAAGGAAAATTGAGAGATTTAGCTATAAAACCTGGTTTAATCTACCAATTTCTACATAAGAAAATGCCTGTACCAAGTAGTAATATATGACAGTTTTTATCCATTTGTTTGATGTGTTTTAGCTTTTGATCTGTCATTTGCCTATGGACTTTCTGTTTAGAATTATCCTCAGTGTTCCGTATATTTGTTATTTTACTCTTTTCCTACAACATTTGGTTTCAATCTGGTAATCTATAATTATTCATGAAATGTTACTAACAGGTGATGGACTTCATGGGAATTGCAATAGCACATTCTAGCTTTCGTGAAGGTTCATGTAATTTTTGAAAGTATTGCTCTGACAATATAATGTCCTTCACCAATGGGAAGAAATTATGAAATTTTGGCAAAATTCTAATTTTCCAAGCACAATAACTTTCACAAATTTAATCCAAACAGCAAGAGACTCAACTTGAAATCTCACTTATAAATATAAGCTTACAAACCAATAATAGAAACATTTGGTTTAAGCATTTCCAAACTGAAACTGCAGTGATAAGGACAGACAGATGGACGGACTGACCAAAAGAAAACATATAAAGTCATGGTCTTTTAAGAACACTTCACACATAACAAAGGTAAAATCTCTTTGTTATTACTGTGCTACAATCAGGATAATGCAATGCTAAGGTGTTCATTAACTACCTCAGATATACTGCACAGTTCAAATGTACTCATACCTTAAAGGACTGATCCTGGACTTTGAAAGTGGTGTAGTTCCATAAAATAAAATTAAACAGCTGCGCCATGAGCGCATGTTACGCCCGTCGCTTTTTCAAAGAATAAATTTCAATAACTTCTCAATGTCATATCACAAATTCATGAAAAACTAAAGGGAGGTTATGTTAATTGATATAAACCCAACACCAAAGTTCGGCCGTTAGGTTTTCTTGTTTGGATTGTTTTACATTGTCATTTTGGGACCTTTTACAGCTGAGTATGCGGCATAAGCTTTGCTCATTGTTGTAGGCCGTATGATAACCTATAGTTGTTTATTTCTGTGTCATGTTGGTCTCTTGTAGAGAGTTGTCTCATTAACAATTATACCACATCTCCTTTTTTAAATTAACAGAAAAGATGAAAAAAATCTAGATGAAAGTCGAAAATATTATATGGTATGTATGACAGAAAAAGGGCTCCAGAAAGGTTCTCATAAGATGGTCACTTTAAGGCAAATTATACAGTTGACATGCAGTGGCACCAACAAAATTCAAACTTGATCTCTGTTTTGTGGTAATAAGCATTGTGTATATATGTTTCATAAGATTTGGTTGAGGCAAACTAAAACTATAAAATGGAAACCAACTTTGTGACGACTATTGTACTGACGGACATGGGTTTACCCTGCTACCCCCAATTGCGGCGCGGCCATAAAAGTGTTTTAATTTAGTTTTTGCCCTTGTACCTTGAAATCAAATGTGTGCAATGCACGGGACATTGGAAATTTGTTCTTTTATTTCACATGGGACACTAAAGTCTTGTATTCATGAAAGTTTACAACTTGTTGGGACTAGAAAGCATTGATAGTTACAAAGGAAAAAAAATAAGATTGGTATGTACTGCGCTGATTCTAGTGTTGCAGTTAATTGAATAAGACCATGTGTGGAATTTGTCTTCAAATTATTACTGTTATTAACCTTGTATTTATGCAGACATTATCAGCTTAGTGGTTTCATTCCAAATCTCGGGATTAATGCAAAGTCTTTTATAAAGGTTACAGAGACAGATACAGAAAATAGGGGCGTAATTCATGTTAAGGTTAAAAACCGTTATGAGTAGCAAAACGATTTTTTTAAGATTCAACCTAAAAAAGATACCTTTTACATGTTTACTATCTTAAAGGAGAGGAGGGGATTTCAGAGGATAAGAAGTGTGCTTCAGCTGACCCCCACAACACAAACACACACACACAAAACAAAATCTAATGTTATCGGAATCATAATTTTATGAGATATATGTAGTACGATGCATAGTAAGGAATGATTCATAATTAATACAATTATTTTGCACAATAATTTTGAGTTGATAATTTTACCGGTAATAGCATAATTATTTAACCGGGATTAGCTCAATTCAACTTAGTAGATTTATCTATTTGTTTATCTCAGAGATCCTGAATTCCAATTGCGGGATAGTAGTACAACAAAGGAGTTATTAATGATATGTTAATAGCTATATATTAAGAGGATTCCATTATACTGGACTTCTGATATTAACGATCAACAATTGACTATTATTATTTTTAAGTCCCCACCAACTTAAAATTGTTCACTTTGCCTGTCCGTCTATCCGTCCGTCCATCACACTTCAGTTTCAGTTTAGAATTGCTTTGACCAAATGATTCTATTATTGGTTTGTAAGCTTAATATTATGTTACAGGTCAATTTTGTGATTTATGCTGGTGGAATAACATCTCAGACGGGTGTGTGCCCTAAGAAATTAAGAATTTTCTTACAATTGTTAAGGGCCATATCTATCTTGCCTTACCATAAGCCAGGTTGGTCCGGCAATCCCATGAAGTTCAACTTTCAAAAATTGATTATCAGATAATGAACTCGAAACAAAGTCCGACCAAACGCAATTATCTTTTCAAGGATCTACTTGTATGAAACATTTTCAAAAAAATCAACATACCCCCCGTTTTTTCCAACCCCCACCCCAACCCAACCCCAATATTACATCATATATTACATTTATTGAACCATCTGAAGAAAATACCAGACAAGACTGTGAGTGAAGCAAAGAATGAAGTCATATTCAATTTGAAAATAAACACCTCTATTTATGTATTTTTTACATAAATTTCTATTTATGCAGTTTTTGAATGGATGTTGCTATGGATAATATGTGTTTCCATTGTAACAATCGAAGTCAACAACACTTGACGATAGTAATTTAAAGTTTGCGTTAGGTTTTATGTATTTTCTTATCGGTAATGAAACAATTAAGGACATTTAAGCTCTTAAACTGCAATATTCTGCAAATAAAACTCCGTTTCC